>OZ020611.1:202992242-204192242 GCA_963971575.1 Liopterus haemorrhoidalis
AAAATCCTGAAATTGGTGATTCGGTATTTGTATGGGTAATCTTTGTAAGCAAAAAGCAAGTCGATATCTTATTGGTCCTAAGAGATATTAAAGAATCCTTAAAATCACAATTCACCCCTTTTCACCCTTTAGGGGTGAAATTTAAAAAAACTGTGAATACCATTTCGAGATATTTTAAAAAGACACCTATGTGCCAATAAGTAATCTTGCAACTAAACGAACACAGGAAATACAACGGGATGTATAATCCACCCCGATTGTAGGTTCACCCCTTTAGGGGTTGATTAGGGCAAAATCCCGAAATTGGTTTTTCGGCATTTGTATGGGTAATACTTGTAAGCAAAAACTAAGTCGATATCCCATCGGCCCTAAGAGATATTAAGGAATTCGTGAAATCACATTTCACCCCTTTTCATCCCTTAGGAGTGGATTTTCGAAAAATCCCTTCTTAGTGGGTGCTTACGTCATGGAGGGAATATACTCTCCAAATTTCAAGTTTCTAGGGCCAGGGGTTCGAGCTGGGCGGTGATGAGTGAGTCAGTCAGTCAGTCAGGACACTGCCTTTTATATATATAGATATTAAATTGAAACATATACAAATTCACACTTAAGGGTGCGCACAACCGTACAGTTTCCTATACAAGACTAACAACCTGAAATAAAATTATTAACAATCTATACATCAAAATTTTCAGCGTATTTTTATATACCTAATAGGATATTTTTAATTGTCAAAAGAACTGTCATGTAATTGTAAATAAACAACTTGCGTTATAGACGCCATCTTGTAAACCATTCGACGCATATTTGTGTACCCTGCGGCAAATTGTAGCTAAAGCTTCATTCTACAAATATGTTTGGAGATAATTTGTTCTATTGTGAAAATTACTTATAGTTATTGTACTTCGTAATCTACTTTTGCCGCCACCTCGAATCTGCCGCGGTTCTCATAGGTGCGGCAGATAAAAATGTTTCATTTTATGTAAAGAATACTTGTACCAAGTGGCATTTCATTATCATCAAGTATAATATTTTTCGACGAAGGCTCTAAACTATAAACAATCATGTCGAAAAAAATGTTAACGTATTATTTGAACATTTCTACACAAAACTATATAAATACAAAAATTATTTGAAACCCAGAAATATATTTAAAAAATTACAGAACATTGTTGTGTAATACCTATTATTAAGTTATTTAGCAATAACATTTTTACAATAATTTTTTCTATAATCAAAAATATCTTATTAGATAGATAAAAATTCTGTGCAAAATTTGATGTATAGATTGTCACTAATTTTATTTCAGATAGTTAGTTTTGTATAAGAAACTAATAATCTCTGGGGGTTGTACGTAGCATTAATTGTTTTCCCTCACTTCTTTTCAACATTTTCAAGCCCCAACCAATATTTTCCTCTGCGACCCAATTTTCTATTCAATACTGACCAGCTATTGTATTAAATTTCTAAGCTGTTCCAATTTAATGTCGAGTAAATTATAATCTATATTTGTGTATAGTTTTGATGTATTAAACATATCGCTTATAATAGACCGCGTTATTTTGAATAGATAACTGCGGCAGTCAAGTTGTAACCTCAACTATTTACAAGTTGACTAATTAAGCATCTTGTAACAAGATCTGGTTAACTTAATTATACAACCAACTGTTTTGTACAATCAATAATGCTTAGAATTCCACTTACCAGTTACTGTACAGCTTATTATTTAATTATAACAACTTCGGTAAGGTTTCGATTTACGTTGCCTAGCCCAAAGACTTTTCGCTATAGCTTTTGTTAACTACCGACTACATCAGCAAAATTATTAAAATAATCACTAAAATAAATAATAATTCGAACATTATTATTATTATTACAAAACTAGAGCAGAAGCTATAAGCTTGTTATGTTCAAAAGAAATCAAATTCATAATTATACTCACAAACAAGAAAATAATACACAATTTTTACGAATAATAGAAAATGACATATAACACTATACCATACATAACATTTACAATAAGAAAAAATAAAAAGTGTAATATTATTTAATTCTATTTAATTTGGGAACAGATGACATAAAGCGGGAACATACTTATGAAACCCCAGGCGACGCGTGTTGACTTAAATTAAATTTTCTATTTATTAGGTCAGGAACATATTGTCCATTGCTCCAGGATCCATTGCTATGTATGTGGCATATATGAACATTCATGAACTAACGTTCTGATTTAGTTTTAAAAGTAAAATAAAAAATAAAAATCGGAATGTGCCATATATGGCACACTATGCGGTAAACGGTTAACATACATGTGAAAGTGTAACATTTCATCCGTTAAATCAAGGTTAACATCCTCTGGGTAAATTTCCATTAATAGTTTAACATGCCGTTGAATTTCTTCCTTAGAGCAAAAAATATGTGCAAGAAAGGAAAACGTTTTTAAGATACCGTTATATACTGTAGATCTTCTTCTTAAATTATTTGTGGGTCTAAAACAGGGATAAACGATTTTATCCTGAATTTATCTTTTGGAGAGAGAGAGAGAGTCCATCTAACACATCAGGTACATCTCCGTCATTTTCTTGCTGTTTTCTTCTTCTTTGTCTTGTTAACACAATTCCGTAATCAAATTTTGGCAATATGGCTTTTACTTGTTCTTCAATTTCATCAAAATCGCCTCTTATTTTGTTTAATAATCCTGCAACTGATCTATACAAGCTTGCACAAGTACTCAATAATACTTCTGAATTTTGAATCGTTTTGTTGAACTTGTGAAAGTAATGTAACACACGGGACCAAAAATGTAGCATAAATAATAATTCCAACTCTTCAATTTTTTACAAAATATTATTGGCATTGCCATTGTCATCAGAGTATAAATGACTAAGGGCATCAGTGGTAGAATTGTAGCTTTACAAAATAATTTCTGTTGCATGTGCATCCCACCTAGTTTGTGACAAATATTTAGGCACTTTTGACTGAGGATGTAGAAATGATTTTAAAACTTTGTTTCTTTTTTCTTTTTTACGGATTCCTTAATATCTCTTAGACCCAATGAGATATAGACTTTTTGCTTACAAATGTTACCCATGCACATGAACAAAAACGTATTTTGCCCTAATTAACATATAAAGGACAAAACTAGATTCAGCGTGAATTATAAAACCCTTCGTATGGTCTGTGTCTGTTGAGTTATAGCATATATATATATATATATATATTTGTACATGTGCATCTTTTTGAATTTTGAGCCCCCCTGGACTAAAGAGGCCCTAGGCTTAAGCCTACTTAGCCTATAAAGAAATCCAGCCCTGGGTTTACGTGAATACGTCCACCTGGTTCTCCATTTGTACTGTACTGCTCCATTTTTGGCTTTGCGGCGTCATCTGTTATGCGCTTTCTGTAGGTCCTGCACCTTTCCGCATTGGTGTGTGGCATTTTTGGATTCCTCAGGATTCAATGTACTCGATTTGATTTCAGCTTGTACTTTGGACGCATATATCGCTCGACATTTTGATTTTAAAATGCAAGTTGTCGCATAATTAGCTCGTCAATTCGTGCTGCTTACTAACCATACCACGCGGTATGGTTACGTATTTTAAAATTTCGTAATTTTGATGAATGTCCACGAATTGAGGTCTCTACATAATGTTTTAACTATTACAAAAACAAACAGTATCAAAATACCTTATTAACAATAACCTTATGTTACAAAATAAGGGTTATAATTTGAATAGGTTTTATAGTGAAGTAGCAATTTTAAAATTAATTTTCCCGGTGGTGGAAGTAGATACTTAATGACGTCGGTGTTTCATCTCAGCGAGAAGACCCACTCAATTGTACAAGTGGTCTTATTATTATGGCCCTTATGGAGATCATAGATAAGGTCAGTATATAAGTTTCACTTCATCACGGATAGTTAAGCACGTTTATAGTGATAGGGTCTTTGATTTATAGTTTCCACAGATATTTAGTGCTTCAAGAGATCATCAATAAATTTTAAAGAGATTTTTTCAGTCCCTGTATTGATTTTAACAAGTGTACCACTTAAATCCAGTGTCTCTCAAACTCACGTTGAACAAAATTCTTTTTAAAACAATTGTTAATAAAAAAATATTTTATATTGAGATTATCTTAGAAGTACTGCTCCTTTGCGACCACACATTGCCGTTAGTGTCTTTTCCACTTGTAGAAACGTATTTAGTAGCTACTTTTTGGATTCGGTTTCTTCAGTATCTTTTAGATCAGTTTCCGATTTTATTTATCCTCATTCGTTTGAAAACAGAGTCCTTTTAACGAATTCATCAGTGAGGGGAACACAAGGGGCTAAGGTGTTAAATGGTGTTATCCCCCAACTGCCCCCTCTAAAATTGCAGACTTGATCCACCATTGGAATCAAAATACTTTCCATGTATCATCTACTCGAGCGCCACAATGCTTTTGAATTCTTTCATAATTTTCGATCTTATCTTGTCAACTCTTCTCCGCGAGTTGCTAAATTTTAGCCTTTTTAAATCCTAATTTGTTTATCCTAACCTACAAAATCACGAAATCAAAACAACTGTTAAAAAACATTGTTCCTTGTATTTTAAAGAAATGGAACTAATGGAAGGATTGGATTACATTTTGAAATCTTTATTGCCGAAAATGTCTTTCAATAACGACATTCTCATCGTCGTTAGGTCATTTTATTATGTTGTTAGACTTGTTGCTCAAGAAAAATGGAATTCGGACTATTATTCCCTCCAAACTACTTTTGGAAGTATCAAACCTATCTGTTACATTTCGAAAACTTACAGTCTGATGACCAATATACCAGAGAAATATAAGAAGTTGATCCTGAGCACTAATTTTACCATTTTGGCCAGAATAATACTTTCTACTAACTCGAAAATGTTCCAAAAAAACCTGATCACTATATTGTGGTACTATCATCCGTAGGTAATTTTCATTGTTTTGTTTATTTCAAATATCATTCAAGAATTCTCCATCATTATCATTTAGGCTTGAAAATCCTGACAAATCAGAAAAATTACTGTCTTCTTCCATTACAACTACTAATTTAATCAAACAAACAAAAACAAATAAGTGAGGTTAGATAACACGTTAAACTTATCCAGAATTAATTCTTGTAAAATTCTGGAACTTTAAGAACGATTCAGAATCAGTTCAGAACACAATTCACTCGTTCTTGGAACACTGCACTATAAGTTCTGAATTTTTAAATTGACTTGTTGGAACGCTAAAATCTTTTGCGCAAACTCAGTAAAGTTTTGAACTTTTGTTGGAACAAACCTGCAAGGTATTTTTGAGACCTGTTTAATCATTGCTAACTTCTTTGTTATAAGAGATAGATTATAACAATAGAAGTTAAATCGGGAAAGATCAAATATTTTACAAATAAGAATATTAAATTGGAAAAACGATTGACCATAAAATAAACGAGATATTTCAAAGAAATACATTTGTTAAATGGAACATCCTTAAACAATTTCCAAAACCATCCTGTATATAAATGAGTATGGAATTGATGTTAAATTATTTATAATTTCTAATTAATGTATAATGTTACAGTAAATGCAGTAACAGTTTGGATATATGGTAAACAGCCCTTATGAAACTAAAATGGTAACCCTTTGAAATATTGAGTACAGAGTGTCGGGCCAGTGCCAAGTGGTTCAAATTACCTGCTAAACATGCCGTTGACAATATTACACAATTTCACCTTGTTTATTTAACTACGTCATGTATAACACAACTTCCAGACCTCAATTATTAGTCGACAGGGTTTCAAATTTGGTATGCAGATAAAAAATAAAGTTTCACTGTATTAAAATAGAAAACAGATCTGACATTGTCTTTTAAATTAACCTATCAAAATACGCTTCGCACTTAAAAAGTGTGAATTTTCACACATTTCAGGGTTTTGTAGGTATTTAGTCAGTGAATGATGATTATAGTCGGATTGCTGATAGGTGACTGTTACATGTATGTATCAAGTAATGCATTCATATAATAATCTAGTTACCATTTTTCAGCGATTTTAAAAATGTTTTTTGTTATTTGTGTTAACTGTCAGTGTCTGCTAATAAATATTAATTAAAATACGGCTTGCGGACAATTATTAAATTCACAAACTTTAATTTTAAATCTGCTGGAATAAACAACAAATTATAATCCAAAATTTACGTATGAGTATAAATTTTTCCTTATTTATAATTATAAACTTAAAATTAATAATTTTGTTTGTTTGAGTACTGCTGTAAATTTATTTTCGCGCTCTAATTAGTAAAGATATCTACGAATCTTGCCATTTCTTTCTAATGTTTTGTTTTTTATTCAAATAATTTGGAAGGTTAGTTATCAACTTGCGTCACTATACGTTACTATGGGTATGCAAATAATTATAATGATATAGACAGAGAAAGCATATAGTATTGAATATCGTTACTTGTAGCAACGAACAGTCACTTATCAGCAATCCAACTATATTAGAAGGCCAAACGATGTATGCCTGTCACTACAGAATTACAAGTGTTAGTTTTAAATCCTTTTAATCCATAGGCACGACAAGAAGGTTACATTAGATATTTTCATATATCTCTAATAATACCATAATATACACATATACAAGGTGTCTCAAAAGAAATTTTATATTTAGTGGATCGATTAAAAAAAAAGTAAGCCGTATATAGAAAAAATGTTTATTAATTATTAAAATACACTTTTTGGGGATTTATTTCTTAAAAATAATATCGTCTAAATGTAGACCATCGCGTTCTCGGCACTCATTTAATCGAACAGTAAAATTACTTATGACGTCTCGGCAGGTGGACTCAGGGATGGCTGCCATTTCGTGACGGATATTTTCTTTCAAATGCGCCAGTGAAGTCGGTTTATTGGCGTAAACTTTAGATTTAAGATAACCCCATAGGAAAAAGTCCATAGGGGTTAAATCTGGACTGCGTGGAGGCCAATTTATGTCACCTCTCCGGGAGATCAAATTAAGCCTCTGACTGGCATCTTGGGGCTTTAATTCTTGCACCAATTGAATTTTGTAGGGGTGCAGCTTTAGGTCTTTGTGCATAATGCGATGTAATGATGATCTATGCACATTTAAAGCACTTGCGCGCTTTCGAATTGAAAGGTTCGGGTCGTCACGAACAGACTGATTAACATTCTCCACGTTTTCTACCGTTCTTGATGACCTAGGTCGCCCGGATTTTGATTTATCCAGCGTTGTACCAGTCTCTTTAAACTTTTTAACCCAATATCGAATGAGAGGAATGCTTGGCGCATCATTTAAGTGGCGAAAACCTCGAATATTGCAGAATTTTCTACGCGCTACAGTCGCCGAATCACCGTTTTTGTAAAACTCTCGCACGCATAACGCGCGGTCTGCCCCCGAGAAACGCTCCATAGGACTGAATTCCCAAGAGCCAGGCTACCGATTGACATAACCCCCGCGCCCCTCGGATACGTTGCGTTCACGCAGTAAGCTAAATAAATATAAAATTTCTTTTGAGACACCTTGTATTTTAACACTTTTTTTATATAAAATATCTTTTGTCACGCAAGAGCACAACGCCTACAGAGACATTGTTTATATTGCGACTATATGAAAAACTGCTATTCTCTACTATAGTCTATCTCAGAAAGAGCGGTAGTAATAAATCTTTTTGTCAGGCAGTTACCAGTGGCGTGCACATTTTAAACACGTTTAAATTAGTTTTGTGTATTTCTATATTACTATTTATTATTTTATTAAACGCACGCTTGTGACCATATTTATCATATCATTAAACGCATGCCTGTGACCATATTTTTCTTCAAAATTTTAGGGTAAATTTTTTATGATCTATTGTGTTTAACCCTAGTTCGTATTCCCATATAAGATGTGCGGGACAATCGGTTGTTTCTTAACAATATTTCGTTTCGAACTATTCATATTTTGTGTGCCGCTTCTGTGTGACAAAACAATAACCTTTTACAAATAATAAATTTTATTACTATCGCTCTTTCTGAGATAGACTCTATAAATGGAATCCCAGCAACCGGCCAGTTATTTATTTATTTTCCTAGTAGATATTTGCAAAATAAATTTACGTACCTCTTCTCTGCCCATAACAAATTGTATCCATGTATATACAAATATATTTTTTTAATTTTAGCTAAGATATTAAAAGAACATCTTAATACTTGGCATATTTTAATCAAAATAAAATGTATTTCAAAAAACAATTACCCTTCCTTAATCTGCACTTAAAGAGCTTACATTTAATATCCCCCCAATAAATTTTAAAATAAAAAAAAAAATCAACATAAAAACTGTAAAATTTTAACGAAATCAGATAAAAAATTCCTCTCGTACGTTTCCGGTTCATAGCAATATACATTGCTTAGAATTTTTTCAGATTTTTAATTTAACCCCTTAGGCTTAAAAGGTGCGGGACACTGATTTTTTAGTACTTTTTTGGAAAAAATAGTATTAAAATAAAATATAAATAAATAAAAAACTACTTCCTGTTTCTTTATCTACGTCTTAAGAGCTTTCTTTTGATATCACACAATAATTTTTTTTTAAATAATTTTGTTTTTCGACACATAAAAATCAATATTTTGCCAAAAACCAATTTGACCAAAATTTCCTGTTGAACTATTCCGGGTCCCATCAATTAAACACTAGCTAGGAACAATTACAAAATATAATTATATTAGTTTTTACAAAAACTTTTGATCACAAATATGTGTATATTCATAGCTGGTAATATTAACATGCAACATTTATTAATGCGATGGTTCGTCCTGCAAAATTTGATGCATATATTCGGTTCGAAGTTACTTAAATTCGTAATTCATAAATTGTTACGTTCTGTTATATTTAATCTGTTTGTTGTTTATCTTAATAAATTGTTTATATAACTAAAACCGGAAAAGTGGGGCGTATTTCAGAAGGCACGTAAAGCCGGCGATCTCGGCTACCGTAAAAGTAGTCATTAGGTTATGCGAGAGAGCGCTCTACGCGAATTTAAAATCTCTGACACCTAGGCATTATGCCATACGAAATAATAAAAAGTAAAACTGCCAAAAAGTGACAGATTAAATTTGAGTTACAAAACCAATTTATAAATATCATTGAATTATGCTAGTTTCTATTTAATTAAAGTAATATTAGTAACCATTAGCCAGTATTTTATTTACAAGACCAAAGCTCCAATCAGAATTAATAAAAATGCCAGAAAAAGTAAAACAGTACAGAATAAAAATAAACGTTAAGTTGTTATACAAGGTGTCTCAAAAGAAATTTTATATTTAGTGGATCGATTAAAAAAAAAGTAAGCCGTATATAGAAAAAATGTTTATTAATTATTAAAATACACTTTTTGGGGATTTATTTCTTAAAAATAATATCGTCTAAATGTAGACCCTCGCGTTCTCGGCACTCATTTAATCGAACAGTAAAATACTTATGACGTCTCGGCAGGTGGACTCAGGGATGGCTGCCATTTCGTGACGGATATTTTCTTTCAAATGCGCCAGTGAAGTCGGTTTATTGGCGTAAACTTTAGATTTAAGATAACCCCATAGGAAAAAGTCCATAGGGGTTAAATCTGAACTGCGTGGCGGCCAATTTATGTCACCTCTCCGGCAGATCAATTTGCCTGAGAAAATTTCACGAACACGTGGCAGAGACATATTGGACGTGTGTGAAGTTGCTCCGTCCTGTTGGAACCATGTTCTTTGGTTATAGCCAGGAAAGTTTTGCAGTTCAGGTACCAAGAAGTTGTCTAACATCTCCACATAACGATCTGAATTCACTGTAACTGCACGCCCCCTTTCATCTTCAAAAGAGTAAGGGCCGATAATTCCTCGCGCCGACATCGCAGCCCATACAGTCACTTTAGGCGAATGTAGGGGTTTCTGATGTTTGCGTTTCGGATTCGTTTCACTCCAGTAACGGTAGTTCTGCTTATTTACGTGGCCATTAAGATGAAAATGAGCTTCATCCGAAAACAAAATGTTGGTAAACGTTGAAAATCGCTCAATCACCTGATTTACGAAATTAAGCCTCTGACTGGCATCTTGGGGCTTTAATTCTTGCACCAATTGAATTTTGTAGGGGTGCAGCTTTAGGTCTTTGTGCATAATGCGATGTAATGATGATCTATGCACATTTAAAGCACTTGCGCGCTTCCGAATTGAAAGGTTCGGGTCGTCACTAACAGACTGATTAACATTCTCCACGTTTTCTACCGTTCTTGATGACCTAGGTCGCCCGGATTTTGATTTATCCAGCGTTGTACCAGTCTCTTCAAACTTTTTAACCCAATGTCGAATGAGAGGAATGCTTGGCGCATCATTTAAGTGGCGAAAACCTTGAATACTGCAGAATTTTCTACGCGGTACAGTCGCCGAATCACCGTTTTTGTAAAACTCTCGCACGCATAACGCGCGGTCTGCTCCCGAGAAACTCTCCATAGCGACTAAATTCCCAAGAGCCAGGCTACCGATTGACAATACCCCCGCGCCCCTCGGATACGTTGCGTTCACGCAGTAAGCTAAATAAATATAAAATTTCTTTTGAGACACCTTGTACATGACCGAAATTGTATTGAAGTATTGGTACGTCAAACAAAAGTCTGATTGAATCTAGTTTGAAAATTTGGGTAGTGTGTCGGATAGCATTGAAAGTTTGAAGGAAATATTGTGTTTCACGTTATACTTTTTACATCAATCCTACTCAAAAAATCTATAGTGCTTCGGAGAAAAGTATAATGTAGGACAGACTTTATAATAGGCCTGTTAGTAGAGCCTTTTCTAACAGTTTATTATCGTCAGACGCAAGCGCAGACGCAAAATATCTCTGCACTTGAGTCTAACGATAATAAACCGTAACCAATATTTCTACATAGTTCAACAAAGCTAACAATAACCTATCCTAGCGGTAGTTTGACAAAATAAATTTGAATTAGGTCACTTGCTGTACTCAAGAGGGCAAATCCCCCTTCCATCTTCGCAGGGTCTTGGCTTCATAATAGGAATGACGACGGGTACCCGGGTACCGCTACCCGACCCGTTAAGGTTGTACCCGGTTCCGGCATTACCCGTTATCTAACGGGTATTTAGCGTGTAGCGGGTAATTAACGGGTAGCGGATAATTAACGGGTAATTGTGTAAGATATTTTGAGTATTTATTTATCTGTGACTATTTTGTTTTCGGTTACAGTAGTAGGAATTAAGTATGCGTATTCCATAATGCACCTGTGCTTATCTTTAGGATTTTGTAGCTATGACCACCAAAAAACCCTTATAAATTCACTCATGTGTCTGTCTGTCTGTACGGTAGAAATTGTAGCCAAACGGCTTAAGATAGAAACTTGAAATTTGGCATCCTTATATAACTCTTTGACCCACATATAGGAAAAATACAAAGAGTTCAAAAACCACATCACGAAATAAATATAAACAAATAGGTATTTAATAAAGAGATTTTCGCCAAATATATACCAAAAAACTTTTGTTCCCTACCCTATATCCTAGAAGGATGACGTCGGGTTTTGTGTCATTGAAAAAAAAAAAAAAAATTAAATTTATTGTGTTTTATCAAATGGAAGCTCTTAAGACGTAGATTAAGGAACGAAAAATTGTTTTTTAAAATTTTTTTCTTTTAACACGATTTTGACCAAAAATCAGAAAAAAATATAGGTAATTTACATTGATCTGAGCCGGAAACGTACGAGAGAAATTATTATTTTTTTAATTAATGGCTAAATTATGGCTTATTATTTAAATTTAGTCTCAAAGAAATTAAATGGAAGCTCTTAGTACTCAAATAACGAATAAAAATGTTCAAAAATGTTTATCAAAAAATAATTTTTAAACATCCAGCATTCTGTTGGCTTCTTACACTTATTAAATACCTACATAACCCTAAAATGTGTGAAAATTCACACTTCACATTAATTTTGCTATACTTACTTTTCATTTTTAGGGTTTTGTAGGTATGACCAAAAAACCCTTATACCGTCAGTTTGTCGTCTGTCTGTCTGTCTGTCTGTCTGTCTGTCTGTCTGTCTGTCTGTCTGTCTGTCTGTCTGTCTGTCTGTCTGTCTGTCTGTCTGTCTGTCTGTCTGTCTGTCTGTCTGTCTGTCTGTCTGTCTGTCTGTCTGTCTGTCTGTCTGTCTGTCTGTCTGTCTGTCTGTCTGTCTGTCTGTCTGTCTGTCTGTTTGTCTGTATGTTTGGTAAAAATTGTAGCCAAACGGCTAAACCTAGAGAGTTGAAATTTGGCATGCTTATACAACTCTTTGACCCGCACATAAGAAAAATACTAAAACATCTAAAAAACATATCCCCATAAAAATATAAACAAATATGTGCTCATCGAAAAAAAAATATTTTTTTTTTATAATTCTGAGTAGGGTATCAAATGAAAACTCTTAGTACGTGGATTAACGATTTTATTTTTGCAAAATAAATTATTTTGATGCGATTTCTGCCAAAATTGTGCAAATTGTTCGTCATTTTGTCGTCTGTCTGTCGGTCTGTCTATCTGTCTGTCTGTCTGTCTGTCTGTCTGTCTGTCTGTCAGTCTGTCTGTCTGTCTGTCAGTCTGTCTGTCTGCCTGTCTGTCTGTTCGGTAAAAATTGTATCCAAACGGCTAAACATAGAGAGTTGAAATTTGGCATGCTTATACAACTCTTTGACTCGCACATAGGAAAATACTAAAACATCTAAAAAACACATCCCCCCTAAAAATATAAACAAATATGTGCTTATCGAAAAAAAAATTATTTTTTTAATTATGAGTCGGGTATCAGATGAAAGCCTTTAGTACGTGGTCTAACGATCAAAATTTTATTTTTGCAAAATAAATTATTTTGAGACGATTTTTGTCAAAATTGTGCAAAAAAAATTCTCCCGCACTCTGTAGCCCAGATGGTTTAAACTAAAAATCTGAAAAAATTCTAAGTAATGTACATTGGTGTGAACCGGAATAGTACAACTGGAATTTTTGATCAGATTATGTTTTCGGAAAATAACGCATTTTTTGTGTTTTTAACTAAAATATGTTAAATATTTAATTCGCTATGTAACACACCAGATCAGTAGCTCTAGTAGCGTAGTTGGTTTTGTCCTGCGCTTAATAATATAACTTAATTTGCAAACTAGGGTTCGAATCCTGTTCATTTTATTTTTTCTGTTTTTTTTGCATTTTTATTTTGTTTAAATTATTTTGTTAAAATTCTAGGTATATTTTGGTAAATGTTGCATTTAATTTTTAAAAGCGTAAATTTAATAACCAGTAGGAAGTGTTGAAATTATAATTTAATTCTATGTTTGACGAAATCAGAGGGCGGGGCTTATGATTTAAGCAACCAATGGAACCCATAGGCGCAATTTTCAAAATCTTAATGAACCTTGCTATATAAAAAAAAATACTGCACATATTTAGAAACTTAAATAATGGTATTAGGCATTCGAATTAAAATTCATAAAAAAATATTTTGTCATAAAATTTGTTTTGGCATCCCAAATAATCATCATTCAGTTACTAAATACCTGCAAAACCCAGAAATGTAATTATCTGGTACCGGGTAATTAACGGGTAATGGATAATATCCGGGTAATTGTTGCGGGTACCCGGTTCCATAAATTTCTAGTTCTCGTCATTCCTACTTCATAACAAACAGTGCTAAGGTATAGCGCATGCTATATTTATATTATGCGGCGTCAATGATTTGAATACAGATATTATACTTAATCTAAATTTGCTAAGTGGTTTAGGCACCGGAATATAAATAACAAACGTTGCACTATCTCATCTTAATGTATGCATCTCCTACACATATTTTACATAAACAATATATAACACTGTTTTATTTCCAACACAAATATTGCAGATGGAAGTCTTATTGGAATCCGAATGCGTCACTATCTAGATTACATAATGTTCCAGAACTTGACCCACTTCCCAAAGAAAATTGAGAAAATATTGGCAACGAATATGATATTTTCATTGTGTTTTCAAGGTTTTTACTTGTTTCGTTTTTATGTTAGAAATCAGGATATGACAGGCTAGTTTATTTGAAAATATGTTTGACATTGATATGAATAAAAGAATATAAATATAATGAGACAATCAATAATAAGGATAGGAAATTATACTTGAATCATTTTGTATAATAGCTAATCATCCAAAAATAAAATTGAAAATTTTCACACATTTCAAGGTTTTGTAGGTATTTAATAAGTGTAAAAAGTCAACGGAATGCTGGATGTCTAAGAAATTTTTTTGATAAATGGTTTTTTGTTAATCATTTTTATTCGTTATTTAAGTACTAAGAGCTTCCATTTAATTTTTGAAACTAAATTTATATAATTTGCGAAAATTTCATCAGAATAAAAATTAAATTAAAAAATCCTAGAAATATATTAATACATGTTTTTTTTTTTTATTTCAATAACGTATTTCTTGTACACTAATAACAATGTACTATTTTATTTATAAGTATTTCACTACTAAAAATGATTATTCATGTTTCATACCTTAAAAACAAAAAACTAGGCTGCAGGCTTCTTGCACGCATGAACTCGATTCATACCTATTAAATTTAATTTAATTACTTAAGAAGATATATACTCCCTTAGCCATAAATACATAATTAAGCCATTAATTAAAAAAAATACTCCTTATTAATTTTGTAAAAAACACAAAACTGCAATATTTTCAAAAACGCAATTTGATCAAACATTCTTCTTGTATATTTCAGGCTCAGATCAATATACTTTACCTAAAATTTTTTCAAATTTTTATTTTTATTCCTTTAGGTTAACTGTTGGGGGACAAGAACTATTTTAGTACATTTTTGACTAAAATCGTCATTAAAAAAAACTTATTTTAATGAGCTTTCTTTTGATACCACATAATAAACTTTTTAAAAATAATATTTTTTTCATTAACTCAAAAAAAACGATTATTTTCAAAAAACCACTCTGATGAAACATTCCTCTTGTACTTTTCCGGTTCCTATTATTATACATTATTGAGAGTTTTTTCAGATTTTTAGATGAACCCCTCTAGGAAATAGGGTGGGGACAAAAGTATTTTGACATATTTTTGACGAAAATCTCATTAAAAAAATAACAATTTGTTTGTTTACCCACGCATTATGAAGTCTAATGTGATATACCACTCAAAATTATATATATATATATATATATATATATATATATATATATATATATATACAGGGTGTTTGTTTGAAACGGGGCACCCCGAAAATCTCCTTTATTTGTAAAGATACAAAAAATCTTCAGAACAAAAGTTAAACTAGACAAAAAGACCCATCTAAAGGTTACTATAGGAATTCTGAGGCACTTCCGGTTTCATCGGAAATGATGTCAACTTTTGATCTAGCATAGGGAATCGATAATTTTATATTTTTTTCCTAAAAGTACATTAAATTAGCTTTACAATGACACCAAAAAAGTCATATTTTTATGTTAACCATTTCAAAATGGCGACCATTTATTTACAAAATAATAATCAACATAAGTTTTACAAAGTTGAACGTAGCAAGCTTTGAAAATATAAAAAAAGAAACAAAATATCTCTAAAATAAACTAGTTATTATATGAAATATCATGAAATAACTTAAATTTTAATTTTTCAATTAAATGTTTTATAAATAACAAGAGTTTAATATTTTGCTTATTTTTGTTTGAAAAAAAAAATGTATTAATTGGTAGTAAGTCGTTATTTGTACCTAATTATGGTTTTTTATTGTTTTCAAAGCTTGCTATGTTTAACTTTGTAAAACTTATGTTGATTATTATTTTGTAAATAAATGGTCGCCAATTTGAAATGGTTAACATAAAAATATGACTTTTTGGTGCCATTGTAAAACTAATTTAATTTACTTTTAGGAAAAAAATATAAAATTATCGATTCCCTATGCTAGATCAAAAATTTGATATCATTTCCGGTGAAACTGGAAGTGCCTCAGAATTCTTATAGTAACCTTTAGATGGGACTTTTTGTCTAGTTTAACTTTTGTTCTGAAGCTTTTTTGTATCTTTACAAATAAAGGAGATTTTCGGGGTGCCCCGTTTCAAACAAACACCCTGTATATATTTATTTTTTCTTTACATACATATTTGTTTATATTTATCCCGAGATTTTTTTTTTTGAACTCCAAGTTTTCCGTATATGTAGAGTTATACAAGCGTGCCAAATTTCAACATTCTATGTTCAGGCGTTTGGCTACAATTTCTACCGTACAGGCAGACACATGGGTGACGTTATTAGAGCTATTTTGGTGGTCATACCTACAAAACCTTAAAAAGCAAAATTAAATGGTTGTGTTAGGTAGAGTCAAAAATAACTTCCGCTATCGAGATTAATGCTACGTATAATCCCCAAAGATTATAAATTTCTTATACAAAACGTTAATAAAGTTAATAACAATCTATACATCAAATTTTGCACCGAATTTTTATCTATTTAATAAGATATTTTTAATTGTAGAAAAAAATTGTTGCATAAATGTTATCGCTCAATAACTAATAATAGATATCAGACAAAAATATTCTGCAATTTTTTAAAATATATTTGTGGTTTTCAAATAACCTTTATATTTATATTGTTTTGTGTAGAAATAATCAAATTATACGTCATAATTTTTTCGACATTATTGTTTATAGTTTAGAACTTTCGTCGAAAAATATTTTACTTACTTGATCAAAATGGAATCCCACAAGGTACAGCAGTTCCTTACGAAAATTACCATAAATCATTTTTACCTGTAGCACTTATATTGCGAACCGCGGTAGATTCAAGAGGTAGCAAAAATAATTTACCAAATACAATTACTATAAGTAGTATTCACAATTGAACAAAATAACTAAAAACATAAAATTAATAACATATTTGTAGAATGAAGCTTTATCTACAATTTGCCTCATCATCCGCAAATTTGCGTCTAATAGTTGACAAGATGGCGTCTGTAATACAATATGTTTATTTACAATTATACGACATTTTTTTTTACAATTAAAAATATCTTATTAGATAGATAAAAATTCACTACAAATTTGCATGCATAGATTGTTACTTATTTTATTTCCGATTGTTAGTTTTGAATAAAAAACTATACGGTTGTGCGCCGCCTTAAATGTTAATGTCACATTGCTCATTGGTAATTTATAAAGCTCGTCATACCTGAAAGGCTTTTACCTATTAGGAGTAACCTTAAATCGTCCTTAAGACGGTTCCTTTCTTTTGTTAATAACTTAATCACGGCACTAAATCTTTTTTCTACTAAAACATGAAAAGCTAAAATTAAAAGTTTGGCTTCTTTCCAGGTTTTGTTAGTTTGAAACTTTTTCTGTTTTTTTCCAAAAATTATCAGTATAATTCTGATTAAATTATATTTTCCATAAATAACTTTGAGATTATAATTTAGAACTTTAACATGGACAGTATTTTTATACTTGAGGAGAATTTACTGAGCCGACGACCGTTGGAAAAAAGAGTATGATTAAATATAGAAGGTCATCATAATTAAGCAATACCATTCGTTCGGATGTTGAGAAAGAACCATTCATTTGTTTCAGTCGCTGTAGTCACAGTTGCAGTAGAAGTACTCCAGATACAAAAACACATACATTTATCTGAATATATTCAAACATAACAAACGAAGATAAAATCTAAGGATATACATTGGGTACGAGTAGTTCAAATACGTTATTGATAGTTTATAATTATGTGAAATAGATTTATATTTATTATACTCTATCTCAGAAAGACTGATAGTAATAAAATTTATTATTTGTAAAAAGTTATTGTTTTTTCACACAGAAGCGGCACAAAATATGAATAGTTCGAAACGAAATATTGTTAAAAACAACCGAGTGTGCCGCACATATTATATGGGAATACGAACTAGGGTTAAACACAATAGATCATAAAAATGTTACCCTAAAATTTTGAGGAAAAATATGTTCACAGGAGTGCGTTTAATGATATCATAAATATGGTCACAGGCGTGCGTTTAATAAAATGATAAATAGTAATATAGAAATACACAAAACCAATTTAAACGTGTTTAAAATGTGCACGTCACTGGTAACTGCCTGTCAAAAAGATTTATTACTATCAGTCTTTCTGAGATAGATTAAAATCGGTTCTCTGTCGATCTGTTGGCATTGTAAGCTATACAATACTTACGTTTTGATTAATTCAATTTTTGAACTCAGGTTTTCATAGTATATTTATTTATGGAGCAAAAGCATGGTCAATAAGGAAAAAAGCAAATGCCATTACTTAAAGAAATTTTAGAAATTGATGAAGAAATAAGAATCAAAATGAAAGCGGAGTATCGTAATAAAAAATTGATGTGAAGTGTGAATTTTCACACATTTCAGGGTTTCGCAGGTATTTAATAAGTGAATGATGATTATTTGGGATGCCAAAACAAATTTTATGTTAAAATATTTTTTTGTTAATTTTAATTTGAGTGCTTAATACCATTGTTTAGGTTTCGAAATATGTGCAGTATTTTATTTTTATATAGCAAGATTCATTAAGATTTTGAAAATTGCGCCTATGGCTTCCATTGGTTGTTTTAAGTCATAAGCTCCGCCCCTCTAATTTCGTATACATTGAAACATAGAATTAAATTATAATTTCAACAATTTCCACTGGTTATTAAATTTACGCTTTTAAAAACTAAATGCTACATTTGCCAAAATTTAAATAAAATTTTGAAAAAATAATTTAAACAAAATAAAAATGCAAAAAAAAAAAACAGAAAATATAAAGTCTCCAGACTGAAAGCGAACCCTAGTTTGCAATTTAGAAAGCGAGATATCTAACCACTACACCATGAAAGCATACTTGTTTACTGTGTTACATAACATATTAAATATTTACATCGCCAACCAAAAAACACAAAAAATGCGTTATTTTCCAAAAACATAATCTGATCAAAAATTCATGTTGTACTATTCCGGTTTACACCAATATACATTACTCAGAATTTTTTCAGATTTTTAGTTTGAACCATCTACAGGGCTACAGGGTGTGGGAGATTTTTTTTTGCACAATTTTGACAAAAATCGCGTCAAAATAATTTATTTTGCAAAAACAAAATTTTGATCGTTAGACCGCGTACTAAAGGCTTTCATCTGATACCCTACTCATAATTTTAAAAAAAATGTTTTTTCGATGACCACATATTTGTTTATATTTTTAGGGTGGATGTGTTTTTTAGATGTTTTAGTATTTTTCTATGTGCGGGTCAAAGAGTTGTATAAGCATGCCAAATTTCAACTCTCTATGTTTAGCCGTTTGGATACAATTTTTACCGAACAGACAGACAGGCAGACAGACAGGCAGACAGACAGACTGACAGACAGACAGACAGACAGACAGACAGACAGACAGACAGACAGACAGATAGACAGACCGACAGACAGACGACAAAATGACGATATAAGGGTTTTTGGTCATACCTACAAAACCCTAAAAAGCGACAAATTATCAAACAAATATCAAGTACAGTTTGCCGCTTTTATTACACTTATTCCGCCTCACCTAACAGTCTTCTCCCTGAAAATCACAAACGAATTGTAAACAAATTTATCAGGATTTGTACGAAAGAATAATAAATTTTTATCTGTATTTAAACTATTGTATTTCTTAACAACTTCTCTGAGCCAAGGTATAGGATGTATGTAAATATAAAAATATAAGTGAAAAACATGAAGAGCAAAAATGGTTTTTGACAATGGTGGTATTTCCATTTTTTTTTTTTTTTTTGTCATAAGTTTTGTTATGCCGTTCCCTAAATTATGTCGCCTTGGTTTATTGTACCCCGTAACGGAACGGGTCTGAAATTTTTGTTTTTTTGCTTTTCTGTTTTAAAACTTTTCACTAAATTCTTTCAATGTGAATTTCTTTGGTGCGATTTCAATTTCGACTTCATCTTACAGATCATGGTATACACCGTTTTGGTGTAAACAAGATTAACAAGGTCTTCATCAGTAAGATCATTATCATGATATTGGAGCAGGTCTTGGACATTTCTATTTCTGTTAATACATAAGATTTTACAGTTTTGGGCTGCGCGATGAAAACATAATATAGGTATCGAAGTATAAACTGCATTAACCAAGCTATTCCTTTACAATGAATTTCCTCCAGAACACTTCGTAAATCGTATTTTCATAAAACTAGCATTTTAGAACTAAACTTTGATATTCGAAGTTAGTTCCAGAATTGGCCAACGGATGTCAGTGTACGATAATATAATTCGTTAAGGTTATTGTGTCAGTTGAGAAAAGAATATAACTCCTAAAACTTTTCATAACTTGGAGAATCATTGCAAGATGCAAGCATGAAACTTGCAAAATGTAATTTTCAATGGCGTATTATACGATTAGAGCAACAACTGTGAAATGCGCACATGAAAAGATGAAATATTTAAATATAAGCAGATGGCATTTCAACGTTTCTCTGTGCAAAACAAAATGTATTAAGCCGATCAAAAACGTTTTGAAATTGAGATTAACGGAAGCATGGGGACATACACAGATTATATATTTATATAGAATCATATATAAATCATATTTAAATTCTGAGTAAAACTGAAAGCTGTTTTGAAATTTGTCATATAATCGGCTTTTTAGAATTGTAAAGGTACAGAAAAGTTTAGTTATGGCCGACTAACCTTGGCACAGTCGTAAATTAATAAAATACAAATCGTATCATAATGTGAAAGTTCTTCGAAAGTCCAAAAACCAGAGCAAATTGGAAACTAAAAGAAGCCTGTGCATAAAATCTTGGGAGGGCTGTCTCCGATGGAGAGATCCAAGAGGTTTTGGGCGTAGGACATACTTTGGTGACTTTCATAAGAGCGGAAGTCCTTCATCTTCAAGAACCGATGAAAATGTCAACAGAATCCGGGATCTTGTGCGTTCAGATCATCGGTTGACAGTCAGAATGATCGGGGAAGAGTTGAATTTGACTCTCACTACCGTTCATCAGATTTTGACCAATGATTTGGGAATGGGAAAAATCTGCGCAAAAATGGTTCCAAAAAACCTTGCACAGGACCAAAAGGACATCAGGAGACAAAGGTGCCTTGGCTTTTTGGAAACGATTGAAATTGGTACCCATTTTCTGGGTACCTATTTAATAATAACAGGTTATGTGTTATTATTAATAGTATAGCTGAAGTTGAACAAATTAAAGAAAGTAAATAAATATTAATAATAATTTATTAATGACATTTTTATCTTTTAGAAATATTTACACGGCACTTATTACATATTTTATATCTCCATTTTTTCTTCTCATTTTCTTCTGCTAACGGACGCTCAATATTTCCGCAAACATAATCCCAATAATCATGAAAGACGAGTAAATTTTCAATTTGGGTTTTCCAGCAATCATGATTGTTATCATCCAATTTTTCAATAATTTTGGTCTACCTCGTCCTCGTTTTATTGATACGTTTTCTAATTGTTCATTACTTTCTGGTACTACAATTATATTTTCTGGTTCTATATTAATTTCTTCTTCAATATCATGGCAAGCCAGAAAACAAAGATCAGTGTCGCTATCAAGCACGGAAGCTGAATACATGGCACTTACACAGCCCACAAAGGAAGCAATTTATCTTAGAGATTTTCTAAATGAATTAAATTATGAAGTCGGACAAAATAAAATGACGATTTTTGACGACAATCAGAGTGCCATAAAACTTGTGAAGAATAATGGATTTCATTCTCGTACGAAACATATAGCCCATACAATACCATTTTGTAAAAGAAAAGTATGAACAAAATTTAATTGACATAAATTATAAGCCAACAGAAGATATGGTGGCCGATGTTTTCACAAAAGGACTAACTAGATTCAAGAATGAAAAATGCGTGAATGAAATGGGATTATCTGAAATCATCATTGTGGGAGAGTATTGAAATATCGAGACTCTGATGATCTCAATAATACCATGGATACACCACTATGGCAAGAGATAGAGGTTTTATACATGTACCCATGGAAATATAAAATATGTAATAAGTGACGTGTAAATATTTTCTAAAAGATAAAAATGTCATTAATAAATTATTATTAATATTTATTTACTTTCTTTAATTTGTTCAGCTTCAGCTATACTATTAATAATAACAAGTTTGAGGGAGACAATATTGAATTGTAATTCCATTCGAATAATTAAAAAAAAATTAAATCAGTCTGGTTACTTAATTTACACACCTCGTAAGATGCTAAATGTCAGTCGCCAATAAAATTATGCAAAACAATGACACTGCCAACATAATAGTTAAAAAAATTATTTTCATAGCTTTCTACACGCATTTTTTTTTTTTTTTTGTTCATATTGTAAATTCCTGAAAGTCAAAACGTCTTGGAAGATTTTGAAAGGAGATTTAATGATTTTAGAAAAAATTTCCTAGATCAGTTTTGATTATCCCATTCAAGGAGCACGTGTATTTGCAACTGATTGCATACAGTTGCAAATAAATGTGCAGAGTTATTTCAATTTGATTAAGTCGCGCTTGACATAAAATTATTACACTGCAGTCTGACATTTTTCTGAAATACCAGTATTTGGACAAAGATGTTTGCAAGTATATTTGCAATGAAAAATATCCCAGTTTCATATTAAAATTGTATTAGATCGTCAAGGATGAAAAAAATGCAAAGTTGGTTGATAACTTACAAATATAAGTAATTATTTTATTTATCAAAGTATGCACTCATATTGTCTATACACTTTTACCATTTAAGCGGCAGTTTGTTCAGGCCAGTGGTATAAAACCCTGGCGGACGAGAGTTAATGAATTCCTAGAAGGCCTGTTTTACAGTATTGTCGGAATTAAACTGTTTTTCTATTAAAAAGTTGTCCAAATTGTGGTAGAAGTGGTAGTCAGTGGAGCCTGGGTCTGGTGAGTATGGAGGATGATGATAAAGTTTCAATTCCAATTCCTATAGTTTTGCCACAGTCATTTGTGCAGTGTGTGGTCTCGCGTTATCATGCAATAAGATAGCAGTAGATCTGTTGACCAATCTAGGTTGTTTTTCTTGAAGTTTTTACATCATTTGGTCCAGTTGGCTGCAATATATTTCTGCTGTGATCGATGAACCAATTTTTTGTTTTTTTTTTGTTTTTAAGTTACCTGTACGAAATTTGACGAACCAATTTGATATTGTCTGCTGCGTAGTAACACTAGAGCTAAATACACTATTAATGTTTCGCGCGGTCTGCGATGCCGTAGTTCCACGTAAGAACTCATACTTCATAATAGTGCGAATTTCCGACCATACCATTTTCAACAAATTTAATTTTTAAAAAAGTTTTTGATTCTTTTTAGAGCATACGATGATATCTTTAAACAGGCGAGATGTGTAACTTTCCAACAAAAAAAAAAAAAAAAGCAGAACGGTAAAATATTAAGCCAATGTCAAATAATAAGCTGTTTAAGTTGGCAATATTATTAACTACAAATTTCATCCTTGACGACCTGATATTATTCATATCATCCACACTTAACCCAAAAATTTTTGGTAGTTTTCTCGGTGTCATGAAAAAAAAAAAAAAATAAGGAAATCACAGTCCTAAACAAGTTGGCTACCCTGTATCTATGGAACTTAAAGGAAAAATAATGAAATAGCGTTAGTAATTTCATGTTAAATTTCTTCTACATCAACCTAAACTCTTCACTTTAATCTAGTGACATTAAAAATCAAATGTTGGCTCATTTTCCTAGTGGGTGATTTTAAGTAGTCACGCTTCATTGAAAATCACATGTAATTGAACTCGACATTCAGACAATATTTTATAAAATCAACAGGTGCTGTCTTTCACTTATAGTTTCCACTTTTCATCAAAATACGTTATGTTTTCAGTGCCAAATCATGATAATAAAACTTTTTTCGTGCTATTCTCGGATAAATTTACCATGAAATTTTGATGTATAACATACTAGACTGAAAATATTTACTGGAATGTTGAAAATTTTGAATGAAAAACATTTGAGATATTAAAGGAATGGCTATAAAAACATAGTTATAAAAGAAAAATTCTACGTCGAGAATTTGTTTTTCTCATGCCTTGTTCATAACTTCACTAAATCCTCGTTTTCTTCATTTTCTTAGGTATTACCTGCTATTCTTCATGCATTGATTTGTGTATGTGCAATGGAATCTCAATTGGTAAAGTGATTGACGAAGTGACTGATCGGGTAATTTACTAAACAACTGATCGACTGGTAGGTTATTTACTTGCCGAGTGAACCATCGGAATGATTGATTTTATTGAGCCATTGCAGTGGTGGATTTTTCTTTGGTTGCTGGTTTGTGAATTTTCACACATTGCAGGGTTTCGCAGGTATATAAGTGAAGGCGGCATGCTGAGTGTGTAGGACAAATTTTGCTTTGTAGTAACCACGGCAAAATGAACGATCTTTTTAAAATAATTTATCGTCTGTTAATCTCAGAGCTTTAAAAACAAATTTTATGTTAAAATATTTTTTTGTTAATTTTAATTCGAATACCTAATATCATTATTTAGGTTTCTAAATAAGTGCAGATTTTTTTTTATATAACAAGGTTCATTAAGATTTTGAAAATTGGGCCTATGGCTTTCATTGGTTGTCTTAAATCATACGCTCCGCCCCTCTGGCTTCGTATAAATGACACAGAATGAAAATATAATTCCAATTGGTTATTAAATTTACGCTCTTGAAAATTAAATTCAAAATGTGCTAAAATATAACTAGAATTTTAACAAATTAATTTAAACATAATAAATATGAAAAACAAAAAAACAAAAAATAAAATTGATTCCACAAGCCAGGAACGAACATGTTTAGTGAAAAACGATCCTGTGTGGTTGTCGAGCAACTCAGCCACTAGTCCACCAAACGCTTATCAATTTAGTGTGTTCTAAGAGTATAACATGTATGCATCGTCAACCAAAAAACACAAAAAATGCGTTATTTTCCGAAAACATAATCTGATCAAAAATTCCTGTTGTTCTATTCCGGTTCACACCATTATACATTACTTAGAATTTTTTCACATTTTTAGTTTAAACCATCTGGGCTACAGGGTGTGGGACAAAAATTTTTTTGCACAATTTTGACAAAAATCGCCTCAAATTAATTTATTTTGCAAAAATTAAGACAGACAGATAGACAGACAGACAGACAGACAGACAGACGACAAAATGACGGTATAAAGGTTTTTTGGTCATACCTACAAAACCCTAAAAAAGACAACAACAAAAAATTATAAATATTTTCTCGTAATTGTTAGAGATTTGCCTGTCGCCCGGTCATGAAGGGACAGTTTCCCGTTACGGTTACAAAATTTGGCATGAAGATGTGTCCAGACCCAATATTTACTGTGACCATAACTATTGTACATTTTTGTAGTTAGTCTTAGTTAAGCATCGCTATATAGCAGTCTTATTATCTCCGAAATATGTTTAATAAAGTTAGTTAATAACATCCAAGTTTTTCATTTATTTATTCACCTTCCGCCAATCTTTAACAGTAATAATAATAATCAACACAATATATTTGAAAGTTTTGCGATTACGAGGAAAAAAATAAAATAAATGTATTTACATATTTTTATTGTTTTTCAAAACATTCACCATTAGGTATACAGAGGCGGTACTGGCACAGGGGCAAAAAACGCAACCCGCAACACACGCTCAACCGGAAATTCTTATCGGGGCGGAAGTCTTATCAGTTGGTTTTTCCGGTGTAATTTGAATCCTGGCAAGGTGTAATTTGATCAGTTCTTTTTTCCGGTGTATAATTTGAATCCTGACGAGGTGTAATTTGATCAGTTGAACAGGTCGAACAGACAGGTTGAACAGGTCGAACAGATAGGTTAAACAGGTCGAACAGATAGGTTGAACAGATCGAACAGGTCGAACAGAGATGTTGAACAGGTCGAACAGATAGGTTAAACAGACCTGTTCGGCCTGTTCAACCTGTCTGTTTAATAAATGTGATATTATACATAATATTATGAACAATAAAAAACATTTATTAAATATGCATATCTTTTTTTGTCGTAGAATCACGCCGATTCCTTTGATCTAGAAACAGTTATTCAGCATGAAAACATTGTAAGTAAAAAGTTTTCTTGTTTTGTAAATGATTTCAATTTTACAATGACAGAAAAACTACAATGCTTCATTTAATGGCATTACTGGAACAATTCTAAATGTCATTCTGTTAAAGAAATGTCATTTCCTTGGGTTTTAAAGCTTATAAATAAAATATTTTATACAAATATTGAATTGGGATTTTTACGAGAACAATATCATTGTGCTGAATACAAATGTATTGTGTTTGTATTGTTTTGCTTTTTATGCTTTGTTGAAGACAATTTAATGCTTATGTTATTTACATTTTATTACTAACGTTTATATAATATGATTTTCATTTTTCCGCTATAATAAAAAGCTTTAGTTTTAAAGAAAATCTTAAGATCGTCTCATATGATTATATGACTGAGTTAGAAGTTTTGTGAGAGAAGTTCTTTTAATAAATAAGTATCGGTGTAAAGGCGCCTACAGACGGTATGCCAGCATTCGCCAGCGCTAGTTCTGTAGCGCTGGCCGTAACATGTAGCACTGGCGGCACTTGTACTTGCGTACCACACAGCCGACCTGTCAGTACTGGCCAAGTAAAAAAATTGCGAACGTGAGCCGGCGCTTGTAAAATGGCGTCTGACAGTGAAAGTGAGGTTATGGTCGCAGCTTCGACCTTTCTTTTGATATTTAAATTAAATAAAAAGTGCAAAAAACAGCCTACGCTGGCTGTGACTTGTGACTTGTTGCCCCTACATACGATCCGCGGAGCTAGACAAGTAAAAACATTGGCCGTGACGCCGCACAGTGGGGCAGGAGAGCTTCAAAACTGGCATCAATTCAGGTATTATAGGACTGGATTTCTAAGTTAGATATTTGTTTTAAGGGCACTTGGTAGACTTAAGAAAAATGCATTGACAGATTTTTAAATGTTTATTTACTAATGTAATTATTATATAATGTCTTACAAATTAGTATAAAAATTAAAATAAATAAAAAAAGCTTCAAAATTCATATTCATCTTCGGAATTTGAAAATATATCATCATTTTCATCGACATTGTCACTGGTATCGTCATCATCATCACTGTTATCCCGATGACTAATGACATGTACGTCTGGAGGTTTTAATAAATCTAGTGCCTCTTTTGGAAGGTTTTGTAGATTTTTTTTAGGTAATGTTCGTTTACTAGAGATGACGGGGTCAAAACTCAATAAAAAGAAGTTAAAAATATCAGCATTTGTTTTCTCTCGGCTACATTTTCTAGCGTAATTCTCTCTATACTTCTTGAAGTCTTTATTGCGAGCTTCCTGTGCTTCCTCTGTCAATTACCCTATTGGTAACAATGCAGATGATATAATTTCAGGCCCGTGTATAAAGTATTTATGCAATGTAGGGGGCATATTGTACCATGGATACTTTTCAACGAAGTATCTTGCCGTGTTATGAGCGAATACTCTAAATTTTGTAACATCAATTTCATGTCCACATGCCACTGCTATCATAATTATATGCATTTTTTTTATCAAAACTATATCTATTTTTGTTATATCAGCCGAAATTTCAAAGAAGCGTCTTGCTGTGTTGCCATCATTCGTATTACCGAATCCTGGTTTCGGTTTATCAACAATCAAACCACAGCCTATTTATATATATTGCATGCACTTAAATATTATTTTATTATTACTAAAAGTTAGCTACAAACCTGAAGTTGAAGGATCCATGTAAAAATTTTCGAATTTTTAAAAAACTACGGTTTAAACACACCAGAAACACAGGACTGAAAATAACTCGCGCAAGAGACGTGTAGTATACGCTAAAGAGTTGCGTTAATTAAGGGCTGTAAGGGGCTAAAGGGCAGTTTTGAGCTGGCCAAAATGGGCAGATAAGTTGGTCCAGAGTCTCTAGTATACAGTACCCCCAAAAAATTTAACGTTACGCCCATTTTCATTTTTCGACTTTCTGCCAGGTTTTTTGCGATCTTGCCCCACTGTGCGCCGTCTGTAGGCACCTTAAGCTGGCATTAGGTCATAGTAAACGATATAGAAGGTACCTACTGGTTATAAACATGGAGCGGCTAATTTTTACAGACGTCCCAGAAATATTTAGGTTAATAGGTCATCGCCAACTGTCAAATTAGCGAAGGAGTGTGGAATCGATACTAAAAATATTTCTTCAAAATTAATTAAACTAAGGGCAGGGTTTAAAGTCAACTGCGTTTTTCTCTCTTTGTTGGAATTAAGTGTATTTGCAAACTAGGATTTTTGTTATTAACGTAGTCTCTGAAATTTATATTGTGAACGGAGTCGAGAAATTTTTAATTTTTTCTTTGACAGCGCACTAAACTGCTTTCGGCTCCGACTCAACGATTTCGACCTCACAGCACTACTTGTCAGAATTGTGTGTATATACCAATGGTGGACAGGAACTGTCTAGTCAAATCGGTAATTTGAAATTTTTACCAACTCGTTTTTTTAAGTTGACTTTTTGATTCATTGAAAATATTTTGTTACCGGCCCGAAAACGGATCTCGCCCTGTCCAACTCTGTGATTGCACACGACACTTATACGGCCAGTCCGCTCCTAGTATATGCCATAGTTTTAGTCATTCTCTTAAAGCCCTTGCGATGCTAAACTTGTTAAAATCGAATACGAGCCAAAACACGTGCAAGCAAAGCAACTGTCAAAAATTAACTGAACATTCAAAATGGCCGAACTTGTCGGCATAAGTGAGAGACATGAGTACCAACATAACGCCACAAAAAAATCGAAAATCGCGATACTTTTTGAACAGACCTCGTACAACCACACTTTCTACAAGAGATTATTGCAATCGTGGTTTTGAAAACTAGGTTATACCCTCCATCGTCATTGTCTAAGCATATTTGTTGTTTTTAAAATTATAAACAAAGTTAAAGACAACAATACTGCGCATGTATCTCTCCATAATTACAAAATATTCAAAATATAACTGTCAAAATTAACTTTTCCTTCCAAACTTTTGATTGGTTCAAATTAGTAGTTTTAACTAAAATATATGTGATGTACATAAAATATTGAAACTTAAAAATATGAAAACCAATTACATATATTAAAACCGCACACTAACTTGTTATACAGAACGGTTCTATGGTTTTTCAAGGCACATACAAATTAAATAATTTAAAACTAAAAATTTAAAACTGACAATAGCTTAATTTGGATGTCTAAATTCACCTTTAGAAAGGATATTAGCGACATAAGTAGGATGGCGCTAGATTGAAATCCTCAAGAAAGTCAGAGACGTGGCAGGCCAATGAATACCTGGCAACTTATCTTGAAAGAAGCTAAAGAGAGTAACATTCCTTGGAGGGAGCTCGAACAGCTTTCTCAGAATTTACCTAAATGGCGAAGTTTTATTGAACCTAGTAGTAAATGGAAATATATACCATAGTTTTAGAAGAGCTTATTGGCATGTAATTGGTTATTAAAACAATATTTGATCACAAAGACTGTACATAATATTTTAATCATTTATGACACAATTTTAGAAAGGTGTCACATTTTGAACCTCAATATTTCTGAGGTATTCCGGGACCTATTTACTCCTTACTTTGTATAGTGGCATAAGAACTAAATCTTTGTCTTGCTATTCTTTCTCCAGTTAGGTTTTTAAATCTTCTATAAAAACTACAGCTTATAATTCTATTTCTGCAGTCCTAAATTTGTTGGCTACTTTAATTTTCAGATAATGACCTTCACTATAAATGGTTTGGCAATTACTGCGACAGATTTATATTTGTTTGCTTCCAATATATATGTAATCATTATGATAATGAAATATGGTAAATTTTTAAAGAAGATCTTAGAAGAAAGATTAAATATTTTTTAAATGTTTATCTGCGATAAACATGTACAGAAAATATAGAATATATAGATACCCTGCCATAGATATTCTCAGTCGGTGGTATTTTCGAAGACTAGAATTAAAACTCTGGCCTAATATTGTGGCATTTAAATGTAATCGTGTGCAAAATCCGATTAACAAAATTGAAGTAGATGTTCTTCTTTTATAAAATAATAATTGTTGTCTCACTTAAGCAAACTCGCACCTCTTATAGTTCTCGAGATAGCAATAGAGAAAAAGAAAAATGTAAAAAATTATTACTTTTTTCAAAGACACAAAAATGACATATTTTTCTAAAAACTAATCTGATCAAAAATTCCTGATGGTTTAATATAAAGTGCATTACTTTATAATTTTTTTCAGGATGTTTTATTTGGGACAGATTTATATAGCTTGCAGAGTGGAGAACAAAGGTTCTTTACCATATTTTTGACAAGAAAAAAAAAGTGTCGAAATATATATATTTTTAATTACTTTTTGCCCGTCAGTCTACGCAGCAAGAATTTTCATTTAATATCCAACTTATTTTTATTTTGTTAATGGAAATGGAGAAAAATTACAGTATTAATACTCAAGATATCTGGAAAGATTTTCATATTAACAAGATACTTAGTACAACATTTTTATGAATGTTAGTTTTATAAATGTAATTTTAGCACTTTCATTTAATGTAATATTATGTAAAAATACTCAAATATTTGAAATATTTTGCCAAAAGCAGATTGTAAAAATTTAGGAGAATGATATTACTAAAGTTTCCGGTCCTTGAACTTAATTTTTAACTCGAGATACTGTTAAAAATTAAAAAGAATTTTAAAGCTAAAACTTTTGAAGACACCATCTTAATGATTCATTATAAAAATTGAGGAAGTTTTAAAAATAATTTCAAAACAAAGTTTCAAATCAATATAATAACTTAAACGTATTTTAAAATTATGAAAAAGTTTCTTAACAATCATTTGATGTTATATTCTTATAAAGAAATCAGTAAACATTTTATAAAATACCTTATAGCTATTTATGCAACAAGTAAGGAAATTAAGGTTATTATCTACGAATATGAAATTTACAAAACGAGGCGATGCCAAGTTCCGTAAATCGCATGTGTTTTTATTAACAGGTGTCTTCGCAGAACTTTTTACATTACTTGGTCAGATTATACTCCCATGTTTGGGAATTGACAGTGCAAAAACGTATCTACTTGAAAATTCAAGTAAAAAAGTGGAACTGGATTAGTCATACCCTACGAAAGGCAGTAGATATCAACAGAATGACATTAGAGTGGAACCCCCAGGCCAGCCACCGTAGATTTGTCTCTGTATCCCACATGGAGGCAAGGGTGCCGAGAGCAAGCTCGGGTCCCAGTAGAACAATAATACTTTGCCCGAACCCCGGAAAAACAATTGTTCTTAATTTTTTGACGGGTCCATTGTCCATGCGGAACCTACCAATGGAAACACCACAAAGAGGACAGCTAAATACATAAACAAAGTATACAGTCGTATCGTGTCTTGGGCCCGGACCCTATGAACACTATAACTTCAGTTATTATTACATATTACCACTATCGACAAGGAAATTATACAATAAAATTATGAATAGTAAAATTGGATTGTGATTTATTAAAAAAAGAATTCAATCCCGGGTTCTGCACCAATAATTCGCGGGCACCAATAATTTGTACCGGGTTCCTTTGTCTCTCGACGGTCCTGCATGGAGGAAAACGATACATAAAGAACTTGATATCTATGGAAGTACCTGGCGCCAGGTGAAGAGGCTTGCCCTTCTCAGTACAGCAATACCCCGAAGTTATGCGATAGGTGGGACCGACGTAAATCGCTTAACTCCAATTCGCGTAAGTCGGGGTACAACTTTGCATATAAATACATACAATTTTGTTTAATTGGGACCAAGGACTAACAAAAACATTAGTTTAGAAGAAAAATATTTAATGAAATTGCAGTTCTTTATACATATTAATACAAAATATGTACATATAAAAAAATAAAATAAACAATTTATTTATAAAAGTCATTTCGATGTCGATGTCTTCATAAAATCTAGCAAATTCGTCTGACGTGCCGTCCTACGAATGCTTCTTTTGTCACAATGCCTTCTTTTTTTCACGCAGAATTTCTTCGTAGCAAGCTAATAATTTTTTTATTCCTTTCTTTGTAGCTCTTACGCGTTATTCGTTGGGGTCCATGTTTTCTAAAATGTTTAAGCCATTCTCAATTGAGCTGAGACCTTCTGTCAAGCTTGCAATTGCCATGTGCTTTTCTGGTGGAGTTGGGTCTGAAGTGTCTTCATCGTTGTTTAGCTTACGCATCTCTATGATCTCGTCGATTGTTAGCTCCTGATTAAGTGAATCCAACAGCTCGTTAGCATTGACTTCCAAATCTAATTGTCTGCCAAGATTAACAGCTTCTTCTACCACATGAGCGATAACTGTTACTAGCGTTGTTTCCGTATCGTTTCTGAAAAAAAAAAAAAATGGACAAAGTTTCTTCCAGGCACCATTCATAATTGTTTTGGATATTTCATCCCAAGATTTTCCGTTGATTCTTACGGCATCTAAAATATTGAATTGTTTCCAAAAGTCTTTAATAGATAACTCACTGTTTCGCCCCATAGCTTCATTCAGATGTGCAAACGAACGCCTCGTGTAGTAAGCCTTGAATGTTTTGATGACTCCCTAGTTCATGGGTTGAAGCAAGCTGGTTGTATTTGGAGGCAAAAACACAACTTTCATACGCGGGTAGAAATCAATTAGGGAAGCAGGATGACCGGGTGCATTGTCAATAAGAAGCATCACTTTAAATGGGATCTGTCTAGACTTGCAATAACGTTCGACTTCGGAAATGAAGTGGTGACCAAACCAGTCCTCAAAAACGGAAGCTGTAACCCATGCGTCAAAGGTCTAGCGGCAGTGTCACCAAACGAACCGCGTAACTCTGAGTTAACGTAAGTCGGAGTGTTACTGTACTCAATAAAGTAAGTTTAACGGCCCTACTCAGGAGCGGCGAGAGATGGAGGAAACCGGTACAAATTATTGGTGCCCGGGAAAACTGCAGGACCCGGAACTGGATTATTTTTTTAATAAATCACTGGACTGCAGGGGTATATTATATTTTGGGAGCGTATTATAAATCTTTGTCAGTAATAACACTTCGTTTATATATTTAGCTATCATCAGTTATCAGTATTTTGGACTCTTTGTAGCGTTTCTGTCTGCAACTGCCGCGTCGAAAATGGGCATGTCACGAAAACATAATTAATATATTACGTTACAGGAAAAAAATAATATCTATATACGCCCGTAATTATCGTGATTTGGGGGTTGGGGCGAAATTATTATTTTCTCGAGGCCCGGGCCCGGATTTATTGTTTTACTGAGGCCCAGGTCCTCTCTTTACGCCCCTGCCTATGCCCCAGCGAAGAGATTTGGGACACAATATCGGGAGATAACATTCAAAAGGTGATTTGTCACACAAAATTCAAAATTGAGATATTGGTATAAGTGGCTTCCTCTTTGTTAAATGTATAAAATATAATAATTAAATTATTCTAAAACATGTTTTGTACCATCCAAAACGCGCAACATGAACAAAACAGAAATGAAAAAAATTTAAACAGTCTGTTTTTTTATTTTTATTTTTTGTTTTTATAAAATGGTACAAGGAATTGATCTACAGAATCATCCATCTACAAAAGTTAGGAAAATTAAAGTCAAATTAATAATAATATTAATAAATAATTATATCTATATTTGTTAATAAACAATCATTCAAATCAAATTTTATTCTTATTTTGTCCATTTAAACCATCATTTGTCCACTCAGTTCAGGCGAAACGTATGCAGCAAAAAATTCATAGATGTAAACGTTCATTCTCAGCTTGGTTAAAATAAGAGTTAAAATTTTTATTTAAAGAATGTAAAAAGTTCCCTTTTTTTAACCAAAACACCGTGTAAATCATCATTTATTCAGATAGTGTTATTTTTATGAAATATTACTTTTTCAGTGTTAAAAATAACACTACTTTAACACTATTTTTTTTCTAAAACTATAATTTAACCAGTATGTAAGTAAGTGTAAACTTTACACTAAATTTAACCAAAAAAGAAGTGTAAATAACTAGCACGAAAAGCGATGGACTTCATGGTACATTAAAAGTTCATTTTTTAGTTCACCATGATGTCTCTTTAATGCCGAGTTTACATTGGTAGAGTAAAAGAGCTAGTAACTAGCGCAAGTACTACGCGCTTTACTCTACTATCTTATTTTCAGGATAGTAGGTGTTCATACGCAATTGACATACATATCTTATTTTCTGGATAGTAAGTATCAAAACACATTTGACATCTTCACTGTGATTTTGTAGTGAAATTATCTTTTTGCAAAAAATAGTTTATGAATGTGGATATACAACGTCGCCGGCGTGATGCCATTAAAAAAATGGTATTTTGAATTACATAATTTCTTGTGGAGGAAATAATTGATTGTCTTATTGAAGTAATCGGTACAGAATATAAGCTTAAACGAAAATGGGTTAGAAATGGATTGATAGAAGAACTACCCATGGCGCATCAGTCCTTCTATTTCGTGAATTAGCCGTGGAAGATCAAAAAGAGTACAGACTGTGTTTAAGAATGATACCAGATGATTTTAATAGGCTATTAAATTTAATTAGTCCATTAATACAACGAACTGATACACTAATAAGGGATGCGATTCCAGCAAAAATAAAATTGGAATTATCGCTTTATTTCCTAGCCACAGGAAATAGTTATTGTAGTCTACATCTTTTTCGTGTATCAAAGGCAGTTATTTCACAGATGATTTCAAAAATCATCAATTAATAAATCAATGTTACGCAATTTATGTAAATAAATTGTAACTTACCTGATATGGTTTTTTTTCTATTTGTTATGACAGGTTACCGCTTGCCGCCAATTTGAAATGAATCAATTTTGCGTAGTGGGGCAAAAGACAGTAGCTAGTAAATACGTCGACGAGCTAGCTGCTATCCTAGCCCAATTACTAGAAGCTAGTACTCTACTAGTCACATTGTTAACTGTTTACACAGGGATAGTAACTAGTTCCTAGTTACTTGCGCTAGTTACTAGCTCTTTTACTCTACCAATGTAAACCCGGCATAACACTACTTTTTTAGAGTGTAATTTGTTCAAATCTAAAAATAAATTTTCGTATTTTTTCTCATTAAAATTTTAATGGCAAGTTAGAATTCAATATTTGGGACCTTGAAAATAAGTAATTTGAAAAATTAGCAAACTTATTGCAAACAGGATTATAATATTTTTTGCAATTATCTCAACACTGCATTACTGTGACAAATCACCTTGTTACTGCCTCATATATGCACACGAAATTTGACTCTACACGACGTAGACAGAAACTTGAGTGACGGTATTAAGTGTTTCTTGATTATACTTACAAACTCGTAAAACTGGTGAATTTTAGAGTTGTGTTGGAAAAGAAATCCCTCATATGTCTAATAAAATAAATAGTAAGTGTACAGAGACTTTTACTCTTCCACTATCAAAGGTCTGGTCAAAGGGCCGTCTAACCAACAGCGCTGGGTGATTACATCGCGAAAAAAAATGTAATATTTACGTATTGCATAGATTCAATTTATTGACCAAAGCTTATAATTTAATTGGACTAACATTCAAATTTTTATAGTTGATGGTGATGGGATTCGGACCAGTCAGAAAATAAAAACAAATTTATTAACTTCGCTAACGTTTCGATTTTATTTAAATCTTCATCAGAGCTTAGTTAATACTCTGATGAAGATTTAAATAAAATCGAAACGTTAGCGAAGTTAATAAATTTGTTTTTATTTTCTGACTGGTCCGAATCCCATCACCTTCAACTATAATTACTAACTTACGGACGTAACTCATCTAATCAAGATTAAAATTTTTGCTGACATTGTCATTGAGCCAAGTTGCTTGTGATAGATTTTTTTCTACATTAAAAATATTTTTTCAATAAAAACTGTTCATTTTATTTATCTGCCGAACCTGTCAAAACCGAGACTCGTACTTTATTTACTTTTAATACGCTCATAATGAGTCTAATCCCTTGCATTCCAATTAAATTTATCTCTGAAGACCCTAATTACTGTGTTAGATACCGACCATAGTCACCGTATTGAGGTTTTTCATGTATAGTTTTCAACTTGAAAATATTAATAAAAATAGATGATCAAAAAGAAAATGTTAGGATAAATATGAAAAAAAAACACCTAATAAAAATATTGATGTGAAGTGTGAATTTTCACACATTTCAGGGTTTTGCAGGTATTTAGTAAGTGAATGATGATTATTTGGGATGCCAAAACAAATTTTATGACAAAATATTTTTTTATGAATTTTAATACGAATGCCTATTACCATTATTTAAGTTTTTAAAGATGTGCAGTGTTTTTTTTTTTATATATCAAGGTTCATTAAGATTTTGAAAATTGCGCCTATGGCTTCCATTGGTTGTTTTTAGTCATAGATAATTTAAACAATATAACAATGCAAAATAAAAATAAAAAATAATATTGTCTCCTCACGTAGGACTCGAACATGAGTTCGATCATGAATTCTTGGGCAGAACGCAAGTATCTTAGCCACAGCACCAAGAAACACGTTACCGTTTAGCGTATTATATAACTATAAGTTGTCAACATTATTAGCAAAAAAACACAAAAAATACTTTTTTTTCCAAAAACATAATCTGATCAAAAATTCCTGTTGAACTATTCCGGTTCACACCAATGTGCATTACTTAGAATTTTTTCAGATTTTTAGTTGAAACCATCTGGGCTACAGGGTGTGGGACAAAATGTTTTTTGCACAATATTGGCAAAAATCGCTACAAAATAATTTATTTTGCAAAAATAAAAATTTGAGCGTTAATCCACGTACCAAGGGCTTTCATTTGATACCCTACTCAGAATTTAAAAAAAATATTTTTTTTTTTCGATGAGCACATATTTGTTTATATTTTTAGGGGGATATGTTTTTTAGATGTTTTAGTATTTTTCCTATGTGCGGGTCAAAGAGTTGTATAAGCACGCCAAATTTCAACTCTCTAGGTTTAGCCGTTTGGCTACAATTTTTACCGAACAGACAGACAGACAGACAGACAGACAGACAGACAGACAGACAGACAGACAGACAGACAGACGACAAAATGACGGTATAAGGGTTTTTTGGTCATACCTACAAAACCCTAAAAAGGTAATTGTATGAACTTATATGAATTTGTCAGAATTGCAAGTTATAATGCAGACTTTTTCTAAATTTTCGTTAGAAAAACTAGTTCTGCTTGGCGTAAGAATTTTTAAATCTTGAAAAAGTTCTTTCGACTTCACAAGTAACGACGAGGGCTCTGCAAAAATATTCGATATTAATTAAAATATAGTTTTAAAAAATCGGAGCCGTCATCGGAATACATTTGTGTTAATGTACAAAGGTCTGGATTTCTCTGAAGAACTGCGTCAATTTTATTATTTAAATAAAGGCCAAAGTAGCGAGATACTTGTTTTAATTTTTTTATGGTTTTTGCTGCTTCGGCAATTAACCAGGACAATTTTTATTCTTTGAAACATTCCATGCCTGAACGAGATTCGAACCCGAGACCTTAGCAACGCAGAGCGCTTGTGTTACCACTACGCTACGCCGGTCGGTATTAAAATTATCTTGCAATCCATCGACATTAGTTCTCTGTATCTTTCCACTGAGTTGTTGATTTAAATGATTTATTTTTGTGCATATTATATATTTTTTACATAGTATACATAACAGTTGTTTTTCGTTAATAATTTAAAAATGATTAGTAAATCCAAATTTTTGTAAAAAATTTAATTCAGCCTTTTTAATATCTCCAAAATAATAAAAATATAAATAGCAATAAGAAGAAAAATGTCTACAAATTTTTCTTTCTGAAAGAAATATATTTTAAAATGCTTTAATTATTATTATTGTAAAAAATTGAATATTAGTACAGAGATTCAAGAAGTGTTTGAAAATATATGCTCTAAATCTAAATACCTACAAGAATTATTGTTCAGCTCTGTTCCCAGTTCAGAAGAAAAATAAATAGTTGACAGGACTTTATAAGTCAAAGCAAAGTTTATACAGATTAAATAACGGTTCAAAATATTCGGTATAAAGAAATGTTTTTCTTTAATAACATTTTTTAAGAATGATAACATCTCACAATGATATTGCATTTAACAATGCACATTATGGAAAAACATATAGTAAAATGGGTATAGATGCCCCAGTGGGATAAACGCCCCACTTCGCATATATCCATAACGGTGTGTGTTTGTATCATTTCAGTACTAAAAGTTTGTACGAGAAACACACTCTTCTGAAATAAATGTGTTAGTATCATCAATGTTAATAGTTTATGAAAGATTAAATTGTAAAGATAGGTGCTCATATGAGTGGTTGTATTTCAATAATTACGACATTTTGTCTTAAGGTTTTATAACGTAACTATAACTTTAACAAAATTAGTTTCATTACTAGGTATCAGAAGATACTTAACCTCACATTATAGAGTAGAAAATAATGCTCAATATTGTATACATTCGAAATAAACAGATGGGGCATCTATCCCATAGAAAAAGGATATAAGGCCGCAATAAATGAAGTTTCATAAAAATCCGTTTGGCCAAAATTGCTCTACACATCCTAATGAACCGACAGACACACAGACCAACAGACAACATGCTAAAAATAGTCAAAATCGGTATGACCACTCCGTATATACGTTGGCAGTTGGTAAAAAAAATAATAATAAATTGTAATTTTGATTAAATTGTAATTTTTAATTGTTATTTTAAAAAAATATTAAAATTGTTTTTTGCCACCATATGGGGCAAAAATCCCATCGATATGTGGGATATGTGGCCAATTACAGTACTATTTTAAATCATTAATTTTATATATTTAGAATAATTATAGGTGTTTTAATCCTATATTATTGTGTAGTAAGATTATCTAAAAATTATAGCAAAGTAACAGATAAAGTTTAATAATTAAGATTAATGCAACACGATTGTTTTTCTATAACTGCGGCATCTATCCCACTTTACCCTATGTAGTAGCATTTGTATTAATAAGACAGGAATGTTTTTAGATAAGGAGTACCCATTTATTGATATTATGATGTGAATTTTTCTACGTCTATGAACATCTCATTAATAATATCGTTAGTGCAGATTTCCCTAAAAACGTCCGTACTCAGGTCATTAAATACAAATTGTTCAAGTAGTTATTTATGTAGAGGGCCGACGTTTCTAAAATGCCCGGGCTGGTTTTAGGTCCCAGTCCGGGCCTGACTATATGTGCAAAAAAAAAGTGTAAAACTGCTTCATATATCTAAACATTTTACTTAAATATATTCATTCCAACCCTTGAAGTTTGCAAAAAATGTCATGCGGGTCTTTTAGCACCTAATCTAAATAAACTAGCCATGTGAATGTACGTATAATCAAATAATATTGTTCAATCCGACGTACATATATCAAAGATATGCATGGACGTTGCGCGACAAACTTTGTACATGAAACAGTGTTTTCGCATATATAACCATTAGCCTATTTAATGAGTTTGGTGGGGAAAATCTGTCCAGAGCTCTTGACAGAGATATACCCTCATTATACAGCGTAACATTCTGCTTTTTTTTATACCTACGTAAGATAAACCATTAGCTCTAATTTTTTTCACATTACGCTGTTAAAATTTTTTACTGGATCCAAAAAATATTAAATGGACATCCACAGATGAAGCGTGAATTTGTACATTAGTAGTTCTCTTGCTTTTTCAATTTCCAGTTACAAAGTAGGAAAAATAGTTGAAGATAAAATTTCAATGTTGAAAATTAAAAATATGGAGCATATTCTTTCTCCTTCTCTTTTATCTCTCTGTAGTTCTTTCTGTAGAAAATATGGATTTTGTAATAATCGATTTTAATTAAACATAATCTAAAATCCGACCAGATGATATAATGGTGCACGGGCCCTGGAGTTTTTACTCTAGCTATTTAAAAAAATCAGCTGTGGCCACCACAGAACCGACCGCCATCACAAAGTATTTGTATAAAATACATTCTAGTAGCAGAGTAGTTATTATTGTAAAAGACAATAACGTATTATATTACGATTTTTTTTTTTAATTTAATGGCCTTTGCTGCTGATGCAATTAGCCAGGACAATTTTTATTTGAGAAAATTTCCATGCCTGAACGGGATTCGAACCCTAAACCTTCGCAACGCAGAGCACATGTGTTACCACTACGCTACGCCGGTCGGCCATTATATTACGTTGATAATTTCATAATGTGTATTTATAATTTACGATAACCATGGAAACCTGCCTACCTGCATACATTCTGCAATAATAAAAAAAAGAATAAATAAATAAAAAAAAGTCTTAAATGAAATATTCGCAAAAATCTTAAAATCGACACGAGTAAACTCCCATTTCTAGTCACTCGATTTTTACCAAAAGTTGATCAACTCATGCTATTGATGTCAAAAGCTTAAATATGAAGTTTCATAAAAATCCTTTTAGCCGAATTTGCTCTGCACGTGTACACAGACCGACAGATAGACGGACGGACGGACCGACAGACAGACAGACAGACAGACAGACAGATAGACAGACAGACAGACATCATGCTAAAAATAGTCAAAACGTTATGTAGGGACCTCAATTCGTGGAGATCAATCGAAATCTCAAAATTTCAAAATCGGTATGATCACAATATCTCCCTCATATATGGTATGTTGGCGGCCGGTAAAAATTGATGTGAAGTGTGAATTTTCACACATTTCAGGGTTTTGTAGGAATTAAATAAGTGTAAGAAGCCAACATAATACGGGATGTCAAGGAATATTTGTTCTATTATCGCATCAAAATAATTTGCCAAAAATCCCAGTGTTTTTTAGGGTTTTGTAGGTATGACCAAAAAACCCTTATACCGTCATTTTGTCGTCTGTCTGTCTGTCTGTCTGTCTGTCTGTCTGTCTGTCTGTCTGTCTGTCTGTCTGTCTGTCTGTCTGTCTGTCTGTCTGTCTGTCTGTCTGTCTGTTCGGTAAAAATTGTAGCCAAACGGCTAAACCTAGAGAGTTGAAATTTGGCATGCTTATACAACTCTTTGACCCGCACATAGGAAAAATACTAAAACATCTAAAAAACATATCCCCCTAAAAATATAAACAAATATGTGCCCATCGAAAAAAAATTTTTTTTTTAATGCTGAGTAGGGTATTAAATGAAAGCCCTTGGTACGTGGATTAACGATCAAATTTTTATTTTTGCAAAATAAATTATTTTGAAGCGATTTTTGCCAAAATTGTGCAAAAAAAATTTTGTCCCACACCCTGTAGCCCAGATGGTTTAAACTAAAAATCTGAAAAAATTCTAAGTAATGTACATTGGTGTGAACCGGAATAGTACAACAGGAATTTTTGATCAGATTATATTTTTGGAAAAAAAAATATTTTTTAGTGTTTTTTTGCTAATAATGTTGAAAACTTATAGTTATATAATACGCTAAACAGTAATGTTTATCTTGATGAAGTGGCTAAGATACTGGCATTCTGCCCAAGAAATTGAGTTCGAATCCTACGAAAGGAGACAATATTATTTTTTATTTATATTTTTGCAAAAAGCCTAAATTTAATAACCAGTGGAAATTGTTGAAATTATAATGTAATTTTATATTTGAATGTACACGAAATCAAAGGGGAGGAGCTATGACTAAAAACAACCAATGGAAGCCATAGGCGCAATTTTCAAAATCTTAATGATCCTTGATATATAAAAACCAGTGGCGAAGGGAGATCTCCGCTAGACTTGCCCTCCCATAAAAAAAATAATTAAAAAAATACATTTTTTTTGTTTTTAATTTAAAAAAATATTTCGGTAAATCTTCAAAAATACATCAAATTATGTCCTATACAATTTTTTGTCCAAGGCTTGGTTTTACTAGTTACCAATTTTTTTAAATTTTGAAGTTTAATAACTTCGTTTCCGGTTTCGGATTTTAATAAAAAACAATAATGTTCTTCCCAATTATTAGGAGAATTTTTTAGTACCAGAACGAACTCTTTAAGTTAAACCGTTTTTGAGTTATCGTGTATACACACAGACACACAGACACACACACACACACACACACAGACAAACACACATACGGACGGCACTTCGAAAATAGGTTTTTTGGATTCTCGACATCGAAAATTTTCGCAATTACAATACTTGCGCCTTATATATTAAGGTCGGGCAAGTAAAAATACTGCACATCTTTAGAAACTTAAATAATGGTAATATGCATTCGAATTAAAATTCATAAAAAAATATTTTGACATAAAATTTGTTTTGGCATCCCAAATAATCATCATTCACTTACTAAATACCTGCAAAACCCTGAAATGTGTGAAAATTCACACTTCACATCAATTTTTTCTGTATTCAAGACTTTATTAGATTAACAAGAAATATATTGATAAATGGCTTAATGTTTTTCAATTTCAGAAACGTATTTCTCACTATTAACAATATGTTATTTGTTTTATAAGTATTTCATTACTATAAATAATTTATTCCAATTTGATACCTTAAAAACAAAACGTTGAATCATAATGTATAATAGCATAATAAAATAACTGAACACTACACATGCATCACAAAAACTGCAATATTTTTTTAAAACGCAATCGGATCAAAATTGCTCTCGTACGTTTCCGGCTCAGATCAATGTACATTACCTATATTTTTAGATTTTTAGTTTAATCTCATGGGGTAAAAGGGGACGGGACAAGAACTTTTTGGCACATTTTTGGCTAAAATCGTGTTAAAAAATACGAATTCTAAAAAACGACTTTTTATTCTTTAATCTACGCCCTGAGAGCCAAACCAAAAACATCGACATTTGTCGAAGAAAAATTCTGATCAAAAATTCCTTTTGAACTATTCCGGTTCCCATCAATGTTCATTAAGGAGATTTTTTTCAGATTTTCAGATCAACCTCTCTGAAAGATAGGGTGCGAGACAAAAGTTTTTTGACAGATTTTTGGAAAAAAATCCATAAAAAATGATTTTTCAAAAATAAAATAAAATATAATAAAACCAGTGGCGAAGGAAGACCTCCGCTAGACTTGCCCTCCCATAAAAAAAATAATAATAAAAAAAAATACATACTTTTTTTTTTAATTTAAAAAAAGTTTTAGGTAAATCTTCAAAAATACATCAAATTATGTCCAATACAATTTTTTGTCCAAGGTTTGGTTTACTAGTTACGAATTTTTAAAAATTTTAATGTTTAATAACTTCCGTTTCCGGTTTCGGATTTTAATAAAAAACAATAAGGTTCTTCCCAGTTATTAGGAGAATTTTTTAGTACCAGAACAAACTCTTTAAGTTAAACCGTTTTTGAGTTATCGTGTATACACACAGACACACACACAGACACACACACAGACACACACAGACACACACACATACGGACGGCACTTCGAAAATAGGTTTTTTGGATTCCCTGGACCATGAAACGTGGTCATCAGTCAAAATCTCGACATCGAAAATTTTCGCGATTTCAATACTTGCCCCTTATATATTAAGGTCGGGCAAGTAAAAACGCATGAAAATGGAATAAGCAGTTCTCGAGTAATGTGTTAAATATAAACCAAAAATATGGATTTTGTACGACCCCCTCGCACAAATATTATTATATTTTTGGAACTACTCAACAGATTTTCAATTATTTCAATTCTGATTAGTTTATAAATCGTGTATCAACTGAACCTATGACCAACGAAACCTGTGTTGTCGCTGATAATTTCAGAAAATACGTTAAATATGAACGTAAGACATCGATGTCGTTTTACCCGCTCGCACAAATATAGTTATAACTTTGTTATAGTTATAGTTTAACTATTTAACCGATTTTAATAAAACGTAGCCATAATCCTGTCCAGATGATGTGGCTACAGATAGAAAAAAAAAACAGCATGAAAATCGGAATAGCAGTTCTCGAGTGATAAGCGCACATACGGACAGACAGACAGACAGACAACCAGACAGATAGACAGGAAGACGTTGACTCTAATATATATAGAGATTATCAAAATCTATTCAGAAATAAAGTACATCTAACAAATATTTTTATAATTTACGCCTCATTAATCATTATAATAGAAGATATTAATTAAACAGTATCGTGTTATTTTCTTAGACTGAAACTTGGTTTATTAGTTTTTTAAACGATCATTATTCATTCTTTTTTTTCTCTGGTAAAGTAAAAAAAAAACTGTGACGCATTAACGACAGTTTTTAAAGCTTTTATAAAGTTCTACGCAGTTACTGCTAATAAAATGAATAAAATTATGAATTGCAAATATAATTTCAGTTGAAAGTAGATTTCAGTAAAAACATAAAAGTTTAACATTTATGTACTCTCTATTTTTCAGTAATTTAATAATTAAAGCTGTTGAATTTTTACACTTTTCTGGATTTTGTAGATATCGTAGATGGTTCTTAGTTCTTTGAGATAACTGTTTTTACTGTAGTCGCGTCAAAATAATAGTTATTTGTGTACCATGGCCAAAAAGTAGATCTTTTTCGACCGCATCTGAATTTGAATCCTAAAAATATTTGTTAAGGAAAATTGAGCATCCATCAGCAGTATCTCACAAAAAATAAAGATATCAGTTGACAAAAAATCTAGCGACTGCTAGTACAAAAGATACATGCCAGGATCTTGCCAATTAACGCAAGATGGTAGATTAATGTTTGCAGCTAAAATTTCCGTCTGGAAATATCCAAGTAAATGGAAAAAACTCTATTTTTCACAAAACGATTATTTTCCGTTTAAAATAAAAAATTTAATAAAGCAAATAAAGCTATTTCAATTTTCCCATTCACTTGTAACTTTAATTGAAACTGACCTATTCAGATTAAATACTTTTTTAATTTGCAAAAAGTTAAATATAAAATTTGAATTAAATCAATTCACGCACTTTTGAGCTTTTGCGAGAGCAAACATCTGTTCATTCTCCAACTCAGATATTTGATAAATTGGCAAATTCCGATAATTGGAATGGAATTATTGGTAAATAAAGCATTTAGCTTTTTCTATTTAACCATGAGAATGATTTTTAATAAATTTATTTTTTAGGGGTTTGAAGGTAGACTTCGTTCAACTTAAGTACAACACAGGGCAGGGACGTAGCCAGGATTTCAGCTTGGGGGGGAGCAAAAATAACAAAATATTCTAAATTGGTCGGTACGACCTTAATTACATGACTTGGGTAGAAAATAACAGCGTTCTAGGTCAGGGGTTGGCAACCTTTCAGTGACAAAGAGCCAAATCTATATTGGAAAAAAAACACAATAACATGGAAGAGCCGCTAAAAAATATATGCTATATTTAAGAAAAAAAACGTAAAAATTGTTTATTTGTTTTAAAATAATCAAGTATTACAATAAATTAATATTTACTTATACATTTAGTTTGTGATACCTATTGTAGTTGCCAGTATATTACAATATAATAATTTTTTTAATGGGACGATTGCTCCTGTATAGTGTTCTATAAGACTTCAATATTTGGTGAATATTCAGTAATCTTTAACTTAAGGCAGCACTCTAGTTTCAGATCAGTAAGATTACTTCTTAACTGGTTATTTATTAATTTCATATGTGAAAAGATTTGCTTACAGTAATATGTGGATCCGAAAATTGTCACTAGCCCAAAAGCATAATTTTTTAAAAGATTGAACGATTCTGGAAGACGGTTCCAAGCTTCGAAAAGAACTTTATCTGCATTTTGAAGATTGCGAATTTCGGTCCACTTATGCTGGAAAGATAAAATTCACTTTTTTCTTTCTAAATTTTCCAGTTCAGAATTAAGTTTTAAGAATATGTAATTCCATAAACCTTTGGATTTCAAATCCACTAATTGAAGGTGATAAATGTAATTGCTACATATCTACTTCAATTGGTTTTGTCAAAATTTAAACTCTTTTAGCAAATATCACTTGTTATATATAGTACACCATTTTTAAAATTTTTCAAATTTCCCATTAAACTGAATTTATGTCGTATAAATATGTGTATTTAACATCTGCCTTGTTTATTTCAATATCCTATTAACCATTTTCATATACAAAAAAAAAATCACTTTCTAACCCAGTTACTACGCCCATGCCCTAGTTGTAACTTATTTTAAATTTCCCGCTATACTGTATTTGCCCAGTGTAAATCGTACTCGGTTCGAAGCGCTATCTACTTTTTTCTACTTTGAAATAGACCATAAATATAAGCTAAAACTCGATATAAAGCACAAAAACACTTAGCAACGCACTGTGTTGCTAAGTTTGTGTCTGTTTAGTACAAATAGTGCCAAACAGTTGACCATAGAAAGTTGAAATTTGGTTTGCTTGTACAACTCTTTGACCCGCATATAGGAAAACTATGTAGAGTACAAAGAAATATATAGCAGTGAAAATATAAACAAATATATATTTTACGTAAAAATAAATATATATTTTTTTAAATTTTGAGAATTATCAAAAATCAAATATTTTTATCGAATTTTCGCTAATGTGTCCTACAACTTTCGTGCTCCCACTCTATTTATTTCACAGAGGGGTTGGTCTAAAAATCTGAAAAATTCTCAATAATGAATACTTATGGGAACCGAAATAGTTCAACTGGAATTTTTGATTAGATTATTATTTAGAAAAATGTCGATTTTATTGTGTGGTTGAAAAACATTATTTAAATTTTATTGTATTATTTTTTGTATTATTTTTTTATTTTTTGTATTATTTATATTGTAGATTACAGAACGAAAAGTAACTTTTTAAAATTTCTTTATTTTAACATTTATTTTAGCCAAAAATGTGTTTAAAAAATCCTTGTTCCGCACCTTTTAATTTAATGGGTTAATCTAAAAATCTGAGTAACGCATATTAATGTGAACCGGAATAGTACCATAGGAATTTTTGATCTGATAATTATTTCGAAAGTTATCGAATATTTGGAACACCGTGCTTACAGTATTTATCTAATAGACTGGAGTAGTGGACAGCTGTAGCTAAAACTTGATGCGAGCATATCTCAGGTAGGGTTCTCAAATACGAGGGTTCCCTTTTATATTTTTAAAAACGACCACTAGATGGCAATATTGAAATGTGTCGTTACTATATTCGTAAAATTTGACATTTGTTATAGTGAAATCAGTGGCAGCTTATAAATTGACCGAGTATATGTTGACAGTGAGCGTTAAAAAAAAAGTTTGTAAAAAATGGATATTACTCGTGAAGGTTTTCATTGGATAATTTTTTACGATTTTAGTAAAGGCCTAACTCAACAACAATGCATAAATTCGCTTCGTTCAACTTTTGGTAATGAAGCACCATCAGAAAAGACTGTTTACAATTGGTTTGCAGAATTTCGTCGTGGTCGTGCGTCCGTCAGTGATAAATCTCGTGAAGGTCGACCAAAATCGGTTGTGATTCAAAAAAACATCGATGCTGTGCGCAAAATGATTGAAGAAGATCGTAATGTGACTTACCGTGAGTTAAAGGCATCTTTTGGCATATCGCAGACTGCAATACATTAGATTTTTCATGGACATTTAGCTGTGAAAAAGATCTGTTCCCGATGGATTCCGCATAATTTGACCCAAACTCAAAAAAAGGCTCGTGTTGATTGGTATAAGGAAATGCTAAAGAAATTCAACCTAGGCACTGCAAAATCCGTATACAACATCGTTACAGGTGACGAAACTTGGATTTATTCATATGAACCGGAAACTAATGATTTATGCAACAATCCACTGTTTGGGTCTACCAAGATGAACCGAAACCCACAAAAGTTGTTCGATCACGAAGCACTTCAAATAAAATGTTCGCTTGTTTCTTTGGTTGTACTGCACATGTCGCAAGCATCCCTTTAGAGAATCGGAGAACAGTTAATGCTGAACGGTATACAACAATATGTTTGCCAGAAGTCATCGACAAAATCAGGAAAAACAACCAAAAACATTATTATTCATCATGATAATGCAAGCTCCCACACAGCACGTCAAACAATTGATTATTTGAAGGAGAGAAACATGGAATTAATGTCTCATTGCCCGTATTCACCTGACGATTTTTTTTTGTTCCCCCAATGTCAAACAAAAAATGCGTGGACAGCGATTTTCATCACTTCAAGAAGCTGTTGAAGCCTTGAAAACCATGTTTTTGAGATACCAACTTCAGAGTGGACATTTTTTTTCTAGAATTGGTATGATCGCATGCAAAAGTGTATATATCTCAAAGAAAAATATTTTGAAAAGCAATAAAACAGTTTAGTCCAAAACAATTTTTTTCTTTCTTAGTTTTTGTAAAAACTTAAAAGGTAGCCCTCTTACAAATCTCTAGATAGAAACACGTGAATTTTTCAAAAGTTACCGAAATTCGTGATTTTTATTGTGTGCTCACAATTTGTTATCACTTAATAAATACCTGCAAAACCCTGAAATGTGTGAAAATCAACACTTCATCTCAATTTTTTCTTCAACAGTTACTCAGAATTAAAAAATTATTCTATAATTTAGCATCCAAGTTCTTAAATTTCACGCATTTAAAACATCTGTTTCTTTTCCTATTCTTATGATTTCAAAATATTTCCGTTTTTTATGTGTAGTGTATGCTGACAGTCGTCAGTGAACAACAATAGCTTTAATGATAAATGAGATGAATTGGTGAGTTGTTTATTTAAGTGAAATGTTTGCTATCTATCGGCGGTAAAATGGATATAAGAAGAGAGCGTGGGTATCGATGAAAGACAGCGACGAGTGTTCGATAACAGAGTGCTGAAAGATTTGATGTTTATTACTTTATTACGACTGTACTTACATGTAGTATCTCAATTTACTACAGTGTCGATAGTTGTTATTTCATTTACAATTGATTTGGATCAGGGGCGGACCTGCCAGTTTAAAGCCTTTATAATAGATCCATACTTAAGCATAACATAAAATCACAGGACTTTCTCTGTTCTGTTTATTAGAAACATGATCAGAACAGTGACACTGCTTTGTACTATTCTTTATGTCCATGCTATGCTTGTGCTATGGATCTATTATAAATGTTGTTTTATATACAGTTCAGCACAATACCAACTCCAGCATCAATCAGATTTAATTTATTAAATTATGCAATAGGTATTTTTACAAATATTTTTATTATTTTACATTTATATTTTATTTATTCATTATATGATTGTCATCTTGGTTACCATGTTAGTATCATACGCCAACTTTGTTTATTCCAACACTTCCCCTCAAAGTGACGTAATTGCATATTTGATATAGTCGGATTGCTGATAGGTGACTGTTCGTTGCTACAAGTATCGATATACAATACTATATGCTTTCTCTCTCTATATCATTATAATTATTTGCATACCCATAGTAACGTATAGTGACGCAAGTTGACAACTAACCTTCCAAATTATTTTAATAAAAAACAAAGCATTAGAAAGGAACGGCATGATTCGTAGACATCTTTACTAATTAGAGCACGAAAATAAATTCACAGCAGTACTCAAACAAACAAAATAATTAATTTTAAGGTAATAACTATAAATAAGGAAAAACTTATACTCATACGTAAATTTTGGATTATAATTTGCTGTTTAATTAAATTTAATTTTTATGTTTCCCCTAAGTACAAAGTAATAAAATATTAAGTTCAAATATATTTATTCATATAATATATTGCTACAAGTTGTATTTAAATGATTATTTTTATTTTTAAAAAAATAGTCACTGTAATGCATGATATCGTCGTCATCTGAACTATCGCTGTCATTTCTTGTATTTATTATTATTGGATTAATATCATCAACAATCCTTTCCCACCATTCATTTATTAAATTTTCGTTTTTTTTTTAACAGATTTTGCTCAAGTTTCACAACTAATTTGATCACAGGCTATTTGCCACATTTTCAAAACTTCGTTATCACTATATTCGTTTTGACCAATATGTCTATCATAATAATTTTTTGTTATACCCCAAATTAGTTCAATGGGGTTAAACTGGCAGTAATAAGGAGGTAATCTTAGTACTTCATGACCATACGTTTGTGCCAATGTATCAATAAAATAAACTGGTTCAGATTTTAATTTCCTTCGTTTTCTCGTGATTTTGTTAGTAAGAAGTTCAGATTTATTACATTTTATAATTCTACAAATTGTTGATTCCGAAATCTTTAAGGCAGCTGCTACTCTTTGATGGACACAAGATAGAAAAATATGTGGCCCATTGTTCTCTTTTTCGGAATTAAAATATTCCAGCAGATTTAAAATTAAAGTTTGTGAATTTAATAATTGGCCGCAAGGTCTATTAATTAATATTATTAACAGACACTGACAGATAAGACAAATAACAAAAAACAATTTTAAAATCGCTGGAAAATGGTAACTAGATTATTATATGAATGCACTACTTGATACATACATATAACAGTCACCTATCAGCAATCCGACTATATTTCCAATTTGACACTTCCCTTCAAACTGACATTTGATATTTCCCAATGACATTTATAATTTTTGATTTCGACTATGCCTAAATCTTGTACAAAATTATGATGCTTAAGCCCACATAATCCTTTTGTTAGCACATAAGCTGTCAAGTATTTTGTCGATATGTTCGGCCTGTTCGGCATGTTCGGCATGGCCGACAATTCGAAAAAATTGTTTTCATAGGCATCTCTGATTGTGTCAGCCATTTCAACAAGCTGAACATTTTCATCTGTTTCTACGATGGGCGGTAATACATTATATTCTTTTTTCGGCCGTCCTCTCCTTCCTGTTTTAACCCTGTTTGGTCTACCTGGCCCTCTTCGGAAATTTTTTGGTCGCGCTAAATTTTCTTCTTCGCTGTTTTCTTATGTATCATTTAAGTTGATTATTTTCTCTATTTCTTCTTCGCTGTTATCTTGTGCATCATTTAAGTTTATTATTTTTTCTATTCTAATTTGAAAAAATTCTTTTGTGAAAATTTCTTTAGATGAAAACTCTTCATAATTCGAATTGTCACAAAATTCATTTAAAAAGTTGACGTCCCTTGTAATTTGAATTTTCTTTGTCTGTTTACTCCAAATTCTATAGGCTTTTGATTTCTCAGAATACCCCGTTAAAATACATTCAGTTGACCGGTTTTCAAATTTACCTCTTGACGGATTTTTATTCAGCATATAAGCTCTACAACCAAAAGTTTTAAAATGACTGACAGTTCTTACCTGGCCATATCTTGTGAGGTGTCTCTCCAAATAAGCTTTTGGATATGCATCTATTTCTTATGTAGTTAGACGTTGAAATAGCTTCTTCCCAAAACATTTGAGATATTCCGGATTGTATCAAATTACAACGAACCATTTCCACCAAGGTTTTGTTCTTACTTTCAGCCAATTAATCTTCTTTAGTAGGGTTGCCTTTCTAGCTGGTCCTTTTCACTGATATATACTTTCCAGTTTTAACCAAATTTCTCCAGAGGTCTTGCAACTTTTTGTTTGCCTTAGTTGCGACGGTTCTATCGATAGTATTAGGTCAGATTTTGCCTTACGATTGATGATCCCACACTTTCTACAGATTCTTCGGATATTGCGTCAACATCATCTTGTTGAGATTTGACTTTTTGGCCGGTTACCAAATCCCAGACCCAGTGCCGGCTGTGGGTTTTGCGGGGCCTCGGGAAAATATTATATGCGGGGCCCCTTCCCAAAAAGGGAGAAATGAACATAATTTTATCAATTTATTTAGTGAAATATTTATTTCTTCAATATATTCAATAATATACGAGGTCTGTTATCGCGAATTTTGTGTTTTTTCAAAAATTATTTATTTATTCATGAATATCTATTTTGTCCCCTTCAAAGTAATCCCCACCAGATATTATTTATACACTTGTGCCAACGTTTTTTCCAATCCTCGAAGCACTTGAAAAAATAATTTTTTGAGATCTTGTTCAGTTCCTCCTTCGATGCCGTCTTTATCTCCTCACTCGTAGCGTAGCGTCGTCCTTTCATGGGCCTCTTCAGTTTCGGGAACAAGAAAAAGTCACAAGGGGCCAGATCTGGGGAATACGGTGGCTGCGGCATTATTAGTGTGTGGTTTTTGGTCTAAATGTAGCAATTTTGGTACGAATTTCGCGGTGACCCGTCACATGCCCAAATCATTGGTAAAAATCGAATGGCACGAGCCAATCGATATGTTTAGGTGCTCAGCAACTTCTCTATCGGTGATTCGACGATTGGCCAATACTATTTTTTTCACTTCATCAATGTTTTCGTCTGTTGTTGACGTGCTCGGGCTTCCGGCACGCTCTTCGTCGTTCATATCTTCTCGGCCCTCTGAGAACATTTTGTACCACCAATATACGTTGCTTCGGTCCAAGGTAGCTTTACTATATGCCACAGTCAACATTCGGAATGCGTCCGCGCACTTAATTTTGTTTTTCACACAAAATTTGATACAGATTCTTTGATCCATTTTTTGTTATAGGCAAAAATAGAAGACGAGCCAAAACACGTGCAAGCAAAGCAACTGTCAAAAATTAACTGAACATTCAAAATGGCCGAACTTGTCGGCATAAGTAAGAGACATTGAGTACCAACATAACGCCACAAAAAAATCGAAAATCGAATATACGTAACCCGCGGAAATTAAAAATTCGCGATACTTTTTGAACAGACCTCGTAGATACATAAACAAAATATTTTTTATTCCTATTTCGTACAAACTTTTTTAACTGCTAATTCCTCGATAATATCAGCGCGGGGCCTCGGGAAAAATCCCCGAAGTCCCGACCTCTGAGCCGGCCCTGCCCAGACCTCCCAAATCATTTCGTTAATACTGCCTCCACTTGGAGCTTCCAAGTATCATAATTATCCTTATTTAAAGCTTCGATTTTTATGATATTTCCAGCTATTATTTAACAAATTTATATACATTTTCCTGAAACTTCGAATCAGTACCTATTAATTTTATTTGTCCTTTTTATGTATTGCTACTGACTGGGCCCATAACCTGTTGTTTTATATGCAGTTTAGCACAATATCAAATCTAGGATCTATCAGATTTAATTTATTAAACTATACAATAGGTATTTTTACAAGAATTTCGCAGAACAGCTGGTGATTAAATCAGCCTTACTGAACAAATCGTCACCTATTTTGATGTCCATCACCTATTTTATCTAATAATTAAGTGTCTTACATCAATTTTAACATATGACTTATTTATGCTGTGATTCCACATGTCTTTCCATGAGATTTTTTTAATTTTAAATGCATGTACAACATGATTAATTATTTATACAAATTATTGTTTTGAAAATACTGAAGAAGACAATATATAATGTGGAAACCGATCTATTCAAAAATATGAATATTTAGTTGTTTTAATATGACCTAATATCCCGAGAAATTATTACACATTTCACATATTCCAAGGTCGAAAAGAAAATACCAGAACATCATCGTAAACTTGTTGATCAATTTCTTCCTCAGATAAACTTTCAAAGATTCTTCTTTTCACTGATTTTTTAACGACAGATGCTTACTTTGTGGCCTTCCACTTATTATATAGATCAGATGCTCTAATTTTCTCTTCTTAGTATTAAACAGTTCTCTAGGCTTCTTTTCCCTGCAGGACTTGTTCATATTTTACGCGATCTCGCCATGATATATTCAATAATCGTTGGCAAACCCGCACTGAAACCTTCTTAACAATACTCTAAACCAGGTTCTATGTTTCCACGCCATATAGGTGTGTAGAAAATATATAGCATCTTAGGTAAAAATAGCTCTCAAAAGGAAAATATTATTTCCATAATAGCCTGTATAGCTTTGGAGCTCTGTTCATAATCTGGATCATTACCATGAAGTGGTTCTTGAGATATTTTTGCTGTAAAAGTCGATAGTTGTCCAATGCACGTTATAAAAAACTAGTGTTGAAATGGCATAAAAATGTAAACCGGGATTTGAATGTATTTTAAAGTGCATGCGTTGGTATTATTGTTATTAATATTATTATTGAATGTTCTTACAGCTGTCGCCATTCTCGTCTCCTAGTTTCCCTAATTGTCAATCCATCCAGTCGCATGATTAAATTTTTGAATTAATCCATAAACTGCATAAAATTGTTTCAGGGCTCATATGCACGAACCCCACCCACTAGTTCTGTGAGTACCATTATTATATCATTACACCCATTTATATTTTCTTACTTAGGTACCCGTACTTCTTACGGGATTAAAGGGATTTTATCATAGGTGGTCGTTCATAGCCCCTAACCATCATTATATTGAAATAGCTATTTATGCACCAAGGGTGTTACTATAATGATTACGCCCGGAGAGCGTAATACAGCCCGAGGGATGGGTGTCGCTCGATGGGCGTAATCATCCAGTAACGACAATGGCCAATAAAATATCAAGTAAAAATTTATAGATATTTATACCTATCTGGTAGCCTATGACAATAAACAGTTTATAGACTAAAAACAAATGATTTTATGTAATAATTTAGGGCCGGTTTCTGAAAGCTTAGTAAACTATAAGCATAGATAAAGAAAAAATAGATTCGAAACTGACGTTATATTATTTAAACCAAATTAGCGCTGTAGTTGTTGGGTTGTGGAACTAAAAGTGGTGGAGAAGGAAAGAGGTGGGGTTTCCCGGGTATTTCAAATGCTTCAGTGGATATAGTTGTAATCATAATTAAATGTTATTATTAAATAAAACAATTGTTATGATTTATTTTGTCAATTTTTAATATTATTGACGACATCAATATTAAAAATTGATGTGAAGTGTGAATATTCACACATTTCAGGGTTTTGCAGGTATATAATAAGTGAAGGCGGTATGCTGAGTGTGTAGGACAAATTTTACTTTGTAGTAATCACGGCAAAATGAACGATATTTTTAAAATAATTTATCGTCTGTTAATCATATAATAAGACTGGTTATTAAATTCACGCTCTTAAAAATTAAATACAACATTTGACAAAATATAACTAGAATTTTGACAAAATAATTTCAATATAATGCAAAAAAAAAACAGAAAAAATACAATTCACCCGTACTCGAACTCGAAACCCTTCGTTTCCAGCGGATTTTAGCTTACGACACCAGTGCTCTAGCCCATTGCGCTATCGCACGCCTTGCATGTGAGTGTCTTACATTGGTATAACTTTTGTACTTTGTGAACCAAAAACCACAAAAAATGCGTTATTTTCCGAAAACATAATTCCTGTTGTACTATTTCAGTTCACACCAATATACATTACTTAGAATTTTTTTAGATTTTGAGTTTAAACCATCTGGGCTACAGGGTGTGAGACAAAAATTTTTTTGCACAATTTTGGCAAAAATCGCATCAAAATAATTTATTTTGCAAAAATAAAAATTTGATCGTTAATCCACGTACTAAGGGCTTTCATTTGATACCCTACTCAAAATTTAAAAAAAATATTTTTGTTTTCGGTGAGCACATATTTGTTTATATTTTTAGGGGGGTATGTTTTTTAGAAGTTTTAGTATTTTTCCTATGTGCGGGTCAAAGAGTTGTATAAGCATGCCAAATTTCAACTCTCTAGGTTTAGCTGTTTGGCTACAATTTTTACCGAACGGACAGACAGACAGACAGACAGACAGACAGACAGACGACAAAATGACGGTATAAGGGTTTTTTGGTCATACCTACAAAACCCTAAAAATAGACAAAATAAATCATAACAATTGTATCATTGAATAATAACATATAATTATGTTTACAATTATGAACAAGTAGTTAGGAATTATACAGAAGCAGAAAAACAATAACTAGCAGAAATAATTATTTATTAAGAAGTGGACTAACATATAACATAATATTTACTAATTTGGTTTAAAAAAATATAACGTCAGTTTCCTATCTATTTCTTTCTTTATCTATGCTACTATCACACCCCAAAACAAAGCATTTAACACCCATTTTACGTATTGAACAATGAAATTATAAAATTACAGAATAACTACGCACAAAATATAACAATTAAAAAAACGCTTAATGCTAATGACAGAAAACGATTTTGACACTAATTACAGATTTTGACGCTAATGACAGAAGCCGTAAAAGGCAACATCCTGTCATGCGCGTAGCTATAGCGACTGGTAGCGACTGGGGCGCTATTCGTGTTGGGTTATGGAACGTAATATGGTTTTCGTTGTGCCAATAGAGTTTCACCCCCTGACTATAAGCAAATGGTCTACTACGGTCATAATATAACAATCCCATAAGTAATCATAGCAACCGTTTTCTAACTATTTGGTTATAGTTAACTAAGCTTTCGGAACCCGCCCTTAATTGTCAGAATTATTTTTACAATCACAATGAATATGCAAGAATTACCCAAATATATCGAGAGAAATGCACAAAAAGCAACAGAAAGTTTATTACCACTTGAATCTAAACAGAGATATGAAAAATAATACGAAACCTTTAGACTATGTCAATCAAAAAATAAGGTACCGGCCGTAAATGCTACTAATATTTGTTAAGTGCGTAATGAGACAGCATTATGGATTCATAATGCTCCAGTTGTTATGCATCTGTTTAAATTTCTCGTATCCTAGGCATTATGACCAAATAACAGCGAAGTAAAAAATAAAAATACATAAAGAAATATTTATTTTAAGGATTTCGTGGGTAAATCCAAGAAATCCATCTCTCATAAGTCTGCCTGTCTGTATAGTAGAAATGTTGACGACAGTAGTACTTAGCTGTTAATTTACAGATAGCTAACAGGGAACAGGTTAATTTAAGCACAATACGTTTTTATTTTATTAAAATGGGAGTAGATATTTGCGACATTCTTGAATTTTTATGCGCTACACATGTTTGAGGTGTATAACAGAAACATCTTGCGAAAATTTGGACTTAATATTAACTTTACCTCCATTTTTTTTTAGGAAAACTAATAAAATTATAATGCTATCTATTTAAGATATCTATCTTTGTCGTTTCTTAAATGACATACACTACAATTTGTTCTGCTTTTATAGTTTTTCATAACTTCCGTCGACACTATAACTAAAATTTAACATTAAAATACAGGTAATAAGTTCAAACTCCACTGCAATATTTAATACAATAATTTGGCCACCTTTAGCGTATTTGACAGTGCCATTTATTAATACCTAGTGAGTGACAATCATTGTTCTACGTTATTATCTCGCGTAAATTTTATCACTTTTTTAATTTGTATATAGATCCATTTTAGGGTGGGGAGTCTAAAAAATATATTAAAAACCGTAGGTTTCTATCTCTAATCCTTCAACAACAGAAATATCTCGTTAAAATTTGGACTTATTAACTATACCTCCATTTTTCTTAGAAAAAGTAAAAAATAACTAAGATACCTATCTTTGTCTATTCTTAAATAATAGCCAAAAACACTACTTTGTTCTGCTTTTATAATTTTTAGCAACTTCTATCAATATTGTAACAAAACTTCAACACTAAAATATACGTAATAACTTCAAACTGTACTGCAGTATTTAGTATAATAATGTGACCACCAGCTAGCATATTCGAGCGTGTCACTTCTCAATTATACTTCTGGTTGCAGAACCTCCATTAGAGGTTTCCACGACCGGCCACTGCTTTACAGGATCAATAATATTCACAATTCACAATAAAAATATTGACAGTATTTTTGACCGGCATAGATATTGATGTATTGAAGCAAATATTGACAAAAATTTAGATTTTTTGAAATCTAACCTTCAATATCGGAGAGTGGTGGTTACATTGACAATAACATTGATCGTGTGGTAGTAAGCATCAATATTTTCATCAATATTAAAGTTCAGTTTAGTAAATGCGCAATGGAAACTGTATCTCATCTATCCAATGCATCTGTAACTGGATGAACTTGTAATTAGATGACTTAGAAGATCATGTTAATGAATCAAAAACTGAAACTGGACGTAAACAACCCTAAAACTTTATTAATCATTATGAAAGTTTTCCGGAACTATAGAACTCATCCAGCATATATGAACAAAAACAAACGTAATGTTGGTCACGACAAGTTTCTAGAACCATGTAAATTAAGCCAAATGCTACGCAGGAGGAGCTGTAGACAATTAGTTCTTTAGCCCTTTGTGTTCACGCTGTGGAGAGACACATAAAATAATTTTTACTCAGATGCCTGGTGAGTCCAGGAAAAAATTTGCAATTAAGAATGTGACTGTAATGGTTCCAATTTGGTGCAAAATATTAATGTTTGCTTAGTTTTAATTAAATAAATACTAAAGATATTTCGATTTTCATATTATCTAAAAACGTAACCTATAAATATATCTTCGAATCCATATTTATATGTTTATAAAAACATTATTCTATAATATAAGGCAGAGTTTCCCAAACTTTTTGAGCCGTGGAGAACACTCACGAGAGAAATTCGTCGCGGAGCACTATCGTTGCTATATACATAGCAACACTAGTAGTTCACGGAGCACTAGTAGACGCTCGCGGAGTACAGTTTGGGAAACTCTGATATAAGGTATATACATATATTAGTATATAGTTATCAAAGATTGAATTTTTTGCTCCAAAATTGAAAATATTCACAAAATTAAAGTAACAAAAGTAATGACACATGTATTTTAAAACTTCCAAAAAAATCCAAAGGAAACCGTTGCCAGATGGCAGCACATGTATGTGACGCCACACTAATATGGTCTATTATCTATAAAAATTATCTGAAATTACAGATAAAGATAATGAAAATACCTATCTAAATGAGATAATAGATAAAAATGTAAAACAGTATCTAAAAAAGATGGTAGATAATAATATGTCATCTAAATGCATTATCTAGATAAAATTATCTAGATAATGATAAACACTGGGTGAGTCTAGGTTGTAACCACTGTGGGGAACCTATATATAAATAATATGAAATGTCACGGTTGGCTGATTTATTTGAATATAATATTGATATTATTCATTTGTACTTACTCTCGTCCCTCAAACTCTAGGTCTCCCTCACTTGACTGGCGAGCGCATCAAGTCTGGACCCCCCCATTATGTTCGCTAGCTGCTTGCTATGATTCTCAGGAAGAAATTAAGGGTTGTTGAATTAAAATCAACATTTTAACTAACCTACTTTAATTACGATTACGGTTTAGTATTTACATTATTTACACTAGACTTACAATTACGTTGTTAACAGATAATCCAAGTGAGACACGCATTCACAAACACTAGACACTCTTTACACCAAAACACTAATTTACCAAATAACCAATTGTCTCTCACATGTTTCTGAATCTTGTCTCTCCATCTCTTTAGCTGGGCACTACACTAACATTCATACGGAATTACTTGTTACGCGACCGAACACTCTAAATATCTTTAACCCATTATGGATAAAATCTCACTCCCTCAAACACGTCTTAACTCAATGACTTTACCAACAGAACTCTAAAACATTATCTTAACCTTACGACGGTTTAAGCCCAACTTCTTTAACATCTCCTAACGTTATGACGGTTTAAAATCAACTACCCTGATGACTGCCCTGAGCGGCTTGCATTGCCCAACTGTTAAAACTCATTTCACACCCTCTTGAACTGTCCGTCTTGTAATATCTTAAAATTCACAATTTATTGGTGATAACTCTGATAAGTATACCATTAGAAAATAACCCAAATATAATATTTATATTTCAGACAAATATTAATTAATATTTATTTGCATATGGTCGGCATATATTTTTTCACATTAGTTATCTGTTAAGAATTTACGATTCACTTTTCATGTTAAGTTTACAAGAGTCTTAAAGTACAATAATAAACAAGTCTACCCTTATCTTAAATACCCTAAAGTCACTAGATTATACAAAGTAGCGCAAGCCTTTGAAGAAGCCGACAGACCCCAGAGTTTGATTGGCAACATTGGTTTCCCTGTTAAGCAAACTAAAGCAGCAATTTTACGTTCTTAAGTTTGCGTCTGCGCTGTCACATCTCCCTCTCTCGCTCTCATTTAATAACCTTCTTTGTCAGCGGTTTGAATATTTAATGTTAAGTTTCATTTAAATTTATATAATATATAAATAAAAAATATAAGTTGAAAAATAAAAAAAAAATGAAATTGTACCAAAATTTTGTTATTCGCGATTGCAAATAACAGTGAGACATATGGTGGTGACTGGCTAAATTAAACAGAAGCGTATATTTGGATAATATTTGTAGCGTGTTGTGCTGCAGTTTATGAGAATTAAGAAGTATTTTAAAATATAGTGACTTAAATACAGTGCTTTTTTGCCGAAATATTGTTTGAACAGATATGTGTTAAGAAAAAACTTATATGCTTCTAATTATATGGACATATACGCTTCTCGTCCACCATCAGCTGTTGTACGCAGCGCCGCCAACGTTAGTTTCAGTCGCGAATAGTGCATCTTTGGTTAAAAGTATCGTGATTACAATGTTTAAAATAAAAATTATTGGTAGTACTAGTTTCTTATTTTTGTACTGTTGGAATCAATGAAAATCATTTCTGTTGGCGACATTTTTAGCCCCAGTATGGCCGCCGTTGCGCTACTTTATATAATCTAGTGACTTTAAAATATCCTTTTTAAAAAATAGAATATTTTATCATTGAACATTTTTTGAAAAATATATTTTGAATATTTTGAAAAGCAATAAACAGTTTGTTCCAAAAAACTTTCTTAGTTTTTGTTAAAACTTAAAATGTAGCCGGCGTATGTTAACATAATTATATAATTTGTTTCTTAAAAATGTTAGGAAATTAAATCAGGCGCCAAAGGATTAACAACAAACTACCGCAAGGAATCGAAAAAGATCATATGATCTAAACGAAGTGTAGTTAATACTGATAAGATCTACCAGTTTTCTTGATGGGTATTTCACTCCTTGTATTTTTTTTTTTTCTTTTTGGCGTCAGAGAAAAAATGTAACTTGTGAATATAGTTCTCGTTTTTTAAGCCATTTTTTCATACAACGTTCCGCTTAACCGTTCTCTTCATTCCTATAAATGTTATTAAAGCTAAACACGCTTCAGCTTTTTCGTCCATTATGGAAGTTCGTTCACTCTGTACTGTACACAAAAATAAATTGAAAACATTGATTATGATTGAAAATATTCGACTAAATATAAGACTAAAATTTTTTAGTTTGCAGTTGTACTCATTTTTTGATTAATATTTCATTTACTTTATAGTAATTATTTATATAAAAATAAAAAGAAGAACAATAGAAGATACATTGTTTTAACAATTGTTTTAACGTTGAGTAACAATTATTTTGTCCTTAGAAGTTTAAAAAAAATAAAAATAAAAATAAAATAAACTGGCAACATATATATAAAAATCGAGCGAAATTTCAAGAAAAATGTTAAACACCGAACGATATAATCTTACAATTGAATTAAAAGGGGAAAATATCAGACAAAAATGAATAACTATTTGTACCGCGTTTACAGCCGACAACGTCTCCAATACCCTTTTCACACTAGAACTTTAAGATGTTAAAGTGAATGTATCTTTAAACGCTAATGTGAAACCGTATGGCCTTCTCTAAATACAAGCAATATTTAAGACAGAGATCTGCGTCTTAAACATCGTCCGCATTGCCAATTTAATTTCTATTATAAAAAAATACTCCTTGAATTGGTGCTGTCAACATTTTATATTATCATAAACAAGAATACTGTATTATATCGACGTTATAAGAAGTTTATACTTATTGTTATAATAAAATTATTTATTTTAATAATGTGTTTAATAAAATACAGAGCTACAATAATTGAGATAAAATGTATCGACTTACATGTTAATACAGGTGTAATATATTCTTTATTGTAGTGTCTTTATTTTAGAATGAAATGAAATATCCATATTTGTTTATAATAATTCAAAATGTGCGTCTGCGCAGACAGTTCAAAACTGGTAATTTCATGACGGTAACTTAAGGACAAAATTACTGTAGCTGATGACAGCACCAGAGATTTAAACATCAAGTGTGAAAGCATACCGATGTTAAACATCGGTGAACTTTAAGTTCACTCGTCTTAAAGTTCTAGTGTGAAAAGGGTACAAGAAAGAAGCGTTATGGGAAGAAACCATTAGAGCAGCGTTTCCCAAAGTGTGTTCCGCGGAACCCCAGGGTTCCGCGATAAAATTTAGGGGTTCCGCGGGACAGGGTGATCTTTATATCTCTCTTATTTCATAAAAATAAATATTTAAAAAAATAATAATAATTTAAGATTAGTTAAAAATTTATTCAACAAAAATACAAAAAACCAGAAAAAACAACTTTCTGGTCTGACATATATGACGAATATCCTCATTTATCTAAAAGGGCTATTCGGTTTTTGTTACCCTTTGCAAGTATGTACATGTGTGAAGCTAGATTTTCAAAATACGCTGATACAAAAACGAAATATCGCAGCAAACTAAATGCTGCACCAGATATGCGAATTCGATTATCCAATATTATACCAAATTTTGAAAGGATTTTAGAATTCAAAAAGCAAAAACATGCTTCGTATTAAACCTAGCTGTATTATCAAAGAGTCTCACACTTATATGAAAAATATAAATATAAAAGGCAAATTTAGCTCGCTTCTTTCATGATTTTTTTTTTTTACTCTTAATGTTCTAATTTTTAGGAATACAATGAAAATGACTACTAATTTATAAACTCTTAATTTTCTATCATATTTATAAAAGGCAAAAATTTGCAGTAATGTAATTATTTTTTTTTTTTTTTTTTTTTCTTGTGTTTAAAGTTTTATCAAAAATGTGGTCAATAAAAGGGTTCCGTAATTTTTTGAATAGCACATAGAGGTTCCGCGACAAAATAAGTTTGGGAACCACTGCATTAGAGAGTATGGATAAGACTTATAGCAGCGGTTCTTAACCGGGGGGTCCCGAAATTAAAAGAAAAAATTAAATTTTTACCAGTTTTTGCTTTTAAAATTACAATAAACTTAATTATTAAACAATAAATTATTAAGAACATTTAAAATATTATTTCAAAAATTTTCTTGGGTGGTCTAGAAAATATTTTAGGCTAGTTGGGGGGTCCCGAGTATAAAAAGGTTAAGAACCACTGACTTATAGAGTTGGAATATTGTATGCTAGGGTGACCATTTTCTTAAGAAAGCACTGCGGGACGGAGCAAAACAAAAAAAAGGTCCTCATCTCCCAATTCCAAGTGAAGAGCAAAAAAAAAAGTTCCTCACCTCCCAAATCCAAGTGAAGAGCAAAAAAAAAATGGTTCTCGCCTCCCAATTCGAGGCTTAAACATTAATGGAGAATCTAAACCACGTTTACCTTTTACCGACGATTTACTTTTAATTACTGATGGCTGAGGTGAAATGCATCAAATTAATGACCAATGTAATGACAAATTTAGTGTTGAGTGGTAATCTATCAATCTCGAGCAGACCTATCGATCAAGTGTCTCACTACAAATACCTGGGACACGAAATCCCTATCGGCTGTGACAACCAAACCCTAGAGATTAATAAAAAAAATTAGTTTGGAATGGTCAGCCATGAAAAATTAAGGCACATTTTAAAACATAATCTGCTTCGAGAGAAAGGTGTTTGATCAATGTATTGCCAGTTTTCACCTATGGTGCTAAAACTCTCTTCCTCATGCGAAAATCTGCGGAAAAACTACGCGTCACACAAAGATCCATGAAAAGAGCGATAATTGGTGTTACACTTTTGGATCCAAAAACAAGTTTGTGGATCAGACAGCATACAAAAATTTGGGACATAATTCATTTCATTCAGAAACACAATTCATTCATTCAGAAACATTTCATGTCTGAAGTGGCAGCGGGCAGACCACGTTATTAAAGCCACCCAAAGATGGTAGATGGACAAGGAAAAATGTGTTTGGAATTGTGGTCTAGAGACAGTACTAAACACCGAGCAGACCTCTTAAGGTAGCCATACACGGTGAGGATTTCCTCAAGGAAAAAGCCTCAAGGAATTCCTTGAGGAATTCTGTACCGAACCCTCGCCCACACACGGAGAGGATTGGCCTCAAGGAAAAGGCCTTGAGGACCACAACTTAGGCTTGTGCGTAGAATCAGCAGATGCTCCTGATTTCATCGATTCCTTAATTTTTTATTATCTTTTCGGAGAGCGCTTATGATATTGTTTATTTTTTTAATTACGTCATATTTTGTAGCTTTCGCGTCCACTTCTTTTATTTTTTCCAATAATTTCGCGTACGCAGCCTCCTTTTTATTTCTATCATGGTATTCTTTAGAACTTACTTGCCACAAGCAAGGTTCATTTTCATACATTAGTATGAATTCCGATAAAAATTCTCTAGACATGACTAAATAAATTCGACACTCACTTTACAAATCCTCAAGGCTTACTGTCGACAGCACACACACGGTAGTAAGAGTCTGGCCTCAAGGCTGAAATATGATTTTTGTTCGGGATTTTTTGGCTTCAAGTACCGGCCGCGGCCTCACGGACGCCGCCATACACGGTGAGGATTTCCTCAAGGCTTGGACTGTTCAGGTCAAACCTTGAGGAAATCCTCCCCGTGTATGGCTACCTTTACCCTGTGGACTGATGATAACAAGAGACTGGTCAGCAATTGACTGCAGGAGGCAAAGGACTGAGAGGATTGGAGATGCAAAGGGGAAGCCTATGTTTTCAGTGGATGTTAGTGGATGTCAGTGGCTGACAAATAATAATAATAATGATGTATATACTGCACTTTTAATTGCATGTAGGAAAAAAATTGTTAGGTATCAAGTGAAAATTGGCTATTACAAAAATTACTGGACTAAAAGCGATTTCAGTATTTTTTACTTTGTCGCGATTCTTGCCCTAACTCAGAGGGGTCTAAAAATCTAAAAACATTCAGAGCAATGCACATTAAAATGGTACAAATGAAATTTTTGATCAGATTATGTTTTCAAAATATATCGATTTTATTGAAATTATTGCTAGTGAGGTATTAAATTAGTTTTTTATACTTAAATTAACAAACGTAAATTTATTTAAAAAAAAAAAGTTATTTTGACGCGGTCACTTAATAGATATTCACGAAACCCTGAAATGTGTAAAAATTCATGCGCCACATCCATTATTTTATTTTAAGCAACTTTTATCACATATGTAGCGAGCCCTGACACGTTACTTTACAATATACCGTTTATTATGAACTAGGTAGCGAGCCTATGATATAATATGAAGTCTGATCTCAAAATGAAATGAGATTCCTAACTAAAGAAGTTCGGGTACTAGGCGTGAGTGTTATCCAGGGTTCATCATTATGATATGTGCATTAAATGATATGTATTAGTAGTTACCAACCGATTGATCATGCATCTTGTAATTAATCTGGATCTTAGCTGTTCACTTAAGTTCTTAAAGGTGAAGGTTTACACACGTTAAGTTAGACGGTTTAAAATTAATGAATTTGTTTTATTATAATATACTCTTTACAAGAGTAAGTTTGAAAGATTAAACTATAAGTATTAAATCAATGAAAAGATTAAAACAAATAGAATCGGATGGAACACCAGAATGCCGACACAGTGTTCAGAATACTTTCTGAACTCTTCTTCTGAGAGACTGGTGTTTTTATAAGGCATTTCTAGGCATTTCTAGGAAGCAGGGTAAAATAATTATTCAAGGAATTGTCAAAGTTAGTAGCTAATAACTTTGAACAAAAATCTCCTTGAACAATAAACTTTAAAAAAATATTTTAAAGTTACGTGTTGTAAACGTCAAGGTTTTTAATTTTATTTTATTATCTGATTTCTCACAAAGGTAAAATAATTATTCAAGGAATTGTCAAAGTTAGTAGCTAATAACTTTGAACAAAAATCTCCTTGAACAATAAACTTTAAAAAAATATTTTAAAGTTACGTGTTGTAAACGTCAAGGTTTTTAATTTTATTTTATTATCTGATTTCTCACAAATGTTGACTGTAAAGTACCCTTTAAAATCATTTAAAAAATGCCTTACAAAGAAATTCTCGCGACGGGTGGTTTGTGAAAGTATGTAATTGTGACTAACCGATTCGTCACACATACTTTTTTCCTGTTAGGTAAATGATTAAGATGGTTCGAGTTTTTAGATACCGTCCGCCATTACTTCCCAAATATTTATCCTATTGGAAAAATATATAGAATACAAAATATTAGATATTTATTTTATTAATTTAAAATAAATATTAGAGTGCGTAAAAATAATACGTTTAATTTTCACGCGTGAAATACGAACAAGAGAATTTTAAACTCTGTTTGCAAATTTAATTAAAAACATTTAAAAACTCAGAATAACTAATTATATAGCCTGAAAATAAATTGAATGTCAGTAACAGTTTTCATTTATTAAATGATATTTTTTCCATTATATAGATATGGCGAGAGTTCAGGATAAATTTTTTATTTTATGTCTATTATTATGGACTGGTTTTAATATTCAGTAAAAAATTCATGTACACCTGCTTTGCATTCTTTTTCTAATAGGAGCTCAGGGAGACATGTTTTCTTTATACTGAGAAATATTTCGGCTATGGTCATACTTCTTCAAAATTCAGGCATTTAGAACATACATTTTTAAAGTATTTGGAAACTTTATGAGTTCGAAAATATCCATTAAATTTTCCAATTTTTTAGTACTGAACCCATCTTTATATTTTTTTATTTAAATTTATAATAAGTTACTGCATCAGTGTCCCATCAAGAGGGAGTAAGATGTGGTTCGCCCGGATACTACCATATAGTAAGGGATGTCATCGATTGTATGTATATTTATTTTATCTTTCCAGCGATGTGTTTTTGAACTCTCAATAGTGTTCCTACATCGGGTCAAAATATGCTGCTACAAGCATGACAAATTTCAATTTTCTAGGCCCAGCCGTTTGGCCACAATGCCGACAAGCCCCCTCTGAAGTTCCAATGAAATGAAAATTTAACAATCATAATCGTACAGCAAAATAACTTATGTATTTTACAATAATAATAAGCTATATTTTATTATGATTAGTGTTGAAATTAACAGAAAATGCACATTTACATGTTATTTTTAGGTTTTCGTAGGTATAATCAAGAAATCCTTATTCCGTCACATGAGTCTGTTCGTTCTGTACAAATTAAGGCCAAGCGACTGATTTAGAGAACTGAACATAAGTAAGAGAAATATTGAGACATCAAAAATATATCCCGCGAAAAATATAAATAAATATGTATTTATCGAAGAAAAAATCAAGTGAAAGTTTTAACAATTACATTTTTTTATCAACAAATAATTTTTTATCAACAAATTTTTAAATATATTTTTACCCTAAATATGCTCAAGTGATTTTGATTACCGCTTCAGGGGCCATAAAAAATAAGGTTCAGGGCCGTATGCGGCCCGCGTGCCCTCGAAATTTGATTCGGCCCTCCCCAAGACAAAATCCTGGCTGTGCCACTGGTGATATTAATACGTGACAACAGACATATGAGTAGCGATATAAGGGTTTTTAGGTCACACCTACAAAACCCTAAAAACGAGTCTTTTTATCTAAAAGTTCATGAAGAATCATCTGAACCGGCTTATAAAGAAAGTCCGGTTTAACCGAGTTTGTTCAAGTAAATACTACTGTTTATGTTTTATGAAGTCAGTTTTTTTTATATATGCGGACCATAGAATTGTATATGCATGCCAAATTTCAATTCTCTGAGTAAAAATTATAATAAAAAACATAATCTGATCAAAAATTCCTGTTGTACTATTCCAGCATTAGGTCACAATTTTTATGGTGCAGATAAAACAACACATGAGTAACCTTATACAGATTTCTTGGATCTACTTACGAAATCCTAAAAAGCAAATATCTCTCAGTAAAATAATAATCTGTTTTGATTTTTTCTGTGCGAACCATTTTTTACCGGAACCTTTAGCTTAACTGCACGGTATATTGGGTTCCGTGGAACTTATATACTTCTGAAACAGACTGCAGTATTAAATTATTAAATCTCTCTTGTCTTCAATCTTTAAAAGACGGATATTATTGTTACCGAAAAAATCAATAATTCATTTCCCTTTGACACGCGGAAAAAAGACGTAAAATTAAAAATGCAAAATGTGTGAAAGAATTGTATTCATAACTTCATATTTAAAGTTTTAATCAATAGTGAAGTGTACGGATCTCAGAGCATCATTAAAATATCAGAGACACTGCTTAAAACTTCACCGGCTGTTTTGAATTGGATCTAAACAGAGCCGTACTTACGAATTCAGTTAAAAATTTAAACTGTGAGTGATAGTGCTTAAGTTATAATAGATAGTGCAGTGAGAAAATAGTGTAGGCGTTTTCGGGAAGGACGAAGTGATGTTCATGCTGAAGGGGGCCATGGAAGGAAGTCCGTAGCAACAGATGACATTGTCGAAAAAATGAACAAAGTAATTCGTGAGCGCCGATGGTTCGCAACTTCTGAACTCTCTACGGATGTCTACGAAGAGCAATACAAAAAAAGGAGTGGCATATTGTCATCATGTATTGTCCTTCTTCATGGCAATGCCAATAACAATATGACGATATTGAACAACATGGATTCTTCGCCGGCCGTTCAGTAGATACCAATCTCACAGTCTACACAGATTATATATAAAAATCAATGGATAAAAGAATTCAGGTTGATGCCATTTACACTGATTTTAGCAAAGCATTTGATACTGTTGACCATAACTTACTTTTAGCAAAGCTAGCTTCAATTGGTGTAAGTGGTAATCTACTTGAATGGTTTCGCTCGTATTTGCATGATAGAGAACAGAGTGTTACGTTGAACGGGTTTCAGTCAAATTTTGTCAAAATTTCTTCCGGTGTACCCCAGGGAGCTCATTTAGCCCCATTACTTTTTAATATCTTCATTAACGACGTGTCAGTATGTTTCCAGAATACAAAATTTTTAATGTATGCTGATGATCTCAAATTATATAAGAAGGTGACATCTCTAAACGACTGCCAGGCAATACAAGAAGACATTGATCGATTTAATAATTATTGTAACCTCAACAGACTTAAATTAAATATAAAAAAATGTAAAAAAATAACTTTCACACGAAACCGACATATTAATAATTTTTCGTATAAAATCAAAGACAACAATTTAGAACATGTTGAGCAAATTAAAGATCTAGGCGTTATATTAGATTCCAAATTACTTTATGATATACACATAAACTCTATAATTAAAAAGGCATATAAAATGCTAGGCTTTATATTAAGAATCAGCAAACCATTTAAGTGTAAAAAAACATTATTAACGTTATATTACACATCTGTAAGAAGTCACCTAGAATATGCCACTGTCTGTTGGTCACCCCAATATATGGTCTAAATAAAGCGGCTTGAAAATATACAAATAAAATTTACAAAACACTTCTACTACCGATTTCCAAACAACCATTTAAATTTAATAACTTTAGAAAAAAGAAGAATATTTTTGGATGTCGCTCTGTAATAACAGACTAATATGAATACTAACTTGAATACAAAATAATAAATAATATTGTTGATTGCCCACCACTACTAGATCATTTACGCTTACACATCCCTAATTACATCACGAGAAATACTGACCTTTTTTACTTATCATTTAACAGAACAAACTCGGCTTTTAACTCACCGCTGAACAGAATCTGCTTAAACTTTAATAACATCTCAACAAATGACAACTTTCCTGATATATTTTTGCTAAATTTAACACAATTTAAAAAATGTATTCTACGACTGTTATAACTGCTATTATAACATCAAAAATTTTACTGTTACTGTAATTTGTGTTATATAATTGTATTAATCTATACTAGTGCCACACTGTTATTGGGCCTGTCCTGTTGTGTGGCCGAATTTTGCAAAAAAAAAAAAAAATGCGCGCCCTGATACCACAACGCAAACAAATGAACTGCTCAAGAATTTCGAAAGGGAGATATTCGGCCATCCGCCCTGCATCTCGGGTTTGGCACCAAGCGATTTTCATTTGTTCACCAGGATGAAAGTGTGGTTGCGAAAGAAGCGGTTCAGAATGAGGAGCTGGAAACCAGTGTTCAAGATTGGCTGAGAACCCAGGCAGCAACATGATATGAAGAAAGTATACAAAAATTGGTTTCCCTTTACGACAAATACGTTAATGTTGGTAGCGACTACATTGAAAATTAATTTAGATATATGTGTAACTCTTGTGTACATTAAAACTTTTCTTATTACCCTTATTTGTTTTTACTATCTCAATGGAACTTGAAAAAAAAATCAGCTGTGGCCTTCACAGGACCGACCGCCATCGAAAAGTACTTACATAAAATACATTTAGCAGCAGAGTAGAAATAACTTGGCCTAATATTTTCTAACAGAGATATTATTTATCATGACCATGGAAACGTTACATATAAGTATGAAAAAATCAGCTGTGGCCACCACAGGACCGACCGCCATCGTAAAGTACTTATATAAATGACATTTTAGCAGCAGAGTAGAAATAACTTGGCCTAATATTTTCTAACAGAGATATTATTTATCATGACCATGGAAACGTTACATATAAGTATGAAAAAATCAGCTGTGACCACCACAGGACCGACCGCCATCGTAAAGTACTTATATAAATTACATTTTAGCAGCAGAGTAGAAATAACTTGGCCTAATATTTTCTAACAGAGATATTATTTATCATGACCATGGAAATGTTACATATAAGTATGAAAAAATTGAGACTTTTACAGAAAATGTTACAGAAATTTTTCGAAATTTTTCGTTTTATCAAAAAACGTCTCAAATAAAAGTTATTAGTTATTACTTTCATAGCAACTTCTGTTCAATAATTTTTTTCGAAATATTTTTCTGTTGTGAAATATTCACAAAAATCTTAAAATCGACACGAGTAAACTCCCATTTTTAGTCAACCGATTTTTACCAAAAGTTGATCAACTCGTGCAATTGACCGCAGAAGCTTAAATATAAAGTTTCATAAAAATCAACCTAGTGTGAAACCAACCTAGTGTTTTAATTGAATATTGTTATTTAATGATGTTTCACCTAGGAATAACGGAAAACTCTACCCAATCTTCATAAAAATCCTTTCAGCCGAATTTGCTCTACACGTGTACACAGACGGACAGACGGACAGACAGACAGACAGACGGACAGACAGACAGACAGACAGACAGACAGACAGACAGACGGACAGACAGACAGACAGACGGACAGACAGACAGACAGACAGACAGACAGACAGACGGACAGACAGACAGACAGACGGACGGACAGACGGACCGACAGACATCATGCTAAAAATAGTCAAAATGTTATAACGTCCGTCTGTCTGTCCGTCTGTCCGTCTGTCCGTCTGTCCATCTGTCCGTCTGTCTGTCTGTGTACACGTGCAGAGCAAATTCGGCTAAAATGATTTTTATGAAACTTCATATTTAAGCTTTCGACATCAATGGTACGAGTTGATCAACTTTTGGTAAAATTCGGTTGACTAGAAATGGGAGTTTACTCGTGTCGATTTTAAGATTTTTGCCAATATTTAACAGAAAAAATTTCGAAAAGATTTGTTTAACAAAAGTTGCTATAAAAGCAATAACTAACAACTTTTATTTGAGACATTTCGGATAAGAACAAAATTTTTGAGAAATTTTTTTAAATTTTTCCCACTATCCATTTTTTACCGACCGCCAACATATATATGGGAGGTATTGTATTGTGATCATACCGATTTTGACATTTCGAGATTTCGATGGATCTCCACGAATTGAGGTCCCTACATAACGTTTTGACTATTTTTAGCATGATGTCTGTCAGTCTGTCTGTCTGTCCGTCTGTCTGTCTGTCCGTCTGTCTGTCCGTCTGTCTGTCCGTCTGTCTGTCCGTCTGTGTACACGTGTAAGGATGAAAAAATTGAAAATTTTTAAAAATTTTACAAAAATTTTTCGAAATTCGAAAAGAACGTCTCAAATAAAAGTTATTAGTTATTGCATTTATAGCAACTTTTGTTAAATACATTTTTTCGAAATATTTGTCTGTTGCTAAATATTCGCAAAAATCTTAAAATCAACACGAGTAAACTCCCATTTCTAGTCAACCAATTTTTACCAGAAGTTGATCAACTCGTGCCACTGATGTCAAAAGTTTAAATTTGCAGTTTCATAAAAATCCTTTTAGTCGAATTTTCTCTACACGTGTACACAGACGGACAGACAGACGGACAGACAGACAGACAGACGGACAGACAGACCGACAGACATCATGCTAAAAATAGTCAAAACGTTATGTAGGGACCTCAATTCGTGGAGATCCATTGAAATCTCGAAATGCCAAAATCGGTATGATCACAATACCTCCCTTATATATGTTGACGGTCGGTAAAAATAGTATCAACATTAACAAAATAAAGATTTTACAATAATTTCAAATTTCTCGAGAAATCTGGAGAGTTCTTAAAATATTCCATATAATATAAAAATCTATAAATTTGAAACACTAGATATACCTACGAAAGCCTAAAAATATACCGTACGACTTAATAAAATGAAATTATTTCCGTGCGTAATTACAATTAATTAAACTGTCCACATAAATTACTCTTACAAAACTTAACAATAAATTAAGCTAAAAATATGAGAAAGGTAACAGGTACATTTAGATTCGTGACTGATGAATTTTAAAATATTTGGCATTCAGAATATAAAGGTAGTTATGGTTTGAAATGTTTTTAAATGGATCATTTGGCAGGAGACGACGGCGAAATTAGAATGTTAGATATTCTTATGAATAAAATGAAGCGAAGCATACTGCTTCGCGTTTAAACAGTTGCCAAAACTACTCTTTTCACTCGAAAACTTAGACGGATTAAGTGGAACAAATAACATGTTATTAATAATTTTACGTTTATTAAGTTATTAGAATGACTAATAGAATAGTATAGTAAATTTCATCGAACTATTATCTGTCTCATTTTGTAATACGAAACTAAGAGGGATTTTTTTTAAATGTTGTATATTTAAAATATCATCTTAGGGTGGTAATTCTGAAGTGGCACCTTTCAAAATATTTGACATGTCTATCACAATTTTGACATGTCAATCGCAATTTTGACATGTCAATTTGTTATCTGACATATATAATTTTTGAGTGAATATAACCTCGATATAATAAAACTTAACTAAATATTTAAAAGCCAGGTTTACAAGTTCACATGTTTCCTTAAAAGTCTATTTACACCACAACAGTCACCAAAGTAACCAGATCTAGTTTCGTATTATAAAATTAGACAGATTATACATATTTATTTAAGGGATCTGGACAAAAAGCCGACATGGGCAAAAGGCCGACAGATATAAGACCGACATGGACGAAACGCCGACATGAACATAAGGCCGACGGAGATAATATGTTGAAATGGACAAAAGGCCGACATAGATAACACAGCACAACAGGCTTTTAGTGCCTGCGATTTTATAACTGTTTCTGGGTAATTTTTGGGTGCAGAATCCAAAATAGCCGTCAGATTTGGTCTATCAGATCTAGTTTTTGAGATACGCTATATTGGCCTCTTCTAAAATAAAATCATCTTATTTTTTAACTTGAGTACATTTCATTTTATTACTATTACTATTTGCTCCAACTGCTAGTTAAAACAAAAAATACAAAGTAAAATATTTATTTTACAAAGTATTTAATCATTTATTACTTAAAAAATTTCTTTTATACGACTTTCCAACATGGAGTTTATCAGGACAGTCTCGCTGAAGACTCCAACAGTAGTCGGTCATCATGTGGCTATCTTCCTGGATATCGATCTTCCATAGTTTTAATGTCCTGTTGGAATCTGTCCCCTCTGTGTTAAATTTTTAGTTTAAACCATCTGGGCTATAGGGTGTGGGACAAAACATTTTTTTGTACAATTTTGGCAAAAATCGCTTCAAAATAATTTATTTTACAAAAATAAAATTTTGATCGTTTATCCACGTACTAATGTACTAGGGTATAAATGAAAGCCCATTTTATACCCTACTCAGAATTTAAAAATATATATATATATATATATATATATAATCTGTCTCAATTTGTAATACAAAACTAGATCTGGTTACTTTGGTGACTGTTGTGGTGTACACAGACTTTGGCGTATCCGTGTGAACCAATACTATGATAATATTATAAATGTATTATCAATATACAACATAAAAAATTACTTTTCCTGTTAGTTCCGTATTACAAAATGAGACAGATAATATTTTTTTTTTCGATGAGCTCATATTTGTTTATATTTTTAGGGGATATGTTTTTTAGATGTTTTAGTATTTTTCTTATGTGCGGGTCAAAGAGTTGTCTAAGCATGCCAAATTTCAATTCTCTAGGTTTAGCCGTTTGGCTTCAATTTTTACCGAACAAACAGACAGACAGACACACAGACAGACAGACAGACAGACAGACAGGCAGACAGGCAGACAAACAGACAGTCGGCCTTTTCGTCCTAGTCGGCCTTTTGTCTTTGTCGGTCTTTTGTCTACGTCGGCCTTTCGTCCGTATCGCCTTTTTATCCAAGTCGGCCTTTTGGCTTTCGACCTTTTGGCTTTCGGCCTTTTGGCTTTCCATCTTTTGTGGTAGATCCTTTATTTAAAAATTGAATTGTGCCTACTTAAATAAATTTAGAATTTTTTGAAGACCAAGAATTGTATCCTTTGCTATTACTGCTATTTTTGCATACATAATTTTCTTTTCAAAATAACTATTGTCAGTGGAATTTCTCACCGTCGCCGAGTTGACGTCGTCGAGTTGTCCATCACCAAGTTGTCTATCACCAAGTTGTCCGTCGCCAAATTGTCGCGAACGATTTTTTATACATACTTATTTCCGTTTTTCTGTGATATATTTCTAGTTTTAAACGTTATTTCTATAGTTATTTTCGTGAAACGGTCCATTTGTCAAAAGACCTGTGGAGAATTAGAATTTATAAAATTCATAAGCAAATAACAAGTGCAGACAGTATATGTTCGTATGGGTTTTCTTTCATCTCATCTCAACAACTGAACGTTTTGCGAGGAATATAAATGAATGCATAATGAACTGGATCGATAAGCGTTTCAGGTATTTATCAAATAAAAGAATACCGCATTCTTTTGTCATTGCTATTTTTAACACAGCTGTCTTTTAAAATATATGGGTTAGGCTCAACGCTTTTATATATCGTTTATGGAAAACTATTTATCTTCTTCGACGGCAAGGTAATCGCTGTATGAATCTGTCAAAATATGTGATGTTTATTAGAATTTCTTGTTTTTGAAAAAGGTTTCATTCAATTTTAATTTTTCCTCATCAACAACAAAATTAGAAGTACATGGTTTGATAAAAAATAATTAAACTGCGCACATTTTGAAATATCTAGTAAGTATATACTCTAGTAAGTAAATATCTAGTAAGTAAAGTACATGACAAAATATTTAAAAAATATGGAAGTTAAAGCGTTAAAAATTATATATTTATATTTATATAACTGAATAACAATTGTTCATAATATGCCAATTCAGTAATGAACAATGAACACTAGTGATTTGATGTAGAAACAATAAATATTAAGGTAATATAAAAATGATGACTAGGAAGCCGACATAACAATGTCGACTTGTGGTGAAATGGAAATATTGCGAAGAAAGCGTTTGATTAGATCCTGCAAGTGTCTAATAATGTGCTGCTTGCCGCTTTTATTGCATTATTCGGTTTATTAAAAATACTGTAAATAACATATTCCTTTTCACTAAATTCACTCAGTTTAATATTTACTTGCGGTTTGTGAGCATCGTACAAAATTAACAACAAACATTAATAAAAGTTACAAATGAAATGAATAAAAAATGCAATGCAATGCAGAACCGTAAATGTGGTGCGAAAAAATTACGTGAAAAGTAAAAGAAGAAATTAGAAATCAAAGCTGAGAATTATAATAAAGTAACATTTTTTATGCAAAAAAGTAGTGAGAAAATTGGAGTTAATGAGCATAAATGAGGATCAAATTGAAAAATCTTGTGAAGAAATTGATAAGGTAATAATTGCATCTAATACTGAAACTCTACTTCACGAAAATGTGGTATAATCGAACTTAGTTGCTCACAAAATGAAATTAATATAGTATTATTTTTAGGTACAAGGTGTCTCAAAAGAAATTTTATATTTATTTAGCTTACTGCGTGAACGCAACGTATCCGAGGGGCGTGGGGGTTATGTCAATCGGTAGCCTGGCTTTTGGGAATTCAGTCGCTATGGAGCGTTTCTCGGGAGCAGACTGCGCGTTATGCGTGCGAGAGTTTTACAAAAACGGTGATTCGGCGACTGTAGCGCGTAGAAAATTCTGCAGTATTCGAAGTTTTCGCCACTTAAATGATGCGCCAAGCATTCCTCTCATTCGACATTGGGTTAAAAAGTTTGAAGAGACTGGTACAACGCTGGATAAATCAAAATCCGGGCGACCTAGGTCATCAAGAACGGTAGAAAACGTGGAGAATGTTAATCAGTCTGTTCGTGACGACCCGAACCTTTCAATTCGGAAGCGCGCAAGTGCTTTAAATGTGCATAGATCATCATTACATCGTAGTATGCACAAAGACCTAAAGCTGCACCCCTACAAAATTCAATTGGTGCAAGAATTAAAGCCCCAAGATGCCAGTCAGAGGCTTAATTTCGTAAATCAGGTGATTGAGCGATTTTCAACGTTTACCAACATTTTGTTTTCGGGTGAAGCTCATTTTCATCTTAATGGCCACGTAAATAAGCAGAACTGCCGCTACTGGAGTGCAACGAATCCGAAACGCAAACATCAGAAACCCCTACATTCGCCTAAAGTGACCGTATGGGTTGCGATGTCGGCGCGAGGAATTATCGGCCCTTACTTTTTTGAAGACGAAAGGGGGCGTGCAGTTACAGTGAATTCAGAGCGTTATGTGGAGATGTTAGACAGATTCTTGGTACCTGAACTGCAAAACTTTCCTGGCTATAACCAAAGAACATGGTTCCAACAGGACGGAGCAACTTCACACACGTCCAATATGTCTCTGCCACGTGAAATTTTCTCAGGCAAATTGATCTCCCGGAGAGGTGACATAAATTGGCCTCCCACCCAGTCCAGATTTAACCCCTATGGACTTTTTCCTATGGGATTATCTTAAATCTAAAGTTTACGCCAATAAACCGACTTCACTGGCGCATTTGAAAGAAAATATCCGTCACGAAATGGCAGCCATCCCTGAGTCCACCTGCCGAGACGTCATAAGTAATTTTACTGTTCGATTAAATGAGTGCCGAGAACGCGAGGGTCTACATTTAGACGATATTATTTTTAAGAAATAAATCCCCAAAAAGTGTATTTTAATAATTAATAATCATTTGTTCTATATACGGCTTACTTTTTTTTTTAATCGATCCACTAAATATAAAATTTCTTTTGAGACACCTTGTATTACTATTATTTTCTACTATACTCTTGGGCCGATATCGCAATTTGCCTGGGCCGGTTTAGTTGAACCTATCCACCCTTGGTCTCCAGGTTTGTTTTGGTCGCTCACGCCTTTCTTTATCCTGACGATTCCATTCGAGCCATTTCTTTTCTATATCAGTAGGATCTTTTTTAAGCATATTGTAGCGAGCCCGGTACGTTACTTTACAACGTACCTTTTATTATCAACTAGGTAGCGAGCCTGTGATATAATATGGAGTCTGATCTCAAACTGAAATGAGATTCCTGACTAAAGGAGTTCGGGTACTAGGCGTGAGTATTTTTCAGGGTTCATCATTACGATATGTGAATTAAATGATAGATATTTGTACTTACCAACCGACTGACCAGGCATCTTATAATTAGTCTGGATCTTAGCTGTTCACTTAAGTTCTTAAAGGTGAAGTTTTACACACATTAAGAAAGACTGTTTAAAATTAATGAATTTGATTTATTAAAAGTAATATTTACAATTAGTTTAAAAGATTAAAATATAGGTAAAAATAATAACAAAGTATACAACATATAACAAATAATAGAATCGGATAGACCACCAAAATGCCAACACAGTACCTCTAAGAATTCAACAAATTAGATGTTACTGCTAACCGAACCGAATACTGTCTGATTTCCTCTTCAGAGAGATGGAAGTTTTTATAAGTCATTCCTATGCATTTCTAGCAAAAAGGGTTTAAGCATTGTTCAAGGAGATGCTAGTGTTCAAAGTTATTAAGCACTAACGCCGAATAAATGTCTCCTTGAACAATGAACCATTTAAAAATATATTTCTAAAGATACGTGCTGTAACGTAAGGTTTCTAATTTTATTTTATTATCCGCATTCTTAAAGATATTTATTTTAAAATACCCCTTGTAAAAACACTAAAAAACGTTCTTTCAAAGAAATTCTCGCGACGGGTAGTTTGTGAAATTTTGTCTTTGTCCGGGCGGACTAGTCGATTCGTTGCATTATGATCGATCCAAAATTATGTGCCTTTATTTGTAGTTCAATAGGTTGTTAGTTGGTTATTTCGCACAGTCTTGTTTATGGTGTTTGGCCAAAATATCTTGCAAATTTGTCTCAAACATTTGTTATTAAATACTTGCTTTGTTTAACTTTTTAGCCATTCTTCAAATTTCGCATCTGTACAGAAATACAGACTTCACGTTCGTATTAAAAATACGTAGTTTTATTTATGTGCCTAAATGACTAGAAGAACAGATGTTCTGTAAAGGGAAAAGGCTAGACGGGATCTATTTATTTTGTGGGCGATATCTAGTTCAATACTACCATTGGTCGACATCACGCAGCCAAGGTAGTAGAACTCTTATCATAATTGGTTCGTATTTTATTCTATCGTAAAAATCTTTTATTTTAACTAAAACACAATTTGTTTACATTGAGATGATGAAACTACTACTAATTTATAGCTTCTGGAAAATGTTTATATTTAGTATACAAGTTATTTTTTACGACCTATAAATCTAAAATTACCTTTGACCAAATTAAGAATCGTTTACATTTTATTACTATATATACATGAATTAATTTGTAATAAAATTGGTTAGTAAAATTCAAACCGTGTTTTAAACTAAAATTAACCTAGTCAATTCTTTAAGATAAATCGGACTTATAGTTAATGAAGAGAAAATAATATTAATCGCATTAATTCGCCTACTTATTTTAAGGCCGATTTTTACATCCAAATTAAGTTCTAATTTTTAATAATTTTAAAAATTTTCATATTTTAAAACACGTTCAGATATATCCGATTTAGCAGTAAAATTAGTGTAAATTAAGCAGAAACTAAGATGCATAACCTCACTTTCTGCACGAGATTATTTCAATTGCAGTTTTGAAAAACAGTTTACACTCTCCAGAGTCATTGTTTAAGTATATTTGTACTTTTTAAAATTATAGCCAATGTTTTAAAGGGAACAATTCTACGCATATATACAGAGCCGCAGTAAGGAAAACTGGCGCAGTAAGGAAACTGGGGCAAAGCCGTGTTTTGGCGCCCTTGGCAAATAAAAGCAAGGTTCTCACCTCTCGAAATTTAAGTGATGAGCAAAAAAAAAGGTCCTCACCTCCCAAAATCCAAGTAACGAGCAAAAAAAAAAGGTCCTCACCTCCCAAAATCCAAGTAACGAGCAAAAAAAAAGGTCCTCGCCTTCGTAATGCCGCCCCTTAATCAAGCCCGTCAGCCCTTTTCCTTACTGTGCCCAGGGCCGTCGCCCCCCTCCGCCCCCTTTTACTGCGGCTCTGCATATATATCTCCATAATCACAATATATTCACATATATAACACAACTATCAAAATTAACGTTTTCTTCCAGGATTTTGATTGGTTCAAATTAATGTTTTCTACTAATATTATAATAGGCTATAAAAAATATAAGTGAAGTGTGAATTTTCACACATTACAGGGTTTTGTAGGTATATAATAAGTGTAAGAAGCCAACATAATACTGGATGTATAGGTATATTTATCACATCTACAAATACAAATACACATATACAAATCAACAGTTTTTTTGATAATGACTTTTATTCGTTATTTGAGAACTAAGAGCTTCCATTTAATTTTTTTAAACAAAATTTAAATAATTTGTCCAATATCCCAGCGTTTTTTCGGCATTTGCTTCGTATTCAAGTCTTCATTAGATTAATAAGAAATATTTTACAGTGTAGAGTGTAGTGTGGTGTGATGTGAGAAACTCGCAAGTTCGCAACTATTAAAAAAAAATATTATTTTTTAAATATTTTTAATTCCAAAAAAATCCATAACATTATTAGGGGGAAGATTTACTATATCCCACTGAACATAACCTTATTCTAGCTAAACTATTCTAACATAACTAGTATTCAAGCTAAAGCATAATCTTGCCTAGCCTAACCTAACGTAACTTACGATATAATTTAACCATGAATTTAAAAAAAAAATGTCTAAAACACAAAAACTGCCATATTTTTCAAAAACACAATCTAATCAGAAATTCCTCTCGTACGTTTCCGGTTCAGATATACATTACCTATAATTTTTTCAGATTTTTAGTTTAACCCCTTTGGGTAAAAGGGTGCGAGACAAGAACTTTTGCACATTTTTTGTTAAATTCGTGTTAAAACAACATTTCAAAAAACTTATATCGTTCCTTAATCTACATCTTAAGAGCTTTCTTTTGATACCACACAATACATTTTTTTTTCATTTTTTTTTTTTTTTTATCAACGATACAAAAAATTACATTTTTCTTAACTTATCTGATTCAAAATTCCTGTTGAACTATTTCGGTTCCCAGAAATGTTCATTACCGAGATTTTTTTCAGATTTTTAGATCAATCCCTTTTGGAGATAGGGTGGGGGATAAAAAAATGTGTCAAAAGTTTTTTTACACATTTTTGGCAAAAATCAAATAAAAAAAAAAAATACACACATTAAGAGGTTTCATATGGTATGCCACTAAAATTTTAAAAAAATATTTATTTTTTTATTAAATATATATTTGTTTATATTTATTGCGAGATGTGTTTTTTTGAACTCTGAGTATTTTTCCTATATGTGGGTCAAAAAGTTGTATAAGCATGTCAAATTTCAACTTTCTACGTTAAGCTGTTTGGCTACAATTTCTACCGTACAGACAGACAAACAGACAGACACATGAGTGACGTTATAAGGGTTTTTTGGTGGTCATACCTACAAAACCCTAAAAACTACAAATAGCCTTAGACAATGACGATTGAGCGTGTAAAATATTTTTCAAAAACACGATTTAAATAATCTCGTGCAGAAAGTGAGGTTACACATCTTCATTTGTGCTTAATGTAACTTATTTAACTGGCAAATCAAACGTATCTGAACACTATTTTGAGTTTTAAAAATTTTACAAATTTTAAAAATATCTAAAAAATAGATTAATGCTTAATTTGGATGTCTAAATGAGCCTTCACCCGAAACTATTTGTATATAGTTGTAAGGTTGATTGTATTCTAATAAAATCTGTAGTTGATAAAAAATCTTTTCCTCTTGCGAAAATATTTACACAGGTTTCGATTTAGACACGGTTTGCAAATCATTTTGCTTTAAATGTTCTATTTGGTGTGAAAAAGGACTGGGAAGTAAATATTTAAAATTATCACACCAGACAATGATGCCGCGATTTGGACGAGGGTCCGAGAAATTTATTACGTATTTATAATTTATGTATATGCGAGACGATCGTTTCAGGGTAGAACATTCTAACCGATGTATTATATAATTTATTCATAGGATACTGTCTATAGTATATATATTAGGTGTACCGGAAAACTTTTTCGTTTTTATTATTAGTGCAGTATGCGAACTAGTCACGACTTTGATGTTTTTATTCGTTGAATTAAACAGACGTCTTTTGCGTTTTGATTAAACTCTGTAATCTTGAGTAGCTAATTATTGTTTTCGTTTAATTTTAAACCATTGCATTTTAAAATGGCGGAAAAATGTTCATCAAAACATTTTTTATGCTGTTTAATGTTGTATGAGTACCATAAAAAAAATCTGCTACAGTTGCTACATAAAACATTTGCACTGTTTATGGTGATAAACTAAGTGTACGTACATGTCAACAGTGGTTTAAAAAATTTAAATCAGAAAATAAATGCTTGAATGATGAACTTCGATCTGAAAGACCCTATAAAGGAATAATTTATTATGAGATGTTAAAACCGGGGTAAAGTGTTAATTCTAATTTCTACTGTGAACAATTGGATCGACTGAATCAGAACTTGACCAGAAATCGGCCAGAAATTGCGAATAGAAGAGAAAATATTCTTCAAGGCGACAATGCCTGACCTCATTCATCAAAAAAAGACACGTGAAGAAAAATCCGAGCTTGATTGGGAGGTTCTAACACACCCACCCTACTCACCAGACATTTCACCCTCTGACTATCCTTTATTTCGGTCACTGGAATACTTTTTAAGTCAAGATATGAACCATATTAAAATAAGCCTTGAACAATTTTTTCCTTAAAAAAATCAGGAATTTTATAAATCGGGAATATTTTCTCTTCCTGATAAATGGCAGGAGTGTTATAGATCACAATGGTAACTATTTTACTGAATAAAGTACTTTTTTTTCTGTCGATTTGTTTCTATTTTAATAATACTAAATAAACGAAAAAACTTTCCGGTACACCTAATATATATACAAGGTGTCTCAAAAGAAATTTTATATTTATTTAGCTTACTGCGTGAACGCAACGTATCGGAGGGGCGCGGGGGTTATGTCAATCGGTAGCCTGGCTCTTGGGAATTCAGTCGCTATGGAGCGTTTCTCGGGAGCAGACCGCGCGTTATGCGTGCGAGATTTTTACAAAAACGGTGATTCGGCGACTGTAGCGCGTAGAAAATTCTGCAGTATTCGAGGTTTTCGCCACTTAAATGATGCGCCAAGCATTCCTCTCATTCGACATTGGGTTAAAAAGTTTGAAGAGACTGGTACAACGCTGGATAAATCAAAATCCGGGCGACCTAGGTCATCAAGAACGGTAGAAAACGTGGAGAATGTTAATCAGTCTGTTCGTGACGACCCGAACCTTTCAATTCGGAAGCGCGCAAGTGCTTTAAGTGTGCATAGATCATCATTACATCGCATTATGCACAAAGACCTAAAGCTGCACCCCTACAAAATTCAATTGGTGCAAGAATTAAAGCCCCAAGATGCCAGTCAGTGCTTAATTTCGTAAATCAGGTGATTGAGCGATTTTCAACGTTTACCAACATTTTGTTTTCGGATGAAGCTCATTTTCATCTTAATGGCCACGTAAATAAGCAGAACTGCCGCTACTGGAGTGCAACGAATCCGAAACGCAAACATCAGAAACCCCTACATTCGCCTAAAGTGACCGTATGGGCTGCGATGTTGGCGCGAGGAATTATCGGCCCTTACTTTTTTGAAGACGAAAGGGGGCGTGCAGTTACAGTGAATTCAGAGCGTTATGTGGAGATGTTAGACAACTTCTTGGTACCTGAACTGCAAAACTTTCCTGGCTATAACCAAAGAACATGGTTCCAACAGGACGGAGCAACATCACACACGTCCAATATGTCTCTGCCACGTGTTCGTGAAATTTTCTCAGGCAAATTGATCTCCCGGAGAGGTGACATAAATTGGCCTCCACGCAGTCCAGATTTAACCCCTATGGACTTTTTCCTATGGGGTTATCTTAAATCTAAAGTTTACGCCAATAAACCGACTTCACTGGCGCATTTGAAAGAAAATATCCGTCACGAAATGGCAGCCATCCCTGAGTCCACCTGCCGAGACGTCATAAGTAATTTTACTGTTCGATTAAATGAGTGCCGAGAACGCGTGGGTAGACGATAGATTTAGACGATATTATTTTTAAGAAATAAATCCCCAAAAAGTGTATTTTAATAATTAATAAACATTTTTTCTATATACGGCTTACTTTTTTTTTTAATCGATCCACTAAATATAAAATTTCTTTTGAGACACCTTGTATATACAACTTCAATCATTATTTATTACCACTTCAGACCTCCAAAAGTATAAATCGGGTTCTGATGACAAGCGATTTTTTTTGTGACCCAATTATTAAGCTCAAAGCGAGAGGAATGACTATTTTAAGGACCTTGAGAAATCCGTCGTTCGAAATGGTATAAGGACACTAGACTATCGCTGAACTAAAGCTATATCGCTGATCTAAAAAAATCATCAGTTCTGGTTCGACAACCCTTTCTGGAGAATTGCTTTGTCGAAGATACTTCATACGGAAAGTCGTACGAAATAAAAATAATAATAAATTATGTTAAAAGTATTTCAAATCGGTTCGGATGTTGGCAATCATGCTGGTAATTTTCATTTTATCTACAGCTCCCCAGATAAGATCTATTGCGGTATTAGAAAACCATTGACGCAGATTCTGCAACCATGATATACGAGGTCGCCCTAGTCCTCTTCGGCCATATACAGTCTGTTTCAAACGCTTAGGGGGAACTAAATGGGAATTTCGTTCTTTTAGGTTGTCACGACAAGGGACCTTGCTTGGGTTATTTCATTTTTCACGTTGGAATGTCAAAATTAAACAATGAAACCATGGAAACGAATGACCTTTGTCAAAATTAAATTATTATTTTTTATATATTTTAATGACAAAAAAATAAATAAATGGGAAATTTGTATTAAGAATGACACAAAAAATCAAAATATAAAGAAAATGACATTTTAAAATGATATTAACCTTAACCAAAAAATGTTTATTGTAAGTATGATTTACAAAGCTTAAACAAAACGGCCGAAAAGCACGATTTAAGCGATGAAAGTAACTAAATTGCAAAATCTAGTTCCGCCTAACCGTTTGGAACAGACTGTACCTTGCCTTGCAATATTAGTTGCAGCAAGTCGTACCTATCGCTGTTTCCCTTTACCAGGTCTACAAGTATGAAATGCGGATTTTTTTTAAACTTGTCGCGCAAACAGAGTGTATAGTTCAAAGTTTCAACACATATGGCGTTTTGTTAAGTTATCATTAAGTGTCAAATGCGTATAGGTTATAATTTGAAAAGTGATCATATAGTTTTGTTTTACTGTGTTAAAAATGTAAAATTTTGGGCCAAATAAAGAGCATTCGCGGACAGTACTACTATTTTGTTTTCATTTGAAAAAAACTGCTGCTGAATCATACCGACTGCTTCGAGAAGCTTATGGTGAATATGCTCCATCGCAAGATACGTCTGAACGATGGTTTCGGCGTTTAAAAAGTGGTGTTTGATCTTACAGACAAAGAACATGGAAAACCTCCAAAAAAATATGAAGATACAAAATTGGAAACATTGCTACAGGAAGACGATAGTCAATTACAAAAACAACTAGCAGAGCAGTTAGGCGTTAGTCAACAAGCTGTTTCCAATCGCCTACGAGAGATGGGTAAGATCCAGAAAGTCGGCAGATGGGTTCCACATGCATTGAATGAGAGGCAAATGGAAAAACGCAAAAACACTTGTGAAATTTTGCTTGCACGATACAAAACAAAGTCATTTTTGCATCGTATCATTACTGGCGATGAAAAATGGATTCATTTTGAAAATCCCAAACGTAAAAAATCATGGGTGAACCCAGGCTCACCATCCACATCAACTGCAAGACCGAATCACTTTGGCAAAAAGACAATGCTCTGTACTTGGTGGGACCAAAAGTGTGTGGTCTATTATGAATTGTTAAAACCTGGTGAAACAGTTAATACCCAACGCTACCAACAACAACTGATCGAATTGAACCATTCGCTGCTCATAAAACGACCAGAATACGAAAGAAGACAGCACAAGGTAATCTTTCTTCACGTTAACGCTCCATCACATAAGGCAAAAGCAGTTTGCAACACATTGGAGGCACTCAAGTGGGAAGTGCTACCCCATGCCGCTTACTCACCAGACTTGGCCCCTTCAGATTACCACTTGTTCGCATCGATGGGTCACGCACTTGCCGAGCAGCACTTTTGTTCATATGAAAATGTGAAAGAATGGCTAGATGAATGGTTTGCGGGGAAAAGGGGAAGAGTTCAACTGGCGAGGTATTCACAAATTGCTTGAAATATGGGAAAAATGTATAACTTCTAATGGAGCATACTTTGAATAAATAAACTTTTACTGTTCTTTTGAGTTTAATGTGTTTTATTAAAAAAAAAAAAAAATCCGCATTTCATACTTGTAGACCTGGTATATGTTCGAGGTATTCGAGTTTTCACCGTAAACAACATTTCTGATTCATTTCCCATTTTGTCCAGGATCTTCTTGTTAGATTTGTTAATTTTCGTAACTAGCGACTATTAAATTTGATGATCTGCATGATTGTTTAGATGGCACATGCATATTTTTTGGAGTTCAGAGCGATTATGTATGTTGAAAATGAATTCCAATCTATTTATAACAAAATAGTATTACATCAGGTCGCGAATTTTTAAAATTTTCCTCGTATTTTAAAACTAGTAAACGGTGGCTTGAAATATTCTGGTTGAATAGTCACGTGAAAAGTAAGCATTGTCAAATCTGATCTACTCATGAACCTTGTATAACACAAAACCTTTACAGTAAAAACTAGACGTAATAAAAGAGAAAACGAGTGATAGTGAACATAATCCGATAAAAAGTTTATTAGCTTCAGTATCCTTGGCCACGTTACAATACAATACAAACATTACCGCAACAGTAATTCAACGACATTGCTCTTTTAACTACAACCTACGAAATGTGACAATCGTATTTATAGACAACCCATAAAACTCGTCACTTATTAATAAAAAAATATTGACTTTTACGAGTAAACTTGTAAAGTTCATCACATTGATTAGTTTTGTCATATGATAGTGAATAGTTTGTTGTTTTACTGTATCAAAGACGCATATGTTAGTTTATATTTTAACATTCTCAGTGTTGCCAACGTACACAACATTAACATATCAAAGGTAAATGTAATGTGTTTTCATAAGTTTCATTATTAATTAAAAATTTAGACATATCTTTATAGGTTAGGTGAGTTATAAATATATATTAAGAAAAATATTCTATTTTTGGTAACGCATGAGCGACTAGGACAATCGCTCAGGGCATCACACTTTCTGGCATCCCGCATTTGCACAATATACAGTGCAAAATAGTTAATGAAATACAGTCTGCGCTCACTTACTCAGGGCCCCGCAAATATGAATTACAGTCAGTGATCACTTGCACAGGGTTCCGCAAAGTTTGCGGTCGGTTCTATAAAAGAGAAGGTTTTATCTTTATTCCTATCAACTTATAAGATAGCCGACCGGCTAGTGTTTCTGCTATCTCGACATTTTTCAGTTCTCGAGAAATGAAAATTAGACTTATTAAAAATAATTATTAGAATATACCTAGTAGGGACATAAATACTGTTACAAATATTTTATGAAATAAAATGAAAACTACAATTAAGTTTTTTACTAAATTTTATTGTCATTTGTACTTATACATAAGTTATTCATAATTGGTATAATTATTCAAAATGACCACCTTTGGCTTTAATGCAGGCCTTAATTCGTACAGGCCAATCATCGATAGCCGCACGTACGACTTCCATGGGAAAATTGGCTACAGCTCGAGTTAGTCGCCTGTTTCAGAGATTCAATATTTGGCTATCGTTTGTGGCAAACCATGTCCACTAAAACGGTCCATAGCTTGTAATCTAAAGGATTCAAATCTGGACTTCTAGCGGGCCAATCTTCTACGCCGATAAAATCGGGAACATTGTTTAAAAGCCACGTTTGGGTTGTTTTAGCCTTATGGCCTGGAGCAGAATCCTGCTGGAATGTCCGTGACTGATCTTGAAAGAGAGTATGATTGAGGGGTTTCACAACATCTTCCAGGACCGTTTGTTGGTAGACTCTAACTGATGTTTTCACCTCTTTTTCACAAAAATGAAGGTCAGTTACGCCATCATAGGAAACGCCTCACCAAACCATCACTGAAGCTGGGTGGTGACCTTTTTCTATCCTTGGAACTACTTCCGAAGCTTCAGTAGGTGACCTGGCATAAACCTTGTCATTTTGTTTGTTGAATTTTTCCTGTATAGTAAAAATTTTCTCGTCGGTAAAAAGGATTTTCTTGTGTTTGTCTTCTGCGTACTTGATTAACAAGCGTTTCGATTTTTCGACCCTATTTTTTTTAAGAGGCACAGTTAGTAATTGTCCAGTGCGGCGTTTGAAGGACCCAAGACTCAAGTCTTTTTTCAAAATGTGCGCCATTGATTTTCGCGAAATTTTCATTTCGCGGGACATAATTTTTTGTTTTCGCAACGGATCTTTTTTTTTTTTTTTTCTTCTAAATAGTCAAATAGTTTATTTTAGAGATATTTTGTTTCTTTTTTTATTGTTTTCAAAGCTTGCTACGTTCAACTTTGTAAAACTTATGTTGATTATTATTTTGTAAATAAATGGTCGCCATTTTGAAATGGTTAACATAAAAATATGACTTTTTGGTGTCATTGTAAAGCTAATTTAATGTACTTTGAAGAAAAAAATATAAAATTATCGATTCCCTATGCTAGATCAAAAGTTGACATCATTTCCGGTGAAACCGGAAGTGCCTCAGAATTCTTATAGTAACCTTTAGATGGGCCTTTTTGTCTAGTTTAACTTTTGTTCTGAAGATTTTTTGTATCTTTACAAATAAAGGAGATTTTTGGGGTGCCCCGTTTCAAACAAACACCCTGTATAATTTAATCGTAATTAGTACACTTGTAAATCTGGATAGAAGCACGTGTTTATTCTTTCAAAAGTTAAAGAAACTTATGATTTTTAATATCAACCCACACAGAGCCGTATCAATGTTTTTGGCGCCCTTGGTAAATAAATAAAAGTAACTTAAAATAGCTCCCTTTTAATAATAGACAGGCGAAAATGCAAGTGATGTGATGACTTATAAAAAGGTCCTCGCGTCCAAAATAGAAGTGATGCAAAAAAAGGTCCTCGCTTTTAAACTACAAGTGACCAAAAACAAAGAAAAATATACCATGGCGCCCCTCATCAAGCCTCGTGCCCCTTAAAAGACCTCGCGGCCAGGGTATTGCTACGGCTCTGTACCCACAATTTGTTATCACTTACATAATACCTACAAAATCCTGAAATATGTGAAAATTACATTCACACTAATTTATTCCCTGCACTTCTAAATTTAGTTATTTCAAATGTATATTTTGTAATGCAACCAACGTTTCGTTGCTGTGATGCGGGTTGCATAAGACTCTAAACAATATTTACATCTAGGACAGACTAGTTTTTGTAAACCTTAATTCGTTATGGAGCGAGTGCCGTAATTAGACAGGTGCAACAGGTGCAAAGGCATAAAGTGCAGAAAAAATGGGGCCCTGAAATGGAATTTGCAAAATAAAAATTGTCAAATACATTCATATTTTTAAAATTTTAATTTTGTCGCCGTACTCCGCTCTGGGCTTCAAATGATGAACTGGGCAGTGTTCAAAACAGTAACTCAGATGTAATGCATACGTCACAGGGTAAGCGAGTAAACATCGGGTTAATAGCTTAAAACTAATGTTTTGGCACGCGCAGCATTAAAAGCACTAAAGTGGCAAAATTAAAATTAAATATTAATTTACATTTTTATATACATACACTTACAGTTTTCTATATAGAAAACCGCAACGCATTTTTTAAATTACCATTATTTTAGTATTGATACCGAATGTGTGTAAAATTTTCGGCCGTAATATTTTTTTAAATAATTATATTAAAATAATATAATAAATTGTAATTAAAAAAAAAAAGTTTTTTGTAACTAATATCATTTTTAATGAGAGTTCTTCCGAATAAGATGACGATGATTATGACTGACTGCCATTATATGTAAATACAACAATGGACAGAATAGAAACAATATTTAATTTACTAAACAGGATACATGATTATTTTGAAAACTTAATTACAAAATACACTCCCACATAATTTTAGAGTAATTTTAGAATGACTAGTACCACTTTCGATTTATTGTCCAATAAAATAAGGTATCTTAACAAATAATGTAACCGGCAAGGGCGGTTTTTATGGAAGGACAAATGGCAATGCGCCCCCAAGAAATTTTTTTATTTTTTTTAATCTTTACATTTTTAAATTTTATTTTATAATAATAATAATAACTCATTTATTATAATTCCAAATGTCTAAGTATGTTAAGATTCTTATTTAATTTTTAGGGTTTTGTAGGTATGCCTGTACGGTAGAAATTGTAGCCAAACGGCTTACCATAGAAAGTTGAAATTTGACACGCTTATACAACTCTTTTTCACTTATAGGAAATGTATTGAGAGTTCAAAAAACACATCCTTAATGTAGATAAATATAAACAATTATGAATTTAATAAAAAAATAAATATACAGGTGTTTGTTTGAAACGGGGCACCCCGAAAATCTCCTTTATTTGTAAAGATACAAAAAAATCTTCAAAACAAAAGTTAAACTAGACAAAAAGGCCCATCTAATGGTTACTATAAGAATTCTGAGGCACTTCCGGTTTCACCGGAAATGATGTCAACTTTTGATCTAGCATAGGGAATCGATAATTTTATATTTTTTTTCCTAAAAGTACTTTAAATTAGCTTTACAATGACACCAAAAAGTCATATTTTTATGTTAACCATTTCAAAATGGCGACCATTTATTTACAAAATTATAATCAACATAAGTTTTACAAAGTTGAACGTAGCAAGCTTAGAAAACAATAAAAAAAGATATAAAATATCTCTAAAATAAACTGTTATAACTAGTTATTGTATGAAATAACATGAAATAACTTAAATTTGATTTTTTCAATTATAGTTTTATAAATAACAAGAGTTTAATAGTTTATTTTGCTTATTATTGTTTGAAAAAAAAATGTATTAATTGGTATTAAGTGTACTCTTATAAGGGCGATGGAAGAGTTTTTATTAAGAATGAGAAAATGTGTGGACAATAATGGTCCCAGCAAACATTGAACTAACGGCCGAACGCCGGCAAACTGCTTTTACGCTGGTACATTGCTGGCACCAGAAGTAAGTGCAACGCCAGTATTAATAATGTACTTCACATTTGTATTTCGCACTCTGCCTATACGAAGTACTTTACCAGCATTTTATAAGCATTCCTTATTTGTATTAATCCAAGGTTATTTCTAGCGGGCCAGTGCTTATGTTTATAACTTTTTTTTAATGTAATAATTTGAAAAGTCTGACCGTTCTTAGTCATAAAACACCCTAATGGCGTGGCCTTCGAGGGTCGGTACAAGTGATATTCTGTTAGTATAAGTTCGGACGTGTTGGTGAATAGTTTTTAAAGATGTGTATTTGAATAGTTATTGATTGTGACCATTATACAGTTTTTTATTGTGATTTGTGTGTGTTTTGTTAGATTTAAGGACGTAGTTTACACAAACTATTTCATATTAAATTGTTTAATTTTTAGTTTAGTTCAATCATAGTTTTTTCATGTAATAAAATTTTCAATTATTAATAAATCTGATACAAGATTATAAATATGTCATTTAAAAAATATAATTTGTCATATTTCATTTTGAATAGTGACATCTTAAATATTTTGTAAATATAATACTAACCTAAAATAATACAAACTTAATCCAAAACTGTAAAGCTTTTTTTACAATATAACCAAGTTTCTAAAAGTCAGTAATACACTATAAAAATCACCAAAATAACCAGATCTAGTTTGTTCTTACAAAAGTGAACAGCTTATAGCATTAATGCTTATAAAATTTGTTTATTGAATTTATTTTAACAAGTATGATTTCTTTAGGTTGGCACTCTTCAAGTCAGGGGGAAAAGATGTGGTAGATAATACAAGACGAATATTGGCGAAAATTATTAGTCACCCCTTATCTTTAGGATGAAATTGGTTTGACCGAAATGGCAGAAAACCATTTTCTTAAAATTCTTCATTAAATTAATAAATTAAAGAAACTAATTCCTGTTATTCCTGAAATTATATTTATTTAATATTTATAAATAAATCAATAAATTATAACTGTTAATTCAATTTACAATCGGCTAGTTTTACCATCGTTGAATAAATTTATTTAACAACTTAAGTTAACAATATCGCATCATTCTATTGACAGCAATGTTAATTTCTTCATTAATAGTTTAAAACCGATGCGATATTGTCAACTTTACTTGTTAAATAAATTTATTCAACGATGGTGAAAATGGCCAAATGAGTATTTATTTTGCACCTAACCATTAATTTATTTTAATACTGGGTAAGTACACATATATTACATTTGAAACACTAGAGAGTGGGTATAATATAAGCACTAGTCTGTCAGAAATAAATCTTGCAACTAATGCGATTATTTTGCACTTTACCGTTGCTGGGCCAGCTAACGGCCACGGGGACACCGGGGTACTGGCCCAGTGCAAAATGCCAGCACTGGACCAATGCGAAATGCCAGCACTGGCCCAGTGCGAAATGCCAGCACTGGCCCATTACTTTCAATGCACTTTACCGTTGCTGGGCCAGCAACTGATACATCAATGGACCAGCTAAGGGCCACGGGACACCGGGGTACTGGCCCAGTACGAAATGCCAGCACTGGCCCATTACTTTCAATGCCGGCGAGTATGTGCTTTACCAGTACTGGTCCGGATAAAAATGTTTGCTGGGGTGGTTTGATCGAACATTCGAATATTTTTTTTTTTTTGTAAAATAATTATAAAAAGTAAGAGTTTTTTTTTTCTAAATAGTCAAATAGTTTATTTTAGAGATATTTTGTTTCTTTTTTTATTGTTTTCAAAGCTTGCTACGTTCAACTTTGTAAAACTTATGTTGATTATTATTTTGTAAATAAATAGTCGCCATTTTGAAATGGTTAACTTAAAAATATGATTTTTTGGTGTAATTCTAAAGCTAATTTAATGTACTTTTAGGAAAAAAATATAAAATTATCGATTCCCTATGCTAGATCAAAAGTTGACATCATTTCCGGTGAATCCGGAAGTGCCTCAGAATTCTTATAGTAACCTTTAGATGGGCCTTTTTGTCTAGTTTAACTTTTGTTCTGAAGATTTTTTGTATCTTTACAAATAAAGGAGATTTTCGGGGTGCCCCGTTTCAAACAAACACCCTATATATTTTTTTAATTTTGTCTGGCATACCACATGAAACCTCTTTATGCGTAAACAATAAGCAAATTTTTATTTTTGAAAAATCAATTTTTTATATGGGATTTTTGCCAAAAATATGTCAAAAAACTTTTGTCTCCTACCCTATCTCTCAGAGGGGTTGATCTAAAAATCTGAAAAGAATAATGAACATTGATGAGAACCGAAATAGTTCAACAGGAATTTTTTACCAGGTTAGTTTTTCAAAAATATCGATTTTTTTTGTGTCGTCCATAAAAAAATAAATAAATTTATTATGTGGTACCAAAAGAAAGCTCTGAGGACGTATATTAAAGATTAAGAAGTTGTATTTTAAATTGTTTTTTTTTTTTTACTACGTGTTTAGCCAAAAATGTGCTAAAAAAGTTCTTGTCCCGCCTCCTTTTACCCCAAGAGGTTAGGTTAACTACAAATCTGAAAAAATTACAGGTAAAATTGATCTGAGTCCGAAACTCTATGAGAGGAATTTTTGATCTGATTGCGTTTTTGAAAAATATTGCAGTTTTCGTCAAAATTAATTATTTTTTAATTCATGGTTGAATTATGGTTAGTAATTTTATGGATTTTTTGTAATTATGGCTAAGATAGTGTGTCTATTTTTGAAATTATAAATATATTTTTAAAAAAATTAACAGCTGAAAACCAAGTTTTGAACACCACACTACACTCTAAACTGTAGATAGTATTGTGTATTGTTCAGTTATTTTATTATACTATTATACGTTGTGTTTCACCCTTTTATTTTTTAGTTATTTTAAGTTATCAAAGAGGAATAAATAATTTATAGTAATGAAATACTTATGGCCGGTTGCTAATGTAAGAATTATCCCTAACTCAAGTTAAAATAATTTGTTTTTGTATATTGTAGCATACAAAAACAAATGATTTTAACTTGAGTTAGAGAAAACTCTTACGTTAGCAACCCGCCATTAGTGAGAAATACGTCTCTGAAATATAAAAAAATTAAGCGATTTATCAATATATTTCTTATTAATCTAATGAAGATTTGAATACGAAGCAAATTCAGAAAAAACGTTGGAAAATTTCCGCAACTTATTTAAATTCTGTTCTGTACTCAAATAACGAATAAAAATGATTATCAAAAATTATTAATTAATCACATCAAATGATTTTAATGTGATTATAGAACATATATTCCTAGACATCCAGTATTATGAACTCTCTTGTTACTAGTAAAAAAATGTATCATTTCTACTGAATGTATTGAACAATGTAATGTTAGCATTATAATCCGCTTGAAGAAAATAGTTATTTATGCTATAAACCAAGGATTGGCAATCAGCGGTCCGTGGATGAATACGGCCCACCAGTTAGAAAATATAATGTTTACTTTTCTTATCCAGCGTAGCCAACACATTACTGCCGCCGTGCTGGTTTAGGATTTTTATACACTAGGCGTATTTATCCCTAGGTATTAGGTGTGTGAAATAATTCGGTCCGTTTTTTTCTTCCAGAAAAGACTTTATTGTGAAAAAACATGAAAAAATACACTATTCGCGACCCAAACTAACGTTGGCAGCGCTGCGACAGTTGATGGCCGACGAGAAGCGTATATGTCAGAAGTTTTTTCTTAATATTTATCTGTTCAAACAATATTTCGGCAAAAAAGCACTGTATTGAAGTCACTATATTTAAAAATACATCTTAATTCACATAAACTGCAGCACAACACACTACAAATATTATACAAATATACGCTTCTGTTTAATTTTCCAAGTCGCCACCAGATATCTCACTGTTATTTGGAGTCGCGAATACAAAGTATTTGCCATCGCTTGCTATTATTTTTTCCCATCTGTCTGGCAGTTGTTGTATTCCATGACGGAAAAACGACTCGTACTTCACAGCGATCCATTCATTGAGCCTTTTCTCTATTTCTTCATAATTGTTCAAGTGCTGACCCGAAAGCCCGTGTGCCATCGATCTGAACAAATGATAATCTGATGGAGCAATGTCTGGTGAATATGGCGGGTGAGATATAACGTCCCAGCCAAATGCTTCCAAGGTGGCCTTCACATTCTTTCCAACATGTGGTCTAGCGTTACCATGCTGGATGATCACTTTGTCTTGTCTTCGGCAGTGATGGTTTGGCTCTGCTTTAATAGCTGATGCACTACACCCTTCTGGTCCCACCATATACAGAGCATTATTTTCTTGCCGTGAATATTCCGCTTTGGTCTCGATGCGGATGGTTTTCCTGGGTCACAAATGGATTTTCTTCGTTTGGGATTATCGAAATATATTCACTTTTCCTCTCCAGTCACAATACGATTCAAAAAACCTTTTCTTTTTGCCTAGCAAACAAGATTTCAGACATGGTTTTGCGCATCTCGATATCTCTTTCTTTTAGTTCATACGGCACCCATCTTCCTTCTTTGTAAATCTTTCCCATGGCTGCCAAACATACAAAAATTGTTGATCGATCAACATTCAACAATTGGGCGAGCTCATGTTGTGATTGACACGGATCTTCATCGATTAGCGCCTGCAATTCCTCGTCCTCGAATTGAGAGAATCAGTTGGTTTCCTGATACTCTTTATTAACATATAAATTTTAGCCAAAATATATTTGGATCAGTTTTTTGCCTATAATTCCAAAAAATTTGCCCAAACTTCAAAATGTACCTAATTTTGTTAATCTATGACCAAAATTACATATATGTACCAATTTTCAATAAAATCGGAAACAAAAATTTTTTGCTTAAATATCACGATATTTTTAAGGTCTACCCCTTTGGATTTTTTCGATTTTTGGCTATTTTCACGGGTTTTGGACTACTGCCTATACAAAACTTAATGATTAGTTTCTTAAAGCTCAAATTTTTTCGAGACTAAACAATGTATGAGAATTTTAAAAATTCAAACCACAGATTTCTATCCCTAATCATTTTTTAGTTAGGATTTATCAATTTAAAAAAAAAAAATCAAATGAAAAATTTTAATTTTTTTTTTTTTCAATATATGGTAAAATGTCAGTTGGGACCTCAAGATTTCAAAAATTTCAACCGCAGGATTTTATCGTATTTCGTTTTTGAGATGGGTCCACGCGAAGATAAAAATTTCTATAAATCAAGCCATATTGAAATTTGTCATACTTTTTAAATACGCAAAATGAATAAGGCCTCAAATTTTATATAGACTAAATAAACTACGAGAAATACAAAAATTCAAATCTCAGGTCGTTTTCTCTAACCGTTTTTTGAGTTGTGATTTTTTTTTTATTTCACTTTTTTCTTAAACAAAGCAAATTATGCCATTAAAAAATTGATATAATCCTAAAACACATTATATGATTAAAGCGCCAATTTTTTTCTAAACTAAATAAACTACGGATAATCCAGAAATTTCAACCGCAGGTCGCTATCTCTAACCGTTTTTGAGTTGTGCTTTTTTTTATTCACAATTTTCACAAATAATGTAAGTTATACAATTAAAAAAATTATCTTAATCTCAAAACGCGTTAACGCCTTTTTGATATGTATAGTTTTGAAAATTTGTAAATATTTCATTTTCGAAAGACCGTATCTCAAAAACTACATGAGATAGAGACCTGCAGTTGAATGTTTCAAATCCTGAGGTCCTAAAGGGCATAAGGACTAATTTTGAAGCAACCCCAAAAAAAATTTTTTGCGAAATTTTTATTGGTCGATTTTTTTTTTTTTAATTTATAAAAATTTAAGAACAAAAAATGTAGAGAATTACGGTTAGAATTTTTGAAATCTTCGTATATTGTTTAGTCTAGAAAAAGATTGAGGACTTGTTTGGAGTACTCCTCGTTTCGCTCGTCGTACTCCAAACAACTCGTGACAATACATCGTCTTATAAAACTCGTCTAATAATATACGAGGTCTGTTCAAAAAGTATCGCGATTTTTGAATTCCGCGGGTTACGTATATTCGATTTTCGATTTTTTTGTGGCGTTATGTTGTTACTCATGTCTCTCACCTATACCGACAAGTTCGGCCATTTTGAATGTTCAGTTAATTTGTGACAGTTGCTTTGCTTGCACGTGTTTTGGCTCGTCTTCGATTTTTGCCTATACCAAAAAATGGATCAAAGAATCTGTATCAAATTTTGTGTGAAAAACAAAATTAAGTGCGCGGACGCATGTTGACTGTGGCATATGGTGAAGCTACCTTGGACCGAAACAACGTTTATCGGTGGTACAAAATGTTCTCAGAGGGCCGAGAAGATGTGAACGACGAAGAGCGTGCCGGACTCCCGAGCACGTCAACAACAGACGAAAACATTGATGAAGTGAAGAAAATAGTATTGGCCAATCGTCGAATCACCATTAGAGAAGTTGCTGAGGATCTAAACATATCGATTGGCTCGTGCCATTCGATTTTTACCAATGATTTGGGCATGAGGCAGGTCGCCGCGAAATTCGTACCAAAATTCTTCGTGTTTTTTTGGCCAAAAACAACACACTAATAATGCCGCAGCCACCGTATTCCCCAGATCTGGCCCCCTGTGACTTTTTCTGGTTCCCGAAACTGAAGAGGCCCATGAAAGGACAACGCTACGCTACGAGTGAGGAGATAAAGACGGCATCGAAGGAGGAGCTGAACAAGATCACAAAAAATGCTTTTTTCAAGTGCTTCCAGGATTGGAAAAAACGTTGGCACAAGTGTATAATATCTGGTGGGGATTACTTTGAAGGGGACAAAATAGATATTCATGAATAAATAAATAATTTTTGAAAAAACACAAAATTCGCGGTACTTTTTGAACAGACCTCGTACTATTAGTTTTCGTTGGTGGGTAGCGTGCAACAATGTCTTTCACGCATAAAACTCTGTAGATGTAATGTTGTGATTAATGTGATTAAATTTGTCATGTGTTAAAAATACTATTTAGCGTTGAAAGTCGATAAAAATGTGTAGCGGAAATGAATTATAATAACATAATATGTCAGATTACATCACTTCATTTTGCTCTTTTATCCGCCTTTATAATCTTTCATACTAAAAGCGTCGGTGTTACTATATTTGACAAACAAATAAATAATAAAACATTTTGTTATATGTCACACGTCAGAGATAAATTAATAATTGATGTGTGATTTTCTATACATTTTAGAGGCAGCGGTGAAAGGAAGAGTGACAGGGGCACAGGCCTAGGGCGCAACGCTTTTGGGGGCACCAAAACGAGCGTTAAAATGTACACATCCTCAGTAGAGTACCCAGAAATTTATGAAGGGGGGGTTGTAAAAGCTAATTGCACGTAGTTTTGTTTGAAATAAAGATATAAATTTGTATTTCTATATCAATATTTTTTGGAACTTACAACATACTTACTCGTAATTAGGTAATTAAGTGACAGGAGAGAAGACAGTACTATAAACATGTGAAAGGCCAGGATTAAATTGAATAGTATTACTTATTAGAGAGCCTCTTTAAAAACAATGTTTTTAGTTGTGCTATTAGGCGCTAGTGAGGTAAAAGCTCTTACTAGAACTGACGCCCGAACATGCTACATAGAATTTTCCTTTCGAGAAGCATAGACTCCGCAAAACAACGCAACTTATCTTCATAGGGTGACCCTGCCACTTCTGAGTAGTTCATGAATCGTGTACCAACTTTGCCGCTGACAAAACGTATGTTGTCGCTGATAATTTCAAGAAAATGCGTTAAATATGAATGGAAAACATGAATTTCATATCTCCCACGCGCACTAATTTCATTATAACTATTGAAACGATTTTAATAAAACACAACCGCAAACCTGACCAGATGATATAGCAACACATAGAAAAAATAAAAAAATAAAAAAGAAAAAACGCATGAAAATCGGATCAGATGTTCTCGAGGGAAATTTTTAAAATAATGTTTTTTTTTATATCTGTTGATATTGTTGTCCTATAACAATTTGGGTGGGTGCACTTGACCCCAATCCCTTTCTTCGGTATGCCACTGCACATTTTAATAAAAGGACGTAGTTTGCCTGGATTTGCCCTGTGCACCAAAGGATCTAGCGCTGGCTCTGAATGTCTGAGACAATATTTTTTGCCATAATGGTATCAGAAATATAGTATTTTATTTAACAAGCATATGATAGAGTTGTAATAGATACAATTAAAAATATATCTAGATACAGATACAGATACAGAATTATAAAAAATATCTAGATACAGATACATTCCAAAGTGTTTGTTTCTAGATATAGCTAGATAGTTTTGAAAGAACACTGAAAAATGAAGGTACCATATAAAAACATGTTTAAGAAATTCATTTTTATTGAAATACATATAATAGCTAACAATTATCAATGCATTAGGTGTGTTCGATTTGCACATTTGCAGTTACTGTTTTCTGCCGCGTTAAAAAAATCTGTTCGTTTTGTTTCGCAGTAACTGCAAATCTGTTCGATTTGTCGTAATTTACTGCCAGTTTATGACGCTACTGCGAAAAAGTTACAGCTGCTTCTCTTGCAGATATTTGTTACGGCTGTGTTTGTTTACCTTTTTGAGTTGGTACCATAGATAAAGAATAAATGGTTGGTAGTTTGTTTTTGACTTTTTGACAGGAAAATGGCTAGCATATTTGTTTTTATATTTATACTATATTCTTTGATGGCTAATGTCTTACAAATTCTTTTTTTGAATATCCTGGGACAATAATTTCTTCAAAATTTTTTATTTTTTCTATCCTGGGGCATTTTGTAAACCTCGCAAATACAGTTCATAACTTCATCATCCGAACTCAAAAAATTGAAATCTGAATCAGATGATTCTGGATTTGATAATATTTCAAGATCCATTAAATATATCTAATATTTTTCACCCTTTCGACACTAGGCTGACTTTTTTTCACAGAAAAAGAGTATACTAAAAAAAAAGGTTACACTCCAAAAGTTCAAATAATGAGCAAAAAACAGAGATCCTCATTTAAAAATACTAGTGACTAGCAAAAATAAAAGGTCTTCACTCCCAAAATAGAAGTGATGAGAAAAAAAAATGTCCTCACTTCTAAACTAGAAGTAATAAAAACAAGTGACCATCAAAAAAGAGTATATTCAGAGTTTTTTTATAAAAAGTAAGAGTATAGAAAATATTACTCAAAAAAGAGTATAATACTCTTAAAAAGAGTACGTCTGGTCACCCTATTCGACACAAGATAATCTCCGAACCAAATCGTAAAAAGATTCTTAACCTGGAAAGTTATCTGACATCTGTCTGACATTTAACATTTACGTCAGACGTACTTCTTATTCTTTACGTATAAACAAATCGAACAGAAAATTATACTCGCTGTATGTTACCAGTTTTTAATAGTAAACTGCTAACTGCAGCGTTTTACTGCTAGCGTTTAGCAGTATAACGCGAAGGTGCAAATCGAACATACCTATATGTCTAAACAAACAGTGCATGTTAATCAGTATTATACAGGCCGTTCAAAAATAACGGTGACGTTACAAAAAACTCACTAAATTCATGGTAAAACTCAATTCTACGGAATAAATTTGTACTAATGAACGTATGTAGTATGTTAGTCATATGTACTACCGTATAAGACTAATGTTAGTCTTTTTGATATTGGCATCTGACACTACCGATAGAGGCGCTACTGCATTCACATCATGGCTGACTTTGGTAGGATATTTTTGACAGGTTCAATGGTATCTTCATGTGATATTTATTGAAACACACGGGAACACACTCTAAAATGGTCTTTAACTGTCTTTCCACTTCTAAGAACATATTCCCATGCTTGTCACAAACTCGACTATCCTACAACCGTCAGTTTCTCAAAATCTCACTAGAGGCGCTTCAGTTATTGTCAGTTGACAATTACGTTTTATTGTTGTTATTACGGAGATGTTCTTTTAACCGTTTCAGTACTAAAGGGATTAATTAATCCCAAGAATTTTCAAATCAACACTGAACTCTCAAAATGCATTGTTAATGGGTTTTAATTAACCCGTTCAGTTTTTGTAGGTTATAGTATGTGATTCATGCACTGTCTTAGTAAAAACTGATAAAAGGAGCCGCTGTGAGGGCTGTAAGAGGGAGAAGAGGGAAAGACGAACAAAACATATTTGCAAGGCTTGCAACATCTCATATTGTATAAGTTGTTTCACCAAATGTCATACATAAATTTATTTCTTATTTTGTGTTTTCTATAATAAATGATAACTCATATTCACAGTTTTATTATTTTTTTATATGTCTTCAAAATTCAAAACTATTGGGTTCAAATTATCCCAGCACTAAACACTGTTGGGTTCAAATGATCACATCCGATTTCCATTAAAAATACAGTATTGTTGTCAATATATGTTTTAAACAATTTGTTATACTGTCCTTTAAGTGTCTTATCTATTCCATATTGCTTATAGAAAAAAGTAGTATTGAAACGGTTAAATCAAATTTTAGCCCTAATTTTGGATCACAAATAAAAAAATTCTGATTAGAAATAAGTGATTTTTTTTTTGACATTCCAAACAAATTTAATTAGTAACCGTCAGAATTTTAACCGCTTTCTGAATTTTGTTTACATCAAAAATAAAATATTCCAAATGACGATTTATAATTAATCTACCGTATTAGTCCGAATATAACGCGAACCCGAATTTAACACGACACGAATATTTTTCATGAAGATATTTTTAAAAAAAAGTTATTTGAAAATCGCATCGGTATCGTTAGTATGCTCGCTTTTAGTCTCCCACAAAATGTGATCTTTAGACCAGAGAATCGAACCGGAACCGAACCGAAAACCGAAAACCGAAATTAACCTGAATTTTTAACAGAACCGAAATCGTAACCGGACCGTAAAATTGCTAAATTTAAAAACCGAAACCGAAACCGGAACGAAACAAAAATAACGGTTAATTTCGGTTAGAACGAAAAAAAAAAAACGGTTTATTTCGGTTCATTTTTTTTTTTTTTTATTAAATTAATTCATTAACCGCTTTCTTTAATTCTCCCTGATGAAATGTAATGCTTCTTTCGTAAGCGTAAGAGTAACCCCTACTCCTTCATTTGACACTGCCTACCAGTGTTGCCACTTGTTTTTGATAAATTTATGGTGCAGCATTGCCTGAATTATTTTTATTATTAGATTACCTCAAAAATTATATTTTTTCGATGGTAATGGTCATTACGGTAATAAAAAAGCTATATTTATCAGAATATCTGAAATTCTTTTCAGAATTTACTAAAAACTAAGACCTGATAATTATGTGACAACTGGTAACACTACGCATTTCATATACAGAGCCGGCACTGCCGGGCATGCGGGCGCCACTGCGAGGGGGGCGTTAATGACCAAATGAAAATAAAAGTAAGGCAGTGAAATGTAATTTTAGAAGTGAGTACCTTTTTTTTTAGGTCTTCACTTGAAATTTAAAAGTGAGGACCTTTTGTTTTTAGATCTTCACTTGAAATTTAGAAGGGAAGATCTCGAAAAAAGCTACTTGCGCCCTACTTAGGGGCGCTCAATTAAATCTTGCTTGCGGGCGCCGCAGACCCTTGCGCCGACTCTGCATATATTTATGTTGTATAGATGCAGATTATACGTAACATTCCTGTATTGTGTCCAATGAATGGTTAGTAAAGAATTCTATTTGTATTAAGTATTTACTACCTAATTGTGCCCGATTATCAACGATTATCAGAAATAAATGAATAAACAAAATTAAAAGAAAAAACAATTTAATGGCTCATACACCCAACACCAGTGATGGAAGTTTACGTGTGAACATTAATTGTTCAAATATACATGTAAAATCGGCGTAAATAATGTCAATTTGTTAACAATTTCTGTTTTCTTCCTTATAATATTACGATTCTACGAACTGTTATTTTTTATTTTTATAAGAGCAAGTTCACATTGTTTATTAAAATTTAACTTGTTATTTAAACCGGAACCGAACCGGAACTAAACCGAAATTTTTCGACGAACCGAAACCGAAACCGGAACGAAAAACGTTTACTTGGAACGTAACCGAAAACCGGAACGAAATAAATTTCGGTTCGACTCTCTGCTTTAGACCCATTTAAATTATTTAAAATGCAGCATTTCTTGAAACTATCACTATCAATTAGGGACAGACTTTGGTCTAGGCAGACTAGGCAACAGCCTAGGGCCCTTATTTTTTTAGGCCCGTATTACGGTGTTATTATGGATTTTTTTAATTCTTTTATGTTTTTTTGGACTAGAGAACCCGCAATGAGAACCCTGCCTAGGGCCTCGATTTTCCTTAGTTCTCCACTGTTATCGATTCAGATTCGATCTTGTGCCAGGCGGTCGCAATCCATTCTCCTAAAAGTGAGACTAAGGATTTCTTTGTTTTTCCTGAAGGTGTCAATGGATGATTTCTCGCTAATACCCAATTGTTGTATTCTTTTCGTAAGTTGTCTTTAAATGGTTTATTGACCACCACATCCAAGACTTGTAACTGAGGTGGCATAACACCTGGTATTATCGGAATTAAATACCTGAATTTTTACCTTAACACCTGACGTAAGGTGGCCTCGAAATGCATCAAGGAGCGAGGTTCTCTCAGAGAACCTGGCCGTTTTCCGCATATCACATTTAACCAGTCTAATACTATTTCCTCTGTCATCCAACCTTTTTCTTGGGCCCGAAAATTATTCCTGGATTCAGCTTTTCTTTGGGCTTTGCTTTACGTTTCAATATATCGTAAGGATGAACTTCTGTCCAAAAAATTCTAAGTAATGTACATCGGTGTGAACCGGAATAGTACAACAGGAATTTTTGATCAGATTATGTTTTTGAAAAAAACGCATATTTGTGTTTTTTTGCTTATAATGTACACAAGTTTCACGCTTCACTAGAAGGTGTATCCTGGTCTAGTGGTTATGATGCTGGCTTCTCACTCAACTAACTCAATCGAAAGGGATCGAACCCTGCGAGAAGAGACAATATTATTTTTTGTCTATTTTTTTATTTTTATATTGTTTAAATTATTTTTTAAAAATTCTATTTATATTTTGGCAAATGTTGCATTTAATTTTTAATAGCGTAAATTTAATAACCAGTGGAAATTGTTTAAATTATAATTTAATTGTTTCAATGTACACGAAATCAGAGGGGCGGACCTTATAACAACCACTGGAAGCTATAGGCGCAATTTTTAAAATTCTTAATGAACCTTGCTATATAAAAAAAAAAAAAATACTGCACTTATTTAGAAACCTAAATAATGGTATTATTTTAGGAATTAAATAATGGTATTTAGAAACCTAAATAATGGTATTATTTGGTATTAAATATTTTAATATAAAATTTGTTTTGGCATCCCAAATAATCATCATTCACTTACTAAATACCTACAAAACCCTAAAATGTGTGAAAATTCACACTTCACATCAATTTTTTTACCTTTCTTATGGTGGTATTGAGGCATAGGCGTACTAATAAGAAAGGTTGTTTATCGGTACATCCGAGAATTAAAATAATGTTTACAAATGTAAAGTCGGAAGTGTTAAAGTGATGTAAAAAAAATAATTAACAAATATATATTTACTTTTTTAATCAAAACATGCATATATACAAAACAGTTTATTTACTTAGCTTAAAAATAATACTTTTCTAATGACTTGATATCTTTCAAAATATCTTTTTAAGGTTTTGTAGGTATGACCACAAAAAACCGTTATAACGTCACACATGTATCTATCTTTCTGTCTGTATGTACGGTAGAAATTGTAGCCAAACGGCTGAACATAGAATGTCGAAATTCGGCATGCTTGTGCAACTCTTGGACCCGCATATAGGAAAGATACCGAGCGTTCAAAAAACACATGAGTTATAGTCTACGTCGCGTTTAGATAACGCAGCGTTCATCCTTTGATGAACGCCGCGATTAACGAACGCCGAAAACAGTACCTACAAACTGAACTTTTGATGAAATTTCTATTTCGACAGATGATGAATTTTTGAAAACAATATTTTTCATGTGAGGCAATAAATGAAGCTCTAGTACTCAGATTAATAAACGTAAATTGATATATAAAAATTTAGACTGATGCATTTTTAGTCAAAAATGTGTTTATCACTTTCTAGATGTCTACGAAATCCTGATATTTGTGAAATTTCACATTTTACATAATTTTATTGATAATATTAGACTATAACGAATTATAGAATCATATTTACAAATCTTTATATAATATTATATACATCTCAGAGCATTTAATTATGATTCATTGTGTCAATTAATAAGAAGTTTCCCCTTTTCAGTTAAATTGTGCATATTTTGATATAATTTGAACGATTTCAGGAACAACAACGATCACAGCGCGAACAGTGGGAAGTCCGGCAACTAGATCACGATTTACTTCAACAGCGCCACTCGGAGCGAGAGCGGGAAAGGGAACAACGAGAACAAGCAGAACACCGTATATTACATACAGCAGAAACTGAAGATGATTCCAGTTTACAATCTGTGTGAGTTATACAAACAAAGAAAGGAAAACAAAAAATTACTGTTTTTTTTTCAACGAGCTGAATCCGGAAGGAGAAAAAAACAAGTGCATATTAAAACAATCAATATGACGCTTGTTTCTTTATTCTTTTGGTTTTTTAAAAATTCTTGTTTTATACGAACAATTGATTTATGTTCAATGTCTAGAATATTAGTTTTTTTCATATATTACTTTTTAGATACAAAAATACATGGTTTCAGTTGGTAATAACAAATTTCCGATCAATATGAAATAAATTTCTTATGCACAGTTGTATTTTAAAAGATACATTGAAAAATGTCATTCAGTTGTTTTCTTTGTTCATAATAATGCGGTAATTTTCAGACAAAGATTATTTGTCACAATGCGGCAATTTTGACATAATGATTGCGGATATATGTAACTTACATCGTCGTTGGCGAAAACTGTACTAATAATACCTGCTTATATTGACTACGCATGGTTTGAAAGACCGTGAACCAAGTGACGTCAGGCGTCCCATAACGTCATATGCATTCTGTCAAGGTTACGTTCATTACAAGAATTTATGTAAAACAGTTGCTGTATTTTTGTTTAAATACCGATATTGACTATGTAGTTATGAAATAATCGATTATTCTAAAGATTTAGGTAATTCTTTAAGGAAGTGAAGTGATAATTGATGAAAATTACGTGTTTAAATGGAAAGAAAACATTGAAAAGTGTGATTGTCGGAACGCGTCCTGCCGGTACCTCGTTGCGACTCGTGCAGGCTCGGTTCTCCGCAGTGACGCAATGACGGTCACCAGTTCCGATCTGAAAACTGTAATCGTTGTTAGGTTCATTGTTGTAAAATGACTTTAATTCGATAATACATACTCGATAACATTAATATAATTACGGTTGTGATATTATTTAAATAGTACTTTAGTAATTTGATGCAGTTACACGTGTAAAGAAACTTTAATATCTTCATAATATTAATATACTCTAGTCAAAGCTCAATTAATAATAAAATTAAATGGTTCTGTAGAAATTTAAAAAATTAAACCAAAAATCTAAATAATAACTACAGTATTAATGATTTATACATGCACATTTTCTTCACTGTTTAAATTGACGATCTTGCTTTTGAAAGATTTCTTTAAATAATCACGTAGCTTTAACTAATTTGATGAAAATTTAAAGTTGTTTAAAGTTGGGTGCAGCATTTTATAAAACATTAGTTACTCACAATATCACTGTATAAAATTGGTTACACATGTTGCCAATGTAGAGATACACGTTCACTGTAAATACTTAATAAACTAATGAGATTTAATTTAATTCAGAGTTTGAGGTATTGACATAATTGAATTTTTGATGAATTTATATTCTTGTATATATACCGTACCTAATAACCATAGTTATAACTTGAAAGTTAGTGGGGCATGATGAGGATGAAATGATACGGATTCATTTGATCATGCGAGCATTAGCGATTGATTTGGTTTGAGCAGCACATCACTTCTTATGAATGTTGGAACGTACCAGTACCAATAAGCAATAACCTACCTGCCAAGCCAAGCAAGCCACGCAAGCAAAGCAAAGCAAGCGTTAAGCATACACATTCCCCGTACCAACGTACCAAGTGAATGTCGTTAAGCCAAGCCAAGCCAAGAGTATTTGAAACAGCGTCAATTCTGCCAGAGTTGTGTTAATACTGATAATTCACTGTACCGAGTAGCAGTTGCACACGGTTGCACTGTTGGGTACGGGAGCACGGTAGGGTACCGGTGTCAGTCGGTCGTGTGCAGTACGGTAGCAGTACAGTTGACGGTCGACGGTCGGTACCTGCCGCTAGTAGTACTAATAGTTATAATTCTGCACCAATTACACAGTTATTTAATATTAGACAGTTCAGTTAACAGTTTGCTGACAAGTACTTGACACCTTAGGTTGGTTCATTAGTTTATTGTAGAATGAATTTATATAGTTTGACTTTACTTTAATAGCTGTAGTTGTTGCTGTTATATTTTCATTTCCGATAACGCTACAAGCATGTGTTTATACGCTGTGCTGTATTTAAAACTACGAGAATGTTTTATTTTATGAAAATGTGTGATTTCTTCAGTAATCAAATAATAAGCTTATGCCTTAACTTGATACTAATCAATAAAAATAGTGCCTATGCTTCAATTTTTGCTCACTAATATTGATACATTGATATACATTAATTAATGGAATAAACGTAACGGAATATTGACTAGAATTGCGGTCCAAAGAGCTCTTACTATTAGTGGAGCGATACAGAGAAAAGAGAGAGTCAATTAGCATTTTACGTATCGTATCGTCTCGTGGCATTAGTGAGTAGTTTGTGGATCCACACCAAGATGTCTCAGCTGGTGTTGTGCAATCTGTCAAGCAATGACAATAACAATAATAATGACAATACCAGTGAAGATTCCAACCAGCTGCCTACTATCTATCGGTATAATTTATATCAATATAGTGAAAATGTTTAGCAAAGATCATTTTGAGGTGTACACATTCGGTCTATATTCAGATACAGTCCGTTCAACATTGTATTGTAGACCGAACCCCTGCATCGCTGTTGTCTAAGGTATTAACAAATCTGGGCTCCGATTCTTTAGTATCACTACACCTAATGCCTGGAAGTTTCGCTGGTTTATTGTTTTTCCAAATTACGAGAAAGAATAAACTTGAGATTTAACACATTCAGTATGTAGTAAGATTATTATTACAAAAAGAATCTCAGCCCAGTATTGTAAAATAATACCAAAATATACAACGAAACAGGCAGGGCATAAATATTATCTTAATTTAGTTAATATTACTTTACTGTTTTATTTACATTTTTATTTGTTCTTATATTATTATTTAAAATAGATTACACCTCAAAATATCTTATTAGACTTTTATTTTCCTAGTTTGTCATGTGACTATAGTTTTAAATGTTATTTTCAGTTCAAATTTCTAGTGGTAGCTGATAGTATAAAAAAATAAAATTTTTAACTCGATATTTGATGGTCTAGTGGCCAGGATATTAAAATTATACTATGTTTCAAATTACTATGAAAATGAAAAAAATTTCGATATTTTTCTATCAAAAAAGTTTCTTGCATTGCTCTTTGGCAAGGAAAGAGATACAATAAAGTTATAGTATTGTATATTGTTTTATCCTTCCACATTAATAAACAAGTAAAATATTTTTAATTCTTTTAAAAATATTTTTCTTTGAATGTTTTAAATTATTATTGCATGTTTCTACAATCATAATTTTTTAAACGGTGGGATGTTAGTGTATTAGTGGTGTGATTAATTAAATACAGTAAATTAACAACACTGTCATATATCTTTGGTGGTATAGGGGGGAAATATAAGGAAGAATGTCCCCCTCACAGATGAATATCGAATCTCTATAGCCCTGACGGGTTTTGCCAGAGAATTGGGGACGTATGTTCCTTCCCGAGTGAGACGTCAGCAAGGTAGAGATGGAATTATTTGGATTGATAAACATCAACCACAATACTATCATAAATATGGTAATATTCTGATTGCTCTATTTCTCATACCTGACGGAGTATGATGGATTAATCTGGCTATACAACATTGCTGTCTACTCGCTTCTTATCATTCCTTACTCACCAGTAAGAAGAGAAAGTTTGTCTTCATGCAAGACCATGTTTCTATATGCCTTACAACTAACTAAGCAATTTCTTGCCAGCCATGGCTTCTGGAATACCAAGTACCTATGAACTGGCCAGCGGCAATTTCCGACTTGAAAGCTTTAGAAAAAATTGGATCATCCTCAAAGTACATCTGTACGGGGGGAAATAGTTCTTAAACATAAAGAAGCTGTAGAGTGCAATTCTGGCCATCTTGGAAATCGATGCCTACTTAGTTGGCAAGCTCATTCAAGTTCAACCAAGACAGTTGATGGAACACGACAGTTTTGAAGCACAAGAGAAATTGCATCTACCAAGGATCGTTCCGTGGACCGAATTCGAACCATTAATATGAAATTATAATATTTATTTTTCTTATCCAGCGTAGTGAACACATTACCACGGAAACGCTTTTTCAGAATTCTATACAAGAGGCGTATTTTCACAGACGCAAATCGACGTTTAAATAGGTCTTCAGAAGAAACTAGGATCGTAAAAAATAGAAATTGCAAAAGAAAGTATAACCTGCCAAAAAAATTGTTAATGAACGCAGTCCGCGACAATTCACTCAACTGCTGTATACAATAGTTTTTAACAATTGCCAAATAATTTCAAACATTCAAAGAACAGTGTTTTTAAAAGAATTATTATTTTTTTTTTATTGTATATTTCTGTGGAGAGATGAAACAATATAAAACACCATAACTCTTTTATACAAGGTGTTTTTCAGAACTGTTTAAGCATTGCTAACATCTTATAATAGATACGATGGACGTTATATTAGGAAATATGGAGTATTTCCCTCTGAAACTAATGCCCGGTTGCATAAAAACCTTAAAACTAGGTATAAGTTAAAAAGCGATGTAAAATTTTACGATTTTATTAGTTTCATGGCATTAGTTTCAGAGTGAAATAATTGATCTTAGGGCGTTTTAAATCTGAAAAACAATTGAACGTCAAATAAACGAGTTATTTTTAAAAAATACTATTTTTTAAATGGGACATCCTATTTTTTTTTTTTTTTTTAGTCAATCGGATAGAAAATGTATTCCTCTTGAATAAACCATGATGACATGGATATATACCCAGTATTAAAAGAGATATTAAAACTTGATTAAAAACGAGTATTTCTCAAGCAAAACAGATATACTATCTGTGTTTCATAGCCACCTATTTTATTGAGATGAAATAAATGTTAAAAATCAATTCTTGATAATTTTTTACCGACCGCCAACATTTATAAGGGAGGTATTGTGATCATACCGATTTTGACATTTTGAGATTTCGATGGACCTCCATGAATTGAGGTCCCTACATAACGTTTGGACTATTTTTAGCATGATGTCTGTCGATCTGTCTGTCTGTCGGTCCGTATACACGTATAGAGCAAATTCGGCTAAAAGGATTTTTATGAAACTTCATATTTAAGCTTTTGACAGCAATGGCACGAGTTGATCAACTTTTGGTAAAAATCGGCTAACTAGAAATGGGAGTTTACTCGTGTCGGTTTTAAAATTTTTGCGAATATTTCACAATACAGAAATATTTCGAAAAAATGTATTTAACGAAAGTTGCTATAAAAGCAATAACTAACAACTTTTATTTGAGAAATTTTTTGATAAAGCAGCATAAATTAAACATGTACTTTGTGATGGCGGTCGGGCCTATGGTGGCTACAGCTGATTTTTTAAATTTTTATATAATAGGTCTGTTCGAGCTATTTCTATCGGTTTATTATCAGACATAAGCGCAGAATCGTGAGTGCCTTAAATTCTGCTCTTGCGTCTTAAGATAGTAAACTGTTAGTAATGGAACTACGAACAGACCTAATTGGTAATAAGTTATTTAGACTTGAGTTTTAATATTTTTTCATCTCAATGTAATTGAGTGCTGTGAAACATTGTAATTATAATTGTTTTATTAGGGTTTTACTTTTATAATCAAGTCATTATAACTTTTTTAATACTGAGTTTAGACCCATAGTGGCATAACGATTTATTAAAAATAAATACATTTTCTATGCGATAGACTAGAAAAATGTAGGTGCCCCATTAGCAAAAAGTATTATTTTTTTTTAAATAACTTCACTATTTGATGTTTATTTGTTTTTTCAAATTATTATTCTTAGTTTCAGAATGGAATACTTAATCTTTCCTACTTTAACCTTCTTCATATTTCTTATAATAAAAAAGTTTAATAATATTTAAACGGTTCCCAAAATCACCCTGCATATTTTACTTAACCAACGACAAAATGCAAACAACCTATTTGATGAAATGATATTGTAAATTTTTATGTTTGTATAATTATTTGAAACGTAGTGTATTCAAATATAGAGAATAGAATAAATTTAATAGGATTAATCATTTTACTTAGATGTAGTTCAGTCGCTACATCATATAGTGGAGTTAGAATAGGAACAAAAATTAAAAAGGCATTAATAGAAACAAAATTAGCTTTAATGCAGTTTAGATCTAAATTAAAAATTGTTAGTATAATTCAAATACTCTTAATGCAAAAATCAGTAATCGGTGTAAAAAATTAAGCTTATAAATATAAATGTTTAATATTGTATCAGATTTATTTAAAAAAAAAAAGTTTGATGCAATGTTTTTTGCAAAACTGTTGAATGAATTTTTGTTAGTTTTGTTTTTAGCAAAAAAATAAACTCGGAGCTATTATATTTGTTTTATATAAACGTTACTTTATAAATTTTTGTTGTTTAGTCGTAACTTACATTTAATATCGTAGAGAAGATGTGAGTTTTATTCAAAGATTTACGAAACTAAATAATTGAACACAACGCTCTTGTAAATTATCAAATTTGTTATATATATTTATTAAGTACTGGGTCCTTGGTTTAATTAAAATACATGTAAGTTGGTATACTTTGTACAAAAAAGAACAACATTCAAGGTCATTATCATTTATTTTTTAACGACTCAAACTGAACAGAATGGTCATTTAATAGCTATGGTTGCCGTACTTCGTACTTTTTTGTTAGAAGCCGCCCAAAATAAGATTAAATCCGCAAACAAGATTCCGTTCGTGAATAGTACCCGACGTGAAAACATTTGCTTGTCTGAGTGTTTGACGAAAACACGCAGGACGCATGAGCATTTGAAACACCCTTATTTTATCAAATGCGCTAGGTCTAAACGAAAACGCGTTTTTTGCGCAGATCACGTAACGTTTTTAGGGTTTTGTAGGTATGACCAAAAAACCCTTATACCGTCATTTTGTCGTCTGTCTGTCTGTCTGTCTGTCTGTCTGTCTGTCTGTCTGTCTGTTCGGTAAAAATTGTAGCCAAACGGCTAAACCTAGAGAGTTGAAATTTGGCATGCTTATACAACTCTTTGACCCGCACATAGGAAAAATACTAAAACATCTAAAAAACATACCCCCCTAAAAATATAAACAAATATGTGCTCATCGAAAACAAAAATATTTTTTTTAAATTCTGAGTAGGGTATCAAATGAAAGCCCTTAGTACGTGGATTAACGATCAAATTTTTATTTTTGCAAAATAAATTATTTTGATGCGATTTTTGCCAAAAATGTGCAAAAAAAATTTTGTCCCACACCCTGTAGCCCAGATGGTTTAAACTAAAAATCTAAAAAAATTCTAAGTAGTGTATATTGGTGTGAACCGAAATAGTACAACAGGAATTTTTGATCAGATTATGTTTTTGGAAAATAACGCATTTTTTGTGGTTTTTGGTTCACAAAGTACAAAAGTTATACCATTGTAAGACACTCACATGCATAGCGTTCCATAGCTACATGCGTTAGAGCGCTCTTAAACTGGCTGGAAGACGAAGGGTTTCGAGTTCGAGTACGGAGTGAATTTTATTTTTTCTGTTTTTTTTTTGCATTTTTATTGTGTTGAAATTATTTTGTCAAAATTCTAGTTATATTTTGACAAATGTTGTATTTAATTTTTATGAGCGTAAATTTAATAACCAGTCTTATTATATTATTAACAGACGATAAATTATTTAAAAAATATCGTTCATTTTGCCGTGATTACTACAAAGTAAAATTTGTCCTACACACTCAGCATACCGCCTTCACTTATTATATACCTGCGAAACCCTGAAATGTGTGAATATTCACACTTCACATCAATTTTTTCTAATGTTGTCGGACTCTATATACATTTTACTCTAATGGAATTAATAACATTTTTAATATATTTTGGTTTTAAAGTAGTGTCCCACATACCCCCCAAATATTATTTATATTAAAGAAATTAACAAAAATGATTTGTTTTTATTTTAAACTATTTTTGTCATATACGTTTTTGCAGTTAAGTGAATAATAAGTAGGAATCCCATTTTTTCTAAAACAAAAGACCAGGGCACAATGGTATTTGATAGAAGACTTTTTAAAGGGTTAGAGAAAACACTAATCTTTATTGTCGCGACGCCGGGACAGAAGTGTTAAAGCCGGGACCAGAGGGCTGAAGCCCAGGGGCGCCGGATCCGGAAGGGGCCCCCAACCTCTCGGACAGATATCTTTTTGTTTGCTCCTCACTTGGATTTGGTAGGTGAGGACCTTTTTTTTTGCTCTTCACTTGGATTTGGTAGGTGAGAACCTTTTTTTTTTGCTCTTCACTTATAAAAATATTCAACATAAGTGAAGAGCATGTGTTGGGCCCCTTGGCATTTTTAAGCCCTGGGCCCCCAAAAAGTTAGATTCGCCTCTGGCCGGGACTGTCCCGGGTAAACCATGACGAATGAGATCCCTAAAAAAACATTTTTTTTTGAGGAGTCTTTCCGAAACCGCCACAGAATGAAAATTTTGAGAAGCCATATAGCCTTTGTTCGAATTTTTTATGGAAAATAAATAAAAAATTAGATATTTCAAGTTTTTTAAAATGGTGTTCCCCATAGGCCTTAACCATAAGGCCATTTATTGTTGACCAAAAGACTCTGTATTTGAGTCGCTGAAAAATTTAATTCTCTTTCATTTCGTTTTTGTTTCATAATTCTATTGTATATAGAACGGGTGCTAGCAATTTTTAAACAAATATTTGCGATTTTGCGCACTAAAGTCAAAATAAATTCCGGCCAGCAGAGAATACTATCGAAAATTAATGCCGGACGTTAAAGATTAAATATTCATCCTGCTGAAAAAAATGCATACAAAAAAGATTTACATTCTTATTTACAGCATTTTTGATGTATACATTTTTGCTATAAAATAAATAAGAAGTTGAGATATTTAAGTGTTTTAGTTGGCATTCCCCCGTAACTGTTCAAATATTTATCCAACTGAAAAAATGTTTAGATCACAAAAGATTTGTTTGTTATTTGAATCAGTTTTGGCTGTGTACAAGTTGTCACTATTATGTCAATAATAAAATATTTCAAACTTTTTGCTAGCGCCCTTCGAACCTCCTAGTCTAAAAATTCATGTCATATAGCCTATGTTCGAGTCCTAGTTGTGTTCTGCCATCATACCAAATTATATGAAAATATATCCAGCTGTTTTTTTTTTTTGTTTTTTTGTGAATCTGACAACCAGATGGACAGTAATGATTTTTTTTATAGGCACCATCTTATAATTACCTGAAACATGTAGAAATTACCTGCAAAATGAGGACAAAAAAAATACAGATATTTCAAGTTTTTTTAATTGACATTCCCCATAATTCCGCACTATTCCGCAACATTCACAGAATTGAAAAACAAATTAGATATCTTATAGTCTATGTTCGAATCCTGAATTTGTTCTATAATCTTAAGCTGGCCGGTGCGAAACTGTATTGCCCAGAGTGCGAAAGTTTTGCGAGTGATTGAGACATAAGTTGTGGCACCCGAGTACGGTCGGAGAAAATCATAAGATTGACTTTTTAACGCACGAGCGTTTCCTAATTTACTTTGAAAAATTATTTTGCGAGTGACTGTACCGATCGACTGCTAGACCTCGTTCGGTATAAGAAAAATACAGGTAGATATTACTGGTTCCTCTGCGTAGAAACCAAATTGCGTCCATGACGTTATCATCAGTTAGTTTTACACATTTGACTGGCGTCGCTTACTTTGATTGTTTTTTTACTACGCGTATTGTGCGATTTTGTTTGTTTATTTTCGTTAATATTATTTATTTCTCGTACGTTTTCAGGTATTCCGTGTGTTAAAACGAGTAAAAATTAATTTGAAAAACATAACTTTGTTTCATATGCACAACAATTATTTAAAACCTTTATGTACGTCAGTGTGTCAGCTGTTTTCTCACGCAGAATTGAGCTTTACACGAATACTAACGATGCCCCTTTCTATTTTTCTGCCTACTGTGCAAGCGGCCAGCTTAAGATATCTGGACTGTAGCTGTTTTTGCGAATCTCAGACAAAGTAATTTTTTAGCGGTTTTTACTCCCAGCAACGTATAGAGCAAATATGGGGGCAAAAGTACAGATATACCCTCCAATTTTAATTATATATATCTGAACCATTGCAAAAGTCCTTAAAATTTAATGTTTATTTAAATCAGTAAAGTTTCTGTTTTCCGTAATCCTTTCGAAATACCACTTTGTTACATTTCATACAACGAGATTAGTAAATAATAGATTATTGAATTGGGTTGACCTTGACCTTTCTTTGTACATAGTTTACCCAAATGACATTTGGGAACATATATTATTGGGCTATTTATAAAGGCTTTAAACAAAGTTGTATTTTCAGATACATAATCAATAATATACTAATATAAAACCATGGGCACACTTAATATTCTTAAATAATTCATTACGCATTTAATTTCTTCCGATTATTAATATATCTTAACCCACATCTTTTCTGCTTACCGTAACCAAACTAAAAATAAATTAACTCATAAAAAACATGAAAATAAAATTGAAAACTCCACAAAATTGTAAATATTCCACTGTATATGTCAGTATATTTTTAATTAAAACTAATGTCAATTGAATTTTGGCAATATATTTGATGGCCAAGCAAGAGTTAAAAATAATCTTGATTTATTTTTAGTGTTAAGAGTGTAATATACTTGATTTAGTTCAACATATACTAGTTGCGAATTTGATATCATTTTTAGTGTCAGTTAATCAAACACTTGTGCAATACGTATGTATTATTTAATATTCTTCGAAACTAACTTTATTTATGCAGATCATATATGTTTAACTAAACAAGGTATTTATTACTTAAGTAAATAATATTTAATAGAAATATTGTAATACTTTATAACTGCCAATCTTTATTCTGATTTAGGTGAAGCAAATATTGCAAAAATTTTAATTCAAGGAAGAAGAATGTTACATTCTTCAGACTTATTTTAGCTGCCTTAACTTTGAGGCAAGCGGTAATTAGGGAGTACAGGGACGTGAGTTCGAATTGCCGACTCTATTTCGTAATTTTTATTTTGTAATACACCCAGTTCTGTTTTTAGCCGGACATTTTTTTCAGTAGTTTGATTAACACTGTATTGACTAAGGTGTCATGAATAATGCGCGCCAGGTTTAGCGCGCAAGAGAACAAATATATTTGAAAAATTTTGAGTCCCAAATTAATTAAATACGTACAATTAATAATAATTAACATTCAACTACAAAGTGTAACACACCGCTCAGAATAAAAACGTAAATGAATGGTTTATGGCAGGCGTATGTCGACGCGTTTTTGTTGGGATTGTTTTTTTATTTCTCCTTGGCGCTACAGCCCTATGTGGTGCTACAGCCCTCATCAAGAACTCTTCTCCAGGCGACCTTGTTTCGTGGCGTTGATTTCCATTTCTGGATATTGATTGTAGTTAGATCTTATTGAGCCCAGAGAAGCTTGTTAGCTTTGATATAGGTGGTGAGTGGAGACTATTTGAGGAGCATATTTCCAAAACGTCTCTTGTCTATTTTTCAAAAGTTGAGAGTAACCACGAAAAAGGATTTATTGGAATTATAAATTACTCAAAATCACTTTTTTTTTAAATCGGCCATTTATTTAAGGTTGGTAAGTCGGTTTGGAAAGAAATTATAATTAATTTTTTTTTTTTTTTTTCAAAGATGTAGCATTAATGGCAATTTAAACGATGAATTAAAAAAAAAAAAAACAACTATGGCCACCACAGGACCGACTGCCATCACAAAGTACTTGTTTAATTTATGCTGCTTTATCAAAAAATGTCTCAAATAAAAGTTGTTAGTTATTGCTTTTATAGCAACTTTTGTTAAATAATTTTTTTCGAAATATTTCTCTGTTGTGCAATATTCGCAAAAATCTTAAAACCGACACAAGTATACTCCCATTTCTAGTTAACCGATTTTGACCAAAAGTTGATCAACTTGTGCCATTGATGTCAAAAGCTTAAAAATGAAATTTCTCTGCACGTGTACACGGACCGACAGACAGACGGACAGATAGACAGACAGACAGACGGAAAGATAGACAGACCGACAGACATCATGCTAAAAATAGTCAAAACGTTATGTAGGGACCTCAATTCGTGGAGATCCATCGAAATCTCGAATTGTCAAAGTCGGTATGATCACAATATCTTCCTTATATATGTTGGCGGTCGGTAAAAAATTGGTCAAGAGACGTTTTGGAAATAAACTCCTCATTATGTTTCATATAACTCGTGGTTATATTTTCTTCTCCACATATCCCCTTCTTTTTTACCACCTAATTTTCCACGTGGAATTTTTCTTTCAAAGGTGTTGAGCAAATTTTCGTGGGATTTATTCACGCCCCACGTTTCTGATTGTAGGAAATTACTGGCTTTATTAGGATTGTTTTATTGTGCGGTATTTTTACATTAATTTGCGCCTAATTAAACATTTTTCATGTAGTTTGTTCATTATATTAATTTTACTGGTCTTCCAGGTCTTGGTTCAACCTTCTGTTTTTCCATATGCACAGTATTATTATTATTATTTTTAAATACGGATTTTTAGTGAACATATCTATCGTGTTAAAACATAATTGAGAATGTGGAACAGTTTAGAGATTGAGTCAGCTTGGGCCTATAATACTTAAAATGATTACCTATTTATTCAGTGATAATAGTCGATCGAAACGTCACGCTGTTCATATGTCGGTCATGTTGTAGCGGAAGTCAAAGAAACAATTTACCTTCTCAGTTGCGTAAGGTAGAGTATGTAGGGTTGTAAAGTGTCAGACGTCACTTACGCGTTGGGATTTATTTAATTTATTAGTCTCATGAAATTGTTTTGCAAGAATACTCCATATACTTTTGCAATAATTGCTACACCTCCATTTTACATTGTTATAATTGAAGTGTGACTAATTTATATATCACTTGCATTGTTTGATAATTGTTTAATTAAATATATTAAAACTTGGTGTTATTTTTGTTTGTGGTCATAGGAAGATGGTAGAAATTATATATAAATTTGGCGGCTAGATTCGGTTTATATTATATCATCTTCAGGTGTGGAAGATTACACTTATGCCAAACAAATAAAATATACAAACAATATAAATATTACAAACCTTAACGCAATGTAACATTTATATTTTTGTATATTTTATCTTTGACATAAGTGTAATCTTCTAGGCGTGAAATGATATATATCGAAAACTAGTCGCCAAATTTGTATTTATTTTCTATCGTCTTACCCTTAAAACAAACAAACTCTACGTTTTAATATATTTATTTACTCATGGTGGTAATAATGAACCATACACCAATTAATCATTTAATTAATAGTATCATTATCAGCGTTATTTAAGTCAATCTTTGGACAGATGGCACCCTTAGTTGTACTACAATCTGTTGTTAACTAGTCTCATCCTCTGATTTTCTCCTGCTTTTTACCATGTCGTCTCTCAATCTCATAGCAGCTCGTCTAGGATCATGTCTTCTAGTCCTATATCTCCACTCGGTAGCATTTTTTTATTCACCATGGATGGTGCGGGTCTTACTGCGTATGCAATTATTTGTCATTTTGTCTCTGAGATTTCATGGATAGAACATAAATCGCTCCATGGTTTTTTGAGTAACTCTTAGTTCTGTCATTGTATGTTTGATGAGTAACCAAGTTTTTGCAGAATACGTAAATGTTGGTAAAATGTACTGGTTCATTTTTGTTTTTAACTGCTGGGGGTATTATTAGGATTTAAAAATATTCATTAACCTCATGCAGCCTTATTCGTCTGTTGGTATCTTTGTCGTGTAGATCTTTTGATCTGCTACCTCAACTTCTTGCCATTAATACGCGAAGTAAATATTATATTGCATTTGGCCATGATTTTAGTTTCAGAGATAATTATTTTTAGACCAATTCTACATGTTGTCTTTTCATGATCACTCATCGTATGATAAAGATCCTCTAATATATCGGAGATAAAAAATACCATCTTCAAATCGTATGTGCGATAGATATTCACCAGTGATTCTTTTTCCGTTCCAATTGAGCGTCTTAAAAACGTTATCCAGAGTGATTAATTTCGTGGATATCGTATCTCTTTATGTAATGCTTCCAAGAATATTAATAGATTTTGTATTATTAAATACTTATGCCCGTATTCATAAATGTTCTGTATAACGCTTTCCAAAACTTACCGCTTTTATCAAAACGGACCTTTATATTTTATATAGAAAATTTCTAAAAATCAATCCGTTTTTAAACCGTAATTTCCATTTATAATCGCTGCGAAAAGTACATTGCAATTTAAATTTCTTCGTTGCTGGAATTATATTTGAGCCAAAACAAGATATTTGAAATCAACCAATAAAAGCTCGCTACGTTAAAACTAGCTTAAGCAAAATTTCCATTACTGCGCCGTGTGTTTTGCATTGCTGACTGCAATGCGTTTTTTTCCCCTTAAATTAAAGACCTCAAACTTCAAATAGGTTGACAAGTCGCTTCCCAAAGCTCTATTGCCCACGCTACGGTAACCAAAAGTCAGGATGTTTCTTTCTAAAACACAATTTCCTTTTCTAATTTATACGCTACATTTATATTTGCGCCAAAATTAGATATTTGAAATAAACAAAAAATGTAATCGCTATACAGCAACGCAAAATGCACGATGCAATAATAAAAATAGATTTAAATAGACACAAATATATGAACTAGCCATTTCCCAGACCATCACGTCGCCATTTTTCTGCAGCAATATTACTGACTCATTTTTTCATGATACATGTATATGAGTTTCTCCAAGAGATGAAGATAATTAAATAAGACGAAAATATTCTTTTCTTTCTCATCTTCTTATCCAATACAGTAGCAGTACGATAGTGACCACCATTACGGCTCGTGTAGAATGTTTATGAACTAATAATAATCAAATATTAATCAATATCACACTTCATCGTTAACAATAACTGGAAAATTAAAGATGGGCAGTATGTACTGAACAAAGAATTCATTAAAAAATTTCTAATTGGCTGAAATTATGACTGGCAAACATTTTAATTACTGTTACATTATTCTAAAAAGACATCTGTAAATAAATTGGTATACAAGGTTATAGAGCTTATTTAAAATATTCTGACTACACGAAATATCCTCCAAGGTCATATTAGTTTGATACAGTTTACTCTTGATTTAACGGACTAATTGGTCGGGTTCACTTCAAAATTAGACAAAGACTACAATTTTGTTATTGTATTATAAAACTCTGAGATTGTGCTCGCAGGTAAATGAATCATAAACCAAATATATGTACGAGGATCTTACGATAAGTCATGCAAAATCCGAGAAATGGCGCCAGCGTACTGAAATCATTGGCACTGTCACATTTAACATGTTCCATAGCCGCCCGTGTCTAATTGTCAACAGATTTGTGATATTTAGTATATGATTGGCAGCCAGTTTAGTGGATCAACTCTTCTTATTGCTCACACAATGGAGAAAAATGAGTTCGCCGTGTTGATGGAACATTAATTTTGAAGAGACAAAACAGCGGCAGAAACTAATTCCAGGCTCGATAAATATGGCAAGTCTGCACTTTCGCTTAGAATGATTTGGTGAATGACTGGTTTGCTGTTTTTTTCATGCGGCCGAATGATCGGAAGTGACGCTGAACGTTCTGATCGCTCTACTAAGGTCACTACGCTAGAATTTATTGAAAAAATCCATATGGTGATGAAAGATAGAAGATTAAAAGTTCGTGAGATTTCTAAGGCTATTAGCATGTCTTCAGAGCACGTACATTATATTTTGCTTGTTTAATGGATATAAGAAAGCTGTCAGGTGAATGCCGCGTTTTCTAACAAGCGGTCAAAAATCGTCTAAACACTTTGAAGCACAATTTGGAGTTGTTTCAAAGAAATTCAGATGAATTTTTACATCGTTTCGTAACATTTGATGAAATATGGATATATTACTACCAGCCAGAAAGGAAAGAACAGTCAAAACAGTAAGTTGAAACAGGTGGACCGGCATCAAAGAATGCGAAAATAGTTGCATCAGCCGGAAAGGTTATGGCCATTGTTTTATTAAAGATCATACCACGGGGCGCACGTGGTATGATCTTTATTGACTTTTTGAAAAAGGGCAAAGCAATTACCGGAGTGTACTATTCATCTTTACTGGATTGTACAAATAGTGAAATTAAGACAGAAAGGCCACATTTTCCATCATGGCAATGCTCCGGCTCTTTCATCTACAATTTTGGCGGCAAAACTGTTAGATTACGCTACGAAATTGATTCCCACCCTCCGTATTATCCAGATTTGGCCTCGTCGGACTACTACTTGTTCCAGATATGAAAAAAAAAAAAAAAAATGAATAAATAAAGAAAGAATTTTGCATCAAATTCTGAAGTGATAAAACACTTATTTTGGAAAAGTTTTACTTTATGGATGGGATAAAAAAGCTTGAAAATCATTGAACCAAATATATCTACCTTAAAGGAAATTAAGGAGAAGAAAATAAATTTCAAAAAACGTCGTTTTTATTATTTACGGACTTCTCAAACGACCTTATGTCCCGGCGGGCCAGTCTATCACTGCGTACGTGCCTAACAAATTATTGCACAGAAAGGATAATATAGAACGTGATAACTATAAGTCTTATAGAACCTAGTTAATTCAAGGATGAACCGAAACCAATGCGCTCATCTGAATCTGATGATGATCCTTTAAAATCACTTTGTCATGCAATGTACATCAAATTAATCCGGAATTAGCGGGCAAAATTAAACACTTTCCTTCTTTACCAAAGTTTGCTGGAAAACCGCCCTGCCCTCGTTATTCGGAAATATGTTGTTCTACATAACAACGCAAGACCTCAGGCAGCAAGAGTAATAAAAAATTGGAACTTGACTGATCTGTTGTATCTAACCCACCGTAGTTACCTTACCTTCCGTCTTCCGATTATCATATTTTTAGATCTCTGCAAAACTATAATCGACAAAACTAATCAAAATTACTTTAGTAAAAAAAAATTAAAAAACAAGTATAGTTTTGGGGGATAGGAAGGGATCAACTTGTTTTAAGGTACATAAGGACTCTATAAGGACTATATAAGACGGTGATGAGGCCAGCTGTGATATTTTGAAGTGAACTGTGGAGGATGGATTGGAAAAGCGAAGAACAATTGGATGTGAGAAAAACAATACATGAGTTCACAGGATTACTCGAGAACTTTGGTAATTACATTATATAGTAATTAATACAGTGAAATGAGAACAGTGGGTGTACTGAAAGTTCTGCGGTTGAACTAAAAGCTCTGTGAATGAAAAATTGGGTCATCTGTTACGTAGACTGGACAATAGTGTTGTTATGTTAGTTTATAGTAGTGATGTCAGAAATGGACCATACTGGAACCAGTTCCCAAAAAAAAATAAATAAATAAAACGGGTTACGGATTTACCTTTTATCAAATACCCGATCCTAGAACCTAGGTATTCGCAAGTGGATAATTGGAGCCGAGTATTGGGACCTGGGTATCCGGAATCGCGTATCAGGAACAGGGTATTCGGAACTGGTTATCTGAAACCGGGTATTCAAAACAGGGTATCCAGAACCAGGTATTCGTAAAAAATGAAGAGCAAAAAGTAAGGAAGACGTATAAAACTGATAAGTAAAATAATGAATGAAATGATGAGCAAAAAAAGTTATTTGGAAATGAAACCGGCTATCCAAAATCGGTATACTCGAAAATTACGAATCCGATTTTACTCGAAAACCTTAATTCGTTTCGCAGTACTAGTTTAGAGGGTGGTTTGATAAGTAAAGGGAAGCAGGCTAACTGAAAAATGCGTAGTATTAAAAAACCTTTAAAAGAGCAATAAATTAACAATTGGGAAACAAATACACAAGACAGAAAACAGTGGAAAAAATAAATGAAGTAAGCTGTCAAGGCTTTTTTTTTATTTCATCTTGTACTTCTTCGTGACAGTGTACTTCTTCGTGTTGAAAATTTCATGCCAGAACAGAATTTGAACCCGAGAAGTTAGCAACGCAGGGCACGTGTGTTACCCCTACGCTACGCCGGTCGGTGTTAAAGCATTTACATCTATTTTAGGCAAAACTTGACAACCTTAACCTCCATTTTTATTCAAGCACAGTAGTTTTTGTTAGCTCTCACAAAATAAGATAGGCCTTAGTTCAGAATATTTTTGAAGCTTAATTAGAACCGCTCAAGTTCTTCTGAACTAGATTCTTTACTATCATAACTAGGGTGACCATTCGTCCCGCATTAAGATGCGTCCCGCAAAAGTCCCGCATTTTAACATTTTGTCCCTCATTTTGTAACTTGTATTTGAGGAAATGAGGACCTTTTTTTTTGGTTTTCACTTGGATTTGGGAGGTGAGGACTTTTTTTTTTACTCTTCACTTGGATTTGGGAGGTGAGGACCTTTTTTTTTGCTCTTCACTTGGATTTGGGAGGTGAGGACCTTTTTTTTTGCTCCGTCCCGCATTGCCTTCTTAAGAAAATGGTCACACTAATCATAACCTAACCTTATGTCCTTATAATATGGAACTGCAAGTTACAGGTTGTTAAGTAAAGTTGAGCCTTATTTTATATATTATCTAAAATATTAATAACAAAGAGCACTTCATTCTATAAACACTTAGCGTGACCTATTGAAAATTGACTGAATGTCATAGTCTCGACAACCTGCCAAATTTTTGCCCATTAAATCCAAAGTCCATCAAATTAAGAGTTTACTGTATTTCATTCTAAATGGAGATGAGAGAGTACGTTTTATGGTATGATAATATCGTTTTTTAAGTTTCATGTGGACATTATTGTACCAATTCCATTACGCCAAATTTCCCTTATCCTACCACTTATCATTCTTTCTGTTGGATTACATAGAAGATTTTCTATGGTCATCCATCCACTTCTATTCTATTAACATATCCGAACCATATTGAAACAGATTTTATTGTTCCATTACGCAAAACTCTTTACTTTCTCGATAAATATATCGATATAAAATTGAATAACTGTAACACAAGAATATTTTAAATAACATTACAATATTTCTATTAAAACCTATTATTAAAATAATGTTTAAAACTTTTCTGTGTTTTATATGTGTGTGTTACAATCTATGTGTTGAATGTTGTTTTTGAATACATAGTGGATTACATGGTGTGTATGTTATATAGTTGCCGGGCACCAATAGCTAGTCTGGACTGCATGGAAGAGTTCAGTGCGGGAAGTGCCCTGAGCGGCCTGGGAGACCGACCAAATGATGTTGTTATCACGAAAGAACAGTTATTGCTGAGCGGACTGTCTCATGGCACTCCAAATGCACCCGTACAACTCACTAGGCAAACTTCTATAACACCAGGACTACGGTATAGAAATTTAGGAAAAAGTGGATTACGAGTATCAAATGTTGGTCTGGGTAAGTTTGTTTAATATATTTTTAAATAATTACATTATCTATGGCTTAACATTTTTAAGTGAACCTAAAAAAAATTGAAGTGAAGTGAGAAGTGTCACACATTTCAGGGTTTTGTAGGTATTAAGTAAGTGATAGCAAATTGTAGGTACATATTAAACATCATAAATTTCGATAACTTTTGAAAGAATAAACCACGTATTTCCAAATAGAGACTTACAAGCGTACTTGAGATGAGCTTGCATCAAGACCCAGCTATAGTCTCAGTTTTACAGTCAGTCAGATTAATATTTTAAGCACAGTGTTGCAAAAATTTCGAAATAATCTGATCAAAGGTTCACATTAATGTGCAATACTCAGATATTTTTCAGATTATTAGTTTAACCTCTCTAGATTATAACTCTAGGGTAGCGGTTTTTAAACTGAGGTCCGCGGACCCATAGGGGTCCGCGTAGCTATTACCGAGGTCCGCGAAACAATGTTGACGTTAACTTTACATCCCCCAACTTTTCGATTTTATTCAAATAACTTATTTAATAAAAATCCTACATAGTCGAGAATTTTTGTATTTGTTGTTATCTAACTAGTTATTGACATAACTAAATAATAATTAGTTAAAATTTAATTATTTTTATTCAACTGCAAATTATTTACAGAAAACATGTTATAATAAGATCTATTTTGACTAATATTTGACCAAGAAATGTTTGTATGAGTTTAACGTATTATAATTTTTAACTTTTTTTAACTCTTTTTACTACCAGTTTTATTCATTTTATGTTTTTTATTCTATATGCTAATAAAAATGTTCAACTCTATAAATGCGCAATACCATTTATTAAAATATCCAGCGATACATTTTTACCAATATTTATTATAACGTAGTGCCTATGAGATTATTGTGCCAGAAATTAAGTCTCAAGAACGACATAAAATGCCTAGGGTTGGGATGGGGTCCGCAAAAAAAAGCTGTTCATGAGGGGGTCCGCGGACTACATAAGTTTAAGAACCCCTGCTCTAGGGTGTGAAGCAAAAATTTATTTTTTGCACATTTTATGGGATAAATCGTGTTAAATTTTACTTATTTAAACGTTGCTTATAAACGTTACTTAAACGTTACTTATTTTAATAAGTAGATTTTAAAAAACTACTTTTTGTTCCGTAATCTACGTCTTAAGATCTTTCTTTTAATGCCACACAATAAATTTTAAAAAAAAGACAGTCTTTCAACGACAAAAATTCGATTTTTATCGAAAATATACTTTGATCAAAAATTTCTTTTGAACTATTTCGGTTCTCATCAGTGTATATTACTGGAAATATTTTCTGATTTTTAGTTCAAAGTACATTAAATTTGCTTTACAATGACACCAAAAAATCATATTTTTATGTTAACCATTTCAAAATGGCGACCATTTATTTACAAAATAATAATCAACATAAGTTTTACAAAGTTGAACGTAACAAGCTTTGAAAACAATAAAAAAAGAAACAAAATATCTCTAAAATAAACTAACTATTAAACTCTTGTTATTTACAATTTATAATAACATTTAATTGAAAATTTAAAATTTAAGTTATTTCATGTTATTTCATATAATAACTAGTTATAACAGTTTATTTTAGAGATATTTTGTTTCTTTTTTTATTGTTTTCAAAGCTTGCTACGTTTAACTTTGTAAAACTTATGTTGATTATTATTTTGTAACTAAATGGTCGCCATTTTGAAATGGTTAACATAAAAATATGACTTTTTGGTGTCATTGTAAAGCTAATTTAATGTACTATTAGGAAAAAAATATAAAATTATCGATTCTCTAAGCTAGATCAAAAGTTGACATCATTTCCGGTGAAACCGGAAGTGCTTCAGAATTCTTATAGTAACCTTTAGATGGGCCTTTTTGTCTAGTTTAACTTTTGTTCTGAAGATTTTTTGTATCTTTACAAATAAAGGAGTTTTTCGGGGTGCCCCGTTTCAAACAAACACCCTGTATTTAAACAGTTGAGAGAGATTTTTCCAATAAATTATTTAAAACTTTTTACAATGGATTGGTACAAACTATCATACAATATGGAATACTAAGTTGGGGGGGGGCTGCCAAAAGTCACTTAAATAAACTTATAATATTACAAAAAAGATTCTAAAATTAATAACGTTTAAACCATTGATGTATTCGTCGGAAATGATATTTCAGGATGTGCAGGTATTTTCTGCTGAACAGTTTTATATTTACGCTATTGCAAAATATTTTACAAAACATTCAAATTCCGTGCAATTAATACGAGTAAATCATAATTATGTAACCCGAGGAACTTCACAACAATTAGATATTTCAGAAAAATTTAATAAAGAAAAATCAAATACATTTTATAAAAAATATAAAATACTTTTCACAAATATTTAAATAATTCACAGAGAATATTAACTGGTAGTAATTACAAAAAACTCATTAAAACTTGGATATCAAAACTTTATTTTAAAGGAGTAAGGGATTTGTTAGCTTAAAATATGTTTTATATTATATTATTATAGCATACACTATTCAAATAACCTAAAACAATATTTAATGACACATTTAATTTGTATTAGTAGGTACTAAATAACAAATCCTATAACACATCGGAAAACATTGTCTACATTGACAACTTATTAATTTTCAAATATCTCCACTCACAGAAATGATTGTTTCTAGGTGGTTTATCCATCTTATGATGGGCTGTTTATTTATTATATTTAAGGGCTAAAAATTGTATTCATATACATTTATGTATTTATAATAAATAAAAAATTGAAATTGAAATTGAAATATTACTCCGTAATGCACACAGATTGAAAATATGGTCATGAAACCTTGAGCTGTCCAATCTCTGTCCTCAAGCGCGCCAATGATGACTAAGAGGTTTCCTTTAATAACCCTATCAAAATATTTATTTTGAGATATCTCATTAATATTTATATCTATAGATTTCTTATATGTGGGTCAAAGATTTGTACAAATATGCCAAAATTCAACTTTCTTGGCCCAGCCGTTTGTCCACGATTTCTACCATACAGACAAACAGACACATAAGTGACGTTATAAAGGTTTTTAGTCGTACCTACAAAATCCTAAAAAATGTATGTGAAGTTTGAATTTTTACACATTGCAGGGTCAAAAAAAAAGTATGAACTGATTATCTGTTCATACCCCGCAATAAATTTAAAAATAAAATAATTTTTTTCAATGATACAAAAAAATTCGATTTTTTGACATGCTCGTGTTGTATTATACCGGTCCACATTAATGTGCATTACTCTCTCGCTTTCAGATTTTCGAACCGACTCCAAATGTGCTTAAAAATAATAATTTCTTAAGTATAATTTTCTCGTTCCTTAATTAAGCCTTTAAAAACTTTAATTTGATACACCATAATAAATTTTTTTTATAATTAATTTTTTTGACTATACTAAAAATGTTATTATTTATTTAAAAAAAAAAAAGAATATAGAATAATCAGTAATTTCAAGTTAACTATCCCGGTTCACATCAACGTACTTTACTTTGAATTAAATTAAATCTGTTTTTTCAGATTTTGAAACCATCCCCTCTGGGAGATAGACAGCGTTTTTTTTTTGTACATTTTTTTGCGGAATTCTGTCGAAATTAAGGAATGGATATTTTTTTTTTAATTTGTAATGAAAATTCCTAAAGGTGCGTTGTCACTTGAGATTACTCGCGAGAGTAACTCTCGATAGCAATTCTCACGGGCTGGTCCACTAGAGACCTTTTTCGACCGGATATACTATCGAGAGTACCCGGCGAGCTGCTCGCCGAGAACACTGTCGCGAGAACTCTCAAACCTGTGTCCACTTGATCAGTTGTGGAGAGTAGTCAAGATGGCGTCGTACTATAGAAAGGTCGTAGCAGCTGTAATAATTCCAATAATTTCTAAAAAAAAGAGAAAAGTTGAGTTTAAAAAAATCTGCTGGATTAAGTCATGGATTGATAGAAGAAGTGTTTTTAGTGCTTTCAATAATTCTCGAAATCAAAAATGAAATGGTGCAGCACCTATTTTTATTAATAAAGTTGAATTGATTAATATTATTAAAAATGTATTTACTTTTAATAATTCTCTTATAACATTTATTTTAAATATTATTAATAAAATTGCAAATAAAAAATAGTTGAAGCTATAGCTTGTACTAAAAAATATTTAATAGAAGATTTAAAGGAATATGATTTTTCTTTTTTCTTAATAAAGGAATGCAAAGTAAAAGAACGGAAAATAAATTAATTTCTAATCCTATTCCTGCCCTTATTCATGAAATTGAAGAAATAGAGATTATTGTTCCTGTAAATAAAGTTGATAAAAAAATAGTTATTAAAAATTAAAAAGAAAAGGGTTATTACCTTTATATTTGGGGTATGTACCTAAAAGCTTAATTCGCTTATTTTTTTACTAACTACATTTTAGTAGATGATGTACAAAGTTTTTTGATACTTTAAAAAATAGTTTAATTCTATTAAATGTAATTACTTTAATAAGTTTATTTTAGGCTCTATTTAATTATTTGGGGTAATTAGTTATTAATAAAGGTAAAAATTTACATATTTTTTTTTTTTTTTATCAGGCGCATAATGTGTTAAACTTTATTTTAATAAGAAAACATATATTTTTATTTTTAAATTGAATTAAATTGATTAATTAATTTTAATAAAATAAAAAAATATGGTTAATAGGTTGGTAATTTTCTAAATTTGGGGGTATAAAATTTCCTACAAAACATTATGTTTTATCATTCTGTCACGGTAATCGACACATTTCACGTTCAACAAAATTTCTCGGAGTTCGTACAAGCCGATTAATTTATTTATTTCCTCCAGTGACCAATTTTTGAATATCTTGTAAACAGACGGCTCTCGATAGCACTCTCAGAATTCGAACACAGTTCGTAGTTGGCGAGCTACTATTGGAGAAGGTAGGGGGAGCACGTGTCCACTAGCGAGCACGTTAAGAGTAGTTAGCTCTCAGAGAGTAACTCGCCACTTTCCGCGAGTTACTCTCAAAGGTGTGTCCATTGGCGAGTAAGTGTTATCGAGAGGTTTTTTTTTTTTTTTTTTCGCCCAATTTACTCTCAAGTGGACAGGCGCCTTAATACTTGGATTAATGGTCGAAAAATTATTCAAAAGTTTCTTGATTTGAATACTATTTAGAATATGTGTGCAATGTGTAAAAAATCACACCGGTAATAGCTGTAATCTAGTATTGAAGAAAATATACTGTATTTGTTAATTATTGTATTACAATATGTGATTGAACAAAATTCCCCTTATTTATTTGTATTTGTTGTACAGGAACATGGCCCACTTTTGGGCCAGGAGTAACGGAGGAGCAAGCCGAACAAGTCATTATATTAGCTGTGGATAGTGGTATTAATGTATTTGATCTTTCCGAAGCCCACTCAGGTATAATATTTTTAAAATTGTCCTTAAACTTTTATCCTATGAAGACTTATGCTTGTTTTTATATTTTTCAGAGTTTTATTTAACACATTATTCTTATTTTGTGTGCATGATGTGTTTCGAGCCAGATTAGTGATAATGTAGTGATTTTTAAATGCAAGTATTACTCTACCTTTATTATTTTTATTTATAAAACGCATGCTTCTTTATATATTTAGGAAATAAATAGTTTTACACAAAAATTCTTAATTATTTATTAATATATTACTTTAAAAAATCCAAGTACTGCAATTCTATTTCTGTTTTGTGATGTTTTTAATAATATAGAATATAGACTATAGTGCTAGTAATAAGCTATATTAAAAATGAGTACAGTTGGGCCCCGCATTCGGCATTCTACAATTCTTTATTATTATTTTTAAGCAATACATTTTCCACAGTAATCTGACTAAGTAGTAATTATTACTCCTACCGTACTTCTGCTGTATTGTGAATAAATGTTTCCACTCTGAAGAAATGAATGCCCATGTCTACAATTCCCACGGTGGCTCTGTTCGGCTAGTGAATCAAAGCTTTATATCCATTTATCATGATATGAAGCTTTTCACTTGATATCTTTCTTAACACACGGTGGGCAAGGATAGTTGAACCATGTGTTTTAGCTGCTATTTTGTTTTGGTGTGTTTCTGTCTGTCAGAATTTTACAGGAACTGAGTACAGTTTGCGAAATTATAGTGCGCTATATAGTTCGATATTGTGTTTATTGTTGTGAAAATTTTTAATCAAAATCTCCAACTTATATAACCACAAATTAAAGATTTGGGTCTTCTCACTATATGGTTCCAACAAAACGGATATTCTGTGAGAAGTATTTTCTGGACAAATCATATTGCAATTCGACGATAGAGGTCTTCAAAATCACCAGATCTAGCCGCACCAGATTAATTTTAATTCGCGTACATTAAGAACAATACCAATAAACCACAAACAATATAGCGCCCAAAAGAGAATATTCGTGAATTTCTGGAAATGTGATGATATATACAAAAAATTTGATGAAAGTAATATTGCATCGCGGGTGAAGGCAGTTATTTAGCCAACATCGTATTGCATACATAATTTCCATGTTTCAAAAAGCGATATATATTTAAACTTCAAGCAGGCGCGTGTCATTTGGAACGGCAGAGGTCGCGCGTTACCTAAAGGACCTATTGGAGATTTTTAGGGATTTAAAACACCAAATAATTAAATAATAATTTATTTTTTATAGTTTAAACAATTAACTTTCGGTTAGGAAACTATTTAGTTGGATTAGGTCACAATTTCACAACATAAATCTTACTTTTTCATTAGAATAAAATCCAAATTTAAAAAAAAATTAAAAACCAACACAAATCTCTTTGGATTATAAAACAATTTGGTAAGATGAATCTTTATACCTAATTATAAAACAAAATCAAAATTATAATATTAGTTAGTTAATTATTTTTTGGCGTATAGCAACAAAGACTATTAGTTCTCAAAATTTTAAAAACAAAAAACTTCTACACTAATTATCTTTGGATTATAAATCAATTTGTCAAGATAAATCCTTATAATTAGAAATCAAAATTATAAAATAAAAAATCTAGTATATACTACTTATAGTTTAGTTTTCTTCCTCATCTGTCTCTTTGTCATGGTAACATTCATTGCAAACAAATGTAGTGTGGTCCCTGCAAATATTTCTTAGCCAAGATGTGCATTGTGTCTTAGATTGTCTGATTTTCTTAGCTGAACATATTTTGCAGCTTCCTCTGCTTGCAGTGGAACTTGTGCTTGGTTCATCGCATCTGTATTCAGGACTTACGTGTGTACTCAGGTGGATTCTTATATTTGTTTTGAGTTTTCTTGGGAGGTTGACCATTGTAGGTCTTCTCTGTACGTACTCTTTTGTCCGTTCTATTCCCAATGCTCGTAGGTACATTCGCCTTTTTTTATAATCACCATCTGATAAAGCATCTTGGAATCGTCCGAACTCGAGCTGCTTGCTTCTTCTACATACTGAATTCCTTCGTTACTTTCTACATTCGAAAGGTGGTCGGAAACTTCTGAACCTACGTCACTGATCACTGATTCACTCTCTATATCTTTTTCTTGTATTTGCGCAATTATCTCTGAATCACTAATAGGTCTACGAGCCATTTTTTATAAAAAATAAAAACATAGTTGAAAAAGCAAGAAAAAATATTTTCGCAATCAGAGTCGCGCGTAACCTTTTCGACGACGGGCGCGTGTAGTCTTTTTGATGCCTACGCCGCGTGTAGTCTTTTAGACGCCTACGCCGCGTATGAAACAAAAGATATTTGGGCAAAACGGGTCGCGCGGGGAAGAGGGGTATATAGTTGTTTTTGTTTGTAGTGAACTTAGAAGAGGCTACTGGAGACGAGAAATAATTGTGGCGGAAATAATAGATATTATAAACAAAAATGCATCAAGTGTGGTCGATTCGACGCCGCGCGCGCGCTTGAATGTTAAAGACTTTTTTTTTATTTAGATGAAAAACATTTTCTTTTCTTGCACCGACCGTGTACTTTGTTTATTTTATTCAAGATGAAGTGATTAAGATATATACAACCAAGCCCAACCAGGAATCGAGCCCAATATATTTGCTATGTTTGCAATATATTTGCTACGTCAAACAGAGATGCCAATACAGCACTACCGAAGATGTTTCTTTTTATATTATAGTAGGGTGACCATTCGTTCCGCATTTTGATTTGGTGTCCCGCCTTATGACATGTCCCGCATTTTTAATTCTAACTTTTGTGACACTTGACTTGTATTTGGGGAGGTGAGGACCTTTTTTTTTTCTTTTCACTTATATTTGGGAAGTGATGACCTTTTTTTTGCTCCGTCCCGCATTGCCTTCTCAAGAAAATGATCACCCTATATTATAGTATAAACCAGTGTTTCTCAACCGTTTCTGGCCTGGTACCCCCCGAAATTATGTAAATATTGTCTGCGGCCCCCCTATACTATGGTGTATCAAGATAATAGGAACACGATTTTTTTCGAAAAAGCGACGTGTGAGCAAGTTTGCAAAAATTTTGAACTAAAATTTATCCACAAAATTGAATGGTAGCATTGAAATTTTCCGGAAAAAAACGGAAGTACAGGATATCAAGCACAATTTCGAATTTTAAATGGGAACGTATGTCATATTGGATAGAGCTTTTCAACAACTTTTACTTAAACATTTTTTTAATAGCTTTTACGGTTGACAAAAAACTGTGATATTTTTAAATGACGATTATATTCCCTATAACGACTTGAAAGTAAAGTATTTTTATTTACAAGTGTTCAAAATGCCTTCCATTCTAATTTAAACACATTCGCATCCTTACTCTTGAGTTATCTGTAGCTCGGAGAGCAATTAAAAAAATATATAATAAAAAATATTGCAATTTCAAGTCGTACCTACTTCAAAGAACAACTTGAAAATACTTGAAGTACCTCCAACGCGAACCATTGTCAGAGAATCCCATCAACCGACACATACAATTTATTTTACCTTGATATAGTCTAGTTATAGTCTGTTTATTTGGTTAAAGCGGAACTATATTTTCAAATCTAGTAATTTTTATCAATTGAATGAAACTTTTGATAATTTTGTTTAGTAAAAGCCCATTTACTTATTATTAAGTTAGCTAGTGACAACTTAAACGTTTGAAATAGCCTGTAGTTTAAATTAGTTGTCAAAATAAGTAAATAATGTATAAAAATAAATAGAATATTTATTTTATTTATGTTATGAAAGGTATATTTATATGAATATAAATGTACGATATTTATAAATAGGGATAAAATTTATGTATTGCAAGATTGAGTGCATTTTTATTATATTTTCATGTTTCGATCTTGTAAGACTTCGCGCCCCCCCGGTTGAGAAACGCTGGTATAAACCATATTGTTAGGATTTTTAGGCATTTATTAATGAAATAAGTAGTTGTTTTGGTGGGTATCCAAAACTTAAGTTGCGCTATTATACTAGCGTCGGCGAATCAATGCAGTTACGTCACACGACGTAACAAACGACTGTATTGTTTGGAACAATGCAATTGTTTGTTACATCGTATGACGTAACTGCGTTGATTCGCCGTCGCTAGTATAGCAGGGCCCTACTGTACCTAAAAACAATTTATAGTATATTTGACTATCCTAAAACTGCGTCCAGACTAAACGCGCCTTGCTACGCCAAACTGCGTCATTCATCAACGATCCGCGTGGAACTGCACATGTTGAGATTCGTCGTCACGTTGTCGAACATGGGTCTATTGTGTTCGTCTGCTTTTCACTTAACACATGTTAACGCGCAAACTAACTGCATAATGCGGTTCTCGTTCAAACAGATCGCACACTAATATGAAGTTTTCTTTGAGGTACCGATACATGGCGGATCTTGTTAGTTTGAGCGCAGTGTTCTACACATCGGCGCGTTTGTCCTTAGTTTGACGTCCGAACAGGAGAATTATGAACGTTTTGCGCAGCTCAGCAATTTCGAGCAGCGCGGCGTATTTGGTCTGGACGTGGCTTAAGATATTTTAAAGAATTGTCATAAAAAAAAAAATCTTAAAAAATAAAATATAAAACAAATGCACATGTAATTTGTTTCTAACATAAAATACTGTTTCATTTATAGGTACTAGAGCTGAAACGGAATTAGGAAGAATTCTTGCGAGAAGAACATGGAAACGTACTAGTTATATAGTTATTACGAAAATTTATTGGAGCACGAAGTAAGTATTAAATAACGCGACAGTCCATCTAATGTTGTTATAATGTAGTGTTAATAATATAACTAATACTTGATTGAGGTCGCTCGACTTTTCATTGTCGCGACATATGTCATTTCGAATAAGGATTTCCGACGGTGTGGCGTTGACCGTACAACAACTTGTCTCCACTTGTCGCTTTAGTCTACCGGCAAGCATTTGATCTTTTCCGACAATTACTGGAAACGCGAAAAAATTATCGGCCAATAAACTTATGTCTTTAAAACTAGTACAGTGTTAATCACGCGACAGTGTCGAGCAATATGTTTACTTAACGTAGACACGGCATTATAAACTGTTTAGTAATTTATCTTTCTGATATTTTATTGCTAATTTATTATATTTATTTTCTAGGTCAGAAGAAAGGGGCTTGTCGAGAAAACATATCATCGAAAGTGTTAAAGCTAGTCTTTTGAGACTACAATTGTCATATATTGATGTTGTTATTGTACATAAGGCAGATCCAATGTGCCCTATGGAAGGTAAAAATAACATATTTGCTCATTTTTCTGTCAACTTGGTAACAAAAATAATATTATTATATATTTACAGAGGTTGTTCGTGCTATGCATTATATTATTTCACAAGGTTGGGCCATGTATTGGGGTACCGCTCGTTGGTCTCCGGTAGAGGTAGGTGTCTAGTAAAAATTAATTAGAATTATTATTATTATTAATTTATAAAGCTTTACGACCTCATCCAATATCCAGTCTTAACTGACATTGCTCTTCGCTGAGTTTTCTTTTATTCATCTAATTTCAGATTCCTTCTAGTCAACATTTTCTTGGTGTTCCCTTTTTAGGGTTTTGTAGGTATGACCAAAAAACCCTTATACCGTCATTTTGTCGTCTGTCTGTCTGTCTGTCTGTCTGTTCGGTAAAAATTGTAGCCAAACGGCTAAACCTAGAGAGTTGAAATTTGGCATGCTTATACAACTATTTGACCCGCACATAGGAAAAATACTAAAACATCTAAAAAACATATCCCCCTAAAAATATAAACAAATATGTGCTCATCGAAAAAAAAAATATTTTTTTAAAATTCTGAGTAGGGTATCAAATGAAAGCCCTTGGTACGTGGATTAACGATCAAATTTTTATTTTTGCAAAATAAATTATTTTGAAGCGATTTTTACCAAAATTGTGCAAACATTTTTTATCCCACAGCCTGTAGCCCAGATGGTTTAAACTAAAAATCTGAAAAAAATCTAAGTAATGTACATTGGTGTGAACCAGAATAGTACAACAGGAATTTTTGAACAGATTAAGTTTTTGGAAAAAAAACGCATTTTTTGTGTTTTTTGCTAATAATGTACACATGTTATACTTATGTAACACGCTAGACTAGAAGGTTTATCCTGGTATAATGGTTATGGCGCTGGCATATTACCCAACCAAATCAGTTCGATCCCTGTGTGAGGAGATAATATTATTTTTTGTTTTTTTTTTTGCATTTTTATTTTGTTTAAATTATTTTTTCAAGATTCTAGTTATATTTTGGCAAACGTTGCATTTAATTTTTAAAAGCGTAAATTTAATAACCAGTGGAAATTGTTGAAATTATAATTTAATTCTGTTTCAATGTACACGAAATCAGAGCTTATAACAACCAATGGAAGCCATAGGCGCAATTTTCAAAATCTTAATTAACCTTGCTATATAAAAAAAAATACTGCACATATTTAGAAACCTAAATAATGTTATTAGGCATTCGAATTAAGATTAACAAAAAAAAAATATTTTAACATAAAATTTGTTTTGCCATCCGAAATAATCATCATTCACTTTCTAAATACCTGCGAAGCCCTGAAATGTGTGAAAATTCACACTTCACATAAATTTTTTTTCTTCTATTTTCTCTTGCTGTGGATGGTAAATGTATTTTAGTAATCTCTGCCATCTAAGCTTATTTGTTCTTATGTCTTCAATATGAAGGGCAACCTTAATTTATCGTATTTCTTCGTTCCTCACTTTTTCTCTTCTTAATTTATCCGTTACTATTCGTTAGAACTCACCATATCTTATACATCTTATTAACTCGTACATCCAAGGCAGATGTTTTCAAACAATAGTAGGTTACGAAAATTCAAGTAAAAGTTAATTTCGGCAGAAGTACCACAAGGGTCTATCCTAGGCCCCCTTCTCTTTAACATAATTATAAACGAAATATGATTCGTATTCGTTATTCGTAGATTACACGGTAGTTTTTATGCATTCTTAGAGAACGGATATAATTATTAAAAGTTTGGAAGAAGCACTGGCGAAATTTATTACGCATATGGTTAAATGAAAAATTAAAATTAATTAATTTAATGTTATTTTATCACTAGGCGTAAACCAAATAAGAGACGAAACATTTCAATACAAAACGCAGATTTAGAATGCAAATCAAACATTAAATATTTAGGAGTTAACCTGGACCAGAAATTAAATTTTACTAAACATATTAATATTATCTGCAGATCTGCAACAGCTTTGCACAAATTATTTCCATTACTCAATCGTAATTCACGACTTTCATCAAGAAATAAAATTATTCTGTATAAAACTTCAATTCGACCGAATTTAACTTATGCCTGTCTTATCTGAAGTAATACCTTCTATTCAAATTATAAAAAAAAAATTAAGTGATCCAAAATAAAAGAGTAGTCGTAAATTATCGTAAGTATAAAAAGATAGTAGATATTTATGAAGAGTTAAATATTCAGTTAACAAAAGACTTTATTTTCAAGCTGACAGAGAAATTCTTTGCTAAGTGTCCCTTTAATGATAGTCCTCTTATTCAAGATACTGGAAAACATAAATTACATGAACTACTGTTTAATACAAGTATAAAATAACTAAGCACATTTTACTTTAAATTCTCGTTATTTACTATTATTGTGTTATTAGTTTTATATATTTTTCTTCTTTATTTAATTACTTTATTTATTTTTTTGCTTTTTTATATAGGGTTCTTAAAATTCTTTACTAAGTGACCGTTTAATGATAGTCCTCTTATTCAAGATACTGGAAATAATAAATTACATGTACTTCCGTTTATAAAATACAAGTATAAAATAACTAAGCACGTTTTACTCTAAATTCTCGATATTTACTATTATTTTTATTAGATTTATTTATTTATATTTTTCTTTATTTAATTACGTTATTATTTTTATTTTTTGCTTTTGTGTTTTGAAGGTATGACCACCAAAAAACCCTTATAACGTTACTTATGTGTCTGTCTGTCTGTACGGTAGAAATTGTAGCTAAACGGCTTAACATAGAAAGTTGAAGTTTGATATGCTAATACAATTCTTTGACCCAAATATAGGAAAAATACTGAGAGTTCAAAAAAACACATCCCCAGATGAATATAAACAAATATGTAATAAATGAAAAAATAAATATTTTTTTAAAATTGTGAATGTGGTATCAAATAAATCATCTTAGTGCGTGGATAGACAAGCAAATTTTTATTTTTGAAAAATATTTTTTTTAATTGGATTTTCATCAAAAATATGTAAAAAAAAAACTTTTGTCCCCCTCACTATCTTTCGGAGGTGAGGGTGATCTAAAAATCTGAAAAAAATCTCCATAATGTATATTGACGAGAACCGGAATAGTTCAACAGGAATTTTTGATAAGATTAGTTTTTCGAAAAATATCGTTTTTTTGTCGTTGAAAAAAATAATTGTTTTTTTTTTTAATTCATTGTGTGGTATCAAAAGCTCATAAAACGTAGATTACGAAAAGAAAAGTAGTTTTTTTTTTTAATTCGTTTCTTTTAACACGTATTTAGTCAAAAACGTGCCAAAAAAATTCTTGTCCCGCCCCTTTTTACCCATGGGGGTTAAACTACAAATCTGAAAAAATAAGTAATGTACGGTTTTGGAAAATTTTTCAGTTTTTGTATTTTTGACAAAATTAATTATTTCTCTAATTCATGGCTAATAATGTTATGGATTTTTTATATTTATGACTAAGGTAGCGTATGTCTTTTTTTATATTAAAAATTTAATAAAAAATTTATGACAGCTGACAACGAATCGCCGTCTTAAGGAGCTTGCACTCATAAACTCGATTACTAGGCTCCGCCTATCGTTATACGTCTTGTTTTAAGGTATCAAAGAGAAATAAATCATTTATAGTAGTGAAATACTTATAAATCAAATAGCACATGTTAATAGTGAGAAATAGGTACGTTTCTGAAATTGAAAAAATAAAAAGTGTAACAGGACTATATTTTGCCGCGAAACATCTTGATTTAGTTCATTTCAAAAAACTTATTGTAGACATCCAGCATTCTGTTGACTTCTTACACCAAGGGTGTCAAACTGGTGGTTCGCGGGCCGCATGAGGCCCAATTGTTGCATTTTTGAGGCCCGCAACGACTTCTTATACTATAATAAATTTTTATACTATATGTCTTATACAGTATAAAAATTTATTTTAGCGGAAACACCTCGTGACAGATTCTGTTCGGGCCGCGGCGTCAAGTCTTTGGCAAAGGGCGGAAAACCAATAGTCAGGCAGTAACTGTGGCAGTTAGCCAAGGCCGTGCGATAATCGGTAGATCGGTGATTCCCCGTAATTTCAAATAATATACTCGTAAGCAGAGCTTTCAAATAGCATAGAACCTATAGAAATAGGTGCAACTGCAGTTTACATTACCAATACGCTGAACTTTGTTGTTCGATAAAGGAAATATTTTGGCAAAATTTAATTGTTATTTCTTTACTTCTTTCAAATAAATATTCAGAAAAATGGTGGAAAATGAAAAACAGAATGAGTAATAATATAAATACGTATCGTGCGGCCCGCGTGAATTTTATTTGTTAGAAAAATGGCCCGGGGTTGATATGAGTTTGACACTCATGTCTTACACACTTTAAATATACAGGGGGTATAACAAAGCCCTGAAATGTGTGAAAATTCACATTTCACGTCAACTTTTTATATTGTTTTTTTTTTGTTGATTTTTTTTCCTATGCTTATGATTATAATTTGCAATATTCTAATTGCTTAAAATAGAACACATACGGTAATTAAGGAAATAAATACTCATCACTTGTATTTTGGAGGTGAGGACCTTTTTTTGCTCATCACTTGTATTTTGGAAATGAGGACCTGTTTTTTTTTTGCTCATCCCTTATTAGATTCGTTTTCCTTTTTTTTTCCTCATCAGCATTCGGAATTCGGAATAGGGGCGCCAAAATATTCGAAAGGGCGCAACTTGCACACTTGCCACTGGCGCTTAATATCCTTGTTACGGCCCTGATTAAGACATGAAAAATGTTATAGCCGCAATTAGCCATAGTTGCTATGGACCAAAAATTTTAACTAACTAACTAACTATGAAAAATGTTACCTTTTTCGATACTTAATTGTGAATATAAATTATTTTTTAGTTGCATTTCAATTATTAATGAGTGTATCAAATAAAGTTTTATTATTGTTATTATTATATAGTAGAAACATTTTACTGACTTGAAGATTATTTTGTGTATCAATCAGTTTCTGGCATTACAGTTCTGGATGAGCCTTGGGCTCCATTAACGTATTCCTCCACTTTTCTCTATTCCTTGCTTCTTCTGGATCGTTGCGTATCGCCAACTTTCGAAACACATTTAGGAATGGTTAATTGTACAGGTTATGCAATTCAAAACTATATTGTCTTCGCCATGTACCTTTACCCAGTGCGTCTTTACAGATTTCGCGTAGTAATTTTCTCTCAAATCAATTCAACATTGATTAATCTGATATGCTCATCGTCCAACTTTTGATCCAAGATGCACTTGCCTTTGCACACAATAGTTCGACTATTAGTATCGATTCATAAAAGCAAATTATTTATATGATTTAAAATAGTTCTTGATTCTAAGATGTTTGTTTTGATTTTCAGGTGATGGAAGCTTATACAAACTGCCGACAATTTAACTGTGTTACTCCTATTGTGGAACAAGCAGAGTATCATATGTTTTGTAGAGAAAAAACAGAACTCTATATGCCTGAACTTTACAATAAAATAGGTGTAGGTCAGTATATGAGCAAACGACAGATAAATTCAACATGTAATTTATAATAAGTAATAATTTATAATCTATCATTATAGGTTTAATGGCTTGGTCACCATTAACAATGGGTCTGCCACAAGGAAAGGAAGACAGTATGCAAATATTTTCAAGATCTAGTTTTCGTAATAAATATAGTTCATTTTCGTGGACCGAAGATGAAACGGGTGGAACAAATAAAGAGGTAAATATATTAAATTATATTTAAGGAACCTATATACCTTGTTTTACCATAAATACTGTCACTAAAGTGTTAATAAATTTCTACAAGATGCTTAAAGATATTTTCATTTTTTTTTAGTAGATAACACATAGATGTGTCTTAAAAAAGAAACACCAATCAGTTCTTAAAATAATCACCTCTGGCCGTTACACAGGTCTTAAGTTTCTGCTAGGAATGACGATGGGTACCCGCTACCCGACCCCTTACGATTGTACCCGGTTATGATTTTGATTACCCGCTACCTGTTATCTACTCATTACCCGATAACGATTAACGGGTAATTGTAAGGAATTTTGAGTATTCCTGTTTATCTATGAGTATTATCTTGGAAAAAAAATCCATTCTTTCTCATGATTGAAACAATAAAAGATAGGGGCGGGCGAAAGGTTACCATTTGGCTCACTTCCATCTTTAATTAACGGGTATCGGATAATTAACTGGAGTAGAGGGTATTTAACGGGTAGCACATAAATACCGGGTAGCGGGTAATGGTGTCAGGTACCCGGTTTTAGAAATTTTTAATTCTCGTTAATTCCTAGTCTCTGCGTTGACTAAACTAATCGTCAATAGAATTACGAAAGATTTGTAAAGGAAAACCCTCCGGTGTCTTCATCAAGGAGAGCTTCAGACTAGAGATATTAGCGTGTCTCTTCTTGCAGACCATGTCCTGAAGCACGAACCACAATTTGTAGTTCAGGGGGTTAAGGTCAAAAGTACTAGATGGACAATCAGCAGGGGAAATGAAGGCCGGTACATTGCTTTTAAGTCACTGCTGCGTAGTCTTCACCTTATAGGCTGGTGGTGAATCTTGCTGAAAGCTCCAGTGTTGTCCAGCGAAAAGGGAGTTGTTCAGTTCTTGAACTATCGACTTCAACACGATTTCCTAGTAGACTGATCGACGTTTATACCACTTTCGGAAAAAAAAAGAACTTTAGTGGTACCGCTATAGCCCCCGCCCCATAAAACTATAACTGAAGCAGGATAATGTCTCGTCTGGATCGTTGATCGTTAGCGCTTTCTGACGAGCTTCTCGTGAACATGTAGCATACACCCTATCGTTGTGAGCTGCGAAACGCCCGAGGTAGTCATTTTGAAAACTGATAAGCCAAACTATAAACCAAAAGTTTCTTATTTGAGATGCATGTATTATGTACTAAAAGCAAATATAAATATCTTTAAATAACTTGTGGAATTTTACTGAAAACTTTCTGACAGTATTTATGGTAAGACTAGGTATGACAGTTGTAAAGATACAATTTAATTTTTAATTGGGTTTCATAAAGGTTTATATTAATATTTTTCGTTTATATTGTAAGTAGCAAATAAAGTATTTGTGTTATTATTTTTTTCAGAGCTTCTGTTGGCTGAAAGATCGTCTTCAACCGGAAGAGTCTAGACGTCAAGCAGACAAAGTTAGAGAATTAAGTCAACTAGCGGAAAGACTTGGTTGTAAACTGTCACAGCTTTCCGTAGCGTGGTGTCTTAAGAATGAGTCTGTACAGTGTCTTCTATTAGGGGCCAGCACAGTTGAACAACTGCATGAGAGTATCCAATCACTGCAGGTAAAATCATTACACTATTCTATTTTTGGAACAACCATTATGATTTGTAAGCCAGGCATTAAAAAATTATTACACTGCTCGATTTCTTTTGTTTTACCCACATTATATAATATGTGATCAGTGCCGTATTGAAGTAGGATGAAAGGTCTTGATGCATAGATTAGGGACGAAAATTATTTAAAAACTTGCTGAAGAAACCGTACTTCGTACGGTTTTTGTAATGTATCTTTTGTTGTAACGTAAATGATAAGTGGTATATTCAAATTCAAGTAGAACACAATATAATCGTTTCTTTAATCTTATCTACTATTTTGCATATATTTTTGATTGTTAAGTAAATAATAAGTGAGATACTTTTGTTTATAGGTATCTCTTCCCATAGCTCCCCAAAATATGTCTTATTAAAAACTGCATTAAACAGAGAAGGAATAGTTTATGTTCTCATATTCATTTTGCTGTTAAGTAAATAATTTCAACCTTATAAGTAATACTTCCCTTGTTGCCTAAACTATTTTCTTATTATAAACAATTTTTGTGATATACGTTTTTGATGTTAAGTCAATAATAAAGAAAATATTTCAAAAGTTAGTTTCATCTAAATGGAAAAATGCATAGAAATAAAATATTTATCTTCTTATTATAAACTTTTTTGTCTTATATAATTTTGCTGTTAAGTCCATAATTCCATAATAGTCAAGTTCCATAATAGACTATATTCGAATCCTGATTTTACTATATCATCAAGTCAAATTACGTGAAAATATGTTAAGCCGTTTTTGACGTTTTAAACAATAAACGTGTTTCTCAACAGAAAAATTTAGTCGTCCGCGAAAGTTTTTATATGAATTTTTTGCAGTTTTTTTTTTATTTTTTATGTAAATAATTTATATTTTGTTTATTTTCTGTAAACTTTCTATGATTTTTCTACAAAAAAATAAATGTATTTAGTAGTACATTAAATATATTTGTTTTCTTGCAAAAATGAACCAACAGCTATTATTAGTGGTCCACTTTAAACAATTATATATTATACTGGTCCGCGGTGCGATTTTGGTTAAGAAACACTGGTTTAGACATATAGACAGACAAAAATTATTTTTTTCTGGATATTGTCTTATGATCGTCTGAAAAGTGTAGAAACCAAATATGAGGCCGAAGAAATAAAAAAAAAACAGATACTTATAGCCTTCAATTTTATAAATATAGATGATAGATAAAAAATAAGTATTAGTTTATTAATATAGTTTAAAAATGGGGGCAGGCTCACATTTCATCGATTCTGAGCCTTTTTATGGAATTTATTTGCTACAAATGTCTAATTTTAGACCGTAACTCAAAAGTGATCATATATTTATGGTCTAAAGCTAAAAATGTATAAGTATGCCAATCCTTCAATAAAATTCAAAAATATTTTTCCCTAAAATTTAGGTCAATAATTTTTTGACTCCGATTTTCTCCAAAATATAGGTTTAAGCTAATTTTACGGTGAGGATTATGAAAAAAATCTTGCTTTCCGAGTTTTTGAGTTAGAGCCGATTTGGGTCAGTTTTGTGCTTATAATTCCAAAACTTTTGCTCAAACTTACAACTGGACCAAATTTTGTTGATATATGACCAAAAATACAAATTTGTACCAATTTTCAATAAAATCGGAGATAAAAATTATTTGCTTCAAAATGATGATTTTTTTTAAAGTCTACACTTATTTTTTCGGATTTTGGCATTTTCAAGGGTTTTGGATTACTACCCATACAAAACTTAATAATTGGTGTATTAAAGCCCAAATTTATTTTTAGACTAAACAATGTAAGAGAATTTTAAAAAGTCAAATCACAGATTTCTATCCCTAACCATTTTTACCGACCGCCAACATATAAAAGGGAGGTATTGTGATCATACCGATTTTGACATTTCGAGATTTCGATGGATCTCCACGAATTGAGGTCCCTACATAACGTTTTGACTATTTTTAGCATGATGTCTGTCGGTCTGTCTGTCCGTCCGTCCGTCTGTCTGTCCATCTGTCTGTCCGTCCGTCTGTCTGTCCGTCTGTCTGTCCGTCTGTCCGTCTGTGTACACGTGCAGAGCAAATTCGGCTGAAAGGATTTTTATGAAACTTCATATTTAAGCTTCTGCCATCAATGGCACGAGTTGATCAACTTTTGGTAAAAGTCGGTTGACTAAAAATGGGAGTTTACTCGTGTCGAATTTAAGATTTTTGTGAATATTTCACAACAGAAAAATATTTCGAAAAAAATTATTGAACAAAAGTTGCTATAAAAGCAATAACTAATAACTTTTATTTGAGACGTTTTTTGATAAAACGAAAACTTCGAATAATTTTTGTAAAATTTTTCGAAATATTTTTTGTCTCAATTTTTTCATACTTATATGTAACGTTTCCATGGTCATGATAAATAATATCTCTGTTAGAAAATATTAGGCCAAGTTATTTCTACTCTGCTGCTAGAATGTATTTTATATAAGTACTTTACGATGGCGGTCGGTCCTGTGGTGGCCACAACTGATTTTTTAGTTAAGATTTATCAAAATTTTGCATAAATGAAAATTTCTATAAATCATATTACAATACCATATTAAAATTTGTCATAATTTTAAAATACGAACTAATAAGACCTAAATTTTTTTGTAAACAAAATAAACTACGAGAATTCCAAAAATTCTAACCTGAAGTCGTTTTCTCTAACCGTTTTTAAATTGTGATTTTTTTATTCATAATTTTCACAAATAATGTAAATTATGCTAAAACATAAAATATTGTCATAATCTCAAAACAAATTAAACGATTAAAGCCCCAAATTTTTTCTAACCTAATAAACTACGGAGAATCCTAAAATTTCAACCGCAGGTCACTGTCTCTAACCGTTTTTGAATTGTGTTTTTTTTTTTAATTCACAATTTTCCCAAATAATGTAATTTATGCCAGTAACAAAAGTGGTGTAATCTCAAAACGTTTTACTCAATTAAAGCCCTAAATTTTTGCTACACTAAATAAAATTATTATATCACAATTTTATATAGAATTTATTTTTGTATCTTTCTTTGTCAATCTTTCTGGTTACGATGTTTTATATGACTATGAATGCGCGATACCCTCTGTATTAGTAGTTCCTCTGAGGCTTAAATGCAAGTCTTTTACTTAAATTTTAAATTATATATATTTTTTTATATAGTTTTCTTGCTTTGTATAGGTATATTATATTTCTTACTGTGAATCTTATGAGATTTTTTTATATTTCAGTTAGTGCCAAAGCTCAATAGCAATATGATGGCTGATATTGAACGTATTCTTGAAAACAAACCAACACGTCCACCAATGGTGTCTACACTGGCGCTTAGATGACAATCAATGTGCCCACCTGGCTCCATTGGGTAATATGCATATTTATAATTTTACACACACTCAATCACACGTACACTAATCCTTATACAATATGTATACAGCTGAAATATGTTACACCTCGAGCGCTACTTCATTTAATTCTAGTTAATTATTGATAAAGTTGGAACATATTGAAGTGGTAGCACAACTCAATGAATTTTAATCAGTTAATTTGCTTTAGTTACGTTTATGAGAAAATTACTACGTGTTCAGCCGACCACAACTGTTCAGAATAAGCATTCATCAGCTAAATTTAAATATGCGGTCTGATGAAAGAAAAATAAATTACTTACTAATTTAGATTTAGGTAGGACGGCGAATCGTGATTTCATAGCAAGTTTTAGTTTTTCTCCAACAGGTCTAGTTTTTTTTTTTTTTTTTTGTAATTCTCAAAAGAAATATCATGGATAGTATTTTTAGATAAATAACTTCAGTATAAAACAAGATAAAATATGGAGAATTTTTTATGATGATTGCAATTCTTAATTATTTATTTACTATTAACACTTCTCAAGGAGAAAAGCACGCCCTGTAGCCTTACTCTTGTGTTTTGCGGAACTGTCATGAATGCATACTTTTTTGACGTTACCGCATATATGTGATTTTTATCACTCAACACTTTTAATGTGTAAGTATTTACATTAGAGATGGGAATTTCGGCTCAGTTTGCGGAACCGGATCAGTGGAGGTCGTTCAGTTTGTTGAGCCGGTTCATTGATCCGGCTCAGTGATCCGGTTAATTAAACATATTTCCGAGACACAGGTCGGTCGTTAGTTCGTAGGTAGTACATCGCTTAGAGCCGGTTCTTGCAATATATGAACTGTAAACATGATCCAGAGACACAGGTCGGTCAGTCGTTCGGCCGTAGGTAGAACGTCGCTTAGAGCTCGTTCTTGCAATATATGAACTGTAAACATGATCCCGAGACACAGGTCGGTCGGTCGTTCATTCGTAGGTAGAACGTCGCTTGGAGCCGGCTCTTGCTTAGACCCGGTCAGTTGTCGGTCGTTCGCTCGTAGGTAAAACGTCGCTTAGAGCCGGCTCTTGCTTAGTCCCGGTCAGTTGTCGGTCGTTCGCTCGTAGGTAGAACGTCGCTTAGCCCCGGTTCTTATCCAACATTTTTGAAACAAACAATTCACTTTATGTAGCTACTGTATTTATTTGTAAACCAGATGTGTTAAGTTTATGGCGATGTTTATTGCCCTTATAAATCGGACATCTGGGATCTGGGCATTATTTTTAATATTTTTATATAGTGTGGTTGTAAGAAAATACAGACTAAGCCTATTAGTTTCAAATCAACTGCCCTACAAATTGATGACAATTAATAATACACTTTATGATAATACATTACAAGCCGAGTTCTCGCGAAGTTCAACATGACATCGATCCAGATCCGGATCACTCCGGTCACTGCTCACAATCGCCCGACCAATCGTATTCTTGAAACTTGAAACTATACAGTGAGCCGTGAGCCGGCTCATTTCAATTTGGTGAACCGTGTCACTTCGGTCAGTGTACTGAGCCGGTTCGTTCATGAACGACCCATCTCTAGTTTACATATTATAATTTTTGTTTATTTATATGAAACTTAAGACAACTGTAATATTTACATTCGGCCCTAATAAATATGAGTCATAGATAATATGACCTCAACTTTTAGTGTCACCGCGCGGGTAATCCGTTGCATGTAATGGAGATTATTTTTGAGAGCTACGACTCAAAATACATGAGTATACACATTTTTAAGTAAATCAGAAAAAAAAGGACTATTTTCAAATTTTTTTCTAGACTAAACAAAATATGAAGATTTGAGAAATTCAATCCGTAGTTCTCTATATGTTATTGTTCTTATGCTAGGATTTTTTGAAATTTCAAAAAAAAATAGGAAAAAGTAAAAATTAAAAAAAAAATGTTCTTTGTGAGTTGCTTCAGAATGAGGCCTAAGGCCCTTTAGGAGCTCAGGATTTAAAAATTTCAAACCGCATGTCTCTATTTCATATAAATTTTGAGATACGGTCTTTCGAAAATTAAATATTTCAAAACTACACAGATCAAAAAGGCGTTAACTCAGGAGAGCTTCAATTTTTATTTAGGTAGACAAGAATCTAGATTTCAAAAATTCAAACTGTAGGTTTCTCTCTCTAATCCTTCAACAACAGAATCATCTCGCAAAAATTTTAATTTAATATTAACTTTACCTTAATGTTTCTCAGGAAAAGTAAAAAAAAAAACTAAGATTCCTATCTTTGTCCTTTCTTAAAGAAAGGACAAAAAATACAAAGAAATGGAGAATGAGTGAGAAGGAACATTTTTTCACTCTAAATATGCATTTTATATACCATTACATATTAATTTTTATTTATAAAATTTTCTGTTTTACTTTAGTATGAACATGATCTTCCATTAAATTGTAAAAAAAGGTTAATTTTCTTGTGTCTGGTTTTGTGGCTCAGGAGTTTTCGATTTGTTGCCTGTACTAGTAGCCTGTTAGTAGTGCTAGGGAAAAAAGTATAATGTAAACAGGCTTTAATTTATTTGAAAAGAAAAACATGACAGTTCGTAACTAGAGGTCAAAATAGGTTATGAAAATAGTTTGTGTCTTGAAAAGTTCGTATATCGAAAGATTTCTAAGCAGGGTGACCAGATGTCAGGGTTTCACCCGGAGTCTCAGGGTTTCAACATCGTTTATTCCAGCTCCGGGGTTTGTTATAAAATTTCCAGGTTACGCTAATTTTATCTAAAATTAATGTAAATGGTTTATAGCAATGAAAATAACATAGTTACGTTTCATATAATCATAGCAAATATCGCGTTCATTGCCTGAGTATATCTAACTCTCTCTATTTCCGATCACGCCAACGGTTAAAGCCGATTAGCCGGATATATAGGAGCCTACAGCAGTCGCCGACTGTTTGACTGTTCTGTGTTGCCAACTACTGCACTCGGACTATCAACTGTCAGCCGGTATTGCGAGTTAGACAGTAGCGGGTGATGGTTGACGGTCGATGGACGTTGTTAATGTTTTAGGAAATAAAAGCAAAATTGAATAAAATATACTGTATTATCGATTTTTCTTTTCTCAAGTTTTACCTATACTGAAATCTGGTAACCATGTTTGTAAGTCGAGGTACCACTATATAACAAATTTATTTAGCCATAACTAGTATTCCGTTAAAATGTTAAAATATTTAAATTGTATCCATCTAAATCAAAAGAACATGTTTGAAATAAGATTGCGAGCACCTAAACTCCCTTCTTTGGTACGCCAGTGCATATTCTAAAAAAGGGCGCAATTTGGCAGGTGTGCCCCGGGTGCCAAAAGAGCTAGCGCCGGCCCTGACTGTACTGCAGTATTTTGTACAATAATTTAGCCACAAATTAGCGTATTAGAGCATCTCATTAGGGAAATAATACGGAAAATGTAATATACTTTTCCGTTAAACTAACTTCTAGTAATGTGTTTAGATAATATTATTTATTTATTTTTTTATTTTTATATAATTTTTGAAAGCTTTGATAATAGTTTAGATTGAACCAAAACTAGCCAGCTAACAGAAGTAAAATAATTTTTAAATATTGGAGAAACTCTGTTTTTTTTTTTTTATTTACCGATACCCAAAAAAGACCAATCCTATCTAGAAAATACGGTCAACAATCCATTTTATGGACTGGTCCGAATCCCATTACCTTCAACTATAATCCATTTTATGTTAGCTAATGTTTTGTACTTTTCATTTTGCTTCTCATCAAGAATGTCGAATTTGGGATGTGATAATTGAGGTTCATTATTTTTACAGGGGCCAGGGTGGGAACAGCAACGCCGAGAGTCCTAAGGATGTAGACGAGGTAAGTAACACAGATACCGACACTAGAGAAAATCAAAAGTTACCATTTTGCGAGATTCAGTGACAAAAAGTCACCGAGTTTGTGAGAACTCGCAAAATTAAAAGTCCAGAAGAGAAGTTTTCTAAAAAATCCATATTGGATGACAGACGAAAGTTGTCAATCACACCGGAAGAGATTCCTAAGCGTGCTGGGGACTTCTATTTTGTAAGTCGCAAAGACAAACGTAAAGATTCTAGTCCTGTGCCAGTATGAAAGTTGCTTAATATGAGAGAGGTTTTAATCTAACCATGCAGCATCCAACGACTTACCGTTCGTTAGTCCAGGAGTTTGACACTTGCACTGAGCTAGAAGCAATTTTATTCATTCAACTCAAATATTTGGAGCTTACTAGCATGTGCTTTTGAATAGACGTTGAATAATGTTATAATCGACTACTTTAAACACTGTATTGATAAAAGTGTTCACACAAAAGCTCTTAGAAATCACTACATAATCAGGGTTTCAAAGCATTTGCTCCGATTCATCGAAAACACGATTTAAAACGATATGCATGTTTCATAAGGCATATCTTGTTCTTTGATATTACACGCGTTATTAACGTTTTATTTGCGATCCTGATTATGACGATTTTACTCAAAATTGAGATAAATATAGTTAAATTATGAAGAACGAATTATTCATATAATCTAATTTAGTGTTTGCATCGCTTGTACACTGAAAATAAAACGAGTAAATTTTCAAATACTATGTAATTAAAATGAACATAGTTACATTTATATTAAGGAAAACGAGTGATTAATATAAAGTATTGTAGATATTAACACTTGTACATAGTTACAAATTTAAACCATATTCACAGTATTCTTTTTCTAAACCTCGCACATTTCTTCATTTCTAGATAGCGTGTCTTAACACAGACACACATGATTTATATGTAGACACATATCAGTTTTGATGAGAAGAAACAAGTGCTAATTTTCAAATATTGTTATAAAATATTCAGTTTTAAAGTTTTCCTTGTTTTGGCTTGAGAAATTGATAGACCATGATAAGCAATTTAACATTCACATCACCATTAGTTATTAAAACGTATGTTTAGAATATTTCTAAATTCTTTTATCAAATTCCTTTCCACTACAAATTCTTTAAGAGGCCTAACTAAATATTTTAGTTACTGAACAGAAGCATGCGCTGAAGTTGTAATTAACTCTACATAATATAGTGACTGCCGGTTAACTGGATCAAATTGGAATTAGATCATTTCGAGGAAATTTAAACGAAAGTTTCCCTAATAACCTAAAAACTCCGTGTTGGGAAGAGACTCGGAGGTCCAGGTTGGAACAAACGGTTAAATGAATAAAATAAATAAATAAATTCTAAAGGATAATTTGGTTACTTATAGACGCGAAACTCTAATGGGACTAGTCAATGAGACTACTCTAGCCCGACTTTGAAAATACAAGTAGTTCAGCAATAACACATGAACTACTGCGCAAACGGAGAGCGTACAGCGACTAAGAAATAGAGAATACACGTAGGGCAAACTGTAGTTCCCACTACTCTTAAATACAATAACTCATCCTATTCCCGTCTGTTACGAGCATGTTAACAAGATGTCTAAATAAATCATTAATCAAAGCATTCTCTACGTTTGCATTTTTGCTTTTCCTCTTTCCTTTTTGGAATAAGACTTTACGATGATCTTACCTGTTAGAAAGTTGGCTTTTTATCTTGTCAATAATTACAATTTTTCAAAATAAACAAAACTTTATGATATTACTGCCGCATGTATCATTTTAATATTTTACTACGACCCTCCAAATAAATTTATCCTGCGATTTTCTTCTTCAGTTGTGAATTTGAAGTATCCGTAAATATTGTCCAGTTCTATCATTCAGTCACATCCTTGGTCTGCCTAGCTTCCTTTTGCCATTAATCATTCCTTCTGTTATCATTCTAAGAATCTTTTTGGGGCTCATTTTTTGGATATACTCAACCATCCACGACTTTTGATCTTTCAAAAGATATATGACGCCAATTTAAATATATTTTTATTTTAATGGCCTTTGCTGCATGGACAATTAGCTAGGACAATTATTATTTTTGAAAATTATTCCATGCCTGAACGGGATTCGAACCCGAGACCTTAGCAACGTAGAGCACAAATTTTAATATTTAAATGTAGAAAATGTCCCAGAAAATATTTTTCCTATGACTGCTATCGAACTGTATTATTTCAATACTGTTAGTTGACAGGAAATTAGCTTAATTTCACACGTTACCATGATGCGCGCGCAGGCGATGCGGGAATAATAAATTCGCCCCAATGCGCATGTGCAGTGTTTGGGAATGAATACATTCGCAGCAATGCGCATGTGCAGTTACCGAGAATTTTCATTTCCGTACTGGCTGCGCTCGCATTAATAGCTGTTAACCATATTTATATTGTATTTTCTTGATTAACCGTATTTATATGTATTTATTGATTTATTGAAAAATGGTAATCGGAGGAAAAGAATAGTGAGCAACACGCGCAGAATGCATATTTTGCTCTAGTTGCACAATATACTATTATTTTTATAAAATTTGATTTTTAATTTATTATTCCATAACGTTCTTCATAACTTTTTAAATTTTGTGATGCCACCAACTCTTACCTAACGCTTTCTCTGAAAGCCAGAGATGTTAAATCATCTTTGTTCCCTTTTTAATTCCTCGAGTGTAGTCAAATAGCATATAGATGTAGCTACAAACTATTACCAATCTGGTAACCAATATTTGATTAAGATTACAATGAAAAAGCTACGTCACCAAATAACGGGGAAATAATACGCAACATGCTAAGCGTCCAATTCTCCGACAATAATAATAGGTAATTGGTTGCTTAAATGAGATACCTGGTGAGACAGGTGACTATGATTTTTTACCTTGTTGAGAATTGCATTTGTTCATAAAATTACAAATCTACATTTAAGCCGTCATTGTTCCAACTAAGCAGCAAATTGGTCCAGATAAACAAAGCAAATTCAGGCTAAATACTTGGATATGTTTTACACCAAGTAGACGGCAACCCTAATTAATTGGCGTCCCAATTAACCGGAATCTACTATACTTATATTTGTTACATGCAGTTAGCTACCACTTCAGCACATGCTTCTGTATTTTCAAAATCTTTTTGAGTCAATTGAATTCTGTAAATTAATGAGCGTAATAATATTAGTATGTAATATTAAAATACCCAATAAATTTTAAGATAAACTTCAAAATAATATTAAAATCGTACAAACAGCAGCGTATTTCCAAATATATATTTGGAACAAAATTCACCGTCCCTTTTAAATAATTTTTAACAATAATGTAGGCGTGTAAGTTAGTAGAAAAGCTTCGAATTATAAGCTTGGATATTCTACGAATATTAAAAATAAAAATTAGATTCAGTAGATATATTCTTGAATCTTTCTCTGCTTTCGAAATTAGGCTATTAATATAAATATTATCTTTCCGATGCTTTAGATGGTGAAATTATTAGTAATAATTTTGATAACTGAAACATTGAAAAATGTTACGATGAAGTGTTAAGTAAGAAATTGGTTGCTCAAGAAAAATCGATGTCGAAACGATATTATTGAATATAGAGACTTAACAAGAAGAGCTGTTGCATGAAAGAATATATGAAATATAGTGTATAGTGTATACGAAATACAGGCGGCTATACGTCCCCTAGTTTTCTAAGTATGATCTGCTTTCTCTTCCCCAGTTTTTCTTAGAATATTCAATACTTATATCATCAGTCCGCCAAAATGAAGACTTATCTCTTCGTTTGCACTACTAAGAACCTATTTTAGCAGTTTTGTTTATAAATTTACCAATATTATTATCAATTATTTTCTTTGAATATATTGACAGTATTCTAATTTGACGTATAATTTGGTCCTGCGATCTAACATTGCCCCCCAAATTACACCTAGGGCATCTACATGGTGAATATAAAATGGAGTCGTAACGTCAGTGATTTTATTGTGCCTGTGCCGTATTGTAAAAGCTGTGAAACTTACTAATGCAAAACTTGTAGAGCCATCTGTTAATGAAAAATTTACTACTCAGCTGTCAAAAACTAAATATTTAAGGTTATTATAAGTTGTACAGAAATATTGTAATTTGCATAATATTGCTCATGGAACCAAATTTTTAATTAGTATTGTAATACAAAAACTAAAGTTCTGAAATCAAAAATTTATGATTTAAAAATGAATATAATTAAAAAGGTAATCTGCATTTTACCAAAAATCAGTACCAATATCCTATATTAAATAACACGATTATATTTGTAAAAATACTCGAAAAAACGTACAAATAAAATCAAGCTTGACACAAAAACGCTTGTAAAAACGCAATAAAAAAATATGGTTTTTTAAAGTTGAGTAGTTCAACTTTTTATCAACAGAGGGCATAACAAATAATGCATAATAATTAGTTTAATAAAATGATGTTTGCATGCGCACAGTAAAATTGCTGATGTCACGGCTCCTTTTTATAAAAATAATAATAATATATTTATTAACGGCCCAAGAGCCAAAAGAAACACATATTTACAAAAAAAATCACAAAATACATAACGGAAACAGAAAACAGAATATACAGTTAACAGAGAACAAGAAATTACAAATATAACAAACATGGTTTGAGTTTTTATTAAATTAATTTTGGAAATATGGTCACAACTCGTAGGAGAGAACGCTCATTCATAAAAAGTTAATGAATGAGTTGTAGTGCCCAGTGCGTAAGAAAATTCTTATCGCTATCTAAAAAGCACTGTACAAGCTCGTTGCACGTCGCCCACAGTCTTTCCCGCAAACTATGAACATATTTCCTTAGTACAGCCATACATGAATTTACTGTGTTCGTCACAAACATTTCACTCGCGATACAATATTTTTTCAGACCAAAGATTACTCGAAATGCATTGTTGTAGCAAATAATAAGTTATAATCACCCTGTATTATATTTCAAAAATGACAATGAATTTTTTTTATAAATTGGATTATATTTTCTTACTAGACAAATAATCCAACCATAATGGTTATTTTTCTTTCATAGATTAATTGTCTTTCACATATGGTCCGAATAAGTCTAATAATTTGATACTTTTGTAAACTGATGTAGAATTAACAATTTCTCTTTCTTGGTCGTAATATTAGGGCCTCAAGTATTTAGTAATAAACATTTCTGCACTTATTTTAATGGTCCCTTTCTAAGATATATATTATTTTTTATCATTTGATAGTTTTTAAACTTTTACTCTAATTGGATAATTATTTTTTATTTAATTATGAAACATTATTTCTGAAAAAACACCAAATTACCTCCCTTACAAATTGATAATAATAATATAAATTGTTAATAATCTAGAAAGAATACTTGAAACGTTCGATATTATTACTAACTATTGTTGTCAATATATCACTGACCTCGCTGTTAAAATCGCATATGTCGATATATAATCTGTTTCTTTCATTTAAGCGGAACTAGATTTTGAAAACTAGTAACTTTTAACGTTTAAATGAGGCTTTTGAAGATCATGAAAAATTCGGAATTTTGGAATAGACTATAGCAATAAACTTTTCCAGGCAATTCTTCGAAATTATTCTAAACTACTATTTTTAGGATACCTACTTGTTATAATTCCTAACACATATGCTTATTTCTCAGAGGAACCACTAATAGAGAGGGCATCGCGCTTTCATACTCATGTAAAATATCATAACCAGAGAGATTGGCAAAGAAAGATATATAAATATGTATATTTTGTCTCAAACTAAAGCCGACATGCGCACCAAACGTGTTTTCAGTCGGTAATTTAGGCCACCTACGGTAATAACGTCATTCTGTCTCAGACGAACCAATAAGATTGGTTCCTCTGAGCTCTTTGCGTATGTCGACTTTAATTTGAGACAGTAGAAATGTTGTTTTTGTCAATCCCTCAGGTTACGCAAAATTCGTGTTATGTCTTCTCTGTTAGTAGTTCCTCAGAGGTTTATTCAGAACACTTCGTTTGGCCATTAATTACAAATAATAAAGAATTTGTACATGTAACTAATAATGTATCATACTATACTATAATATTCAATATTTAAGCAACAAAAATTTCTTATACATATAGAAGAAGTTCGATTTGTTTAAACTATTCCGACTGTATTTATCATAAATATATTAAATACAAGTTGATGGTTATAAAAACAACATAAAATAACAATAATTAACAACAATTTTAGCTTTCCTACATTTTGTCTGACTAATTCTTAAGGAAAGACATGTACTAGCATATTTCCCAGTAAACTGCTTGCTAGGACATCTATCGTGCAGTCCGTTAACTATAATGGAAAAACTAATGCCCCCAATGCGAATAGATCTGCGTTCACGTTAAACTTTTTTGTACAAGGTGGCTATTCTTCTTAAGTCTCTATATTTAGTGACGATACAATAACATTGATAGTGAAAATTCTTGCACAGAATCAATTGTTGCGATCATTCTTGAGTAAAAATTGCTGCAATAGTTATTAAACAAATTAAATTGCTGAACTAATAAGAATGTAAACAAGCTTATTATAATAATGACATCATCTAAAACTTGATCAACTAGAATTTATTTGGGCCTCTTAATTTCACTTTTTCAAATTGTGTATTTGTTTGTCATGTAATTTATTGTCATGAAAGAAAATTTACTCAAATAACTCTGAAATAAGTTTAACTAATAAATTGTCAAAATATTTCATGCTTTCGGAAAGTTCTTCAAATGAAATTTTTAACTTTTTAACACAGTAATGTAATGTTATGTTTTAAGTCAATTTCTGGCAAAGAAGAGTAGGAATTACGATGCGCTGGTCGCTTGCTGCCTAATTGAAGGGTTTTATGATCATTATAAATTCTACTTTAAATATAGTGTTCATATTGCATAGAGCTTTTTTCATTAACGTCACAAAAATCTTAAATATGTTTTATATTTATTCTAAGTTTAATCTAAATTTGTAAATACTTTCATTTAATATTATTTTCTTTAAATATTTACTTAATTTGGATGTTGAAATTGATTTCAATACAGGTATCCCTCGGTATATCCGATCTCCCTGTACATTATAACGCGATTTAAATAAAAAAATATTAATGAATCACGCGCTTTCCAATTCAAGGCGTAACATTGTTGAAATGACAAGGTCGGTTTAACTTCAAAATGTAGATAAAGCAAATATAAATGAATTACATCAATTCGTCACTATGGGAGCTCACCAAAGAAGATCTTCTCGAAGTGGAGAACGACATAAATGATGAAGAAGAAGTGCTTCGCAGTGTTGAGCTCGTCAAGAAGCTTTCAACGAAACAAATAGGTTGAATTTTTAAGCACTTTGATAGTGCATTAAGATCATTGAAGAGAATGGCACATGGATTGTGACGCCAATGTTGCCAAATAAGTTTTTTTGGGTTACTATAAATAACTCTATAGAGAAAGGGAAAATGCTGCCAGTCAGCTCACTATTCACAATATCTCAGAAAAAAAAAAAAAAAAAAAAAAAAAACTGAAAATCGTCTACCTATCTAATCAAGCTCTTCAAGACTGTTATGATCCAGACTCGCTAGGCCAAGTTGACTGAAGAATGGGAATACCTGTAGTTTGTAGATCTAATAATTGAAGAATAAAAAGTTGCATGCGTTTACCAATTTTAGGTTATTTTATTTGTTGGCTTGGGATCAATGCCTATCTTGACAGTTTAATAAAACGATGATTCGGCAGTTTTATAAAACGTTTCACACTTGCTGGTCAGCGCAACTGATAGATTAAAATTTCTACTAACAAAAAATATCAATAATTTTTTATTATTCGGGTTTACAGTTTGTTAAACTCGAACTCCAAATTTGTCATTTTGTTATTTCATCACCCCAGAATTGGTTTGTTCTATCTCCATTTTTTAGTTTTTTGAGTTGATGTTATTTTTGGGATTTTCAGAACCGTTTTGTTGTGTATACAATCAAATATTATACTTTTTGTATCCACAATCGATATATTTGACTATATACTTTGTTATATATCCAAAAAACGATTAGTATTCTAATATTGTTTTGTTCTGTGTCCTGTCTTAAAACTCATAATTTTTTTTTTTTATATCCAACTTTACATTCAAGCGGTATCCTAAATTGCTTTTGACGTTTCAGCATGTTTACACTATCCTAAAGTAAAACTGAAAATTATTCAGTTGAAAGAGGAACATTTTTTTTTATTATTAAATCATTTCTTAAATCTTTTCAAAATCTTTTGATTCTTTTAATTTACCGTATAAAAATAAAACGTTTAATTTATAAAAAAGTCGTTTTTTTTATTAATTTTAGTACTTATTTTACAAAGAAAATATAACAGTATATCAATTAATTAGAAAAGGAACTAGAAAGGATATGTACAAAACGAATAATAATACCTTAAGGTATCTAAGGTATTATTATTCGTTCTAAGGTATTATTATTCGTTCATCTAAGGCTTATATGTTCCCAAAATAAACACAAAAATGTTACCCTATATGCCACCGGTAGATCAAGAATAAGACGTTTCACACTTGCTGGTCAACTGATAGATTTAAATTTCTACTAACAAAAAATTTAAAGTAATTTAGTCAAAAAATTTAAAATAGTTTTATTAAAATAGTTTTGTCATTCTCCTGAATATATTTTTTGTTCTAGTTTCTAATTAATTAAATTAATAAAAGTACTATGAATATTTGTTTTTCTTAATTTTAAAAATATTAGTTCTTGTATTTTTAAATTATAATTTACAATGCAATAGACAGTAATGAAAAATGGACTTAGAACAAACCAATACTGGGGTGACGATTTTACGTTTTTTCTGTCTTTATTTTTGGGAATGTCATATACGGATCTATTCTGTATCTTAAAAAGTTAAAATTTAACCTCATGGTCGAAGTTAAAAAATTTTACCCATGCTTTACAATATTTTGTTATTCTGTTAACTCTATGGCGTCAAAATTTTAACTGCGATGTGGTTAATTCAGTAGGTTATATTTGGAATTTTAACTCAAGCCAAATACATGGCGTGAACTTTTAACCAGCTGTAATTCTAACCTCTAAACGTCAAATATCCAGAAAAAATGCATTTTTAGATTTATCATGGCAAGTCTGTTTATTTTAAACCAATTATTACTCGAACAAATTGATCATCAAGAGGTTAATAAGTAAAAAATTAATGTAGGTGAATAAAAAAAATATATATATAAAAATGCTTTTTAGGAGATCAGTTCGAATTAAACAAAGGCAACTGCGTGATATGAGTGATCCCTTAAATCTGAAGAAACATTATAAAATACTTTCATTTGTCTAAAACTTCAACGGAATGTCTCGTTTTACAAATGTTCTTTTTTTTGAAAATCCCAAAAAACCAAAAGATTTCCCGATATATTGCAAGTAAATATTTAAAACTTTAAAATTATGTTACACTTATAAATCTTGATTTCTCTGTTTGTTTAAAAATAAAAATAAGGTAAATATAACCTGAAAATAAAAGTATCTTATTATAGAAGAAAGATAAGACAGAAAAAATATTGATACATTTGCATGTTATGGTAATATTATATTATTTTCTTTCTACGCCCATAATTATTTATATATATAAATGTTGCACATTTCCGCAATATAGATTTATTATTCTTAGGAAAATACGCTCCCTTGTAGATAATTTCACAACATACTTTTAACCATAAGGTTAAAAAGTTAGAACTTAACGCTTGGGTTCTTGGGTAACCTGAGAACAGAATAAGAAACAAGGTTGAAATTTTAAAGCCTATATAAATTTTACTATTTAACCATAATATTTAACCAAATCTTTTTAACGACAAAAGATACAGAATAGACCCGTATATGTGCTAAATAAATATTTATTTAACCTTCGGACTGGTCAATAAATATTATTATTATTATTATTAATGTTAAAATCAATACACTTTACACGTTTATGTGTTGAACGATTATTTCTCAGAACCAATTATTCGCGTAATACAAGGGATACCTGTATACAGTTATCATTATAATGTTAGTCGTACAATGGATACATATTTTTAAATGTCGCTTCTGGGCTTTCTTTATTTCAAAGTCAGCGTTGGTGAACGTTTTTTTCGCGGGTGGTTCAAAATTGAATTCGAAATTTTGTAGCTTACAGTAAATATTTAATAAGTAATTAAAGAAAATACAAAAAAAATCTTAAAAGTTTAACTTTATACAACTATTTAATATACTACTGTTAAAATTGCGTTTGCTAATTCTTTGAATTGTTATAATAATTTAATATTTTATGTAACATTTGTATAATGCCTGTAGTACACGATGCGATTTTTTGTTTTGAATCTCGTACGATTTATAGTACACAAATTATTGTATCGTGTACTACAGGATTTTCGTACGAGATCTTGTATGATATTGAAAACCAACCAATATTTATTGTCTCGACCTAAAATATTGGACAGAATGAACCAATAATGCGCAGTATAAGTTGCGCAAATTCATGTTCTGTACGATCAACTGTTCATCTGTCAAACATATATCGAGGTTATTTAGTATCAACTTTAGCAATATTTTTTCTTATTTTGTTTAAAATAAATTTGATTTAGCTGTTCACATTCTTAGGACATTTATATATACGTTTGGATTTTTTCAACATCTTATTATCCAACATACTTAACTAGTGACTTATCTAAGGTGACCATTAAACATTCCAATCCAGGAAAAAAGTACCGGGGGAATTATTATTATTATTATTATTTTTTTTTTGTTTGTTAATGTTTGTAGATTTTTTGTCCACAAACTACTCTTGATTACAATTTCTATACTTCTTATTTATTTATTCAAGTTGGTTGTTATGCATAAAACAAATTCAACGAAATCAGTACTAATATAATATGTTTTTATTTTCTTTAAACTCTTTTATAACGATAATAATGAAAACAATAATATATTTTGATAAAGAAAAATCGTAGTTTTATAGACAAAAATAATAATAACAAAAAATAAATAAAATAATAATTCCCTTCAATTTCAAATGTAATAAATTAGAACAGAAAACAGTACGGCTTTGCGAATCCAGGAGATTTACTGATTTGGGACAAAGATTAATATTAACAGTCTTCAAAAATTGGTAAACTATTTGTCCGTTCTAGGTTAAGTACAATTATTTGAATTGTCAACTTACAAAAATAGACGTAGTGCGCATCAATTGGTACAGATTCAAAGCGATAAATATTGGATGGTATACTACACTAATTTTATATCCGTTAATTCTGAACAATATTCTCAATGCAATAATTATCGTACAACAAATCGTACGAGATTCAAATCGAGAAATTGCATCGTGTACTACAGGCTTAAGAATCTTACTCTCTGGAATATTTAGAACCACAAGTCAGGGGTTCCAAATCGTTTGAAATCGTCACGCTTATCACATTTCCACCAACGCTGACCTAAGACAACTTCTTTGACCTTTGCTATTTTTGCATATTGTAACAAGAAACTCCAAGTTTTACTAATCAGAGATGTAATGTTAAAATTTGGTTACTATAATAATCATAGGAGTGAAATATTCTGTTTTACAAATAACTCAATATCTAATTTACTATAATTTAATTACAGACCGGTGAAAAAGTTGATCAAAAGTAGATCAGAAAACGAATAAGAAGATGAAGTAAAATATCTTTTAAACAGATGTAACCATGGTAAACACTACTAGCATTGGACAACGTTAATATATTATATAACCGAATGGTATGATATTTCAATTTTTTAATTATATTATTATGTCTCTTATTTATTATTTGACATCTCTGTCTATGTGTTTTTAATGTATACTAAGAAACTAAAAACAGAGATTAATATAAATAGCATATTTAAGATTAATAAATTATATCAAAAACACCATCTATTATGCTTACTGGCCAATAAATGTAAGTACAAATTCACACATTAAACGCTTCACCAGCAGGAAGAGATACATGTTTCTAACATCGAAATAAAGTATGTCTAACTGAGAGATAATTTACGATACTCTTCAACACAGTATAATAAATTCAGCGAAAACAGTAGTTTCCCAATGATCGATCTACTGTAAACGTTCGTTTTCCACATTTATGCCCGGTTGCATAAAAGTCTTAAATCTAGTTATAAGCTAAAACTAGATATAAAACACAAAAATGCTTAGCAACGCAATGTGGTGCTAGGTATTGTTGTGTTTTATATATCTAGTTTAACTTAATTTTACTTAATTTTAATGCCCGGTTGCATTAAAATCTTAAAACTAGATATAAGCTAAAACCTTAATAAAATACAATAATACCCTTTTTTAGCTTATATCTAGTTTTAAGACTTTTATGTCACTGGGCATAAGAGTTTTATGCAACCAGGTACAGTGTGTTGAAAGTTGACGTGACAAATTAACTTAGGAATTACCGGTTTCAAGTAATAAAAACCGGTGTTTGTTCAAATGCGAGATGATCTTTCTACCATTTCCCCCCCTGCTGATTCTATTTTCCTGATTATTTCTCAAAGTCCTAGTACGGACCTCAGTATTTTTTTTTTTTTTCTCCAATTTTGTTTTCTACTTGGTTTTCTTGTTTCGGCTTTCGTTTCCGTTGTGTATGTCAAGATCAGGTGTACTACCAGGGGTACGTTCCAAAACATAAGTCTTGGAGTTCGAGTTTACTCTAAGATAATGTGGTCATGTGATCATGTTTTGGAACGACGATGTTGGAAGGTTAGGAGTGCTTATATGAAAATTCCCGCTAAAATATTGTCAACACGACATATTATTTTAAATAATTATTAATATCTTTAAATAGTGATGGATAAAAAGAAGAGGGAAGTATGTATTATTGCTGCTGATTTGAGTCAACAACGTATATCTACTAACGGCAATTTTAATAAATGTTTACAAACTATTGTATAATAAATACCTATTTATAATTAAGTAAAAGATTTCATTTTTATTTCAGAATCATGAATTTCTGTGAATTTTTTTCCATAATTCCTGTTTGCCATAATTAATTTCTGTTAATTTCGATATGTCAAAACTTACATTACATGCGTACGCATTCTGCGCATGGGAGTAAATATTACCCACCTTGCAAGCAGAGTTAAAAGAGTAAACTCTAGGGTTAACTCAAACCGGAAACTCGAATGTTTTGGAACGATCTTACTAAACTCAGAGTTAAGTTTAGAGTAAACTCCATAGGTTTTGGAACGTACCCCAGTTTGTAAGTTTTTACTTTACTTGATAACAGGGGCGCAACCAGAAATTTAACTAACAGGGTGCGATTAACAGAAAAAATTGACGTGAAGTGTGAATTGTCACACATTTCTGGGTTTTGTAGGTATTTAGTCAGTGAACGATGATTATTAGAAGGCCAAACGATGAATGTCTGTCACTATATAACACAATTACAAGTGTTGGTTTTAAATCCTTAAAATCAATAGGCACGACAAGAAGGTTGCAGTTAGTTTTTTTCTACCGTGTATCATATATCTCTAATAATACCATAATATATATTTAAACGCATTTTTTTTTTTTTTTTGTATATGTAATTGCAAAAATATCATTCAAATCCAGACCTTGCAACACTGCGGTCGATCTTTTGTCACGCAAGAGTATAACGCCTACAGAGACATTGTTTATATTGCGACTATATGAAGAACTAACAGATTCTCTACTAGAAATGGAAGCCCAGCAACCGGCCAGTTATTTATTTATTTTCCTAGTCGATATTTGCAAAATAAATTTACCTCTTCTTTACCCATAACAAAAGAGGTTCCATTTAATATACCTACAGTAAAATTTAAATTAAAAAAAAATTTTTTTTTCAATAACAAAAAACTATAATATTTTCCAAAAACGAAATCGGATAAAAAAGTCCTCTCGTACGTTTCCGGTTCATAGCAATATACATTGCTTAGAAAGGTGCGGGATATTGATTTTTTTGTACTTTTTTGGAAAAAATCGTATTTAAATAAAAAAAAATAATAAAAACTACTTCCCGTTCCTTTATCTACATCTTAAGAGCTATCTTTTGGTACCACACAATAAATTTTAACGACGACACAAAAAAATCAATATCAAATATTAATTTTATCGTAAAATTAATATTTTACGAAAAGCCAATTTGATCAAAATTTCCTGTTGAACTATTCCGGTTCCCATTAATGTACATTATTGAGATTTTTTTCAGATTTTTAGTTCAACCCCTCCGGGAGATTAGGGGTGACCATTATATTGACAAAAACCACATAAAAAAAAAGATTATTTAAAAATAAAAATTTGTTTGTGAATCCACGCATTAAGAGGTTTCATTTGATACCCTACACAAAATTTTAAAAAAATATTTATTTTTTCATTAAATACATATTTGTTCATATTTATCCCACGCTGTATTTTTTTGAACTCTACAGTTTTCCTATATTTGGGTCAAAAAGTTGTACAAGTATGCCAAATTTCAACTTTCTATGTTCAACCGTTTGGCTACAATTTTTACCGTACAGACAGACAGACACATGAGGGACGTTATAAGGGTTTTTTGGTGGTCATAGCTACAAAACCCTAAAAATGGAGATATAACTAAAATTAAGAGAAAAGGAACTTATTTTTTGACGTTACTAATAATTCGATGGCTTTGGTTTACTTTTACACTTACTATAAACAAATTTCAGTTAAAAATGTGTATTAACAGTCGAGAGAGGGGAGTGAAATTGCACCTTCTATGGCTGCGCCCCTGCTTGATACAATCATTTGTTTTTCCAGACATGGTCCCTAATGGCCTGTTGCTAAAGTAAGAATTATCCCTAACTCAAGTTGAAATCATTTGTTTTTGTTGTAACATATAAAAACAAATGATTTTAACCTGAGTTAGAGAAAACTCTTACGGTAGGAACCCGACATTAAACATACAGCTATTCTTGGTGCCTTATTTGATTGTTTTATCACTTTACCCCCAGATGTCTAGCTGGTTGTTTGGGTACTTAACACAATTAAATGACATGATTTGTTCCAAGATGGAGCCATTTATTCTAGTTTACACCTTATAGGTTTTGTTGCTATAACTATGCCTTTGGTTATGCTGGCTAATTACGTCCGTATGTAGGAGTTTGCTGTAGTTTTGCATTGATTGTCCTTAGTTTTTAATTTAATATTTTTGGTTGAGCTTTCAGAAGTTGATAAACATTTTAGAATGTTACGAAAGATATATTCGTTGCATTGCATCTATCAGTATTAGCAACAAGGCCCATTGGAAATGAAAATAATTTGTCATTTATAAAATCATGTGCTTAAATTAGTACCTTTATTTATTGGCCAGTAGTAGAAGTATTTTATTAGAAGTACTGCATTTCAAGTGACTTATGAAGTCCGTAGTAATGAATATATGTAAATATTTGTGACGCAGAAAAAAGCTCTAATATTAAAACAATAATTATGAGGAAACCAAGCTTTAAAAATGTTATGTAAAACGTTATTAATATATTTAAGTTGTAAAAGTTTTGCTCATCAAATTTTGAGCTAATGATAGGTATGTTACTTGACCATATCAGACGTGATTGTTTTCGATTGTTATTTTGTTTTTAGAATATAAGTAGGAAAAAATATATAAATACAATTATCGACATTTGAGATCTAGTAATAAGGTTACTTTAAATTCATAAAGCCCTTCGCAAAAAATATCTTCAAATACATCGTTATCTAAATGAACTGTTAAATTTTTTTATGCAATATCGTAGTAACGTTTTAAGCTAAACAAAATATAGATAGTGAGATATTGTTCTTATATTTCATTAAATAATAATATATACAAAATATATACACATACTTCGCTCACTCTTTACAGAGTTTTGTTATTACCTATGAAAACACTTTAAGATTTTATATAATATATAAAAACGAGAAGTTTTAAATTTTATGTAGATATTGTTGTTACTACTATTAAACACTTTGCAAAAGCTCTCTTTTTACTGTTTTATCCAATGTTTTAATGTTGTGTTACTTAGCTTTTAGATAATCAGTCACTTGCGCCCGGATTTTTCTAAGGTATGAACCTCTGAACTTAATAATCATGTAATAACTAAGAATTTTACCCTAGCCGTATTTTAAGGAGTCATATATATATATATGAATAATTAAAAATATTGTTCTACCACTGTCCCAAAATAGTTGTTACTATTACGCTCGGTCATTCCACCTTCAGATAACCTTCTAGGTAACTATCTGTCATAAGGTTATCTGGATTTTTATCTGCTGAGTAAAACTCGATACTAATCAGTAGTTTCAATACGTCAGTCTCATTATCCGTTAGATAGCTATCCGATAGATAAATTTGTGTTGGCGGGGTGACATATATTCAGCACAGAAAGTATCACATAACCTCATCTGTCAGATAGTTACCTAGGGTACATTCGGTTTAATGTTCCGAGCACGTTCTGTACACTCAAACGTGTTCGATTTGACGCTCGGAGTACACTCAATTGCATTCGTTTTGCGATCGAGCGAGTATTTAGAGTGCGCTCTATTTGTTCGGGGTTTTAAGACCGAGCATATGGCGAATGACGGAAAAAAGTGGGGGAACGGCGGGAAAGAAATAAAAGTTAAAAATTAAATTATAAATAAAAATAATAGCCTTAGACAAATAAGAATAGACAAATAATATTGTTATTCGTCTATGGCTACAGAGTAAGGCCATTTTGTGTAATTTTGACGTTCTGTAAACAGCAAAAAAAAAATATATTAAAATACACCGTGCATAAAATTAAAATGGAAAAAATTAATTAAATGAATTCATTAATTATTATTTAATTTTTAATTAATTTTATTTCTTCATTATTGAAAAAAAGTCAACGAAAAACCGAGGTATATAATTTTGATTTATGACTGACGTGAACTAATCTGACAGTAAAAACGCCTCCTAAAATTTTAGGGTCAGATTTTATAAATATTATGTCACAAGTTCGCTCCGTGTTCGAGTTGCTGCGCTCCGGCTGTCTCTATTCATGGCGTCACTATCAACTGTTCGCTCAGCGCTCGATCTACTCTGTACAACTCGAATGCACCCCTAGAGGTATACCTGAAGCTGGAAAGACTGGGCCTTAGTGTCTAAATTGTCACAATTTTACAAAAAAAATCGGAATACAATCAAATGTTTAATTAAAGCAAAAACTTTTATTTACTAAACATTAAATTTAACCAATAATTAGACATTTCCATTAATATTGCTGCAATATTTGGAAGACGGAAACATCATTTATATTTAAAGAACTATTTTTTGTTTTATAGAATTTATTTTTGTTATATAAAATTAACGTTTGTTTAATAAATTAGTGTAAATCAAATTAATATGTAACAATTGAACATCTAAATATTTGTTATAATACATTTAGATATATACATTACTTAAAAATTAGGAGTTAAGTTAAATTATGTTAGTGCAGGAGATGACGAGAATCCCTCAACGGCTCAAATTATGCCGAAAATGTTACTATTATAATTTTTATTTAATGCACTGTATGTATTGTAATTTAATTAGGTTAGTATTTCTAACAATTTGTGCTTGTAAACGCTACGGTAAATCCTATAGAACGTTTATTAATATCATGTATAACGTGCAGGATTATTTCATATCATTATTATTATCCTTCAACCGTACGATTCCACTGCTGGATATAGACCCCCTTAAAAAATTCCAATTTTCTCTGTCTTGTAGTCCAGTTCGTACATACACGTTTTAGGTCATCAGTCCAGCAAGTAGACGGTCTTCCACTGCTATGTTTATCTGCCTGTGGTCTCCACTATAAAATTCGTTTGGTCCATATGTTGTTCTAGCTAGATGGCCTGCCCATTTCCATTGCATTCCAACAACTTTTATAAGGATGTCTGTTCGTTTCGTCTGTTGACGAATTTGAGCATTTGGTATTTTATCCCTCAACGTTATACTGAGCATAACTCTTTCCATGGCCCTTTGAGATAATTGCAATTCAATGTCAATGTTAGAGTGTCCGAACCGTAGGTTACGACTAGTGCTGGGAACCGAAACCGGTTTTTCGGGTACCCGGTTCCGATTACCCGGTTCCGGATACCCGGTTTCGGATACCCGGTTTTGGATACCCGGTTTCGAATACCCGGTTCCAGATACGTGATTCCGAGTTCCTAGATTGGATACTCGGTTCTAGGGTCGGGAAAACACCAGAGGAATTCGAATGAATACAAATTCCCGATATTGATGTAAGTAAACTGTAAACATAAATATATTAAAATTAGTGCTGGGTACCGAAACCATAAAATAAAGTCAAACAGAAAATAGTGCGAACTTCCTAAATTCCTAGTAGTGCTGGGAACCGAAACCGGTTTTTCGGATACCTGGTTCCGGTTTTCAGGTAAAACCGGGTTTGTTATTTTCTTGTTACCCGGATACCCGGTTCCGAAACCGGGTAAACCCGAAACCGTTTTTATTTATTTTTTGGTACCGGTTCTGTCAAGATCGATTTCTGACAGCACTAGTATAACGGGTATAACACATAGTTCGAAGGCTTTTTAAGGCACACTGGGATATCATTTTTAAAAATGTTTCGTACTTAACCAAATGCTGCCTATCCTTGTGATATCTCCTGAAGATTTCACACGTTTAATTGTCTCTATCAATTAATATTTCGTGCCCAAGATATTTGTAAGCATCAACCTGCTCAATGTTGGAATCATCGATTTTCAGCGCCTCGCTCAATACAAGGTTTATCATAATTTTTATGATGTGGTATGTATGTGGTTTTTGTTTGTTTGTCTTGAGCCCCTACATTTTTAGCCGCCTCATTCAGTTTCTGCAGCATTTGGAATGGATTCTGAACGCAGGCTGATACAAGAACAATCATCGGCGAATCTCAGATGATTTAGCCCCACACCGTTAATGTCATACAGGATTTATTAATTGCATATGTAACATTTATTAATTTTCCATATAACAATCTTGAATTTTGTATGTAACATTTAAATAAGTTTCTATTTTAATTGTCCTTCAAAAGTATCAATAATTCACAAAATATTCTTTAATGAACATTTTTCAAATTGGTGTTTTCATTATATTTCCTCATGTCATCACATCGTTCAGTATTATGTCCACTTATATTTCCAGCAATTTGATTTAAAAGAATTAAATAGTTCCTTTATTGGTTCATTCTCTCAATCTTCCAAGTACCATTCTTGCTTATTTGACTTTGGCTTTTATCTTCCTAGAATTTTCTTTCTGTTCGTGTAATAATAAACACACATTTTTCAGTTCCCCTGTTAGGCCATAGTTGTGACGGAAAAAATAGGTACGCATTAAAAATTATAAACATCTTGTGGAGCTGACTCATCAAAATAGTCCAAGGATATTCATTGAAATACCCAATGCAATCAAGAAAAGAATATTCATTTGTTATCCCTTAAAAATTCTACCAATAGCTCGCAAACAGGGCCGCTACATGTGCGCCAAGACCGCCCTGCACTAGAATCGAACCCAAATTGCGCAGTTGTACAAACATTCATCAACACCTGCGGCATTTGGGCTCGAATAAAGCAAAGGATGGTTCCACGAATGCCGAATGCCCATACACGGGCGGCCGACACACATGCGGCTGCTCTGCTTACGCACCATTAACAAAATCTTTATAAAACCAACTTTCCTTTCCCAACCTTATCAAATATCCTTAAACCATTTTGATGAGTATATGTGAAATTTGGTTCAAGACTTAACAAATATTTCCTATTTTTTCTTCCACTCCTGTATATATTTTTGTTGTAGTCAAGTATCCATTTTTTATTCATTATCATTAATTAATCTATGTAAAGTTCAGTTTTTTAAAGAAATTTATTCAATGACAAATAAAAGAATCAACAATGAACTTATTTATATATGTCTTTCTCACGCGTGCTTGCAAGGCATGTGCGAGACTGAAATATATAAATAAATTGGTTGTTGATTCGTTCATTTGTCACTAAACAGATTTCTTTAAAAAACAGAATTGTATATGAACCTGTCTTAGAAAAATCTACCGCAAGTAACTGAAGAATTATTTGAACAATCGTGGTATGTGGAATCTGGGAACATTTTAAAATAATGATTAAATTATTATTCTTTAATGGTGAGAAAACAATCCTATTTAATCTATGTAAGCAATCTGTACTCTGTCTGTTCTAATTTGTCATGAAGTAATGAGATGTTAACAAATTAGAGCATCAAACATAGTTTTAATTTATTTTTAACTGTTCAGTACCTTAATTTATTTGCAATAAGGTATTTGGTCTGCGCTTGGTATATAATGTTTTTGACTAAACACAAATCAGAAAACTTATTGCAAAGGTTAATTATGGGAAATGAACTGTATTAATTTTATTATAACCGCTATTTAAAGACAATGAATAAAATTTTAATCGGAATTTGCAATTTAATACTGACAATTAAGAGAACAATCTTGTTTTTAATAATACGAATGAGAAACCAATATTTTAAATGAATTATTAATAAGCTAATAAAAACTGCAATAAAATGGTGTTTCAAATTTGCATAAAAATGTTGGCACATTCCATTAATGAAATTAAAAAATATAGCATTCGTTGAATATATCTTTTACAAATTAAAATGTAAAAATTATCTCAGCTATTTTTAGGATTAGAAAGGAGTATAAAAATAAATTTAATGCTTTGATGAAGTCAGGCGATAAATATTTTAGTTCAATATATGTTTTAAATTAGATTGTATCACACTTAATCACCTAATATATTATTGAACTTAAATTAGTTGCGGAGAGGCGGACCTCGGGCGGCAAATTTTATCTGTACATTTGTACCTACGTTTGAAACTTGAGAACAGCTAAACCTATTTTGATGCGACAACGTATTGGAAATTTATACACACATCCAAGATCATGATCTAAGGCAGGCGAGGGAGCCCGATGCCGCGAGTTCGTTCGCGGCTCGGACCCACCTTGTTCCGGCCGGCTGCCCGACGGTATGCTCTAACTGGCGGTGGGTCGCTATGTGTTGTGCGTCCTTTGGACCGCGGCAAGTTGGCGCCGGTGCGTCGAAATCGGACCTGGTCCAGTTCCGTGCCCGCGCCGCAGTTGGCCGCGAGCTTCTCAGACCGATCTCGCACGCCCGTCCGCTTTCAGCTTTGGGTAATTTCAGGACCCGTCTTGAAACTCGGACCAAGGAGTCTAGCATGTGCGCGAGTCATTGAGAATGACTAAACCTAAAGGCGCAATGAAAGTGAAGGTACGCCCCGAGCGGACCGAGGGAGGATGGGCGGCGGCGCGGCGGTATCACCGCGTCAACGCTCCGCACTCACGGGGCGTCTCGCACTCATCGCGAGGCGAGGCGCACCACGAGCGTACACTCTGGGACCCGAAATATGGTGAACTATGCCTGGTCAGGACGAAGTCAGTGGAAACATTTACATATTTTCATTTTCTGCGAAAATTATAACGTTCAATTTGCAGTTAAATATCGTTATAAAGATATACAATGAAAAATTACTTCGATGGCAAGAGCATTTACTAATGAAAAGAAAGGCCCAATCTAAAGCTGCAACGTTGTTTTTTTTTTGTAATGAAGAGCGGGTATATTGCTAGTATAAATAAAATAACAACATAGACCAGCAGTTCTTAACCGGGGGTCGCGAAAAGACCTTAGGGGGGTCCCGAAATTTACAAGAAAAAAAATAATTTTACCAGTTTTTGCTTTTAAAATTACAATAAACTTAATTATTAAACAATAAATTATTAAGAACATATAAAATATTATTTCAAAAATTTTCTTGGGGGGTTCATAAAATAGCTAGTTGTGGGGGGGTCTCGAATATAAAAAGCTGGCATAGACGACAAAAGTTACCCAATTAATAATTTTTTATAAGAGGCGCTCATGCTATACAAGATATTACACGAAACTAGCGAAAGATAAACAAACCGGTTTGGTCGCAGCAAAATCGTCGATCAACTTTCGTATCGTAGCCACATCTCGAAAGTACAGTCCCATTAAAGAGTTGTGGATCGATCTGATAAAATAATAATCGAATGTGACAAGTTGACTGAATACGCCGAGTACGGGAGAACTTCACAGCCTAATTTAAAGATGCTGAGTAGTAAAATCAACTTTTCTTTCGTCGATCGACTTTTCTTTCTTAACCACATCTCGAAAGTACTGTCCAATTAAAGAGTTCTACATAGATCTGCTTGAATGATAATCGAAAGCTTCAAGTTGAATGAATCTTCCTCGTACAGGAGAACTTCACAACCCAATTTAAAGATTCTGAGGAATAAAAGCAACTTTCGACCTAGCATTATCGTGTAACAAAATTATTGGTTTTCTTGCCTAGTAAGTAAACTTTCCTGTTCCATTTCGTCGACCAAATGATTCATTTGATGACTATAACAGTTGTCAGTAACCGTTGAACGGATATAGTTAATAAATTTCTGAACTGAACAGAGAATTTAGTTGACTGACACGAAGAAGTAACCGTTTAATCCAATTGGAGGAGCTCGGGAAACAACACACGCTTCATATCTCACCAGATGGACAGATAAACCTTTTTAGCATGGATTTTCGGTTTATTCTAACCATGAATATATACATAACTAATATTTCGTCTCCGGTAACAATTTTCTAGAAAATATCCTTTTTACATTGCCAACAAGCAACGACATGCATATTGATGCGGCTGACCATGCTGTATTCAGAGAGTACATTTAGTACCTACATTCCGAGCTTCTTAATTTTTATCATTGCATGTAATCGTCTCGAAATTGTTAGTCAATCAATTATCAGCTGTTTCGTGAGCTCTTCTTGCGTCTGTGACGGGTATATATTTTATAATGCTTGCAAATCATCGATTTATAATCGTCACTACGTTTCAAAGCATTGTTAGTCACTGCCATCCAAATTACCGACTTTAAAAGAGGAACATAGCAAATTGATTCGCATGCAATAACGAAGGTTTTGATTTATTGGAATTCGTACCGCAGATAGTGTCAAATATACATTTTTTCGCTCAACGTGTTCACTACTGTTTTGAAGATTAAGTTTATTATTAAATTATGACATGTGACGTTACACAAACCTCAATGCCAACCCTTCAAAAGACGGGAGTTTATTTAAATTTCAGATAATTTTGAGTGCATAAAAAATCTTTGCACATAACTAATAAAATGTAATTACAAAAATCTAACACTTCTGTTAAATGTAAATAAATACGACTTCACCGAATCGAGTTACATTGCTTCCTACATTTTTATGACTTTTTGAAACACCGATATAATAAAAATTTAATAATGTAATTTCGCAATATCTTAATAAAAGTGAAAAGAGAGATTTTGTTTATTGAAACAAAGTGTATGTAATAAATACTTTAAAATTGTATAAACTTTTAAAATATAAATGAACACTTGAAATCTTAAATACAAATTTGCTTTCCTTTGAGAATGTCTGTTAAATGCAATATTGGCCTATATTATTATGTTTGTTCTTGTTCTCATGTCTGATTTTAAGGTTAGATTATAAGATTTTACTTGTTTTGTTATTCAATTTACCAATATGCTTGTTTAATAATATAGAAACTTAAATATTATTTACTTGTTGTCTTGTTTGCCTAAAAAATAAAACAATCAGTTCTTTAATACATCCATATGTTCATTTATTTCATCTTCATTTTTAATTGTAATCATGTTTAAACAGGGAGAGATTATTCTGTCGTATTATGGGCACACCTACAGGTTAAAGTTATGCCTGTAATTATATGTTAGCGTAATGTTTTTTATTTATAATAATAGTAGAAAATAGGGTAATGCAGCTCAGCGAGGTAATACCGCGCATAGCGATTACACGCCTTACAATTTTGATAGTGAATACCACCAATGAACTAACTACAGAACTACCTTTAACTGAAATTGTTATTGGTGGAACATCCACTGACATACTGGGACATAAGAAAATCGCTTTTACATATCGTGGTATTTAATAAAACAGTTTATTTTTTTGTTTTTTAGTTATTCTCCAGTTTGTACATTACAAAGTACAAAAAATAAGATATTATAAAAACAAATCTATAAACAATTTATCACCTGATCATAAATCACTGATAAATTTACTTACCAGTCATTGCAATCCGCTAATTATGAAAAATTTAATAGTTTGTTCCAATTTTGTACAATTTGTTATTAACTTATTCAGCGCAAAATATTAAAATAAAAGCTTTAGTGGCTTTATGGCATCACCCCTGGACATCATGTAATACATTTCTTTAAAAGTGGGTTCTTGGTGGAACCACTGAGCAGCAAGGGAGAAGCAAGGTAAGCTTTAAATATAAAATTTTACCAGTTTCGAGTTTGTCTATTATTTATCCGGTGTTTTGCTGTTGTATTCACGTTCAATTTATTTCATTTGCATTAATCGTGTTTTAGTAGTGGACGAAAGATTAGACATGATTCAAACAAAGAAGAGTATACGACCGTTACAAAACTGCGCAAACATGGTAATGCCAGTGGCGGAGACAAAATATTTTTAAACCTCCCATTTGGAAATATTATAAAATTAAATAATAATTTTTATCGAATTAGTTAGGGAACGATTTAAAAGCTATATATTAAAATATAAATGAAAAAATATAAATAAAATGCTATTTAATATAAATATGTCAGTCATAAATGACAGAAGACAAATTAAAAAAATTTCCCTATCAAATAATTCGTATTAAAAAATACGATTTTAGATTAAAAGATGTATTCTAATAAAATAAATGTTTTATATAAACACGTTGAAAGCTCCTAACTCATACAAGATTTCTACGGCTATGCATGGCTATGAGTAACAAACCTAACACCCCTATTATAAGTAAAGTAGACCCGTCCAGGCGAAAAATGGTTTCTGCACACTTTTATTGGTGCTCATCTCTGTTTGAATCAAGTCCATCACATGAGTGGATTACAACAACGCGATATTATTCCATATTTAATGTAAATGGTAAAACCGTCCTGCTTTTAAGGATTACGAAAAATGAAGTATTCTAAATGCGTCAGTCTACCATAATACCAATAGGGCGCACACCAACCGGGGGGGGCACGGGCTTATTGGGCTCTTTTTTAGCACTTCGACAAAAATACTTGATTTTTGTCGAAATACAAGTGATTACGTTTTGTTTATCAGGTTATTACTTGTATTTTGGAAAATAAAATGCTTTTGGCCAGCCCTTGTTAATGAATAATTTCCCGATTCCTACCCTCTTAAAACCATTTTGTCTTCTGATCCCCCAAGAACAATTTCTGGATGCGCGCCTGATACCAACATACATATTTGCCTATGCACGTTTAGCAAATTAAAACATAAGATTTACAGATAAAGGTAAATCGAAGCATGAAAATGTATCTGTAGAAGTCATTGACGGTAAGTGTTGAAAACATTTTTTCTAACTATAAGTTTAGTGGCGTATATAAAAATGAGTTATTGAGAAGTGACATTACCGGTGGCACTTTGTGATCGAAGGAAATATGATTGACGACAGTAGTACTTAGCTGTTCATTTACACATAGAGAATAGGTAAATTTAAGCACTTAATTTACGATACGTTTTTGTTTTATTAAAATGGGAGTAAATATTTGCGACAATTTTGAATTTTTAAGCGCTACAGATGTATCTAGGGTAAAACAAAATCATCTCGCAAAAATTTGGACTTATACTCCATTAACTTTACCTCCATTTTAATTAAGAAAATTAAAAAACTTTGCCGCATATGTCAAAATTTTCAAACACAAAAGTGACCATATGATCTAAGGCTAAAAATGTATATCAATTTTCCAACAAAATTAATTTTTTTTCCCCCAAAATTTTAAAATTTGATCAAAAATTTTTTTACTCCAATTTTAGCCAAAATATAGTTTTAAGCTATCTTTATGGTGAAGATTATGAAAAAAAAAAATTAATTCATGCTTTCTTAGTTACATTTAGAGCCGATTTGGGTCAGTTTTTTTCCTATAATTCCAAAACTTTTGCCCAAACTTCAAAATTGACCCAATTTTATTGATCTGTGACCAAAAATACATATTTGTACCAATTTTCAATAAAATCGGAGACAAAAATTATTTTCTTAAAAATCATGATTTTTTAAGGTCTACCTTACGATTTTTTGCCATTTTCAAGGGTTTTGGATTACTGCCCATATATTTTTTTTTTTTTAACTAAACAGTGTAGAAGAATTTTAAAAGTTCAAACCGCAGATTTCTATCCCTAACCATTTTTTAGTTAGAATTTATCAAAATTTAAAAATAAAGAAAAATTTTCAAAATTTTTTCAGTTTCGAAATTTGGTTACATGTCAATTAGGACCTGCAGATTTCAAAAATTTCAAATCTTTACCGCATTTCGTTTTTGAGATACGTCTATGCAAAGATGAAATTTCTATAAATAGCGCCTTATTAAATCGTCATATTTTTAAAATACGGAAAATAAAAAGGCCTCGAATGCGAAAACTTTAATTTTCCAAGTCAAGACGTTAATATTAACTCTAGTATGATAAGGCCTTAACTTCGCAAATATTCATCTGAATGAAAAAATACATATAAATAAATGATTTGTTTCCTTATTATAAACTATTATGATTTTGGTGTTAAGTAGGGGGGTCATTTTCTTGCGAAGGCAATGCAGGACGGAATTTGTATATAAGAGGGAAGGGGAACAAAATATAACAAAAATATAGATTGTGGCTAATATAGTTTAAATATCGCAACAAATAAAATTAACAATTGAATAAAAAATATCACAAAAAAATAAATTATAAGGATAACTACATATATGAAGTAAATAAAAATTCAATTTATATGTACTTTATATATTTGTGATTCTTTATACTTTTATTTAATATCAATATTCAAAAATTAAACTATACAAAAAAATTAAACTATAAGAAAAGTAGAGCGCTGGCAGCTAAATAGATGTAAAGTAAGTTAAAATTTAAAATGCAGGACATTTTGAATCAAAATGCAGGACGAATGGTCACCCTAGTGTTAAGTCCTATAATGTAGATTGTAGTTTTAGGTTGGCCCCCTGTAACTCCTCTAATTTTAACCTAATTGAAAAAATACATTGAACAAAAAAAGGTTAGTTTTTTTATAAACAATTTTATTTTTTTTCTGTTAAGTCAATAATAAGGGAGATATTTGAAGTTTTTTAATAAACAGTTGTAACCCCGAAACACCCCTCTAGAATAAAAATTGTGAAATGCTTATAGCCTATGTTAGGGTGACCATTCGTCCCGCTTTTTGCGGGATTGTCCCGCATTTTGATTGGGTGTCCCGCATTCTAACATTTTGTCCCGCATTGTAATTTGTATTTGAGGACCTTCACTTGGATTTGGGAGGTGAGGACATTTTTTTGCTCTTCACTTGGATTCGAAAGGTGAGGACCTTTTTTTTTCTCTTCACTTATATCTGGGAAGTGACGACCTTTTTTTTGCTCCGTCCCGCATTGCCTTCTTAAAAAAATGGACACCCTAGCCTATGTTCGAATCCTGGTTTCACTCTATCATCTTACCAAATTACGTGAAAATATGTCCAGCCGTTTTTACGTGAATCTCGGACAGACAAAAATTGATTTTTTTGTGGACATTGTCTTATAATCATCTGAAACGTGTAGAAACCAAATGTGAGACCGAAAAAAAAACAGATGTAGCCTCCTATTTTATTAATATAGATTTAAATAAAAATTCTAGTATAGAACTTTTTTTTAGTTAATTTCAATCAGGATTGTTTCCTGATATACCACAACATTGGAATTTTTTCCATAATTATCAATATCATGATGCAAAATTGAAAATACTATACTCCCAGTTTCTAGAAAATCCATGTTTGGTTAATAAATGAAAGCTAAACTGATTCTGGTCAACATATCTTGCATTTCGCAACATTTTCTAAGAAATTCATTCGACGACCAGTAAGTAGACGTGTAGGTAAAATTACAAACTTTAACTAAAAGGAAATAAACATTATTTACTTATTTTTCAGTTTCACTTTCTGTAACTATATATAAATTGTATTATTAAGCATAATTAAAAGTAATACTTCTTGCAAAGAGAAAATCGCTTGATAAATGCTCATGTCAACTTACCTTAAGAAAGCTTCCTAACTAAAAGAAAGTAACAATTTATTATAAAAATCAATATTACACTATTTAAAATTATATAATCACATATGTTATTACATAATAAGTTAAATAAATTAAATTAAGCAACGATGTACTTGGTAAGATGAGCCGATTTGACGAGGGGCCCTACGAAATGATGTGTACCTCTTTTCCACCATTGTCTAGGGACTGGATACAGCATTTTTGTAACAAATTTATATTCGATTGACGGCTCGCGTTCAGGCGAGTAAGGACTTGCCCCTGAAACAAATGACGACATTAGTACCAGTGACAAGTTGATGAACAAAGGTTGATAAATTGTTGACACAACATCTGAAGTACCTAGTGTTTGTAATAATATATCTTTAAAAAATGTTAAAGAGCATATTTTTTCAATTTTGTAATTATCATTCATCGAGTCATAAATAAGTATATACAATAAAAAAATAACAATGGCATATATTCTAGTATATATTCACCATCGTCTACAATGACTTATTGCCATTGCTGACATTAAAAAAATGTAACAACGTGCCGGTTAAAAAAAAATGAAAACGTCCTGACGAGAAAAAAAAAATACCAGATGGTAGTTGTGGCGAAAATTGTTGATATGGTTTTTGCCCGATGTAAAAACTGAATTTACTATTTTTTTATTTATTTTTTTTTATTACCGTTTATTCTACTATTCATTTTGACAACCGGCTGTTACATGCGTACCGGCTGAATATCAGCCCAGCTTATTGCCATTCATCAGAGAGATCTTCAATTCCTTTTGCGTAAAAACCATGGGTTTTAAGATGAAAAAGTCTTCGCACTTTTGAACCAAGTTTTCATTAAAGAAATTTGCGATTATATCACGAAAGAACAAGCTACAATTGAGCTACAACAAAAGAGCAAATAAAACTAAATGGCAAGTACAACAAAAGAGCATTCGACAAAAGAACTGGTGCATCAGAAGAGCCAGTGTGTCAAAATAGTTATATAGCGAACTAGTTTCTCATTTTAATTTCAGAATCGTTTTGTTCAGAACACTTTTTAAGCCTAATTCAAGTCCTGATTATTTTGTTTTCGTCCAAGAAAAATCTAAAGTATTATCTAAAAAAATCTAAACAATTTATTTGACCAAAATATGAAAAAATATACTCCTATTGTTTATTGACTATATTGCTCGGTAGAAAAGTTTCTTGGGAATGTACGTAGGGAGGGATTTATTAAATCGACCCCCCTTGAAACATCATAACCTAACCGAGTGAGCCAGGTTTTTAGTGCATAATAATTTTTATTCAATATTTATTACTTTTATATTTGTCGAACTTGCTCTTTTGTTTTACTGGCAGTTTTCTCGCTGGCTCTTCTGCCACTTGCTCTTGTCGCACTCCCTCTTTTGTCACTTACTCTTATGAGACTTGCTGTTATAGAAGGCACCAAAAATTTGTCCTAATTAAAGTGTTTGGCAGTGGTTTACAAATAATATGATACTCTAAAAAGGTGCAAGATCAGTTCAGCTTGGTGGGTAAGCTAGAACAGATTAGAATCTTCATACATTTTTATGTTACTCTTGCCAGTTCTAGTTTGGCCCAGCGGGAAACCGGGAATTACCCGTGATCTGACGTTAAAAAAAATAATTATAAAACCTGGCCTGGTCCAACCGCGTCCAGATTTCCCAGTCCAGTTTCTACGCTTACTGTGTACGGTTTTGCGTTGTCTTGGAGAATAACAACATTTTCCAAATAACGACTGTTGGGCGCTTTAAAAGTAAACTTTTATGGTGAAAATGTTTAATTGCCCTGCTAATTTCCAAGTACATTGACGTGCATTGCATTCTACCAATGATTTTAAAATACCATCATCAAACAGAGCTGAAAATTGTACAAAATCAAGAGTAACTGGAAAATTTAAATTGCTTATGGTCAGGCACTCACACACGGGGGTGTTTCTAGTGTTCGGGCACCCCCCAGCAACTAAATAATAATTAAAATTCAATACGAAGCTGGGAGGCAAGAATAAAGATTTTCTAATATTCCAATCTAATAATAATTATTAAGTAAATAAATAAATATGTAGTTTGAAGTGAAATGTATACTTAACGATTATATAAAGAACGTTGAAAAATACTGTGGTGGTTCGAAAAAAAAAAAATAGTTCAAATGTGTTCTACAAGGTGCATAGACAGACAAGAGTCAGTAATTATATTGGTGAAGGTTTTTGAAGCAATTCAGCCTTCCCTAGAAGAAATTGTTCAGTGGAAGGACAGGGATACATATTTGCAGGCTTTAATTTTAAATGTCGCCATCTCAAAAGCTAATTTTTTGATATCTTTATTAACAATAAGCAATTTTTTTGCTATCACTAAAATGTTAAGTAAATATTTACAAACAATCAATAGAGATTTAAAAAACTCAATGACATATGCTGACTCCGTATTACAAATGTTAACTGATTTGAGGGAAAATGCTGAAGTATCTTTTGGTGAAATTTTCAATCGAGCATCGTTGTTGTTTTCCAAGTTAGAAGAAAATGAGCTAACGATGCCCAGGTCATTTAACTACTCAAACATGGCAATCTAAATTATGCACAGTAACTAAGAATTTGATATATAAAATCATTATTGTATTTACACTATTACCCGGGTATTACCCGCTACCCGTTAATTACCCACTACCCGTTACCCGTTTATTACCCGCTACCCGCTAATTACTCGTTGCCCGTTAATTACCCGCTACAAAATTTGGAAATACAGTATATTTTTTTGTGAACCTCCAAAATATAAGTGATCAGCAAAAAAAAGGTCCTCACTTCCAAAATCCAAGTGATGAGCAAAAAAAAAAGGTGTTCACCTCAACTGGTACCCGTTAATTACCCGCTACCCGTTAATTACCTGCTACCCGTTAATTACCCAGTACCCGTTAATTACCCGTTAGTTAACGGGTAATGGGTAGATAACGGGTAGCGGGTATTCAAACTCGGAACCGGATAGAACCTTAACGGGTCGGGTAGCGGGTACCCGGGTACCCGACGTCATTCCTAATTTACACATAAATCAATTCAAAATTACATTAATATGAAATAATATACACAATTGAATAAGGCCCCCCTGTCTTGTGCCTTCGCAGAACCAATAATAATTTATTTGCTCTGATATTTTTTAGAAATGGACACCTCCCATGCCATATTTCAGTGTGCGCGCCTGTTTATGGTATTTAGAACTAGTTTAGTTATTTAGATTTGATTATTATATTTGTTAAAGTAATGAAATAATAATAATAATAATTACGACATATCATGTCATTTTATTATTTAATTTGTAAAATATTCTGATGTATTACAGCAAATTGAAGATCATTTTGAGAATTTTCATCTATATTTCTGTCTATATCCTTTAACATTTATATATTGTTACCAAAACGTTGTGCAAAACTTCCCACATTGTAATTTAATTATTTTCGAATTAAGTTTGCAATATTATTGACCAATAATGAAGCTCACTCTCAGCGGAATTTATAGTAGCTGGACCATTACCTTACTTCACCTCAAAAATATAAAGCAATTTCAAGGTTTCTTATTTATAGTAATGACAGGTTAACCTGCAAATTCCAGTTATTACGTAAATTACATTTTTGATTCGAAAATTGGATCAATTTAAATAATATGTAATATAATTTTTGAGGTGTATTTTACACTACTCTATTTTACGGGCATTTAGACACAAGAAATCTAGTAATATATAATTTAACGAATCTAATTTTACATTAGAGTAGAGTTGATCGTTAAAAACTATTATGTTTTTATCGGCAAAGAGACATGCGAGGTTTGGCTATTAATTAATAATATTGGACCTCTGTGGATCGAAACACATCGCGCAGAATGGAACTAGGACATTGACCTTAGACAAGCATAAATAAGACCTCCAATTTTTGTCGTTGTTTTACCAAACCATTGAATGTGTTTTATGTACCTACGTATCGGTAAAATCAATCATGTGTCTACAATTAAATTTTAAAAATCAAAAAGTAAAAATATCGGATACCGCACTCGTACTAGGACTAACTCTAGACAAAAACATAAACTGGACAAACTACATCGAATAACTTAAAAAGGCTGTGCTCATGTTTATTCCTCCTAAGGTCGTTACAACTTAATTATAGCATCAAAGTGTTAAAGAATGTACAGAGTGATTATTTAATGGCGAGACGACGTCACTGGAAGTTTTAATAATTTGCCGTTTCATACACATCGTAGCAGGCGATTATGCACGCATGCGCGTAGTAGACACTTCCGCCATCTCCAAATTATTGAGTCAATGATTTCCTACCATTCTTTTATTTGATTTTCTATTATTTAATTTGATAATTCGGGACGTCGTCTCGCCATTAAATAATCACTCTGTATACTTTTCATGTTTCCACTCACATTTAAAGTATAATATTATCCACTGGGGCCAATCGATTAATTCTAAACAAGTATTTCGTCTCCAAAAGTCAGCAATACGAGTCCTTCGATCGCTGAACTCCAGAGACTCGTGCAAGAATAACTTCACCCAACTTAATATATTAACCCACCCAGCAGAATATATTCTATCTCTTTATATGTTCGTCTACAAAAACAAACAACTGTTCCTAAAGATCGAACATTCCCATAACACAAGGAACAAAGATACACTAGTTCCAAGGCCACACAATTTAACCTGTTACCAAAGTGGTGCCCATTCCAATTGCTGTAGATACTATAATGCGCTTGTCGATTAAATAAAGTTGTCGAAAAAATGCACTCATTTTCAAGACCAATGTTAAAAAATACCTAATTGAAAGAAAACCGTACGACGTTTTTTAAATAATTTCCATATTTATTGTTTATTACTATTTATTTTATTATTTTTTCACTGTCCATGTCTAATGTTTTAAATATGAATAAAACTAAACTAAAACATTCAACAGCCGTCGAATTGAAACTTATACAATGTTCCGTAACTGCACACATAACTACCGCGGTCGCGGTTACGGTAAAGTCGTGGTAAGTTGTGGTTACCCAGTGGTTACCTGAAAACGCGTTTTAGTTACGGAACGGTAGTCACACCTCAGTTGATAAAACAGACAACTGAACTGTCATTTTATGGACGTTATAGGTTATAGATATTCTCTTACAAACTTATTAATAAAAATATTTGTTTTATTAGTACTTGTTTACAATGGCACATTATATAAGAACATATATGATTTTTCCCGATATTATTTTTCACGACATCGATCAATATTACTAAAAATCAGTTACTTACACTCATTCTTACTGTTTTAATTATAGACTATAGTAAAATAATATTATAATTTACTACTTGTATTACAAAGAAACGATTAATTCCCTCCACTTAACTATCGCCTTTTGTAGTTTACATAAGATCTGAAGTTTGTAGTGGGAGGAAATAACCACACTAACCGCGATATTTCCGCGGTTAGTTTGGTTACAAAAAAGTAACCAAAATTTTCAGTAACCGCGTTCCGAAACCTAACAATTTTCCTGAAAAGGTTAATGTCGTACGCTTTCAGAACGGGAAACTTCAACCGCGGTTACTTTCGTCGAGTAATGTTCCATTGTATTAATGGTGATTTGTTTAAGAATTGGTTATTGTAGATACAACAATTCAGTACAGAAGTACCCACGAATTCGAATACTTGGAAATTTTCGTGGAATATTGTTAAATGTCGACAGATCATTGCAAACGATGGTAAATATACGAGGATAGTTTTTTTACCTGCACTTTTTAAATTTATAACGTATAATAATGAAATATATCTAATTTACCATTAACCTTGTATGTAGTTCATAGATACTCAGAACTTTTAATGCGCTTTTCTCAACTTTGTCAGTATGTGACTTCGTCACTTTTCGCAGTAAGCTCACGATATGAAAACGAAACTTATTTATGACTCGACCACATTAGTGCACGTTTTTAATACATGCGTTGTAGCAGAACTGATTCTATTTGATACAGTGGCGTAACTAGGAATTTTAGTCCCTTTACACATTCAGCCCCACGTGCCCTCCGGTTGGTTATCAGTATAGTAGAGGTATGAACTCCCGGTGCACAAGTGGGGCTCAAAGTGTTAAGCAAAATTATTTTAAAAAAAACCTCCCCCAAACAATATATATATATATATATATATATATATATATATATATATATATATATATATATATATATATATATATATGAGTTTAAATTAAGGGACTGCCAAAAAGGAAATCCACGACAAAAAGACGACCAAAAAGAAAATCCAAATGAAGTGATGATTAAAGAAAAATAATTCAAATCAAAGATGACAAAAAAAAATGAATTCAAATTCTCGAGCTTTGGATCCTTCTATTTCTTAGGTCCTTCGGCATTGTTTAACCGCGTTTAATACTTCAATCTATTGACGGTATATCCTTATCTGAGTAAGAGGACATGTGATTTTCTGCTGACAGCTGTCAAAATTTGACATTAAAAAACACATTTTTACAGCATGTAGCCACTGTTGCCGAATGAATATTTCTATTATAATAGAATGTCACATGAATGATACAATCTATTCCAAACGATTACGCGGAATCAACTGGAATTTTTATTTTTGTAAGTTGTCACGAGCACTTCTTTTATTGTTTGAAGTAGGTTTTTGCTAAACAAAATTAACAAAAGCATCAATTAATCTGTAAAAGCAACTAGAATTGATAATCTAGTTCCGCCTGAACCAAAGAAACAGACTTTATTTTAGAATTGTTGTAATTTAGTATAAAAAATGTAAGTATCATCAGTCTTACTTTGTTTTTCTTATAATTTTAAAATGCCATAAATAATAAGGACAGAAAAAAGATATTTGAATTTTATAAAAGAGATAAATCTGCACTTTTAAGCATATTAGTATAGGCTATTCCAAACGATTAGGCGGAACTAGATTTTGCAATTTAGTCACTTTCATCGTTTGAATCGTTCTTTTTAGCCGTTTTGTTTAAGCTTTGTAAATCATACTTACAATAAACATTATTTGGTTAAAATTAATATTTTAAAATGTCATTTTCTTTATATTTTGATTTTTTGTGTCATTCTTAATACAAATTTCGCATTTATTTATTTTTTTGTTATTAAAATATTTGTAAAAATTATTTTATTTTTGACATAAGTCATTCGATTCCATGGTTTCACTGTTGGAATTTTAAATTTTCACATACCAAACGTCAAACGTGAAATAACCCAAGCAAGGTCCTTTCTCGTGACAACCTGAAAGAACGAAATTCCCATTTAGTTACACCTAAACGTTTGAAATAGCCTGTAGAGCCGTGCGAAGGGGGGTCAAAGGAGCACCGGCCCCGGGCGTCTAATCTAGAGGGCGCGAATATCGTCACTATCGGCGTTTTGGGGATTAGGATGGGTGCCAAATTCAGGCTTTGCCCCAGGTGCAGATTTTCTTTCGCACGGCATTGCATATTAGATAAATAAATAAATGTTGTTTAATTAAACATTGTTTATTACTTTAGAACTTTTAAACAAAGTTTGAAATCGTGAAATTTGAAACAGATTTCATGATTTCTGTTGTCCTATTCGTCAGAATTATTTTAAAATTATTATTATTTTAAATAAGAATCACAATGATGTATTGTAAATTCGATTTCTGTGGCATACTTTATGCTGATTGAAAGAGTGTGTTAGCTTTAGTTCTGTGTCAGTTGGCCTTAACCCCTATGACACCGGTTTTCAGTCTGCCTGCATTATACACACCTACAGCGATAATGTAAGTTTATAATAATATCGTTTAAAATTGAAGCTACAATTATAGAATAAAGGGATCAGAGGTCGAAATGAAAAATTTCACGAATCGAAACACCACTTCAGAAGAATTGTGCGACTAAACAATTTCAAAAAAAGTTCCATGATTGCAAGAACCGGAACGATGTTTCCCATAATTTCACTAACCGGAAAACCGTTAATTCCGGGTCCTGAATAGGAATAAAATAGTTTACTGTGATACAATAATAGTTATTTACGCATGAACGGCGAAATAATCGAGTTAACAGCACGAGATCCAAAGTCAAAGTTTATGTATTATATGTCTCAGTGTGTAATACGTAACTAACAGGGAAAGTTCATTTCTTATGTTATATATTTACAGTACATTTATAATATTATCACAGTATTAGTTGACATGGATACGTCAAAGTCCGTTTACACCACAAAATCCTCAGATCTATTTATACACACATCGAAAAAGTCTATGGATATTGAAAAAAATATGAAAATACATTGCTTATTGAACATATAATGTTGTATTTCAATTAAAGTAGACAATTATGAGTAGTTGGCTATGGAAAACAATAACCAACAAGACAAAACAAATACAAATTTGACAAATTTTATTCAGTACATGATCCGTAGGTTGATCACATGTTTCATTTTAATTCGATTTAAAACGTTTATATTAATAATTGCAGAGTTTTTAAGTAGTGGCATTCTTTTTAATAATGGAGCGACAGTATTTAACTATCCATGAGTTGAATCGTGTGGTGGGACTTCTCCAAGCTGTCTTCAGGCAAGTTGATGTCGCCCAGCGGATAGGAGTTTCTCAAAGTGTCATCAGTCGGTTATGGAGGCGTTACAGGAAAACAGAAAGTCCAGCCGAACAACATCCGGGACGTGGTCGCTGTACAACAGCAGGTCAAGACAGGTTTTATGGTTTTAAATGCTAGAAGACAACCTTAATTATAGACAAAGTTAATATTCTATCTCGACGACCAATCAGATGTCAACCCCTCTCTAGAGGCAATCGCAGAGCAAGATTAGACTGGTGTCACAATTTTCAATATTGGTGTGATAATGATTGGGCTACAGTTTGGTTTACTGATGAGTTCAGATTTGGAATTCATCCAGATTGTCGTCGAACAAGGGTATGGAGAAGATCCGGTAATTTGGAACGTTTGCGTCACATCCAGGAACTTTATAGTTACAGAGGTGGTACTGTTATGGCATGAGGTGGGATAATCATTGGCGGTAGAATTGATCTCGTTTTTCCCAATGGATTTTTAACAGGACAACAATATTTGGATAATATTCTTCAACCTATTGGGCGTCCATTTCGTTGGTGATCAGTTTCATCTTGTCCAGGATAATGCTTGGCCACATGTTGCGCGAATTGTAACGAACTGGCTGGATAACGAAGGTATTGATGCGATACCATGGCCAGCACAGTCACCGGATCTAAATCTGATTGAACATGAGTGGGACATCCCTAAGAGAAGAATTACTCCACATATGGATAACATCCACGATAATTTTAGATTCAGAGAGCGTCTAAGAGCAGAATGGGCACAATTACCTCAAGAAGACATCGATAATGTTATTTTATCTATGAACCCCAGATGTAGGGCTATGATCAACCAAAGTGGAGGTTATACTCTCTATTAGCATTTGTTTTTTTTTTTATTATTTCACAATTCTGTACATTAAAAAAAAATTGAAACATTGATTATTTTTATAAATAACATTTAGCTTATTTTGTTGTAAACTATTCTTTATTCAGTGGCGGATTAAGCCTTCGACGGGCCCAAGATATTTTTGATTTACGGGCCCTCAACGTAGAGACGTTCAAAGGGAAAGGGGAAGGGTTCGTTGGGCCCTTGAAAATTACGGGCCCAAGACAATTGTCTTTTTTGTCTTTGCGAAAGTCCGCCACTGCCTTTACTGAGTATTTTAATTGATAGAATACAATAAAGGTACAAAAGAAACCATACGCTATTTATTTTCATATATTTTTTAATATCCCTATACTTTTCCGATGTGTGTAGTTACTATTACAAAATGATATAATAAATATAATATAGCCAGTGGCGTAGCGTGGGTTTCAGCCGCCCGGGGCGGATGCCAATTTCGCCGCCCCCTTATTTAGGTATTTAAATCTAAAAGGCTCAAAAATTTACAGAATTTGCCGCCCCAAAAAAGAGCCGCCCCCACCGCCTCCGCTATGCTACACCACTGAGAGTACATACAATTTTTCGAGTTTCGAGAATGTTCAATAATTTAACAATCACAACACGCACTTAAAGAAAATAATGAATTGTAGCAAGTTAATTTGTCCATGTGAATTGGACGACTGATGTTGCAGGTGTTATTAGACAATATTGAACTCTATTCTTTATATGAAAGAATCGATTCTCGCTGAATATTCGTTGTGAACAATCCGAGTACAAAATAAAACACGGGGAATTACCGCAAGGTAACCATGTCAGGCATATATGTCTGACATGGCGCATGTATAACTTCTTAGTGTCAGACACATATGGCCGACGTGGCGATTAACGTGTTAAAGAAAGGCTATTCCCCGGTTCCGTCACATTTAAATAATAAAAAATTCTGTGCTCATTTTAATCGGTCCGAATTGTACGTGCGACGAAAATATTAAAAGAAATGTTTCAAATTTTTAGTTCAGATTACAAGATATTATTTATTGAGGATTTTTGCCGCCCCAAAAAAATGCCGCCCGGGGCGGACCGCACCCCCCGCCCCCTCGTCGCTACGCCACTGAATATAGCCCCTACATTCATACATTTACTTGGCAACACTGCCGCCCTCAAAAATCATAACCTCAACATAACCCAATATTCACATGTCTATACTCTCTTCAAAATGCAGAGATAGTAATCACGCACGAAGTCCCAACCTTCATTGGTTCATTGCTTAACGGTACCGCAACGAAACAACCAATAGGGTAGCGACTTTAATCTTTCACGTGATTTTATTACTATTTCTGCATTTTGAACACAGTATAGTTATTTTTATGACTCCTAGCCACCCTAACATGATGAACTCAGATGAGGAAACGCCGTGAATAGATTATGGTTACGCCACTGATTTAATGAAATTATATACTCCTATTTAATAAAACACCGCAATTATATTTTGCATCTAATTGTATTGACAATTTGCCTTTTTTATTCAAGATACATTGACAGTTGACTTTGACATCATTCTTTTATTTTTAATTTTTTCTTTACTTTATATTTTTTGTCAGACAACTTTTTCTACCTACATAATTAATCAGTCTCCAAATTTTTTGCATGCCTCCTTCAAATCAACGTTCTGTTGGCCCTGAGCATTCGCCGTCGATATTCCAATTCGGAATTATAACGAAATATGTCTGAAAAGAGACATTATATAAAATTTACATATTCTAATTAATCTTATTATTAAGTGTATAAGATAAATTTGCTGTAAAATATTCCTATACACTTCAGCACTCAAGGAAAAAATCAATACAATGTTCAAGGAAATCATTTACATTTTACAAGTGAATCAGGTTTTATATAAAACATTTATTGTTTGTGTTTAAAGTGCAATGGAAACATTATTGCGAAAATGTGTAATTTGAAAAACTTGAAGGTCATCTCATAAAAAAATTGATGTGAAGTGTGAATATTCACACATTTCAGGGTGTTGTAGACAGAGCCGCAATAGGGGGGGCGGAGGGGGCGGCGGCCATGGGCGCACTAAGGAAAAGGGCGCTGCAGGCTTGACTAAAGGGCGCCATTGCGAGGGCGAGGAACTTTTTTTTTTTGCTTACTGCGGCTTTGGTTGTAGACAGAGCCGGCGCAAGGGTCTGCGGCGCCCGTATGCAAGATTTAATTGAGCGCCCCCAAGTAGTGCGCAATTAGCTTTTTTCGAGATCTTCCCTTCTAAATTTGAAGTGAAGATCTAAAACAAAAAAGGGCCTCATTTTTACATTTGAAGTAAAGACCTAAAAAAAAGGTCCCCACTTCTAAATTTCAAGTGAAAACCTAAAAAAAAGGTCCTCACTTCTAAAATTACATTTCACCTACGCTGCTTTACTTTTATATATTCAATTAGTCATTTAGCGCCCTTTCGAATCTCACGTCAGCGCCCCCCTCCCAGTGGCGCCCGCATGCACCGCATGCCTTGCATGCCCGTCAGCGCCGACTCTGGTTGTAGATATTTACAGCGCCGGCGCTAGACTTTTTGCCGCCACAGGCAAGATTTTTCTGGCCTGGTGATAGAAGTAAATAACAGTTTGTTGTACTTGCATTCAATAGTTTTGCGCTACAGACGCTGAGTATTTAGTAGGTAGTAACAAATTGTGGGAATATAAATAAAATTATACATTTCGATAACTTTTGCAAGAATAATCCACGTGCTTACATCTAGAGATAAATATTGTAAGCACGATGTTCAATAACTTTGGAAATAATGATCAGATCAAAAATTCTTGGGGTACGATTCCGGTTCACATTAATGTGCCTTACTCAGAATTTTTCAGATTTTTAGATTCACATTCCTGGGTTAACGGTGTTGTATAAAAATGAAATAATCATATCAAAAATTCGGTACAATGGTTTCTTGGTGATACCTACGAAATCTTAAAAATATGTGCAACACTCCGAAATTTAACAAACAAATTAGCAATTAACTTAAAAAATATATATGAAATAAAAATAAAAGCAAAAACTTAAATGGGTTTGAAGGTCGTCGTAAATCTTGTTTTTACGTCAACAAAAAAATGTTTATATGTTGTTATGATTATAAATTTCAAAACAATTTTTTGGTACTGATCTCTTCTTTTGATATATAGAATGGAACGTCTGTCTGTCTGCATGTTACCTTAAAACTCGCGGACAACTGAACCGATTTTGATGTGGGTTTCGCCAACATATTGAACATTTGAAGAGTCTATTTCCAAAACGTACCTTGTCAATTAAAAAAAAATCATTTTATTGTTTTATTGGCAACATTGACGCCATATCTTTGAAAAAAACACCATCATTTCTTACTAAACCGACCCAGAAATCTTAAATAAATGGCTTTGAAACTGTCGCTTGTTTCCAAAACGTCAATTCAAAGACATTTTAGTAAAAATCATAGATAATTTATTATTATTATTATAAAAATTCGATGTTCACTTAAACCTAATCTCTCTATTAAAACTTCCCTATTTCCAGTTTTTTTTAGTGCTCGACATCTAATCACCATATTAATTCTTTTTTTTTTAAATATATTTGTTTGATCTTAGCAACTATGGACATTAACCAGGATACATGTGTTTTTATTTAATTATAAATTTTTTTAACCTTAAAAGTACAAATACAAACGTCCATGGCATCACCGGGATTTGAACCCGAGCCACCCTGGTCTAACAGTAAACACGCCAGTATATTAACCATTACACCATGGTGATTGGTTTTTAATTCTTGAATAGAATGATTTTCTATTTCAACATATTTTAATTTCGAACTCGGTACTTCGTCTTCGTTGAAAATAAAGTCATTCAATATACTCCGGCAATGTACAAATGAGATATTTGTAAGGCTAGTTTGACAAGAGCTCACTGGCGCTAGTGTTTCTGACGTCACTTTGTATATCGTCTGTTCATTTCCACATTTGAACCGCATAGTAAACACGGCGGCAAAGTTTGAAAATATGATTATAATTATTTGAGTACAAGTCGCTTTTTACCTTTATACCCAATTTTCACTGTATATCTGCAAGGTTCTAGGCCAGAGTTTCCCAAACTTTTTGAGTCACGGAGCACTTTTCACGAGAAGAATTCGTCGCGGAGCACCATCTTTGCTATACGAGGGTGGATCAATAAGTACCCGTGTTTGAAGACAGGTGGCGTTGCTGAAGGAATTTGGCATTACCATCCTGTTCTGCCATCTGTCAGACGACACCATACTAAATTTCAGACTGATTCATAAGTTAGTTTTTATTTGGCAGCTAGTTGTATCACACGTGTTTCGTGTTTCGCGATAAAATGGAAAAGGATTAATATCGATCCGTAATTCGCTTTTTATTTTTGGATGGAAAAACATGCGAAGAAATAAACGCGAAGTTAGATAATATCTATGGGGAGTCTTCACCATCTATGACAACCGTGAGATATTGGTTCAACGAATTTAAACGTGGTCGTACATCTGTTTTTGATGAGGAGCAGCCAGGCCGCCCGGCAACCGTGGTTACCGAGGAAATCGTTAAAAAGGTCCACGACATGATTCTTGCTGGTCGCCGAACTAAAGTGAGCGAAATAGCAGAGGCCGTAGGTGTGTCGTACGGAACGGCAATCGATATATTACATGATAAGTTAAGTATGAAAAATGTGTCGGCCGGCAGGTGCCGCCATTGCTCACGGTGGACAACAAGCAGATACGGCTGTCAATGTCGAAGCAGTGTTTGGACCTCTTTAACCGAAATTCGGAGGAGTTTTTGCGTTAAGTCGTCACCGTTGATGAAATCTGGATACATTATTATACACCAGAGACCAAGCGACAGCCAAAACAATGGATTTTTCCGGAAGAATCTGCTCCGAAGAAGGCAAAGACGGTTCCATCGGCCGGAAAGGTCATGGCCACGACTTTTTGGGATTCGAAGGGAATAATCCTCATGGACTTTTTGCAGAAAGAATGAACGATCACGGGACAGTACTACAGTGAATTGTTGGACAGATTCGATAAGAAATTGAAGGAGACACGGCCCTTGGCTAAAAAAAAAGGTACTGTTCCACCATGATAACACACCAGCACATTCATCCGGAATTGTCGCGGCCAAATTGCATGAACTGCGCTACGATTTGCTGCCGCACCCACCATACTCGCCCGATCTGGCTCCCTGCGACTTTTTTCTGTTCCCCAAAATGAAAACATGGCTCGGGGAAAAAAATAAATAGCTCAAACGAGGAGGTTATAGCCGAGAAAGAAGCGTATTTTGAAGAGTTTGATAAATTGTATTTTTTTGAGGTGTTAAAGAAATAGCAGAAACGAATGGGAAAAGTGTATCTAATTAGGGAAGATTACGTTGAAAAATAAAAATAAAAAAATTGTGAAAAACTTGCGTCTTCATTCCTAACACGGGTACTTATTGATCCACCCTCGTATATATAGCAACACTAGTAGATCGCGGAGCACTATAGACGTTCCGCGGAACACACTTTGGGAAACTATGTCCTAGGCTAACAGCAAAACTTCCTAGGTTGGTATCCTCTCCTAAAGAGTTCTTTGAAATTTGAAGTTTTTATTCTATTATCTAATAATATATGCCAGTTTATAATATTCTATTTACTTTTCACTTCAATATTTTTAATAAAATGTATGACTTCCACCTTTGTTTTTCACCTTATAACCAGTGATGGCATCCTACTGGTTCGGACCGGTTCGCGCGAACCGTTTCTTAAAATTATTGAAACCTTAGGGAACCGGTTGTTAGAATTATTAAAAATAAATGAATTACTCTGACTTCCGTTTTGAATCGTGCGCCGTGCCCTGCAGTGTTGCAAATGTAATATTTATTTTATAGGTTATTAATAATACGCTCTTAAAATTTTTTCCTTATATTTAATAAATGGAAGTAAGTGATTTGTTTTCACTCTTAAAAATACAGAATAGGTTCCTAGATATCACATGACTTTATAGAACCGCTTCCTGAAAATTTAGGATGCCATCACTGCTTATAACTCAATTTAAATTTTAAAATATATATGACTCACCTGTTATTGAACTATAAATTATAAAAACAAACGCAGCTACAACAATAAAATATTTAAAAGTAGCAAGTTTTTTATACATTTTAAAAATCATGTGTAAAATCACAGAAATAACAAACAAATACTAGTAGATCTTATAAATTACTATTTATATAGGAACTTCCTTTGAAAGAACCTTGCTTCATTAATGCCTTGCTACAAGTTCATGAGGATTAATCTAGTTTTCCTTAAAACAACATCACAAGGATTTCACTTTTGTTTTATTACAATGTTGATACTTTAATCAATGTCGATACTTTAATCCTATGTCGATAACAACAATGTCGATTTAACAATAATAAAAACAACTGAACATGTCTTCACTTGTTAAATTAAACGAATTACTAAGTTTAGCGCCACTGTTAGAAAGTGAAATGTAAACAACTAAAACGTGAACTGTCCAGCATGCACGCCAACTGTCGTGTGAGTAAAATATTAAACAAATGAAGTGTTACCATTGAGAACTCTAGGTCGTAATTTTAGTTTTTTTGCTTAACATTTTACACTGATATTTAACCTTGCTTTTACATTAAGTAGCGATATTACTTTCGTTAAGTTATTTTTATTGTTCAGAATTTGGAAAATGAGAGCAGTTAATAATATTGAATTACCTACGTACCTTATAAACACTGGCGTAAATAGGGGTTTGCAAGTTATGCCGATGCTCTAGACCAGTGTTTTTCAACAAAACCACGGACCAGTATAATATATAATTTTATAACGCGGACCACTAATAATAATTATTGATTCATTTTTTGCAAGAAAACAAATATATTTAACCCTTGCGTTACGGTGTCCTTTGGTTGCGGTGTGGGGTACAAATATACCCCAATTTTATTTTATCGTAAATAAATAATAAATTAATAATTTGTATTCAGGTTTACTATGGAATATATTAAAAATGTTTTTTAGCTGAAATAACAATATTTTCAATTGCATTTTTTTCATACGTCCAACATTCATAAAATCCTGTTTCATACTAACCAACTAAATTTCTAGCAAAGCATAGTATACGCCCAACTTGTTACGTCCGTCCTGTCCGACGTCCAGATTCAGACTGAAGCGGTAGCTGCTTTGCAATAATCAGGGAATTCACCCGAGTTGACTCCGCCCTTTACTTAAAAATAACCAATAAAATTCATGAAAAATAAATAAATTAATATTAGGTGTTTAAAATAAAAAATTAAAAACATATTTACCTACATTGTTTCATAAGTAGGTAAATAAAGTATTTATGGTATTTATAAAACTCAAGAACGCTTATTTTATTCAAATTTTGTGGGGTACATTTTAAGTAGGACCGCTCCGTAAGAGTTAATGTGTTACTAAATACATTTATTTTATTTGCAGAAAATCACAAAAAGTTTACAGAAAATACACAAAATATAAATTATTTACATAAAAAAATTTTAAAAATGCAAAAAACTCATGTAAAACTTTCGCGGACCACTAAAATTTTTCTGGGGACCACTGGTGGTCCGCGGACCACCTGTTGAGAAACACTGCTCTAGACGCCTCTTAGACGTTCTGCTGAATGAGAGCTACATTTTTAGATTTTAAATTAAGAAGGAAAATAAAAACTGACTGTAATTTTTGCCTGTATAATAACATATTTATAATGTAGATTTCGGGCCCGTAGTTAAAGTTAAAATTTTTGGCGCACAGCAACCGGGGCTATTTGCTATTGGGGCTCTTGGAACTAGACACAAATGAAGATGACTGTTTATTTTTAATAACTATACACTTGTAATAATCTAAGGGTCAATTTTTCAATTCATTGTTAATTGTTGGTTAGCTCAAATCAATGTTAACGACATACATATTTACAATAATAATTACGGTAACCACTAACCAGAGAATTAACTACCTACCGATTGAAAAACTAGCCGTTAATGTAATATAAATTTTTTAATATCCTGCAAGACGGATGCAAGCACTGGATACGCCAGGAATACGCTAATACATTAAAATCTGGACTATTTGGCGGTTGTGATTAAAGTTGATTTTGAATTTCTTCCTTGCAATTCAACTCAATTTTGATCAAAATTTACCATTTTGTTAAAACAGCGGGTGTCACTATAATTTGTCGAAAATACGCGTTTTTTTCTGTGAATTACTTGACATATGCAAAACCATTTGCGCACCATTTGTTTATTAGTTGCCTAGCAACCACTTATTTAGAAATAAAAACAAAAAATGATCAATATTATTACTTTCGTTAATCCCACATTTTTACCGACCGTCAACATATATAAGGGAGGTACTGTGATCATACCGATTTTGACATTTCGAGATTTCGATGGATCTCCACGAATTGAGGTCCCTACATAACGTTTAGACTATTTTTAGCATGGTGTCTGTCGGTCTGTCTGTCCGTCTGTCTGTCTGTCCGTCTGTCTGTCCGTCTGCCTGTATGTCTGTCCGTCTGTCTGTGTACACGTGCAGAGCAAATTCGGCTGAAAGGATTTTTATGAAACTTCATATTTAAGCTTCTGCCATCAATGGCACGAGTTGATCAACTTTTGGTAAAAATCGGTTGACTAAAAATGGGAGTTTACTCGTGTCGATTTTAAGATTTTTGCGAATATTTCACAACAGAAAAATATTTCGAAAAAAATTATTAAACAAAAGTTGCTATAAAAGCAATAACTAATAGCTTTTATTTGATACGTTTCTTGATAAAACGAAAAATTTCGAATAATTTCTGTAAAATTTTTCGTAATTTTTTTTAAGTCTCAATTTTTTCATACTTATATGTAACGTTTCCATGGTCATGATAAATAATATTTCTGTTAGAAAATATTAGGCCAAGTTATTTCTACTCTGCTGCTAGAATGTATTTTATATAAGTACTTTACGATGGCGGTCGGTCCTGTGGTGGCCACAGCTGATTTTTTAAAGTAATGTATACCACATTTTCGGACGTAGGGAGTATTATCTTTGAGCACATCAAAACAGTAGTTAAAACGTGATGTTTTAAATTAATGATTTATTATTAATAATTCTTTATTTCCCCTAGGCCTTGCGGCGTTTAGGGTTTTAGCTGCTGCATGGAAATAGAAATAATCATAATAATAATGCAATACAATACATTACAATTTGAGTATATTCAATAATTTTATATGAATTTCTTTATTCTTCATTCTTCCTCCGGTGTCCCTCTCTTTCTTTCAATTCTTTTTTCGGCTTCCGTCTCCGGTCTCTTTCCTTCTTGACTCCAGTTCTTCCGCCCCTCTTTCGTCTCTTTTTCGCTTCTTTCCTCTCTTCTTTCCTTCTCCTTTGCCTCTCTCTTCCTTCCTGTTCTCAGTTTTGTTTTACCGCTCCGCATTCCTTCCTTCTTTCCTCGAGTATTCTCGCCCATCTTTCTCCCTTCCCTTCTTCACTCAACAGCTCCTTTATCTCTTTTACTCAGCTTCCCTTGTGTCCATCCCACATCTCCAATAGTACTCCTTCCTTATCTCTCCCCATTCTGACAGTTTACCCTTTTGTTCTTCATTCATTGTTTCTTTCCAGCATTCTCTTAATATTTTCCTTCTTTCGTCCCTTCTAATTTTCTCCTCATACTTCGCACCTGCTCCAACTCTCAGTTTTTCCCTCTTCATTTCCTCCCTCACTATCAGAGCCGCAGTAAGGAAAACTTGCGCTAGGGGCAGTCGTGTTTTGGCGCCCTTAGCAAATAATTCTCACCTCTCACCTCTCAAAATTTAAGTGATGAGCAAAAAAAAAAGGTCCTCACCTTCTCATCGTCACAATGGAGCCCCTTAGTCAAGCCCATCAGCGCCCTTTTAATTAGCGCGCCAAGGGCCGTCGCCCCCTCCGTCCCCCCCTTACTGCGGTTCTGCTCATTATATATCCTAGTGTCGTTCTGTCTAATCCCATAATCCATCGCATGTATCCCTATTATACCCTTTCTACTATCTCCCATTCCTTCCATCTCCAGATCTCTACTCCGTACATGAGGATACTCTTCACTATCGCGTCGAATAAGTTCATCCTCCACTTGACATCGTCGGTAAACCTCCTCTCTCCTATGCTCCATAGCTTCCCCCTAACCATTCTTGCTTTCTTCACTCTTTCCCTAACGTGCTGCTCTGCCCTGTTGTTCCTCGTTAGAACATTATCCGAGGTACTTCATACTTTTCACTTCTTCAATTTATGTCCCTGACCATTTCCATCTTATTTTCTTTCTCTTTCTTTTAATTAATGGTTTATTATTATCACCTAAAAAAATTTCTTAGCGATATAGAAAACATTTTTTTTTTTTATTTTTCTAAAACACGGTTAACTACATATAGATGTTTTCTGAAACGAACGATTAAATTATGTTTTATGGTATATTTCTTATCACAGTCGATCCGCTTAATGGCACTATAAACTGAGTATTACAAGTCTGTTTTATCGTTTTGAATATATTAAATTTGTACAGGAAACTGTATACTGACCAAGTCAATTTCTAAAATTCTTTCTGAAAATTCATAGTTACTCTGAGTGAGGTTTATAAGTGATAAAACATTGACAAGAAGAAAAAAACGTTCGCATTTAATTGCATATTGCGCAAAGGTCATGATCCGATAATTATGTCACAAATGACTTTCTTCTTAAGGCTATACAATTTAAAATTACTTCATACGTAAAAAAAAATCTATACAATCTGTTTCTGGGTGACCTTGTCTTTATTTAATCATTTTAATGCCATGGCACTACTCATTCGATATAATTAAGAAGTTAGCGGTTGTTAGCAAAATTTCCATGACTTGTAATTAAAGTATTAAGTCTAGTGTAGACGACAGGTTTTTATTTAGCAGGCGGTTGCGGTTTATAAGCCGCATTCAATATAACATATTGTTAACGATGAATATTCGCAAACGTCTAATTGTTTTGCCAATGCGGATTAAAGATCGGAGCATGTTCTATTTTATTAGCAATCCGCTTGCCACCTGTTAAAATGAAACCAATGTAAATTAATATAGGTTTTTTACACCCGTTTCTTCCGATTTTAGGATTTCGTTGGGACGATTAAGAAATCCTTATACCGTCACTTATGTGTCTGCCTCTCTGTTTACTATAAATTGTGACCAAACCTTTGAATAAAAAGACACAGGAAGAAGGGTATTGCATAGATTCACAATTCTACCGTCCGACCAAAACCCCCACTCCTAAGAGCTATAATATGACACATAACTGCATCCTTTTGGCGGATGTAAAGACATGTGATTTTATACGTAAAGATGCGTCAGATATTTTAAAATGGTAGATTGTAAAATTTGTGGCCGGTCAAATTTCCGTAAATTTCCACTACTTAGAGCTCTCTAGTTCCCTTTAAAGTCGCGTTTAGTCTTTTTCCTGTGTCTTTATATTCAAAGGACCAAACGCATTGACCTGGAAAGTTGAAATTTGGCATGCTTATACAACTCTTTGACCCACACATAGGAAAAATACTAAAACATCTAAAAAACATATCCCCGTAAAAATATAAACAAAAATGTGCTCATCAAAAAAAATATATTTTTTTAAAATTCTGAGTAGGGTATCAAATGAAAGCCCTTAGTACGTGGATTAACGATCAAAATTTTATTTTTGCAAAATAAATTATTTTGATGCGATTTTTGCCAAATTTGTGCAAAAAAATTTTTGTCCCACACCCTGTAGCCCAGATGGTTTAAACTAAAAATCTGAAAAAATTCTAAGTAATGTACATTGGTGTGAACCGGTATAGTACAACAGGAATTTTTAATCAGATTATGTTTTCGGAAAATAACGCATTTTTTGTGTTTTTAACTAAAATATGTTAAATATTTAATTCGCTATGTAACACTTCAAATAAGAAAGTCTGGTAGCTCAGATGGTTTCGTAACGCACTTAAATTGCAGTGCGAACGTTGCAGAGTTCGAATCCTGTTAATTTTATTTTTTCCTGTTTTTTTTTTGCATTTCTATTTTGTTTAAATTATTTTGTCAAAATTCTAGTTATATTTTATAATGAGCATTTCACAAATATCGGAGAAAAACTAGCCAACCAGATAAAAATCAATAAAAACAAACAATCTAGTATGCTTAATAATATACCGCGTAACGAACATAGTATTTATCTAACCCCAACTGACCCTAATGAGGTAAAAAATATTATATTATCATTAGCAAAAAATAAATCACCAGGTTACGATAAAATTACAAGTAATCTAGTACAAGATATTGTTAACTATATTGCAGATCCGCTGGCTGACATTTTCAATAGATGTTTCCAACTAGGAACCTTTCCAGATTGTTTAAAGAAAGCCGTTATTATCCCAATACATAAAAAAGGCGCAAACGAATTAAATAACTACCGCCCTATTTCTTTAATAAGCACATTTGCTAAAATATTTGAAAAACTTATTATAAACAGATTGCTTTCATTTTTTGAAAAATACAATATATTTAGTAAGATGCAATTTGGTTTCAGAGCAAAAAAATCTACAAGTGATGCTGTCGCTACTCTGACGCAGTACATATATTCTAGCATTGATCTATCCAGACCATGCCTTGCAGTGTTCCTTGATTTAAAAAAAGCCTTCGATACCGTAAATCATAAACTATTATTAATTAAATTAGAAAAATACGGAATTAGGGGCGCCCCACTCGATCTTTTACGAAGCTATTTATTAAACAGAAAGCAATACGTCCGAGTAAATGATTCTAGCAGTACTGACAGGACCGTAACGTGTGGTTTGCCACAAGGAACCGCGATCGCTCCACTGTTATCTATATATATAAAATCGTAACTAAGCTACCTACTCATAATCAACGCCCAGCCCAAACCACTGAACCTACAATCATGAAATTCGGCAAGTATATTCCCTCCATGACGTAAGCACCCACTAAGAACGGATTTTTCGAAACTCATCCTTTAAGTGGGTGAAAAGGGGGTTAAAAGGGGTAAAATGTGGCTTCACGGTTTCCTTAATATCTCTTAGGTCCAATAAGATATCGACTTGGTTTTAGCTTACAAAGATTACTCATGTAAGTATTAAAAAACATATTTCAGGATTTTGCTCTAATCGACCCCTAAAGGGGTGAATCTACAATCAGGGTGAATTATAGAACCCTTCGCATCTTCTGTGTTTATTGTGTTATAACATTCATTTTTGGCATACAGGTGTCTTTTTAAAATATTTAGAAAGTGTTTTGACCGTTTTTTTCAATTTCACCCCTAAAGGGGTAACTTGGTATTTTATATTCGGTAGAATGTCGTCTAGACAGAGAAACATAAAATTCGGGGAGTATATCCCTTTTATGACTTAACAACTCCCTAAGAAATGATTTTTGAAATTCAACCCCTAAGGGGTGAAATGGGGTAAAATGTGTTTTCACGGATTCCTCAATATCTCACAGGTCCAATAATATATCGCCTTCATTTTTGCTTCTAAATATTATCCATATAAATGTTGAAAAACTTATTTCAGGATTTTGTCCAATTCATCCCCTAAAAGGGTGAATCTACAATCAGGGAGAATTATAGAACTCGACGTATTTCCTGTGTTTGTTGAGTTATTAAATTCCTATTTGACATATAGATGTCTTTCTAAAATATCTCGAAATGGTTTTGACAGTTTTTCAAAATTTCACCCCTAAAGAGATAAATGGATATTTTTTACTCGATAGAACGTCCTCTGGACAAGATACATGACATTCGTAAAGTATATACCCTGTATGACGTAAGTTCCCACTAAGACGGTATTTTTCGAAATTCAACCCCTAAGGGCTGAAATGTGATTCCTTAATATTTCTTAGTACCAATAAGATATCGACTTGGCTTTTACTTATAATGATTAACCATACAAATGCCGAAAATTTTATTCCTGGATTCTTTCCTAATCAACCCCTAAAGGGGTAAATCTATAATCGGGGTGAATTATACAACCCGTCGTATTTCCTGTGTTTATTAGGTTATAACATTCATTTTTGGCAACACCGGTGTCTTTTTTAAATATCTCGAGATAGTTTTGACAGTCTTTTAAAATTTCACCTCTAAATGTAAATAAGGTGGGGGGGAGTATAAATGGGTATTTATATTCGACAGAACTTCCCTTGGCTATAGAGACATGAAATTCGGGAAGTATATTCCTTCCGTGATGTAAGGTTAGCCATACAAATTTTTGAAACAGTAATTCAGGATTTTCCCTAATCAACCCCTAAAGTGGTAAATCTACATTTGGGGTGAATTACAGAAACCTTTGTATTTCCTGAGTTATAACATTCCATTTTGGTACATAATTTTCTATTTAAAATATTTAGAAAGCGTTTTGAAAGTTTTTTTAATTTCATCCCTAAAGGGGCAAATTGGTATTTTTTATTTGAAAGAACGTCCCTTGACATAGAGATATGAAATTCAGGAAATATATTCCCTCCATGTCGCAAGCACCCTATTATATGGAATTTTTCGAAATTCGACCCCTAGGGGATGAAAAGTGATAAAATGTTTTTCCTCGAATTCTTCATTATATTGATTTGGATTTTGCTTACAATGTTATCCGTATATGTGTTTAAAAATTAAATTCAGGATTTTGCTCTAATCATCAATCCCTAAAGGGGCGATTCTAGATTTGAGGTGAATTATAGAACCCTTTGTAGCTTAGGTGTCATTTTAATATCATTAGTTTCAAGATTATTTCATTTTGACCGTTTTTTTTTATATTTCAACCCTAAATTGCATTTTTTATATTTCCCTAAATTTCATTGGTACATTGGTATTTTTTAGTAGACAATTGAAATTCGGGGACTATATTTCTTCCATGACGTAAGCAACCACTAAGAAGAGATTTCTCGAAATTCGACCCCTAGGGGGTGAAAACGGATTTCTTAATATCCCTTGATGAAATAACGACTTGCTTTTTACTTACTATAGTTACCCGTACGCATGTATAAAAATGTAACTTAGAATTTTGCTTCAATCAACACTTAACGGGGCGAATCTACATTAAATCAGGGCGACTTATATAATGTTTCGTAACTTATTTGTTTGTTGAGTTATAACATTCCTTTTTGGTATATATATATATATATATTCTAATCTTTAGAAAGTGTTTTAAACGTTTGTTTTTATCTATAAAGGGGTAAATAGGTATATTTTTTATTAGATACATGGAATTCCGGGAACATATTCCTTCCATAACGTAAGCATCGAACCCTTTATATCTCCTGTGCTTCTTGAGTTATAACATTCCTTTCTGGCATAAAGGTGACTTTTTAAAATCTTTCGATAGTGTTCTAACAGTTTTTTAAATTTCATTCCTAAAGAATTTTTTATTAGAAATAAGAAATTCCAAGAGTACATTTCTCGATATAACGTAAGAACGCACTAAGAAAGTATTTTTCGACCCATATGAGTCGAAAAGGAGTCAATTTTGTTTTCACGGATTCCTCAGTGTCTCTTAGGACAGATGAGATATCGACTAGGTTTTTGCTTATAAAAGTTACCCGTGCACATGTTTAGAAACAAACTACGAATTTTATTTTTAATTAGTATGAACCTCTAACGGGTGAATCTACACCTGAGGAGAGAGTCAGCAATATGATCTATAAAGAACTATGACTTATTATAATTGCACGATGATGGCAAACCGTCAATAAACCGTAGCGAAGCACGGGTACTCAGCTAGTTTATCATATACATTAACGATCTAATGAATATAAACATAAAGGGGCAAATACTAAGTTACGCTGATGACACCGTATTATTTATCGAAGGTGTAAACTGGTGTGAGGTAAGGAAAAATGCAGCGCTTGATTTGGATAAAATTAAAAACTGGATGAATGAAAATATACTAACTTTAAACTATGAAAAATCGTATTTTGTAACTTTTGCGTTAAGAAACTCTAAGCAACCCGCCTATAGTGAAATCACGATCCATCACGAAGGCTGCCCAAGAGATTACTGCCTATGTACAAGTAAAATAAATAGAACTGATAAATATACGTATCTAGGAGTTATGTTTGACAGTCTGCTAAAATGGCACTCACATATAAATTCGTTGATAAAAAAAATTAGGAAGTACATATATTCTTTTAAAAAAATTAGGACCTATTTTAATATAAACCAACTAAAAATATTTTACTTTGCTTTGGTCGAATCACTTATAACTTATGGGATAATAGGTTGGGGAGGAGCTAGGGACAAATACTTAAAGAAACTAGAAATAGTGCAAAAATATATACTAAAAATAATTTATTCGAAACAAAGGAATTATTCTACCAGTCTACTCTACTCAAACCTGAAGATATTTAACATCCAACAAACATATATACTGAATATTTTAAAATACATAAATAAAAATAAAATAGATATGGAGAGTACTAACCATGCATATAATACGCGAAATAAAGATAATAAAAAACTTATTAAAACACACAAATGTATAGCACAGCATCACTTCACTTACTATATGCCTAAAATTCACAATGAATACTCATATTACCTAAGAGAAAATCATCTACAGATAACTAAAACAAATTTCATAAAATACGCTAAAAAATGGGTATCACACTTGGATTTAACGAAAATATTCCAAATAAATGCCTGAGTTCTGGTTATTGTATTTTGTTCTTTTATTTGCAGTATTTTTGAACGAATTAAACAGTATTTCAAAAAAAAAGTATTTGTACATAGATTGTCCTTCAGCTAATGAATTGAAAATTAATATTTTCACTCAAACAATTTCTTTGTTATATGTTATGTAAAATAATACACACACACACTACTCAACTTAAATTTTCAAATAAATTACATGCCACACACTGATTGTTTTACAGTCAACGTGGTGCTAGAACCAGTGAGCTTACCTCACTGGCTTTATTATTCTTCTTACTCTTACTAATTGTAATAATTATAATATTGTTAATCACATTTGCACATTATGTTTCATATGTACAAATCACAAAATATATATGTAAAGCTAGGATGAATAAATAAATAAATTTTGGTAAATGTTGCATTTATTTTTTAAAAGCGTAAATTTAATAACCAGTGGGAAGTGTTGAAATTATAATTTAATTCTGTTTGACGAAATCAGAGGGCGGGACTTACGATATAGGGATTTGCAGCTAAGCACCCTACCATCTGGTGAGCGTTTCATGAACTTGTGTACATCAGATAACATTTCGTTTTGTGTATTGGTTTTGTATGAAGTTTGTTTTTAAAGTTTTATTATAATCATTGAAAAATGTATAATACATATTGTTGTGTGCCTATGTGCAATTCATTGCAAAGAAGAAACCCGGAAATATCGTTTCATTTGTTTCCACTAATATCAGACACCGTACGGTTCGAAACAAAATTGGGAAAGCAAGAGGTTAGGAATCGACGCGATGTTTAGATAAACAATTTAAAAATTGGAAAAAAAGTGAGCCCTTATATCAAAGTTTGCTCATTACATTTTAATGATAGTGACTACAAAAAATATTTTCAATTTTGTATTTATTATCGCATATCTTGAAAATTCCTGTTATTGTGTGTGGGTTTGTAATGCACAAGTTTGTAGGCATAATGCATAAATCTTTATGAACTCTCTGTTTTTTTCAGTGACTCCACACAATATTATATGCCCAGCATTGTAGATTTCGACCCCTTGGTAAACAACACGGGAATTATTATTTCCCCCAATATAGTTAAAATAATCGACAATGGAAAACCGCCATAACTTAAATCCAGATCACAAAATGTAGTATTTTAGATGTTTACAAGTAATGTCACTTCACAAAATCAGAAAATCCCAAACAATTATTTATTTTTTGTCGTTTTTTGATACACTTTTCGCTATTATTTACTAGTAAATGTCAAGTGTTATCTGATTTAGAATGGTTTCAATAAAATCCGCGTGGCGCTACGATCTTAAAATTTTTCCCCTATAAGCAACCAATGGAAGCCATAGGCGCAATTTTAATAATCTTACTGAACCTTGCTGTATAAATAAAATACTGTACATATTTAGAAACTTAAATAATGGTATTAGGCATTCGAATTAAAATTCATAAAAAAATATTTTGCCATAAAATTTGTTTTGACATCCCAAATAATCATCATTCAGTTACTAAATACCTGCAAAACCCAGAAATGTGTGAAGATTCACACTTCACATAAATTTTTTTGGAGTGCACTTTTAAATTTAGCCGTTATCCATCAGATTTTCCCCTTCTATGAAGAAAATTTAGAAAAAGCTTCATCATTATCAGTAAAAGATAAAGAAAATTTAATACAATTATCATGTGACAGAACTTTACAAGTAGAATTCAAACGACACACTCTAATAAATATTTGGTTAAACATTGATAAAGAATATGAACAACTTTCTGAGAAAGCTCTTAAATTATTATTAGCGTTTAGTAGTACTGAATTAGTAGAAAGAGCTTTTTCTTCATATATTTTTTTTAAAAATAAGTATCGAAACATTGAACGCAGCTGTAGACTAAAGGATTCCACACACCAAAGCGGCCGCGTTGGCGGTCGCGGTATCGTTACGGCGGCGGCCTAATACCCTTTTCACACTAGATCTTTAAGATCGGATGTTTAAGTGAATGGATCTTTAAACGCTAATGTGAAACCGTACGGCCTCGTCTAAACACGACCGATGTTTAAGACAGAGATCTGCGTCTTAAACTTCGCCCGCATTACCAACTTAATTTCTATTATAAAAAAATACTCCTTGAATTTGTGCTTCTCTTCTTTTATCTATGTTCAGCTGTTATCATTTTATATATCGAGGTTATGAGAAGATTATTTGCGTTATTATTTAAATAAATATAAAAAATAAACTTCTCCTAACCTCGATATACAAAATAATGACAGAATAAATTCAAACGATATGAAATTATGTTGGCAATACATACTAGCTTTACATGGAGATTTCTTCTTCAAATTAAACATCAAGTGTGAAAGCAAACCGATATTAAACATCGATGAAGTTTAAGTTCAATCGTCTTAAAGATCTAGTGTGAAAAGGGTATAACGCAACCTATATAATACAATGAGATCACGCAAATACAAGCGTTCAGCTATCTGATAACGAGGCCGAATGCAGCGTTCAGTCTAACGATCACCAAACACTGGCGGCCGAACTCGACAAGTTGCGTTAAGCCGCGCGATTTTCATTGTTTATATACCACAGAGTGAATATATTTAAGAAAATAGTGTCGAAAATAGATAATTTAACAGAAAAAATCATTGATCAGTAAAGGGTCATTTAATTTTGTATGACTTAGCACATCCTGATTACAAGAATATTAGGAAAACAAATAAAGTGTGGGACGAAATAGGAAAAGTTTTGGAAATTGATAGTAAGTAGATTATTATTTTTCCTCTACACACAATTAATTATTCTATTGTATTCTCGCAATCAATATTATCATACAACTATATACCGTGATTCACTAACTGATCGCTACCGCTACCGCCACTCCCACCGCGTTAGTGTGAGGAGACCTGATCGCTAGCCGTATCGCTAACGCTAACGCTATCGCGGCCGCTTTTTGTGTGGAATCCTTTAAGGGTATACCTCGCATCTTTTGAACTAAATTTCAAAAAATTATGCTTTTCGAAACAAGCACAAGGATTTCATTAAATTTATTTTATAAAAATATTTGATTATAATAATAATGATTATAATAATAAAAATATAGAAAATATATTAATTGTTTTTTTAAAATTCTGTGTTTTTATTAAAACCATTTATTAGTAAATGAAATATGACAAAATAGTGGAATCTACTATTTCGTTTCTATCTACTATTATATCTAGTAAGTAAATAAATATACGAAATACAATCATTTTTACGAAGTGGTACAATTTAGCGTGATATACTAGCAAGTGGTACGCGAGCCAAAAAAGGTTGGGAAACGCTCTCATAGATCAAAACAAAAATATAAAAAATCTCAAAAATTACCAAACATAATTTTTCTCATAATTATTTGATTTTGAAAATCTATATAAATAAATCTGAAAGTCTGTATTCGCCGCTGACCAACCGCTGACCTATCGCTGACTAAACGATGACCAACCGATGACCAACCATTGACCAACCGCTGAACTTATATGCTAGGATAAATAAAAATAAAAATGAAATATGAGATCAAATGTCGTGTGATCAATTGACTTATATTCATCTGTCACTATGATAATATGTCACAGTGTTCATTTTTCGTGTGTTAAAATGTGTCTATGTTCATCTGTCGCATGTTAATCTGTCCATGTTAAAGTGTCGCATGTTAATCTGTCCATGTTAAAGTGTCGCATGTTAATCTGTCGTATGTTCAAATGTCGTAGAACCTTATGAACTATATTCGCAATTATTATTATCTTACGACAAATCGTACCAGATTCAAAACGAGAAATTGCATCATATACTACTGGTTTTCTTAACTGATCAAGATAAACGTACAACAAGACGTAGTGTATAAAACGAGCATTATTTTGCACCATTCGACTCTTTATACTATAATTACCGTATCTTTTTAATTATTATAATTCCATTTCACTCAACATTTAAAATATATACTGCATAAAATTAAATTTTGTAAATGGTAATTATATTTACATTACCAACTAATATAATAGTTCCGAAATATTGATAAATATTTTTGGTAATTTATTTTTTGTACATTCTAATTACAACATATTACTTTGTAATAAGGCTAATGTCGTACCAAGTTCTGAATTTAAATTTAGCGTAACAAGTTGCATTCTGCACTCGCTAAATGGAAAGTGACCAACTCGGTTTGATAACTACATATTTGATTTATAGACACACTCACCTGCAACAAGACGAAACAAATGTACGTATTACATGTATTTTATATAATTATGTTTCCGCGTTATTTTATTTATTTCCATATTCATAATGCTAACTATATTACGTTTCAAAATTTCACTAAAAAGATATGTTACCTGGAAGTATACAGTAATACCTCGCATAATCAGGTTTCTGTAAGTCCGGATTCGCTATAGTCCAGTTTGAAAATTTCAAAACAAACTACATTTTAATTGAGCCGAAAAAAAAATAAAAATCTAAAAAATTAGTACACATTTTTTGCATACATAAGTTTTTTACCGACCGCCAACATATATAAGGGAGGCATTGTGATCATACCGATTTTGACATTTCGAGATTTCGATGGATCTCCACGAATTGAGGTCCCTACATAACGTTTTGACTATTTTTAGCATGATGTCTGTCGGTCTGTCCTTCCGTCTGTCTGTCCTTCCGTCTGTCTGTCTGTCCGTCTGTCCGTCTGTCCGTCTGTCCGTCTGTCTGTCCGTCTGTCCGTCTGTCCGTCTGTCCGTCTGTCCGTCTGTCTGTCTGTCTGTCTGTGTACACGTGCAGAGCAAATTCGGCTGAAAGGATTTTTATGAAACTTCATATTTAAGTTTCTGCCATCAATGGCACGAGTTGATCAACTTTTGGTAAAAATAGAGTTTACTCGTGTCGATTTTAAGATTTTTGCGAAAACAGAAAAATATCTCGAAAAAATTTATTAAACAAAAATTGCTATAAAAGCAATAACTAATAACTTTTATTTGAGACGTTTTTTGATAAAACGAAAAATTTTGAATAATTTCTGTAAAATTTTTCGAAATTTTTTCATATTTATATGTAACGTTTCCATGGTCATGATAAATAATATCTCTGTTAGAAAATATTAGGTCAAGTTATTTCTACTCTGCTGCTAGAATGTAATTTATATAAGTACTTTATGATGGCGGTCGGTCGTGTGGTGGCCACAGCTGATTTTTTCATACTTATATGTAACGTTTCCATGGTCATGATAAATAATATCTCTGTTAGAAAATATTAGGCCAAGTTATTTCTACTCTGCTGCGAGAATGTATTTTATATAAGTACTTTATGATGGCGGTCGGTCCTGTGGTGGCCACAGCTGATTTTTTTCCTTTTATGCAGTTAAATCTCTTTTCATCACGTTTTATTTTTATGCGATTTTAAAGTTATGCGATACGATACATATTTAATTTTTTTTCCCCATAGTACAGGGGTCGGCAACCTTTTTGTCAATAAGGGCCCAATATAAATTCAAATGTTGTTGAGGGCGCATCAGTGGCGGTGCTAGCTCTTAAAATCTGGGGGGGACAAAAAAAATTTAGTAAAATTTGGGAGAACTAGGAAATATTTTTTTATCGTTTACATATGAAAATACAAGTAATGACCTAAAAAAAATGGTCCTCACTTCTAAAATATATTTTTGCCAAGCAATTCCAGGGGGGGCCAACTGGGGGCCGGAATAACTTTTAGGGGGGCACGGACCCCCCGCTAGCGCCGCCACTGGGGCGCATAAAAACGTAAAATATGTTAACACTCGTGGTTCGCAAGGTCGTCTAATCTAGCGCTGATCGCTCAAGTCGAATCACCAATAGATGCGATGTGGATATTGGGCTCAGTATGTGTGTGTCTCGATAGTGAGGGCGCCAAAGCGCCCGCGGGCGCTGTGTTGCCGACCCCTGCCGTAGAATATGTATGCATGGGGTGACCATTCGCCCCGCATTTTGCGGGACTGTCCCGCATTTTAACATTTTGTCCCGCATTAAGATGCGTCCCGCAAAAGTCCCGCATTTTAACATTTTGTCCCGCATTTTGGATTTGGTAGGAGAGGACCTTTTTCTTTTGCTCTTCACTTGGATTTGGGAGTTGAAGACTTTTTTTTGCTCTTCACTTGGATTTGGGAGGTGAGGACCTTTTTTTTGCTCTTCACTTGGATTTGGGAGATGAGGACCTTTTTTTTGCTCCGTCTCGCATTGCCTTCTTAAGAAAATGGACACCCTATGTATGCACCTAGACATAACGAGAATGTTAACGTGGCATTTTTTGGTGGTTCCCCTTTCAACGTCTTAAGCGTTGGTTTCACATAATAGGCAGCCATAGACAGGAAATTTATTGGAATGGTTGAAACCTTGTCAAAGGAAGTTGATCCCAATATTGAACGTAGCCTTACAATTCGCCGAACAATAAACAATGCAATTCATTGCTACAAAGAAATGTATGAAAAGAAAAGGCCAAAAAAGAAAAATGTGTAGACATAATAGATATTGCAATTTTTATAAAATAAAAAATTAATTACGCAAATTATGCATTTTTAAAATTATTTCTAATTAAGTTATTTGAATTTATTAATCGCGTTTTACTTATTAAAAAACAGGGAGGATTTTTTTTTTACCAGTTTTCATTTTTGTGTTTATTTAGTTTCTCAAAATGTGTATACGTATGTATTTTGAGTCGTAGATCTCAAAAATAATCTCCATTACAAGCTACGTTTTAGCGTTTTTGAATAAATTCAAAAATATCGACAGAAAATGACCATATTTAAAAAAATATATATGAGAGGGTGCTTTAAATATGTTTTTTAGATCCCCACCCTAAAATTGGTCTAAATACAAACAAAAAAAAAAAAAATGGTAAAATGTGTGCGAGAAAATAAAATAGATAGATGATAGTCACTCACTAGGTATTGAGAAGTGATACGCTCGAATATGCTAACTGGTGGTTAAATTATTGTACTAAATATTGCAGTACAGTTTGCACATATTATGTATATTTTAGAATTGCATTTTTGTTACAATGTCGACAGAAGTTGTGAAAAACTACTAAATCAGAACAAATTATAGAGTTTTTGGCTGTCATTCAAGAAAAGACAAAGATAGGAATCTTAGTTTTTTTAATTTTCCTAATACCCTTTTCACACTAGATCTTTAAGACGATTGAACTTAAACTTCATCGATGTTTAATATCGGTTTGCTTTCACACTTGATGTTTAATTTGAAGAAGAAATCTCCATATAAAGCTAGTATGTATTGCCAACATAATTTCATATCGTTTGAATTTATTCTGTCATTATTTTGTATATCGAGGTTAGGAGAAGTTTATTTTTTATATTTATTTAAATAATAACGCAAATAATCTTCTCATAACCTCGATATATAAAATGATAACAGCTGAACATAGATAAAAGAAGAGAAGCACAAATTCAAGGAGTATTTTTTTATAATGGGAATTAAGTTGGCAATGCGGGCGAAGTTTAAGACGCAGATCTCTGTCTTAAACATCGGTCGTGTTTAGACGAGGCCGTACGGTTTCACATTAGCGTTTAAAGATCCATTCACTTAAACATCCGATCTTAAAGATCTAGTGTGAAAAGGGTATAAGAAAAATGGAGGGAAAGTTAATATTTAGTCCAAATTTTTGCGAGATGATTCTGTTATACATTTCGATACAAGTGTACTGCTTAAAAATTAAAAAATATTGGATATATCTACTTCCATTTTAATATCACCAATGTGGAATGTGGTCTATAAAGAACCATGATTTTTAATAAATGCTGGCAGAGCCGCAGTAATGTGGGGGGGCGGAGGGGGCAACGACCCCTAGCGCACTAAGGAAAAGGGCGCTGACGGGCTAAGGGGCGCCATTGTGAAGATGAGTACCTTATTTTTTTGCTCATCACTTTAATTTTGGGAGGTGAGGACCTTTTTTTTTTGCTCATCACTTAAATTTTGAGAGGTAAGAACCTTCTTTTTATTTACCAAGGGCGCCAAAACACGGCTCTGCCCCTAGCGCAAGTTTTCCTTACTGCGGCTCTGAATGCAGGGGCTGCCAGACCGTTAAATTATCGTAGCGAAGCCATGCTTCCAGGGTACCAGTGGCGGATTAAAGGATTCCACACACCAAAGCGGCCGCGGTGGCGGCCACGGTAGCGGCCACGGTAGCGATACGACTAGCGATCAGGTCTCCTCACACTAACGCGGTGGGAGTGGCGGTAGCGGTATCGATCAGTTAGTGAATCACGGTATATAGTTGTATGATAATATTGATTGCGAGAATACAATAGAATAATTAATTGTATGTAGAGGAAAAATAATAATCTACTTACAGTCTGTTTCAAACGGTTAGGCGGAACTAAATGGGAATTTCGTTCTTTTAGGTTGTCACGAAAAGGGACCTTGCTTGGGTTATTTCATTTTTCACGTTGGAATGTCAAAATTTAAAATTCCAACAATGAAACCATGGAAACGAATGACATATGTCAAACTTAAATTAATTTTCTTACATATTTTAATGACAAAAAATAAATAAATGGGATATTTGTATTAAGAATGACACAAAAAATCAAAATATAAAGAAAATGACATTTTAAAATGATATTAACCTTAACCAAAAAATTTTTGTTGCAAGTATGATTTACAAAGCTTAAACAAAACGGCTGAAAAGCATTATTTAAACGATGAAAGTAACTAGATTGCAAAATCTAGTTCCGCCTAATCGTTTGGAACAGACTTTACTATCAATTTCCAAAACTTTTCCTATTTCGTCCCACACTTTATTTGTTTTCCTAATATTCTTGTAATCAGGATGTGCTAAGTCATACAAAATTAAATGATCCTTTACTGATCTATGATTTTTTCTGTTAGATTATCTATTTTCGACATTATTTTCTTAAATATATTCACTCTGTGGTATATAAACAATGAATATCGCGCGGCCTAACGCAACTTGTCGAGTTTGGCTGCCAGTGTTTGGTGATCGCTAGACTGAACGCTGCAGTCGGTGGCGTTCTCAGATAGCGGAACGCTTGTATGTGCGTGGTCTCATTGTATTGTATAGGTTGCGTTAGGCCGCTGCATTATCGCCACCGCGGCCGCTTTGGTGTGTGGAATCCTTTAGCCTTCGCCGGGCCCAAGACATTTTAGATTTACGGGCCCTCAACCTAGCGGTGTTCAAAGGGGAAGGGTTCGTTGGGCCCTTGAAAGTTACGGGCCCAAGACAATTGTCTTTTTTGTTTTTGCGAAAGTCCGCCACTGATGGGTACTGATCTAGTAAAACACAAAATTTTAAATAAATCTATCAGTAACAAAAAATTATGTGTAGTGTGGATAGTAAGTGACATAAAATTGAGGGTACATATTAAAATCGATAACTTTTGAAAAAATTACTACGTGATTTCATCTAGAGACTTCGTACTTAATTACAGGATTCGTGCGCATGTCAGTAATGAGCTATTAGAAATAAGATACTTTACAATTTTTTTCCGAAACGGAAGTTACTTATTACTCAACATAACTGGTAAAATACGATCCTAAGCTTTATGGAGCTTCCATAATTTACGTTTGCATCTTTCATAGAAACAGAAAACACGTATGAAGGTTCAGAATCGATTTTATTTGCAATTTTTATACTCAAATCCCAAAATACTGCTGTTGTCAGTTCGCAAATCTTTCGGCGAATTGAAATTCACAATCTTATTTGTTCTATGCATCTTTCCGTTCCCATTAAAAAAAATGTGCAATCTATTATCTAACAAAACTGAAATTTGTGCGAAAGTAAATTAGAGATATTACATTTTTTTCAGTTTATTTCAAAATGGATTTATTATATATTTAGCTATATAATACAAAATTTATATACAAATTTCAAAGAATAATGAAATAGATTTAAAACGTTAATATGATAAAATATTTAAATAAGTACATTCCATATCATAAAATTTGAATATAAACTCGCACTTTAAACGTTCAAAAAATTAGCACCTACTATGTAAATACGGTACCATTAACAATTTACTTTAAGTAATTCATTATAAAAAATTAATTACTTATTCCGGAGTAATAAAAATGCTTCCTAAAAAATGTAATATGTGACCTTTAAAATTAAAATTTTTTATGTAAAAGTTTACAGTCTAGTGGCTCATGCGCACTAACGAAAAACAGTTGCAAATTACTGTTTTAAATATGGCTGAACGTACGGAGAGAAAATTCCGGTCCAGGGACAGTGATAGTTATAGTTCGCGTAGCGGAATGGATGAACCGCCAAATTCTAGGCTATTTATTGTATGTAGTAAACAATTAACTGAAGATGACTTCAGAAGTGCCTTTTCTAAATTCGGAGAAATTGAAGAAATATGGGTGGTTAAAGATCGCGCAACGGGAGACAGAAAAGGTGAGTTTACACGATAAAAATATCACAGGTGTAAATAAATGTTGAAATCTTTTTATTTGAATGACAACACAAGTTTGTTAGTTCTATTTTTAAATTTGAGGTTACTAGATTGTCAAACTTTATATATTTATGTTTTCGCAGGTGTTACTTATATTAAGTACTCGAAAACCTCAGAAGCAGCAGCTGCGATGGAAGCTATGAATGGAAAGACAGTTGGAACCTCTTCCAGACATATCAAAGTTATGATAGCAGCTAGGTAACTAAATTTGAGCCCTAAATTTTTTCAGATTGGAACAATAAAAATTATTGGAAAATGAGTTTATTTCTCATTTTAAAGTTTTGTTAAAGTTGTTCTAATTGTCATTATAACTTTTTATCAGATGTTAGGTGTGTGAACAGCACAACTCCTTATATACTTTATTTAAAAACCTGTAATTTTTTGTTGTCCTTCATACTTATGCTTTTATTGATCCATTGTTCACATGAGCCTCACCCAGTTTTCCCCATACTTGATGGGTTTAAACTAGCTATTTACCTAATCGTCTATTTGTGTCTTTTCTTTTAGTGTCCATCCTTTATCACTATCTTTAAGTTTGTATTTAATTTATTAATAAATTTCAAAACTTTATTAATATGATTTTTCTAAATTATTTGTTTCAGTCGAGATCAGGGATCCAAAAGAGAAGACAATGAAGAGGAACGAGTGTTACGATTATTTGTAATTGTACCAAAAACTATGACGGACGATGAACTATATGCTTGTTTTAAACAGTATGGCGAGATTGACTATGCCTCAATAATACGAGACAGAGAAACAAAAGAGAGTAAAGGATTTGCTTATATTAAATATTTTAAGTAAGTCATATATTATTTACTAGCTAACGTGCCCGTCGTCTCTCTCATCCTTCATTTCTCCCTCTGCCTCTCTGCTTCTCATTCCTATCGTGACTATAGCAGGTCTGAGAGTGTTTTGGTTTTTTTATAAAAATTTTAAAGTTTTACCACAGTATATATTGAAGTTTTATGGCATAAAAAAGAGGCTTTACCTGTGGAAAGGTTTTATAAACAGGATAATCCTATAGTAATAAGGACATCCAAAGGGGTCCGAATTATTGTAGACCTATACAATAATTGCTCCCCACAGGATTCATATTTTGTCTGGGGGATAGTAATTATATTAAGCACTCTTGAATAGTCGGTGGTTACGCCACTTAGTTCTTGCAAGTTTTTCACATACAAAACTTAAATTTGTTTCATTAAAAACAATACATAATAAAAAAGATAAAACTTTTTCAGTTACTTCCCCATTCAATCGTTAAAAATTACGATTTCAAAATATCGTGTTGTGCCGCTTAAACCAAAGAAACACTATATATAGACCCAACACTATATATATTTGTAACTACGTCACAAAATGGACTCCCGTGTTGCCGCCTGACGGTTGGCTTCCTTTTATTTGAATTAATCATGTTGTTTTTCTTTTTTTAAAAGTATTTTGGAAGTATAAATTAAGTTTTAAAAGTAAAAAATGCTTCACATCAAAACTACAAGTCAATATTTGTTTATTAAAATTCTTATTTTATACATTATAATTTAAGATGTCATTATTTTTGCAGAACAATATTATTTTGCAGGTTAATTTTGAAAAATGTACGTTAATAATCGTTATTATGGCAAGTAACATAGCAATAAATCTGTTTGCCATTTCTAAATAGTTTCAAGGAACAATATGCTGTTCACATTTTATCCATTATTGTTTTTCATTTTCAATTGTCAAAAAAAGAAAAAAATTGCAATTAAGAATGTGGTTGTAATGGTTCCAATTTGGAGCAAAACAATACACCATTATGCATTCTGAAACAAAATATTAATGATTACTTAGTTTTAAATAAATAAATACTAAAGATATTTCGATTTTCATATTACTTAAAAACGTAACCTATAAATATATCTTCGAATCCTTATTTATATGTTTAAAAAAACATTATTCTATAATATAAGGTATCTGAACTGTATATATTATTACATATATACTTATCAAATATATATATTTTTGCTCCAAAATTGAAGATATTCATAAAATTAAGGTAACAAAATTAAAGACGCATGTATTTTAAACCTGCCCAAAAATTCCAAAGGAAACCGTTATCCGATGGCAGCACATGTATGTGACGTCACATTAATATGGTCTATTCTTCGTAAAAAAGTGCCTGTAGAACGTGTAAATTAGAATTGTGTATGAATTGAAACAAAAAATTTAGAAGCCAAAAAGTTAATCTACCTAAATCAGTTTTTTGCTCGTATCTAGAGACCTGTGCACTTTTCCGGAAAACTAAATACATTATTAAAGGGGCCAACTACTGCGGCAACTTTGTCCCAATTTAACCGACTTCTTATCTCTTACGGTTCACGAGATCCTAATTGTTAGGCTCGAAAACGGACCTGTATATATTTTTCTGTTGGGTCAGTAAAATGAGAGATTTTAAGTTTCTTAATAAACAGTATTAACCCCGAAACACCCCGTAGATTAAAATTTTTGGAGATGCTTTATAGCTTATGTTCGAATCTTGGTTTTACTCTATCATCATACCAAATTACGTGAAAATATGTCCAGTGATTTTTGCGTGAATCTCGGACAGACAGACAAAGATTGATTTTTTTGCGGGTATCGTCTTATAATCATCTGAAACGTGTAACAACCAAATATGAGGTCTAAAAAAAACATATATACTCTTATTTTATTAGTATAGAATTAATGTAGATGCTAAATTAAATTCAGATTTATGATTCAGTTAATGAGATTTTTAAATAATCTATAGTTAATTTATTTGTGCTATATTCAAGTTTTTCTTTTCAGGTTTTCACATGCAGCAAATGCGTTTGAAAATTGTGACAGAAAGTATAAAGCAGTGTTCGCTGAGCCTCGTCTTAAATTCTCATCACCGTATGATCCACATTACATGAAGAATAATCCATATGCGTTACCGCCACCACCTGATATGGGCAGTGTGGATGGATGTACCAAACTACAAGTTATTGCTAGTCCTATGATTAACCAAGATCAGCTCTGGAAATTATTCGATATAGTGCCAGGTAAATACATTTTTATTATATTTTCACTTATATTTTCTTTTATTTAAAATTTGTGTACAATAGATTAAACGGCAAAACAGATTCATAAAATATTGTAATTGGTGTTTGTTGGGACCTTAAAATTATTTCCCTATAAATGTGGCGGTCGGTAAAAAAAAAATAGGTTTGTTGGTCTCTAGACCAGTGGCGCACTAACCGGGGGTACAGGACCAGAAATGCGTAAACAGACGACAGCATTCAGGAGTGGCAAGAAGCTCCGTTCCAATAAATAAATAAATGTAAATTTGACATTGCATCCTAGCAACAAGTTCCCTTGGCTCGCCTCTACTCAAGACGGACTGAAAATTAATTTCCCTGCTACAGTCTGTTCCAAACGGTTAAGCGGAACTAGATTTTGCAATCTAGTTACTTTCATCGTTTAAATCGTGCCTTTCGGCCGTTTTGTTTAAGCTTTGTAAATCATACTTACAATAAACATTTTTTGGTTAAGGTTAATATCATTTTAAAATGTCATTTTCTTTACATTTTGATTTTTTGTGTCATTCTTAATACAAATTTCCCATTTATTTATTTTTTTGTCATTAAAATATCTAAAAAAAATATTTAATTTTGACATATGTCATTCGTTTCCATGGTTTCATTGTTGGAATTTTAAATTTTGACATCCCAACGTGAAAAATGAAATAACCCAAGCAAGGTCCCTTCTCGTGACAACCTAAAAGAACTAAATTCCCATTTAGTTCCGCTTAACCGTTTGGAACAGACTGTATCTGCACGAGTCTCACGTGCAGAAAAAATCAAAATATAAAGAAAATGACATTTTAAAATGATATTAACCTTAACCAAAAAATGTTTGTTGCAAGTATAATTTACAAGGCTTAAACAAAACGGCTGAAAAGCATGATTTAAACGATGAAAGTAACTAGATTGCAAAATCTAGTTGCGCCTAACCGTTTGGAACAGACTTTAGCGTTTCTTAAGAATCCATAAGAATTCTCGAGAAAAAGTAATTCTCATTTTTCATTTCTCGAGAAATGTAAATTTTTCTCGACGCCACGTTAAACGCATTGTGCTTTTGAAAAAGTATAATATTTAGTCACTGATTATAATTTAATTTTGATGAAATTTGTCTTCTGTCTCCCGTAACACAACTGTGGCAACAGATAAGAAGCGATTTATAATATTTAGCTAATTAGCATTTATTATTACAATATTTTATTTTAATTTAGTGTATTATTTATTATAATTAATTATATTTCATTTTTTGTTCAGTTTAAAACTGTTACTATTATTATTAATTTCTTAATTATTAATAATACTATATTAATATTATTTCTCTATACATATGTATTATCAATTAACGTGCAATTACGTGCCGTTTTCGTAATAATTCATTTGTTCTAATGTTATTTAAATGAATATTTTAGTACTTTAAAGTTGACTATAATTTTAACATGTTTTTATCCTCTACAATATTTTTAATATTAAAAAAAGATATATATTCTAATAATTGTTTTTCTCGAGTATTCTCGAGAAAATAAGTCTAATTTTTCATTTCTCGAGAAATGAAAAATGTCGAGAAATCAGAAACACTAGTCTCACGTGCTTGAACCTGCATGTATTGTGATGTTTTGGATGAAAAATTTATTGTTATTTAACTTTTATTTCAATTGATATCACCTTATTCAGAATTATACATGTTTGTGTTAATATTTCTCATATATTTTTCTAGGTATTTAAACAAATGTCGAAATAAGAGATAAGAAGTAGTTTTTATTTTATGAGACAGAATAATAATAAAAAACTGCTGTAATGTTAGAAATAATTTTCTATCTGAATATGATTTGTTCTGAAATCAGATACCTTTCATTTTCATCATATTTTGAGACTTATGGGAAATTTACATATAATTTACAAAGAATAATTAAAACATCAGTTAATCAAGCAATCTTTTCAGTCTGGTTCATAACTCGTCCGATCATAACATTAGCATATTAACTGTAATAATATGCTAAGTACCACTATTGTTAATAATGAAATACAGTTATTAGCATTTTCAAACCTTCATGTATAAAACATTTGCAGTGATTGTACTGCATAAAATGATCCGTAACATTTTTATTCTTCTGTACTTGTTTTCTTTGAAATTACGGTCATTGTTTTAAAAATATTGTTTGCAGATATTATCCATATCATAACTTCGTGCGGAACTAGGTAGTTATTTCTTTTTTAGGGTTTTGTAGGTATGACCAAAAAACTCTTATACCGTCATTTTGTCGTCTGTCTGTCTGTCTGTCTGTCTGTCTGTCTGTCTGTCTGTCTGTCTGTCTGTTCGGTAAAAATTGTAGCCAAACGGCTAAATCTAGAGAGTTGAAATTTGGCATGCCTATACAACTCTTTGACCCGCACATAGGAAAAATACTAAAACATCTAAAAAACATACCCCCCTAAAAATATAAACAAATATGTGCTCATCGAAAACAAAAATATTTTTTTTAAATTCTGAGTAGGGTATCAAATGAAAGCCCTTAGTACGTGGATTAACGATCAAATTTTTATTTTTGCAAAATAAATTATTTTGATGCGATTTTTGCCAAAATTGTGCAAAAAAATTTTTGTCCCACACCCTGTAGCCCAGATGGTGTAAACTAAAAATATAAAAAAATTCTAAGTAATGTATATTGGTGTGAACCGAAATAGTACAACAGGAATTTTTGATCAGATTATGTTTTCGGAAAATAACGCATTTTTTGTGGTTTTTGGTTCACAAAGTACAAAATTTATACCAATTCAAAACACTCACATGCAAAGCGTCCGATAGCGTAATGGGTTAGAGCACTGCTAAAATGAGCTGGAAAACGAAGGGTTTCGAGTTCGAGTACGGAATTTTATTTTTTCTGTTTTTTTTTTGCATTTTTATTATGTTGAAATTATTTTGTCAAAATTCTAGTTATATTTTGACAAATGTTGTATTTAATTTTTAAGAGCGTAAATTTAATAACCAGTCTTATTATATGATTAACATACGATAAATTATTTTAATAATATCGTCCATTTTGCCGTGATAACTACAAAGTAAAATTTGTCCTACACACTCAGCATACCGCCTACACTTATTATATACCTGCGAAACCCTGAAATGTGTGAATATTCATACTTCACATCAATTTTTTAATGTTACGTGCCCGCATCTTATATATTAAGTGATTCTTCAAATATTGATTAGTCTGCCTAAAATACGATGGTTTATGTTCCAAATGCCAAATTTTTATTTGAATTTCCATGTCATATTGTTATGTTATGCAGTTGTCATGATAATATTTCATTTATTACTTAAAAATCTAGCTATAATAAAAGTGTAATTTTTAACGTAAATAGACGACATTCAAAGTAATGTCAGCAACACAAGTGCTAGCGTGCTTTTGTCAAATTAATGTTACAAATATTTCATATTCACTTATAATTAATTGCCGACAGGGACGTAGCCAGGATTTCAGCTTGGGGGGGGGCAAGAATAACAAAATATTTTAAATTGGTCGGTACGACCTTAATTACATGGCTTGGGTAGAAAATAACAGCGTTCTAGGTCAGGGGTCGGCAACCTTTCAGTGACAAAGAGCCAAATCTATATTGAAAAAAAAACACAATAACATGGAAGAGCCGCTAAAAAATATATACTATATTTAAGAAAAAACTTTAAAAATTGTTTATTTTTTTTTAAATAATCAAGTATTACAATAAATTAATATTTACTTATACATTTAGTTCGTGATACCTATTGTAGTAGCCAGTATATTACAATATAATAATTTTTTTAATGGGACGATTGCTCCTGTATAGTGTTCTATAAGACTTTAATATTTGGTGAATATTCAGTAATCTTTAACTTAAGGCAGCACTCAAGTTTCAGGTCAGTAAGATTACTTCTTAACTGACTCTTTATTAATTTCATATGTGAAAAGACTTGCTCACAGTAATATGTGTATCCGAAAATTGTCAGTAGCCCAAAAGCATAATTTCTTAAAAGATTGAACGATTCTGGAAGACAGTTCCAAGCTTCGTAAAGAACTTTATCTACATTTTGAAGAATGCGAATTTCGGTCCACTTATGCTGGGAAAATAAAATTCACTTTTTTCTTTCTAAATTTTCCAGTTCAGAATTAAGTTTTAAGAATATATAATTCCATAAACCTTTGGATTTCAAATCCACTAATTGAAGGTGATAAATGTAATTGCTACATATCTACTTCAATTGGTTTTGTCAAAAAAGCTAGTGTAGCTTTATATTTTCTAAACTCTTTAAATCTATCTCATTTTGTTTGATTTTAATTATTTAAAGAAATTTAGAGAACCGGAGAGTCATCAAAACAGATCTATTTTACCATAAACAATGCCGTGAACACACTGGTTTATATATTTAATTTCAAATCAGTGCAAACGTTCTTTAGTTTTGAGGTAACATACATACACACAATCGAGATAGAGTTTTTGAGAGATATAATTGTTATGTCAAAACTATATTAGGCCCGTTGTAAAATCTAATTATAATTTGTGGTTTTTCTGTAGCTGATGAGTTTTTTATAAATTGATTTAACTTGGCTGAGCCTTATGTTTAATGGTACATAATATTTCAGAAATAATATTTATTTTGATTGGCTTGAATAAATAGAACTAAAATTAAATGAGCATTGAGAGTAAATATTATTGTTATAAATTAGTTTTGTATATTTTAGAATTTGAATTTAAAAAAAAATAAACAGGATCATACTGTTTGTTCTAGAATTTTTCAAATAAGATTCCCTTCCCTTTAAATTTATGTATCCTAAACTAAATATACATCTAGTTCATAATAAATAAATTTGAAAGAAAGGTAAAATCATTATTAATTCTAACTCTTTCGTTTAACATCTATTTTATTTATATTTTCAAATATATTTATACATTCTAAAAAAGAGATTTTGTTCTAAAAGGATATTTTTCAGTTTGCATTCGTTCAGTAGTCATTTTTCATTTACTCTTAGCCGAAAACTTCTCATAAATTTGTCGGGCAAATATTTATGGTTTTTCTAGTCAACAATGAAAATAAGCTTGCTGATATAAATTATATTCCAAATTGTGTAGCAAGGGAAAAATATTAAAATTTGTACTCAAAATAATTTGTTTTTATTCCTGTAGAAAGATTAACCATACTTTTTTATTTTAGGTCTAGATTATTGTCATTTACGATTAGAAGGTAATCCTAGAGTACCAAGAGGTGTTGCCACTGTTGTATATACCAATCCACAATGGGCCATGTATGCCAAAGAAAAATTACATGGTTTCGAGTATCCTCCAGGACATCGATTAATTGTCAAATTAGATCCAGATAATATGTAAGTTGCTGCATCTTTTCCATTTTTTTTATTAAGGTCAAAACTTCACATATCTTTGTTATTATTTTACTCTATTTTTTTAAAGAACGAAGTAGATGGTGCTGCGAGCGCGGCCGGGTCCACACTGTATCAAATTAAAGTCTATAATTTAAAATTAAATAAATTTTGCGGTAAATTCAAATTTGACGTTTAAAAATTAATATTTTTAAAAAAGTTATAATTTAAATTCATAAATTTGCTATTATTATTAATTTTTAAATAAATTGTAAAATATAGATAAATGATCAGTTCAATAATTAAAATTAATTTAAAATAAGTTCAATAATTCTAATTTTATTTTCAATTAATTTAAAATTTAATTAAAATACATTATTTATACAAACCTGTCACATATAAAAAATAATATAACAATTGAAAATTTAATTAAAATTTATTATTTATATAAAACTTAATTTATTATTTATAAAAAAACAATTAAGAAAAATATATAAAATAATATTGAAAATCAGTCCGAATCATCACTGGATTCTTCTTCACTTCAAGTTTATATTTAATCGACACAAACGTAACACAAAACGTAAATACATATAACGGAAACACAAATTATTACTATGGCGCTCGTTGACAGCAAAGAATATAACAGTTGATAGCAATACATGATCTGAGGCGTACGTACATTAATTCATTTTCAGACGACTTCATTTTAAAATATTTCTCTTAATATGTATATTCTAAATTAATTTAAAATCTATTTATACACTGTTTTTTATATTCTAACATTATTTAAACATGGACATTCCTCAAAAACGAAAGGCGATAAAGACTTGCGGTTGAAATTTTTGAAATCTTGAGGTCCTAATTGGCTTGTCACCATATTATGAAACAAAACAAAAAATTTAACATTTTACATTTTTTTAATTTTTTTTTGAATATTTTGATAAATCGTAACAAAAAATGGTTAAGAATAGAAATCTGCGGTTTGAATTTTTAAAATTCTTTTACATTGTTTAGACTTTAAAAATATTGGGCTTTAATAAACCAGTTATTAAGTTTTGTATGGGCAGTAGTCCAGAACCTTTGAAAATTACTAGAAATCGTAAGTAGACCTTAAAAAAAATTGTGAATTTTAAGCAAACATTTTTTATCTCCGATTTGTTTGAAAATTGGTACGCATATGTATTTTTGGTCATAGATCAACCTAATTTAATCCATTTTGGAGTTTGGGCAAAAGTTCTGGAATTATAGGCAAAAAACTGACCCAAATCGACTCAACTCAAAAACTAGGAAAGCATGATTTTAAATTTGCTTGAGAGTTGGTATACTTATTCATTTTAGCCTTAGATCACAAATATATGGTCACTTTTGAGTTATGATCTAATATTTTGACATTTGCGACAAAAAGTAAAAAAAAAAAGATAGTCCACAAAAGGCTCAGACCCGATGAAATGTGAGCCTGCCCCGTTTTGTAAACTATCTTAATAAACTAATACTTAAATTCTTATCTATTATCTTTATTAATAAAATTGAAGGCTATATCTGATTTTTTTTCGGCCTACTTTTTTCAGGCAAAAAATTAATTTTTATTTGTCTGTCTGTCTGTCCGAGATTAACAAAAAAAACTGCTTAATATATTTTCACGTAATTTGGTATGATGATGGAGTAAAACCAGGACTCAAACATAGGCTATATATAGCTATAAGGCATCTCAAAATTTTTTATATTCTAGGGGGGTTTCGGGGTTAAATTTGTTTAATAAAAACTTAAAATATCTCCCTTATTGGCTTAACATAAAAATCTATATAATAAAATTTGTTTTTAATAAGAAGACAATTATTTACTTGCCCGACCTTAATATATAAGGGGCAAGTATTGTAATCGCGAAAATTTTCGATGTCGAGATTTTGACTGATGACCACGTTTCATGGTCCAGGGAATCCAAAAAACCTATTTTCGAAGTGCCGTCCGTATGTGTGTGTGTCTGTATGTATACACGATAACTCAAGAACGGTTCAATTCGTTTTGGTACTAAAAAATTCTCCTACTAAATGGGAAGAACCCTATTGTTTTTTATAAAGATCGTTTCAATAGAAATGGGAGTTTACTCGTGTCGATTTTAAGATTTTTGCGAATATTTAGCAACAGAAAAATATTTCGAAAAAATTTATTGAACAAAAGTTACTATAAATGCAATAACTAATAACTTTTATTTGAGACGTTTTTTGATAAAACGAAAAATTTTGAAAATTTTTTGTGAAATTATTTAAAATTTTTCCAAGTCTCAATTTTTTCATATTTATATGTAACGTTTCCATGGTCATGATAATTAATTCGTAACAAGTAAACCTAGCCTTGGACAAAAATTTGTATAGAACATAATTTGATGTATTTTTGAAGATTTATCTAAATATTAAAAAAAAAAAAAATTTAAATTACATTTTTTTTTTATTTATATTTTTTTTTGTGAGGGCAAGTCTAGCGGAGGTTTCCCTTCGCCACTGGTTTATTCTTTGCGTTTACAATAATATAATTGTTACACTGAAAACAGTTTAACAATAGAAGCTATTGTTAAACTGTTTTTGATGACTTTTTATTTTGAGAGATTGGCAGTACTACTCTTCTACGGCGTGTCATTGATAACCTCAAATATTTTAAAATGTTTATTTAATACAATTTGTAAGTATTTCCATGTCAGATAATTATTTTATAATATTATTATTAAGAAAATTCTTCTATTAAAAAGAAAGTTTGTTGTTTAGCATCTGTCAAATTACTGTTGTGTTACTCCCTCCGTTCCAAAATAATGTCCGATTTTAGTTATTTTAATGGATTATTGAAATAATGAAATTAAATGTATCAGTAGTTATGTATTTAAATTAGTCCTCGATTTGGGTTTCATTAACGCCATTCAACCATTACAACACAAAGAGTCCCCGTCCAGTATTGATGAACTCATTGCGGTCGTGCATAAAACATGGGATGAAATAACCGCGGAAAAACTAGACAATTGTTTCATTTCACTGCAGAAATGTATGGAATTGACCATGCTTCATAGAGGAGGCAACGATTACAAGCTTCCTTACATTTAGTTTAGTTGTGAAAATATACGTTATATATCCCTTTGCATATTTTTTTATGAAATTGGACATTTATTTTGGAACAAATAAAATTCCTAAATCGAACACTTATTTTAGAATGGAGGAAGTATCATAGAAATTGTTTTATTATACATTGTTGCTATGGTGACCGCATTTCACAATAATCCCTAGCTTGTATTCCGATATTTATTATAAATGAAATTTTTAAATTTCTATAAAATAAGTAATGTAAAGTATAAAAAATAGTATATTATGCTTGTTTTATAAGACGTATTGTCACACTTGTTACTTTGGAGCACTACAAACAACTCGTGTGACAATGCATCGTCTTATAAAACTCGTATAATAATATAGTATTGTGCAATGCATTTTTCAATTAGATGAGTATTTGGGAAGTTACAGTGGGGGGGGGGGTACTATATTCATTAGCTAAATCATCAAAAATTGCGTGAATCAGAAAAGGCTTGTATCCAAAGGTGGATAAATAAACGCTGAATATGATAATACATTTTAATTTCAGGCCTGCACCACGACAGATGGTTCCACCAGACAACTTTGCAAGAAATCCAGCTAGGCCTGCTAATCCTGCACTACAGACAGATCTTGCCCATTTAGCTGAAACAATTGCTCAAGCTACCAGTGTCATCCAAGCCGCAGGTTTGTCTTCAGGTAAATAATTCTGAACTTACAATACAAATTTCTCGTATGTCATTTGAAAAGTATTTGTTTTATTTATTGGGTAAATGGCATTTTAATGTTTTCAAATTGTATTGGTTTTTAATTAATTGGAATTGGCTTTAACTAATTTATTTTGAAATTTAGAAATATCCTGCCCATAATTTAGAATTATAACGTCGGTAAAAGGTACCCTATTTAAAGAATAAACTTAGATTTAATAAGTGAAGATTGACATCAGAGCTGTGCTGAATGATTTCGACATCTAAGGCAAAAAAGTTTTGCTCATCAAAAAATTACAAAACATTGTGATTATCAGACGCATTTTTGTGCCGTTTCCAATTCATGTAAGCACAGCTTAGGATAGCACAAAATCTTTTACAAGAGCCACTTTTTGCAGTTGTAAAAGACCATAAAAAAAATGTTAGTAGCTCGTAGTTTTTAAAGTACATTATCTGCATTATAAGTATCTGCATTATAAGAATATTATAAATCTTAATCTAACAGTGGCACAGCGTGGAGAGGGCGCTATGGGTGCCCAATCAGGGCGCAAAAACGAGGCTAAAAACAAAAAAATTAAATTCACCGTGATAATATTGTGTAAAATGTTCAGAAATTTTTTCGACTAGATTCAAAATTGCATTAACATTTATTTCCGGAAATATTATTCCCGTTAAATACTCTCAGGGTACATTCGAGTTGTACAGGGTAGAGCGAGCGCTGAGTGAACAGTTGATGATGACGGCGTGAATAGAACACTGACGGAGCGCAGCAACTCGAACAAAGAGCGAGCATAGATTGTGACGTTTGTGACATGGATTGTGATGTTTATAAAATCTAACCGTACAATTTTAGGCGGTGTTTTTACTGTCAGATTAGTTCCCGTCAGTCATAAATCAAAAGTATGTACTTCGGATTGCCGTGGAATTAATTTTCAATGATTAATCTGAGTAAGCAATTTTAGAAAAAGTATGGGGGTTTGCAGAAAATACGGTACCAAATTTTACAGATTGTCAATTCAAATCACATTTGCGGGTATCTCCTACAGTTTTCGAAAACTGCAAGCAATGCCAGACGAAGTTCATCTGAGACCAGGAAGAAATTCCGAAACAAAACTCGAGAAACTAGCATTATAATACATTGCCAACATTGAGAGCTCCTATAAATTTACAAATAGAACATAACCCTGTTTCTTCCATGTTAATTTTATGCACTGTGTATTTAATTATTTTTATGTTGTGTTTACAAACATAATAAACCTTTGGAAGTTAATAAAAAGTCACAACTACAAAAAATGGTATACTAGCGTCGGCTAATCAGTGCAGTTACGTCACAATACGAAACAAACGAATGTATTGTTTGGAACAATGCAATTGTTTGTTACGTCGTGTGACGTAACTGCACTGATTCGCCGACGCTAGTATAGTACTTTTCCCGCCGTTCCCCCACCCTTTTCGGTCATACCCCATATGCCTGGTCTTAGAACCCCGGGCACATAGAGCGCACTCTGAATACACCCTCGACCGCAAAACGAATATAATTGGGTGTACTCCGAGCATCAAATCGAACAAGTTTGAGTGTACAGAACGTGCTCGGAGCACTCAGAGAGTCAAATCGAATGTACCCTCAGTAAATTTACTGCTTGGTGACCAGGGTGAACGAAAATATGATACCTTGTCCAAGGCACCAATAAACAGAACCGGCGAAATGCAGGTGCAAAATAAGCAGAGATCCATTGTGCTCTGCTGGAAGGGCTCCTATAGAAGCGCCTTATACCGTGAGTTTATTTTATCACAGAACATAGAGATTGCATTTTTATAACAACCGTTGATTGACAGCAATGTAAAATGCGTTTATTTTAAAATAGAACATACTGCATAGCTTACTTGATTATAGAAATAAATAAACGCATAACATTTTATTTAGGAAAAAAATAGGAATGAAAAATTAAAAATTTATTTATTAAACAAACTTAAAATTATAAATTTGAAAAAAACAAAATAAAAATAATCTAACAAATTTTCAAATATTCCTCCATTGACTGCCAAAAAATGACCCAAACGATCGTAGAAATTTTGCATAACATTATTTAATTGTATCGGTCTTATCCTGTGGGATTAATTTTCTATTTTAGCTTTTAATTCTTCAATAGTTAAGTTTTAGCCATTAAAAATCGTTCAGTGCTAAGTCCGAGCGACCTAGCGGGCCATTTTATTTCGCCAACATCGAGGAATTGTATGATTTAAAAATGTTTTAATTATTCTGGCATTATGTGCTGGGGCACCTTTGTTTTGAAATCACATTTCACCTGGAATATTTAATGCATTTAATTCAGTAATTGCTCTATTTTCTAACAAATTCAGATATTTTCGGGCAGTAAGGTTTCCGTCTATAAATAAAGGACCAATGATATGCCTTCCTGCCAAACCTGCCCAAACGTTCACCTTCTCTGGCCATTGTATTCTGGTAGTATTACATAAATGAAGACTATTGAAGCACTAGGAGAAGAATGATCTTGAAATGTTACGTAAATAAATCGGCCACTTGTCTTAAACTAAGGTACCACAGTAAATATACCTTAAAGTACCACTTATATTGTACCACTTTACTAATTGTACTTGTTTCCGAGTGCTATATAGTTCAAAACTTTTTACTTTTAAGCAAGTGTAATTTAAAACTGATACTAAATATACTATTGACAAGCTGACAATATATTTTTTTTTATTTCACGTTTATGGCCTTTGCTACTGAGGCAATTAGCCAGGACAATTCTAATTTTTCTTAATGAAAATTCCATGCCTGAACGGGATTTGAGCCCGAGACCTTAGCAACGTAGGGCACGTCTGTTACCACTACGCTAAGCTGGACGGCAAAGTTAACAATTTCTATTCTATTTTAAAATAACGCATTTTACATTGCTGTCAATCAACGTTTGTTATAGAAATGAAATCTCTATGTTCTACGATTAAATAAACTAACGGAATATACTTTCTAAATATATATGTTCTAAAATTCTAAAGAACAATCGCCTGCTCTGCCAATAACTCGCTACGGTACTGTAATGTTACTCAAATTAATAAATTCATAAGACAGATAAGAATACATTAAAATCAGGTAAATGCGTGTTTATAGTGTCTGTGAAGCAAACAAATACAAGGGTGTGTGGCTGGAACCAACTACCTTTCGAAGTTTATTAGTTGTCACTGTCTGGACAAGTTCAACGTTTATGCTATTATTTATCATTGCTTAATTAAATTGAACCAATTTTTATGGTCGATTACAGCTGCAAAAAATGTCTCATGTGAAATAGCTCTAAGCTGGAAATGTTAAATCTAAGTTTTATTTATAAATTATGTACTATTTCTTGCTACACAAATTTCTAATAGTTTTACGAGTAGAAATAATAATTGATCGGTATGATAATTTACCTGAATTTTTTATTTTATAATTTCAGAATATTACTCAAACTTCAATTTATAGTTGTTAAATAGTAATAAATAATTTATAATTTAAGTATATCTATAGGCTTAGCGTTTGTTTAGCGTAGGATTGGAAGGGAAGATTTATTCACCCTTATTTTTATAATGCATTATTAAAATTAAAGTTAATAAAATGCAAGGAGATATATAAAACGAGGAACTAGATAATTAAATTACAAACTTGACATTTATGTCGAAGACTAAGTCGAGTAGAGTAAGTCGTGTTCTTTGTATTAGATGTGTGTAAAAGTTTTTTTTTTTTTCCCAATTTGCAATTTATTATTATAACATAAATCTTATAAATACTTGCCCTCCCTTGTCATGACCTTCTGCTACTTGTATGGTTTCGAAATCCTTGGCGAAAAAAATTAAAATGAATAAAAATGTTTGTTTAAAAGCAGTGAAATCGACTCAGATGTCTTTTTTTTTGGTGTCCGCGTCTTGACCCCTTGTCTCTATTTTTTATGCATTTTAATATTTGGAGCAAATGAACTTTCGGGGCGCCGCAAAATTCCACCGACCTTAAGTAAAAGCGTTGATCGATTTTCGTACCTCGAAAACAACGCAAATGTCGGTTCCTTTAAAAAATTTTGTACCAAGCGAAATTAACGATAATCCTATGGTGCCAATTTAGAAGATACGCCCCGTGCGGAAAAAATCTGTACTGAACAACATGCGACCTAGCGTTGTCACTTAGCAAACTGACCGTTTAATTTCTTTGAACAGTAAATGGTCTTTTTCTGTTTCACGTTTTCAGCCAAATATATATTTTTTTTTTTGCTTGGATGTTCGATTTTACCAGTGATGATAGCTGTTGTATCCATTTTTCGTTAAATATGTTATTAATAAATTGCTTTGTCAATGACTCATTAATTCGCCTTTGTAAGTTTTGCCATGTGCGCAATTGGTACCTATAAAAGTAATCTAATGAATGAGAAATTCAAACACCTATCAATCATTTCTGAACGCTCTATAAAAACTCAATGCACAACCTTCAAAAACTTAAAAAGATGGAAGTTTGTATTTTAATTAGTTATACCCAGAGTGCTGGAAAAAAAGTCCAAAACTTATGCACACATCTAATAATACCTTATTATTTTTCCAGCGATAACAGGAAATAAAACTATTATTCATCAATATCTAGGAAATATTCATTGAAACTGTGACATAAAATGGATAACGAGCAGATGTAAATAATGATATCGGTAAAACATTTATCGACAACAGAATTTATGATGTTTAAGAATAACGTTCAATTTTAATTTTGTATCGTTATGTGTTATCTGAATTATCTTCCCTCCTGAATGCTATGCCTACAAATATATCTACCATGGCTTCGACAACGTTACATTATTAGGTGATAGTTAATGTGAACTAATCGTAGAACCCCTTTAGCCATGCTAGATTTAACACTAGTAAATAATATCTCTAGTTTTTCCCTTCAGTATTTACATTTTGTTTTAACTTTAAAAATTAATTCTTTTTTTCATTTGCATGTTACATATATAATTTCGAATTATTGTGACTAGTAACTGCTGAGTAAAATGGACGTTAAATATGAGATTATAAAAATACAAATTACTGAACTGTGAGAAGACTGATTGAACTGTATAAACATGACCGGACTTGCGACTTACAGATGTGTTGTCACCTAGAGGTTCCAGAGACCCTGACCAACCGAATTACTGCAACATTAAACTACCAGCTGTGCAGCCACTTGCGGACATTGATGCTGACATTGCTGCCAGGTTAATACAATACACAAAACAAACAAAAATACTAACTCGTAACTATACTTATTACTGATACCTTCTTTTACACCATTTTTATTTTTTTTGTTGTGGTTTTTTATTTCTGTTATTGGAGACTTTTTTTTTACTGTTATTTGTGTTTTACTATTCATAAAAGAGTAAGAAAAGTAGTTTTTAATTAACTTATAAAAATTACTATGTATAGACTTACCGTATTATTTTTTTCTCAAACCGGGACAATTTTGAGTTTTTGATCAAAACAGAAAGTAGCGCCTTCTACGCTAAGTACCTATGAGTGAAAAGGCTAAATAACGCAGTGGTTAACAAAAAACAAAAATTACGTAGTAATCATTTTTAATTACTCTTAATTGAACATAACTAATTATTAAAAAGTTATTAACATTTATCACTAGCATGAAATTTTTTTAAAAATTCTTTGTTATTTTTAATAGTTGCCTAATCGCCATATTCCGAAGCTGCACTTTTTGTACTGCGTGTATATTCGGCACTTTTTAATTTTTACCATATAACCGGGACAAAATGTCAAACTGGCCGGGACCATACTTTCAAATCGGGACGTATGGTAAGCCTAACTATATAAAAAATATATGAATAGATTGTTTGCAGGATTATTTACACATTTTACAAACATGCCTGTTATTACGAAACTCTTTACCAGGGCCACCGAGACAATAATAAATCCTGCTCCAGGCGCCACTTAAATATAAATTCTGGATCAGGTAGGGATGAAACGATACTATCAGTACTAGTAAGGTATCGATACTTTTCTTTTGATATGAGTATTTTATTACTTGATACTTTTTGTTTTGATATTTTACTGGTATCGATACTTTTTTTTTATTGGTATCGGTTATAATTATTATAGGTAATATTTGAATAGAAACATAAATTATTGATCCTAGCAATGAATCATGGTATTTGATATTGAGTAATGTTATAATAGTTTTGACTTTAATTGGAAACTCTAAAACTAAAATCAAATACTACAGATAACAGCACCAATAGACCATATTAGTAACTACGTCACAAAATGGGATTCAGTGCTGCCGCCTCGCGGTTTTGTTTCCTTTTATTTGAATTTAGCATGTTGTTTTTTTGTTAAATTGTATTTTGGAAGTATAAATTAAGTTTTCAAAATAAAAAAATGCTTCACATCAAAACTACAAGTTTTATTTATTAAAATTCTTATTTTATTAATTATAATTTATTATGTCATAATTTTTGCAGAACAATATTATTTTGCAGGTTAATTTTGAAAAATTTACGTTAATAATCGTTATTATGGCAAGTAACATAGTAATAAGTGTGTGTGTCATATCTAAATGGTTTGAAGGAACAATATGTTGTTTTTATTTTATCCATTATTGTTTTTAATTTCCATTTGTCAAAAAACGAAAAAATTTGCAATTAAGAATGTAGCTGTAATGGTTACTATTTGGAGCAAAACAATACACCATTATGCATTCTAAAACAAAATATTAATGATTACTTAGTGTTAATTAAATAAATACTAAAAATATTTCGATTTTCATATTATTTAAAAACGTAACCTATAAATATATCTTCGAATCCTTATTTATATATTTATAAAATCATTATTCTATAATATAAAGTATATATTAGTATATACTTATCAAAAATACATATTTTTTGCTCCTAAATTGAAAATATTCCTAAAATTAAGGTAACAAAAGTAATGTTTCATGTATTTTAAACTAGCCTAAAACTTCCAAAGGAAACCGCTGTCAGATGGCAGCACATGTATGTGACGACACACTGATATGGTCTATTAGAACGTGTCGCACGCAAAAATGTGTTTTTAAAATGAAACAAAAATGTGTAAGTGTATGCACGTGCACAAACGGTTATATAGCCAGTGTTTTTCTACTTTTTATGTGAATTGTGTTCCTTACTAGTCTCGTGTAGAGTTTAGAGAGCGTTTATTCACTTTATCATTATTTAATTAAATATGGAAAAATATTGTGATATCGAGAAGTAATAAATATTCCTGAGTATAGTGGTAGTGATAAAAATCTGAAGGAGAAGATTTGGTTGTAAATAAGATGGTTGTAACTTTCTAAGACCAACTGGATAGAGTGGAAGAATTATTTCGGTTACATGTTGTGTTCGGTTACATAATGGACAACAATTCGTCAAACGAATTTTATACATATGAAAATAACCGAAAAACATTTCAGATAAGCACCATTAATTGACCTTTAATTCATCTCTTGTTGGTTAAAGTGTACATCCACAACTTCTTTAGTTTCTTGAAAATGTGAAGCAAAAGAATTAAAATTACTGCCATCTCTTTAAAATTCATTGTTAACTGTTTAGTGACTTGTTCGTATTTGTTTTTTGTTGTTTTCATGATTTGCAGTTATTTTCCCTCTCGTGCGCACATTCAATTATCACTAGCGGTTATTTTCCCCTGTGGCTTGCGATAACCACGCGATCTATAAACCAGGCGCGCTATGTTTTATTTTTCAAATTTTTCAAATTCTATTCAAGATATAAGCTTAAATGGAACGACGCAAATTGTTCTCTGCCGGCGTTTAGAAGTTAAATTAGCTTTAAGTCTGGAACAGAATGCACAGCGCGCTAGCGGCGCGCCGTCAGTACGCCGTCATTTGCGTCGTCGAGAACGCCGTTGAATTTTCACCTGCACACAATGCAATAATTTTTAACGCCGTCAAAGTGTCACGTGACAACCTATATCTGTGTTTATAGGTGCACTTTCTTTTATTAATATTATAATGGATGATGAAGACTTGTGTGTGATGTTATTTATGTTGTATGCAAGTTATTTTTATACATACAAACACTTTACCATTCAGTAAAAGCTGAGGTTAGGTGTTCTACGTCAACGTTCAACGGCGTCAAAAGTTGGAAGTTGACGAACATTCAGTATCAACGGCGTTGGGACGCCGTTAGGACGTTGCCTATTCTGTGCACTTGCGTACGACAGCTTGATTTTAACTTTCCTCTGACAGATAGCGCCGTCCAAACGCCGTCAACGCGCCGTAGAACTCGTTGCATTCTGTTCCCCACTTTAGACAGATACATAAATTTCATTTACCCGTTATATGTATAAGAATCGAAAGTTCAAGCCTGCATATTATGTGTTAATATAACATATTGTGTATATATATTGTATTTTATACATAAATTGTTAATAATATAATTTTTCTTGCTCTATATGAATAAGTGAAATATTGTGTAAAATTGTTATCGTATATGACATTTAATATCGTATACGCATTTACTTTAATTTATTTGTACATACAATGACACCGTTGTATATAATCTGAATGCATGTGCGTCTAAAGTTTTTAATTATAAATATCTGAAGTGTAACTTAATTCTTCTAACACACGTTTATTAAAATCTTAACTAAAATATAGACTGGGGTAATTTTTGGGTGTTCTTCGTAATGTATACTACACAGTACGTTTGGTAAATTAGGTGGCAATTTCTTTTACTTGCTATTAATTAGTATTAAATGTATTTGTACACATTACCTTTCACGAATCAAAAATAAATTATTTTGTCAAAAAAAAAAATATACCAATACCAAGGGTTGAATATACGGTGTATGCACGCAAATAAACGCGGAACATAGCAGTTTAACATAGGATTTTAACTAAGTGCGAAAATTGGCTCTTCTGTACATTTTAGAGCAAAATTACAAGAATAAAAAGTTGGGTACTATTCTACTTTAGCAAACCCACCTGGCAATGTTGTCAACTATAGTAAAAATGAAACAAGTAAATTTGAACTAACATCACAATAGAATTAAAATTATTTATATAATAATGCTTAACTTTCAGTTAAATAAATCTAATTAAATAAATATGGCGGTATTTAATAATAATAATAATAATAAATAAAATATTACTTTCACAGCTGATTAATGAGTAAAAAAGGGAAGGGGGACCATAATTTGGCATCCTACACTACTTTGTTATTATAAAAGCATGAACAATGATACACAAATTTAATTGGACTAATATGAGGGAAAATAAAGTACTGTGCACCTAAAAACTTGGTAATTAGGTTAGGTTTAGTTAGTCAAAGCTCGAAATAAACTTAAAGGAATTTATGAAAATGGTGGTTTAGGATGTAATTCTGTAGTTTTACCTTTATTTCTTTGTTGTTTTATTTTGTAAAGTAAGCTTACTTTGAGTACTTTGAGCCTTCCGGCTTCTGCTGTCCTAGATTTTTACTAACTAAACCTAACCTAATTATTTATCTTGTTTTTAGGTGCACAGTACTTTATTTTCCCTCACATTAGCCCAGTTAAAATTGTGTATCATTGTGCATGCGTTTATAACCTGGTGGTGCAGGGTGCCAATTCACAGTCCACCTGAATAATTTTTTTTTTTAAATATCCATACAATGGATGATTATAAAACAGGAAATAAGTGGAAATAAATAATATTATATTAAATTTAAACTTCGTGCATATGTTAAAACTGTAATCACATTAGAAATTAAATGAATACTACTTATTTCTATATTTCTTATAAATAAACTCATTTAATACATTGATATTAAATTAAAATTATTAAAATTGATATATTACATTTTACTATTGCCAACACTGCACGCATGCGCAATAAGGTGGGTTTGCTAAAGTAGAATAGTACCAAAAGTTGTTCAAAATAAAAGTTGATTAGCTATTGGCCGGCCATCTTATGTCTTTATGATAACCATCTGTCATAATTTTCAAAAATCATTATTAACATTGATCTGCCATCTTGTGTGATATTTTGGTACTAAATACCAATATGGTGAAATGTCAGTAATTTTTATCCAGTTATTTTGAATTTCTTAATATTTTCGGTGTTGTATGCAATGCGTGTGTACAGGACTCTCTTCAATCTCGTGCTACCATTTTCGGCACTCTGCCAACGTCTCGTACAAAAATTTTCACTCGGTTGAAAATACGTCATTTACACAATAATTGTATAAATAACTATTTTTATAATTGCTAGGAATATTTAAAAAGTATAATACTACAACGTTACAATATATAGTTTTTTTGTAGTCATTTCCATTATTATTTTTGATATCGAATAATTGTAGCGAGCTCTGCTACGTTACTTTAATATCATACTATTTATTATCAACTAGGTAGCGAGCCTGTGATTGAAAAATAGTTTGATTTCAGTTTGAAATGAGATTCCTGACTAAAGGAGTTCGAGTACTAGGCGTGAGTGTTATCCAGGGTTCATTACGATATGTAAATTAAATTATATGTATTAGTACTTACCAACTGACTGATCAGGCATCTTGTAATTAGTCTGTCTCTTAGCTGTTCACTTAAGTTTTTAAATGTGAAGGTTTACACACATTAAGTAAGACGGTTTAAAATTAATGAATTTGATTTATTATAATATACTATTTACAAGAGTAAGTTTGAAAGATTAAAATATAGGTAAAAATAATGACAAAGATTTAAAACAAATAGAATCGTATAGACCACCAGAATGCCGACACAGTGCCTCTAAGAATTCAACAAGTTAGATCTTTACGCTAATCGGACCGAATACTTTCTGATCTCGTCTTCAGAGAGACGGGTGTTTTTATAGGGCATTGCTAGAAAGAAGGGTAAAAAAATTGTTCAAGGAATTGTCAAACTTACTTGATAATAACTTTGAACAAAAGTCTCCTTGAACAATAAACTTTAAAACATATTTTAAAGTTACGTGTTGTAAACGTAAGGTTACTAATTTTCTATTATCTGAATTGTACAAAATAGTAACTGTATTGTACCCTTTAAAATCACTAAAAAAATACTAGAATGCATTCAAAGAAATTCTCGGGACGGGTGGTTTGTGAAAGTTCTAGTCATTGTTCCGACGGTTTAAACGATTCGTTACATAATATAAAAAAAATAGTATTCATAGGGCTTAGGGAACATGAAACTGTTAGCAAGTAAGAGATTTTGTGATATGTCATGTCAAACGTACTGTGTAATTCTATAAAATGGTGTAAAATTAAAATGTAACATACTGTTTGTTGGTTCTACTATGTTTATTTTTCTACATTTAGCAATATTTTAAAATTTGTTCAATTTTTTCATTTTTTTTTCCAATTCATTATTATTTCTTACTTTAGGTAAAAATTTGTTTGGTTTCGTAGGTATGATCCAGAAATTTTATACGGCCACTCATGTGTTTGTCTCTGTTTATACTATAGAAATGTTGGCCAAATGGCTGGACCTAAATAGTTCAAATTTGACATGAATATACAGATCATATTTACATAAAATACTGAGACCTTGAAAAAAATATTGCTCAAAACATATAAAACTTGTTGCTTGATATCTAGATTAACATACACAAATACATTTTGAAATATTTTTAGTTTGACGCGGATTTTGTTAAAAATATAGCAGAAGACTTTTGTCACTCATCCTATCTCCCAAGGGGCTGTTTAAAAAATACGATAAACTGAGATCGATGTGAATCTGCATAGAATACATACTTGTCATTATCGATCATTTAATTTCTTCAAAAGTTGTTGATTTTTTATTTATTGCTCGAAAAGTTATTATTTAAAAAAGATAATGTGCATCAAATAACTTTTTTAAATCGAAGATTAACGAACAAAAATTGGTTTCTATAAATATTTTTTATTCTAAAGTGATTTTTGCCTAAAAAGTGTTAAAGAAAACTCGTTCTCCATCACGTCTGCAGGTTTTGAAAAAAAAAAAAAAAACAAACAAATGCGAATTGCACAATGCACAATAGATTTTTTATTTTTTTACGAAGTCATCGATTTTTTTTTATTGTTCCAAAAATTAATTATTTTTCTAAAATATGTTGTAAGCCATCAAATTAAAGCGTAGATTTACCGACAAAAATTAATTTTTAAGAGACTTTTATTTGGCACAATTTTTTAAACCCAGTCTCGTTATTTAATAGCTATTCTTCATAAATCGCGCAATCCAGCGACGTTGAAAATTACTATTTACATATTTAATTAGTAATTTCGCTACGCCAATTCTAAATAGATCACACTAGTATTTTATTTTCTAACATTTTGTTTGAATGTAGAAAAAATAAACCAACATGATTTCATTCATATACAGGGTGTTTGTTTGAAACGCCGCACCTCGAATAACTACTTTACTTTAAGAGATGCAAAATATTCTTCAGAAAAAAAAGTTAAACTAGACAAAATGGCCCACTTAAGGACTATAATAAGAATTCTTCATCACTTCCGGTTTTAGCGGAAATTGTTTCAACTTTTTATCTTAGTATAGAGAATCGGTACTTTATTTAATTTTTTTTTCTTGAAAGTACATTAAATCAGCTTTACAAGGATATCAAAATATCATACTTAAACCATACTTATACTTTAAACCATTTCAAAACGGCGACCAATTATTTACAAAATAATAAATAACATAAAAATCGTAGGAACTAAATTATAAAAAGATATAACATTATGACCATTATGTAACTAGGAAAACAATAAAACAAAATATGACTAAAGTTAGTAATAAACTAAGGAAATTTACAAATGTTCAATATGACCGCCGTTGTTATCCGCACATTTTCTCATTCGTAATAAAAACTCTTCCATTACATTTAGAACGATTTACTCTTGAATTTCCCTGATGGCTGTTCTTACCCTATGTTCTAAGTCTTCTAACCTTTACCTTCAGGATACTTTTCTTGGTAGAGTTGCTGGGCCCTAACTGAATTTATTTGACATTCCCCGAATATCAGAACCATATCTGTCATTTCTTCATTTGAATAACGTACATAAGCTATAATTACAAACGATTTGATATTATCTATCACCTAATATCAAACTCGTAATAACAGGTAAGAAAATTTGCAGGTTTTATTTGTTTTTTTTTTTTTTTTATGTAACAAAATCATTTTTAAAGTTTGCTATATTTGACTTTGTACGATTTATGTTATTTATTATTTTGTAAATAAATGGTCGCCATTTTGAAATGGTTAAAATTAAAGTATAGTATTTTGACTTCCTTTTAAAGCTGATTTAATGTACATTCAAGGAAAAAAATGAAAGTACCGATTCCCTATGCTAGATAAAAAGTTGAAACAATTTCCGTTGATACCGGAAGTGATGCAGGATTCTTATTATAGTCCTTAAGTAGGCACTTTTTTCTAGTTTAACTTTTCTTCTAAAGAATTTTTCTATCTCTTAAAATAAAGGAGTTATTCGAGGTGCAGCGTTCCAAACAAACACCCTGTATACATATAGGTTTGTTCGTAGAGTCATTTCTCTGCTCTTACGTCTAACGCTAAATCGTTAGAATTGATTTTACAAATAGCTCTTATATAAAGGGTTTAACAAGATAGAGGAACACGATTTTTCTCTGATGTGTTCAAAGATATAAAGAGTTCAAATAAATATATAATATTTTTAGTAGGCTATATGATCGTGACCAGTATGGGAATTAAATCAATTTTAGGAGATTTTACGCTTTATTTAAATGGAACCTCCTATACAGGAAGAGGAATTGACCTGTCGACCATAGCGATTTACGATGTAGTTTTAAATTCTAAATAAATGTTATCTCTTGCACTTTTTCTCTAAAACAATTAGGGAAGCAGAAAATAGCATATTTATTAATTTATATGTTAAAGCACTATGGCCGACAGGTCAATTCACCACCCTGTATATTAATATACTAAAATATGTTATATTACTTAAGCTTCAAAAATGTTTATAACTTGCCCTCCTCTAAAATTGGTTTGTTTTTAGTTATTAACTAATTGTTTTGTTAAAACTTAAACCAATGTTTTAACGAGAATCTGTGATGACTGTCAAATTATTAATAATATTTATAAATACCATGTTTATAGAAACATTTGTTTTTAAATAAAAAAGCAAATAGAATTTCTAACAAAGTTAGATATATGGTTCACTATTATGTCTTTTTTCTCGAACACACAAATAAAGTCTTTTTAGCATTTTCCAAAATACATTACCTTTTCAAGAGACATTTTATACTTTGGTTAATATCCAAAAAGGTTTCAATTTTAGAGGAAGTAAGTTTGAAACTTTTTTTAAGATAAAGTAATATTGAATCTTGTACTATAATAATATAAAGGAGTACATTTAATAAAATTGTAAAATTCGATGTCTCCTAAAAGTTTTTAATTCATATTAGACAATTCATATAACCTACTAACAGTATTACATATTTCTTTTGAACTATTGTTTTGTATCTCCGAACACGTCAGATAAAAATCGTGTTCCCTCTATCTTATATATATTGTACATAATATTCATTATGTTATATTTTTTGCAGTTTTATTTTATGATAAAACGCTTACTAATTAGTAAAGTGTAATTTTTGCACATAAAACTTGCATTTAACATAAACCAAATAAAATGGAAAACTAAAATTTTATGAACATTGATTGTTAAATGCAATACCTCGTGGTATTATATTATATTAATTGTTGTTTTTGTTTTGTACAGATGTTTTATTGTTTGCACTCCGCAGCCTCCGCCTATTTATGCTATGAGGGATGCGTTTAGTCGGATGGGTAACCTCATAGATGTCTACATGTTAACCAATAGGAATTGTGGTTATGCCAAATATGCTACAAAAGAATCTGCGGAGGAAGCCATTAAGGTAACTATTAAAACAGTCATCTATCTATGCGGCATGGAAAACAGATTAACTGTGTCACATGTTTTAACTGAGTGTGTTTCGTTCGAGAACATCAGAGTTAGGTCTAGCATGAACTAAACTGTTCAACGACAGTTCGGTCAGTGAAGTAGGATCTGGGCGCATACTAAATTGTATTTTTACAGTACGGCTCATCTCATCCTATAAGAAATTTTAACTTAATTTTATAAAATAAGCAGTACAAGTATCAAAAGCAATAAAATAAATAGTTGCCGAACACAAAAATTGTAGTAATACATATGGTCATACCGTGCGATCAAAATTTCTTGTCAGTTACATAACAGTAAACAGTGAGTTTAAAAATATCAAAACTGTATTCTAATCCACAGCTGAAAATCTCAATTTAACAAAGAACCAATCAGATTACTTCGTTCTCCCGAACTCACCCGAGAATCAACGAAAATATGTATTTCTAACTTCATACCTGTTGTCAACTCATTGGCGTGTAGAGAAAAATAGTGTTCATTTAATAATCAATTCGTATAAGATAATAAAAATATAATGTACGCCTGTGTGTACATATCCTTGGAAATAAGTTTGATATCTAAACGTTTCTGTCAACTATTGCATAACGGACAAGATTTCTGGATCGCTCTGTATATTACGTCGTCGGGAAGTTGTTATAGATACTTTGTACACCACCACCAGCGAAGTTGCGATTTGTAGAAATAAAAACGTTTCAAAAATTGTCAAGGGCAAAAGGAACGCCACTTGATGATGCCAATCTGCAAACTGCGTTTTAGACGGGCATCTCTGGTCATTTTACTGAATTGAATCAAGTTCAGTAAAACATCTTGTAATGTTCGGTTATGACCAAATCTTACAATAATATATCAGCTTGTCAAATAAAATTATTGTTGTTTCTCTCCCAATTAACAAAAATCTTGTTACTTTTCGAATTGTCAGAAAATATTTGAAAAATACAAGAAATATAGTAGTGAATCACTTACATTAAGAAAATTCAGACGTCTTTTGAGCATATGTTTAAAGATTTTGAGCACGATACGGTGTTATTAAAAATCTTTAGAAATCCTTTGGTATTTTATGTGAAGAAGTTGAATCAAATTTTCAACTTAAATTAATAGATCTTCGGTGTAATGTTGAACTAAAAAAGAAATTCCAAGAAGACGATTTATTGAATATTTACAAAATGCTTTCCTCAATACAAACATCCCAATCTATAGTATAATGCAGATATTTATGCAAGTTTATTCGAAGTAACGAGAGTACTAGTTATAAAAGATCATTTACGTGGTGGTAGATTATGAAGAAAAGTGGACCTAAAAATGTACCTTGCGGTATACCATAGTTGTTTCTCTTTTTTTTTTTGCTCAATATTCCACACGCAGGTATTTGCTGCGTTCTATTAGATAAATAACTTATAATAAAATTTAGAGGAATACTTCTAATCCCATATATTTCCAGTTTCCGCTACAGTAATTCAGGATTCATCATATCAAAGGCTTTAGCAACATCAAGAAAAAATGCGAAAGATACTCTTGAGTTATCCAAAGAATTATGTACATCGTTATTTTTTTAATAATAATATTTATTTATTGTCCACATACAATACATAATCATTAATAGACAGTCAATTAGATAAATTACAATAGCATAACAAATGATAATCGACAAACAGAAATTATAAATTAAGTGCAAAAAGTCCTCAAAACTATACATTGGGTTATCAGTTAATAAGTTCTTAGTTGTTTTTTTAAATTGTTCTGAACTTAATTCTTTGGTAGAAACTGGTAACAAATTCATAAACTGTATAGGATAATAGCTAATACTATATCTTGATTTATTTATTCGTGTAAAATCGGGGTATATATTTGATTTATTGCGTATGTTGTAGTTGTGAACGTTTTGAATAAAAGAAGTGAACGTGAATAAAAAAAAAAATAGGTTTTGATGGGCATATACTAAACAGTGATAGATAAAAAGTGATGGTAGCGTCATGATTTTAAATTCTTTAAAGAGTAACCTACAATCGGCTCTATAAGATACAATCCCCATCACTCTTATTGCACGCCTCTGTAGTCTAAAAACTCTTTCAGCAGAGGCAGAGTGCCCCCATGCTAAACGAGCGACTGAAATAACGCTAAGTACGTAATTAATAAAACATACCTTGTAACAGATTTTTGTATGTTTCTTAGAAGATAGATAGTTTTGCACAATTTTTCACATATATGGGGAACGTGATGATCCCATATCAAATGAGGATCAATATGGACTCCTAAAAATTTAATGCAGTCCGTATTTTTTTAGTTATGATTTTTTGTTGTTATGAGTAAATTTTGCGTTATGAGTAAAATCTCCTCATTTAATGATAATTTATTTGATAGAAACCAGTCTTTTGCTTTAGATAAATTATCACTAGAAACATGTTGCGTGTGTTCCAGGGACAATGATCTGGTTATAAGGGTCGTATCATCGGCATATAAAATAGATTTCGTCTTAACAGCAGAAGAGAAGTCATTGAAATAAATTAAAAATAGTAATGGACCTAAAATTGAAGCCTGCGGTACTCCATACATAATATTGAGTGAATCTGACTTGGAATTATTTATACATACAAACTGTTTTCTGTTTGTTAGATACGGTTTTATTAGTGAACAGCTGCTGTGATTGAAACCGTACATAGCGAGTTTAGCAAGTAATATAGCCTTGCTTAAATCCAAGAAAATAGATAAGCAAAACTCTTTGTTTATTTCAATTAAGTTTATTTAATTAAATTTACAATAGCATTATTTGTTGATACGTAAAAAGATATTCCAGTTTTCTCAACCTGTGGCCCGTGGGTATAGAATAATTCTTGTAAACTCTATTGTTTGCTTTTGACACTTACCATTTTACACTTACGTTTTAGTACCTTATCTACTAAAACCTGAAATGTATAAAAATTCACACTTCGCATCAATGTTTTTTATTAGTTGGCTGGTTTCAATAAAAGGATAACAAATAATAAAGTTTTATTTGAAGTTTTCTTTTCGTAACACTATTGAGAATACCACAAATATTACTGATAAGGACTTAACGACCTGTAAAAATATATAGTAGCATTAGCTAGTTTTTAATAAATATATATTGAAGGAAAGATTTAAAGTGAACTCGAATTTTTATATATATTTTTTTTTTCAGGTATTACATGGAGCAGAGATTTGTGGCATCCGTTTGAAAGTTCTAGAAGCAGAAGAACCAAGAAATAGAGACGACAGACGTAAAAGAATGAAAGTTGACGAACAGGTATCGATGAATGACATTTATAATCCTGATCGTACAGCAAACATATTGGTATAAAAGTTTTACATATAGATTTATTTACATGCATTACTTAATTGTTGAATATATAATGATTTTGTATAAAAAAATAAATTTTTAAAAATAATAGTTTTATTTCTTTTCAGGCTAACTGAAACACAAAGAAGATCTGAAAAAAGCATCACGTTGTCATTTGATTAATCACGTTTGCATTTTCTTTTACCATTGTTATAGCTTTTTTGCTGTGACCAAATGATTAGTTTTTTAGAAAATTAAGATACAAGTAATGTTATTAAATAAGTGTCAATGTATTATGAAAATTGAATCTTTGAAAGATCTGAATGGCGTAAATTATGACACAAATAATTTTGAACAAATCGTACCAGTGAAGTTTCTAGTATTTACTAGAAATTAAAAACGAATAATTAGGAATTGGCAGCTTTATTTTTATTGTATGATCTATAAATATTAAGGTTTGGAGGTCATTTAGGTTTTGGGCTCTTTTTAAAATTACGGATAATTAATACAACGAAATAAGTGCATTTGTGGTTAAACTTTTAAACTAACTTCATTACGGAATGTGACAAATGTGTGTACCAGGCTAGTGTGGAAATTAATTTTAATTGGAAATTCAAATTGGTTCTTTAAATAGTAACTAAATTGGTTATCAAATATTTATTCTACTACTTAATTCTTATTAATAATGACCATATGTGTTTTACTCGCATATTGTGTACAATAATTTTTCTATGGCCGTTCAAAAGGCTGCAATAAATCAGAAATCATTTTTACCGACCTTTACAAGTAGAGAGGGAGGTACTGTTATCATATATCACGATAATTTACATGCCGGTTGATATACAGAGTACCGATTAACAAATATATATCGATTTCACAAAATTTTACGTTAACTATCAAAAAGTATTTAAACTCGTATCCAAAGTGCGTCCATAGTTTTTATCTTCGTTTGTTATATTTAAATTTATTCAGATAAAGAAAGAGTGTTTTGTATATGCAATACTTTTTCTATACAGCCTTGGACATATGTATGGAGCACCCTACGTTTTATTGAAGTGGCACATAGTTTGAAAAAAATATTTATTTGTTGCTTTGGCTTTCTGACATTTTGTTGAAAAACATATTCTGGATTGTCTTCATCAAATAATTTTAATATTGATAGCTCCAAAACTTCATTAAGTATGGTAATATAACGACCAGAATAATGCGTCCCTCGCACAAAAAGATTTCGCCTAAGCTACTGGCGAACATGCAACCTCAGATCATGATGCTACCACCACCAAATTTCACCGTAGGTATGATGCTGTCAGGATGAAAAGCTTGTTGGCCAAAAAGCTGATCCACAAAAGAAGATAACAAACCTTAATTTCGTAAATTTATAATAAATTAAATTTTATATTGTTAGTGCGATAATTGCTTAGAAATTTATTTTTCTATTAAATTCGTAAGTATATTAAACCATTACAATGCTTATTTCTATATTGAACTCATCAGATCAAATGATTTTCGCTCATTCATTAGGTGTCCAATTTAAATGTTTTTTTGCCCACTCAAGGCGAAGGTTTTTTGTGTCGCTCAGTCAACAGTTGTTTTCGGTGAGCTCATCTTCCATGCAAATTAGATTCCACTAGACATCTTCAAATTAATCTAGAAGGAACTTTAACGTCTCTTGCTCCTCAGATCACTTGTCCAAGACTGTATTTATATCCTATACTATGCTTGACTGTAGGAAAAAGATATGCCCAAATCCAACCAGTAATAAGAAAACCTTGGTTTTTTGAACACAACTGGAAAAGAGGTAAAATAGTTAAAATCGTATGGCTAAGTAATAATCATGGGTGCTATCCAGCACACAAGTTGGGCATAATACAGTCGCCAGTATGCGACTGTGACTATGAGTTTGATTTAACTATGGAACAAATAATATTTGACTGCCTGCACTTCGCGGACGAAAGACGTGATTACATCAGGACTTATCAATAAACAGAATTAACGTTTCTACAACACGGAGTTGACGGAGTTATGCAGAAACTGAAAAATTTATTAATACGTAATAAAAATTCTCAACATTCCAGTTCGCATAAATCCCGCAGAAACGGACCCGGCTGCAAAATACTTTCCTTCTGGTGTACTTGTGATATCCTACGTTAAGGGAATATTGAACAAATGCAATGTCTGGCTCATTGTTCTAGCAAACAAAAGTCCATTAACAAAAAACAACTGCGTTGCTAAGGTCTCCGGTTCAAATCCTGTTCAGGCATGGAATATTCGAAAAATTAAAAAAAATGTCCTGGCTAATTGTCTCAGTAGCAAAGGCCATAAAATAAAAAAAAGAAAAAAGAAAATGCAATACTTTCTCAGTGCTGGTTGGAAGACTGAAATAAAATAGTTATTTGTCAACATTCAAACGAATAGCATCGCTTAATTTTGTGTGGTTCGTTATAACCGAGTTCGACTATATAGGCGAACTCGGTTATATATAGAAACGACAAAATTTGTTAATTTTAACAGCTAATAATGACCTCGAAACTTCAATATTTTGGAGATCTATTTTATTTATGTTTGAACTGTTTCAGTTTTGAAATAATACAATAATACAACATTTTTATATGAAGCATTTGTAAATTTACAAATTATTAACCATTAGTTTTAAATAAAGAATAATACTGAACAAATAGATCTATTGTTTTTCTTAGGCTTTAACATTTGCACTAAGCAGAGTCGCCGAAACAGCAGTTACGTCATTTTAAACCTAAACCTTTTTAAGTTCAAAATTATTATCGAACTCGAAACTAAATTGAGTTCAGTGGTTATGTTTTGCTAAAATTAAAAAGTGAAAAGCAATATAAGTGTATAATTCAAAGGAAAACAAATAATTATTTTTTCGCCACTATACTCTGTTCATAATGCAGAAATAGTAATAAAAACTCGTGAAAAAATAATATAGCTATAGTGCGTACAAAGGTGAGTTTGCAGTATAGCTCTTATGGCAAATGGGAGCGGTGTTGCCACATGTAAAAGTGTCAAATGTGTCAATTATAATAATATGAAAAAGTCGTATGATTTACAAAAATCACCTCTTATAAAACTCAAAATTACACTCAACAAAAACAAATGGCCATTTGTAGAATACTGCGTCTTCACAGATCAGCGCGTTTTAGAGCTGGCAACGTCGACTAGCAAGAAAAGGATAGCGTCATTCTGTAAACCCATTAGAGAGTATGAAAAAGAACTACTCCATATGCCCTGTACTGCAAACTCAACTTTGAACGCACAATACCATATTGGCTGTGTCGTTAGGTGGGCAACACAACAGCCAGCAAACAATGACAGTTCGACGAAATTATCACCAGAACAATCCGGAATATCTCCGCATTCTGAACAGAGTGTAAATTTCTCATTGAAATTTTAACGTAATATGACGAACTGATTGATTAGTCAATTCGGATAGATCAGCCTGATATTTTGGGTGAGGGCTTCCCACGGCTCGATGACTGTTTTTCTTCATGTGTCTTCTTCATTTAAAAGGTAGGATGATCAACAGGGCTGTTTATTTATTTAAAAAAATTATTTGCAGTAATTTTCACACATTTTAGAATTTCGTAGATATCTGGAAACCGAAGGTTGTATAAACCAGTGTTTCTCAACCAAAAACGCACCACGGACCAGTTAAATATATAATTTTCTAACGCGGACCACTAATAAGAATTGTTGGTTCATTTTTTGCAAGAAAACAAATATATTTAATGTGCTACTAAATACATTTATTTTATATGTAGAAAATAACAGAAAATAAACAAAATATAAATTATTTACATAAAAAATGTGCATAAGAAATAACAAAAAAAATCGCAAAAAACACATACAAAAACTTTCGCGGACCACTAATTTTTTCCTACGGACCACTGACGGTCCGCGGACCACCTGTTGAGAAACACCGGTATAAACAATATTTTACACTAACAATATATCATTTAATAAAATAATAATAATGGGTTCCCAAACGCCTAGATAGGGGCAGAAAAGGTAAGTTCTCCGATTCTAGCAGTGGCGGCGCTAGCTCTTAAAATCTGGGGGGGCCAAAAATTTTAGAATAGAATTTGGAAGGGCCAGGAAATATTTTTTTGTCGTTTACACCTAAAAATATAAGCGATGACCTAAACAAAAAAAGGTCCTCACTTCTAAAATATATTTTTCTCCAACAATTCTGGGGGCCAGAGCAAGATTTGAGCCCCCCCCCCCGCTAGCGCAGCCGGTCATAGATATGAAAGCTACGTGGTCAGTGTAACATTTCGACCGGTCATATTATCCCTGAACAAACAGGTTCTCATATTAAGTATTAAATACTTAAGACTGAGTCGACCCCAGAGTAGGGTGACCATTTTCTTAAGAAGGCAATGCGGGACGGAGCAAAAAAAAGGTCCTCATCTCCTAAATCCAAGTGAAGAGCAAAAAAGAGGTCCTCACCTCCCAAATCCAAGGGAAGAGCAAAAAAAAGGTCCTCATCTCCCAAAATCCAAGTGAAGAGCAAAAAAAAGGTCTTCACCTCCCAAATCCAAGTGAAGAGCAAAAAAAAAAGGTCCTCACCTCTCAAATCCAAAATGCGGCACAAAATGTTAAAATGCGGGACGAATACATTACTTACCCTACCCCAGAGCTGAGTGCACAATATCGGAAGAAAAAAAAATCGTAAATTTCACAGGCAATTTTGCCTAGTGCCACGAGAATTCACACGATTACTGTTCCGATTAAACGGAATATAGCCCCGCAAAAGCGAAGTAAATTTGTGTTATTTCCTCTTTGTTTCTGTTCTTTAAGATTTGTCCCTAAAAAGTGGCTGTGCCGATTAACCGGTGTCCTGATTAAGCGGAATCGACTGTATTATGTACTAAAAGAAAATTAAAATATCTTACGCATCTTGTAACTTTTCACTGAAAACTGTGTAACAGTATATGCTAATACTTCCGGTAATACAAGTTGTAAGAAAAAATTTTCTAAACTTAAATTTTTTAAAAAAAGATTAAGAAGCACCCTTTAATCCTAAAATTTAGAATCTTATGTTATTGAATTGCGAGACATTTATAGAAATATTCAGAGTTATAGTAAAGGAGAATTTACTTGACAAATTGATCGATTAAGAACCGATAAAGAAATATATCTATTTCACACAGTTTTATGTAATATGTCAAGAACGTATTTCTGCTTCTTACTGTACGTACGTTCATAATTTTTGTCTTTTTTTGTTATATTATAATATGGTAACTTCAACGTATATCCCTTTTGTAAACGCGCGCGCTTTCAGCTCTGGGCGGTCGCTAATGGTCTTTCCTTCTCTATGAGTGAAACAAATTGTATATCTTTCTCTATTTCTAGCTTGTCTGTCAACAAATGATATGGCTGTATTCAAAAATGGAAATTTTATTGCTATTCGCGACTGCAAATAACAGTGAGACGTCTGGTGGTGACTAGCTAAATTAAACAGAAGCGTATATTTGGATAATATTTGTAGCGTGTTGTGCTGCAGTTTATGTAAATTAAGAAGTATTTTAAAATATAGTGACTTAAATACAGTGAATTTTTGCCGAAATATTGTTTGAACAGATAAATATTAAGAAAAAACTTCTGACATATACGCTTCTCGTGCGCCATTAGCTGTTGTACGCAGCGCCGCCAACGTTAGTTTCAGTCGCGAATAGTTCTCTCCCATTGAACCATATGCTTTAATTAACCGTCATCTGTCAACTAAAGTCTCCTTTACTATAGGGGAAACTTTTTAAGATCGCAGCGACATATGCGGCAAAGCTGGAACACTCGAAAGTGACATTAAACTGTTACTCGTGTACAGTGATGGGCGCGTAAGTTACATGATGTAAGTTACCTCATTGTTGACGCGTAAACAATTGATGTAAAGTAAACACAAAAACTCTTGTAAACAATGTAAACAACGTAAACAATGTAAACAATGATTTAGACATGCGCACTTGTTTTGAATTACAGAACCTCATTTTCAATACATTTTTATAAATAATAAAATTTTAATGAAATGATTTTAAATGAAAAAGTAAGTATATAAAATTAGGACAAGCCAATATACATATTAATAAAAATCGAATTTGCATCATTATACAGGTGTTACATACAAATTAATAAATATGAATATGAAAAATAAAAAACTTTTTTGTTTAAAAAATTCAGTCTAATTTTTTTAATAACAAAATACATTAAATTTCACCTTTAAGAAAATCAGCCTATATTTTTTAATAACGAAAAGATTCATTGCAAATTTTGCATAACGCCCTATATTTTCTTTCATTTTCTTTAATTAAAACAAAACCTAGTTCTTCAGAACTATTCTTTCGGTTTCTTCCCACCATTTTTTTAATAAATTTATTGTTTTGAACTGAATATACTTGTTCATTAACTCTCTATTATTTGCATATATATATATAAACTAGTTTATATATACTTATATATATAAACTAGTTTATATATAACTTGTTTATATATATATATATGATTATTTGTATTAAATAACTAAAACTAACCTCATTATTTGACAGTTTACAAAGTTTACATTGTTTACATTGTTGACAAGTTTACCAATTGTTTACTTAAGTTTACACGTAAACGTAAACAATTAAAGTTTACGTGTAAACGCCCATCACTGCTCGTGTATTTGTTTACATGGTGAAAATGAACACGAGTTGTATTTTTCCTGTTTTCCGAGCTTTTTTTTTAATTTACAGGCAGTGATGGGCGCGTAAGTTACATGATGTAAGTTACCTCATTGTTGACGCGTAAACAATGATGTAAAGTAAACACAAAAACTCTTGTAAACAATGTAAACATTATAAACAATGATTTAGACATGCGCACTTGTTTTGAATTACAGAACCTCATTTTCAATACATTTTTATAAATAATAAAATTTTAATGAAACGATTTTAAATGAAAAAGTATCATTATACAGGTGTTACATACAAATTAGTAAATATGAATATAAAAATAAAAAACTTCTTTCTTTAAAAAATTCAATCTATTTTTTTTTAATAACAAAATACATTAAATTTCCCCTTTAAGAAAATCAGCCTATATTTTTTAATAACGAAAAGATTCATTGCAAATTTTGCATAACGCCCTATATTTTCTTAAATTTTCTTTAATTAAAACAAAACCTAGTTCTTCAGAACTATTCCTTCGGTTTCTTCCCACCATTTTTTAAATAAATTTATTGTTTTGAACTGAATATACTTGTTCATTAACCCTATATTATTCGTATTAAATAACTAAAACTAACCTCATTATTTGACAGTTTAAAAAGTTTACATTGTTTACATTGTTGACAAGTTTACCAATTGTTTACATAAGTTTACACGTAAACGTAAACAATAAAAGTTTACGTGTAAACGCCCATCACTGTTTACAGGTAACCTACGATTTACAAGATATGTAATAATATACTATTCTAAAGAAATTTCAAGGAAATTTTTAGTTTTTCATTATACTTTTAATTCTTTTTGACTGTTTGTCAATATATAACAAAATAACAACAAAAATATGATATTATCTGTCTCATTTTGTAATACGTAACTAACAGGGAAAGTTCATTTTTTATGTTGTATATTGACAATACATTTATAATATTATGATAGTATTGGTTCACACGGATACGTCAAAGTTTGTTTACACAACAGTCATCAAAGTAACCAGATCTAGTTTCGTATTACAAATTGAGACGGATTATAAATATATTAGTAAAAATAAATATCTCTGCCTGAAAAAGTAGAAGGGCCTTTTAATATATCAATTGATGATTTAGGCAAATTTTGGGTGGGATAAATGCTTTTTTTCTGTCTTTTCTTGGACGTAAAAAATCACTTTCCATAAAATGCAACGAGCAAACATGCATGCATGGGCTTGAATTTTTGCCCATTTTTAGTTTTTGGGTCCATAAAAACCTACGATCCACTTTCTCTCTGTCTCCAAACGTTGTTTCAATTGATATTTTTTTCAATTTATGTAAATTATGGAATGTTTAAGAAGGATTCTTCCTTATTCACGATTTACATTGCGGCACACAACAAAATTGATTGTTTTTTTTCCATGATTCACAAAAATAAAACACAAACAACAAAAAAACACGTATTTCTCCATTGAACAAAACAATACAATGTCACTTTCGTATCTTCCGCAAATTGCCACCAGATGTCAGGGCGCTTAGGAAGTTTCACCTATAGCTACATACTTTACAGGGCCTTGTGCAAGTAAGCTCCGACTGTACTTCATTAACCTTTTATGTATTTTGCGAACGTGGGGTCGTAGGCAATTGCCCCGGTCGCCCATGCGTTACTACCAGCTCTGAAAATATTCCTGACGAGCAAATAATAGATACTTTGTAAACAAAAGTAAAGTTTATAGTTATTTGAAATATATGTCGATGCCGAAGAATTCTTAACACCATCGAAAAGATTAAGATAGATTTTAATGAGACATTAATTAACTAACTTATACCCTTTTCACACTAGATCTTTAAGATCGGATGTTTAAGTGAATGGATCTTTAACCGCTAATGTGAAACCGTACGGCCTCGTCTAAACACGACCGATGTTTAAGACAGAGATCTGCGTCTTAAACTTCGCCCGCATTGCCAACTTAATTCCCGTTATAAAAAAATACTCCTTGAATTTGTGCTTCTCTTCTTTTATCTATGTTCAGCTGTTATCATTTTATATATCGAGGTTATGAGAAAATTATTTGCGTTATTATTTAAATAAATATAAAAAATAAACTTCTCCTAACCTCGATATACAAAATAATGACAGAATAAATTCAAACGATATGAAATTATGTTGGCAATACATACTAGCCTTACATGGAGAGTTCTTCTTCAAATTAAACATCAGATGTGAAAGCAAACCGGTATTAAACATCGATGAAGTTTAAGTTCAATCGTCTTAAAGATCTAGTGTGAAAAGGGTATTACTAACTGAAATGGTGGTTCTGCTGCCGGAATAATAAAGTTCAATCTACGAAGCTGTATCAAGATCTTTCTATTCATCTACCACTTTCAATAGACACTAAGTCGATTCTGTCTCATCCCAACCTAGTCTAGAAACGCTATGGGCTGGCGGAATGGTCTACCGACCGAAGCCAACTATTATAGAAGAAGAAGATGAAATGGTTGTTATTAAGATTCAGCTAATCAGTTGTGACCTGAATGTATTTCAGTCAAGTACTGTGTAAGGTGAAACACGCAGAATGTCAAATATTGTTTAAATAAAGAATTTGATTGTGTATTGTTTTTCATTGTTAATAAACTGATGGTATAAAGGTGATTTTTTTTGTATTGGTCTATTCTTCACCTTCATTGAATAGATAATGATGAATTAACGAAGGCGCGGAAACCCAGTATGGAATCCACGCCATCATATATATATAATTAAAGTAATTTTCAAATATGGGCCTTTTATTTAAAAAATCCTCAGCCCGACTTGGGCCCTCAGTCCGGCCCTGTAAATAATCGAATACTTCGGATACGAAATAAATAAAATACTTAACTGATGGAATAAAATGATTAAAATTAAATATTAAAATTAAATAATAGTATATTATAAATTTATTATTAAAATGTTGGGTTTTAAAAAAATAATTTTATAAAATTTATGTTTGTTGAGAGTGCATCAGGCTTTTAGTTTAGGCACGTTTCACATAGCTACATAACTAATAGTGAAGCCAACCAAGTAAGAAGAATAAGAATAAAACTGATTCAAGACCAAATCACTAGGCCCAACCCTTCTTGTCATTCACAATTTTTTTATAAAAATATTATTTTTAACTGCATAGAACTATATTAAACGGTAAGTTAATGGTGTATAATTAAATAACTTGTATATTTATCAAGCGTTTTTGTTATTAATTAATGTATCCTGTATGACGCTTACGAAAAATGGCTGCGATAAATTTGCTGTGCATCTTTACGTCATTTCTTTACAATACTAATTGAAACTTGAGTTTTTCGTTATATATTTTTTGTTTGTGTGAAATCTTGTGTTTGCATTTCAATATACGTTAACAAGGTTACTACTTTATATTATTTACATTTAACGAAACATTCTTATCAGTATCTTGAGTTTGTCAAAATAATCTGATATGCCAAATAAATGACCTGAATGTTAATTATTATTTTTTATGTTTAAGTGTTAAACAATGCAGACTATAAAGTGTGTGGTAGTTGGAGATGGGGCCGTTGGTAAAACCTGTTTACTTATTAGGTAAGGAAATTTTGAAAAACTTGTATTACACCTGCTGGTTTTCAGTTTGTTTTATCATAGACACCTGACTCTTTTCATCCTCAGGTTATTTTAGGACCATTTAATAGATTTTAAATCAGCAAAACTCATTCTTTGAGACCATTTAAAATTTATTTGGTTACCAATTCAACATATCTGTTTACGTTATCAATGTGTGTTATATTTTTAACCTGTAATATTTACTGAAATATTACACGGAATGTGTTTTATTGTGTTTTAGTTATACAACTAATAAGTTTCCGTCAGAATATGTGCCAACAGTATTCGATAACTATGCAGTGACAGTTATGATTGGAGGAGAACCATATACATTAGGATTGTTTGATACAGCTGGTGAGTTATTTAAGTTTTACATGATATTTAAATATGGTTGTAGTTATTTTTGACATTACCATAGGTTTTGTATTGAGAGTTTTTACGTAGTCTAACTTTGGTTTTATTACAGGTCAGGAAGATTACGATAGACTTAGACCACTTAGTTATCCACAAACAGATGTATTTTTAGTATGTTTCTCTGTTGTGAGTCCGTCCTCGTTTGAAAACGTTAAAGAAAAGGTAAGTTATAAAGAATTTCTATTATGACTTGTAGAGCTTCTGTAGTTTTTTTCATAAGATTGCTGCCAAAGGAGCGCAATAATCCTTTTTAATCTCTGCTGACTACATTTTGAAATTTTCATCTTTAAGCAGCTCAGGATTGTTTGATTAATTAAAACAAATTAAGTAAAACATTTTTTGGTTATTTTTAAATGTATAAAAATACATTTGACAATTTGTTATCCATGATAAAACCAAACTTAACATAAGACCAGGGGCCTTAATTACCTTAAGGGGTATATATTTTGTGCAACTCCTCTATATATTTTGTTTGGCCCGATTGTTATTTTTATTACAAATTCAGTGCGCCCAATTTGAATTATGAGTTTATTAATCGGTTTACGCCGACGTTTATCAGTAAATTAATGGTTTGAAGAATGTACTTAATATTATGGTCAAATTGAATTTATAATTATCTGTACTTTGTATTGAGTCCGGCTTGTTTCACACGAATCCGTATTGCATTATTTTAAAGCACGTGATGTCAAAAATATGGCCTTCTGATTAGCTCGTCTCGCTATGCAAACACGCACTATGCAGTCGATTTGAATGTGAACCAATCAATGAACAAGAATGGGCTAGCGTTGCCAGATGTCTGGGCAAGCTAAGAAATAAATTATGTATTTCATTATAATTTTACTAGAGCAAAAAAAAAAGTTCTACAAAATACATATTTAATTTCAATTTCTATCCTTACAAAATTGATAGTTTTGAAAGTGTGCAGGTTACTATTAGCAAAAGTCTTATATGGCCCTAATACATTTTTTGTTTGAAACCCTTGCGTTAAACTACTTTAATTAATTCACCCACTTTATCCAGTTGGTCTCAGATTGTTTCACATCACAGCTTCTTCAATTTATTGTCGCTCTACTTAGGAATCTTTTTATTGTATAGTACTTTATTTTTCTACTTTTATTATCTTCACGGAATCACAATCTTTATTCAGAGGTTAGTGAATAAGTAGCAGAGTTCACATAAAAATTGTCATATTTTGGGCAGATTAGTCAACTTAAAAAAATATAAAAATGATTTGTGATTCAGACAGGTAACATTAACACGTTAACTGACATTAAACACTGACCGGTTTCGGACCAGTTGCTTGCGCAGTTTTACTCTCTTCAACTTGGCTAATTTTTTCGTAGTAAACTGCACATGCGACTGTCTTTGGATAAAACCTCTTCTAGTGCATGCTTATTTTTTGGTCTGAATTTTCACATGGGTTTTGGAGCCCTAATGCACTGTAGGTTCCGTTCTATGTTCTATGTACGTTTTCGTAGGTTCTACGTAGGTTTCCGGAAACGTACGAGAGGAATTTTTGATCAGATTGCGTTTTTAAAAATATTGCAGTTTTTGTGTTGTTATTAAATAAGTAAATGATTTTTCCATCCGGGGGGAGGGGGGTTCTGTACTCGTCAACCACCCCCTTGTATGCGCGCTTTCCATTGACAGTCGTAGGGAATACATTTAAAAAATATTGTACTGTTATACTATTATAAAACAAATGTAAATAAACAAACAAAAAATTAGAAATAGTACTAAAGTCAAATAAAGAACTCTAAGAACTACAATTGACTGGTAATGTAATTGTATAAAGAGTATGTTCTAAAAGTATATTAAACAAAATGATTTACACAGCATATTGCTTATGATTTATATTTCCCTTATGTGTTATACAGAAAATAAAAATAAAAATCCTTCTATTATTATTGTCCCTATGTTGCTTTTCGATATAAAAATATATATCAGTTCGGTTCCGGTTTTTGTACCGGCAAAAATAACGGTTTTTTTCGAATTTCGGTTCAGTTCTGAATGATAAATTTTTAAAGGATCCTAATTTTATGATCTATTAATAATTCAAATATTACCTATGAAATTTTATATTTTTACCTATAGAAAAATCAATCATTTACCTATAGATAATTAAAAAATGATCTATAGTAAATTAATAGTTGACCTATAGAAAATTATCAATTGATCTATAATAAACTACCTATAGACAGTAGTGACAGCTATTGACTAGTAGCGTTATGATAAAACATAACCTAACTAATCCGTGAACATAACCTTAAAATCAGTTGTAAACTAACAGGTTCCAAAATTATTTGAATGATTCATATATCTAGAGTTTGTTTTGTCGTTTAACTAGAAGATGGGTAGCTCGCTTCGCTCGGCTTCTTCTAACCAAACCCTTACTAACCTAACCTAAGACAGTGTTTTGACATTAAACTAGAAGATGGGTAGCTCGCTTCGCGATAGAGTGCAAGAGTACTTATAGGTCAAGTATTAATTTCATAGATCAAATTTTATAGATCAATAATTATATCAGTAGGTATATGATTATTTCCATAGATCTATTAAATATTTACATAGGTTGATAATTATTTTCATAGGTCGATAAATATTTCTATAGCTCAATAATTAATTCCATAGGTCAAAAATTAAAACCATAGATCAATTATTTAATACATCGGTAAACTATTATTTTCATAGGTACTATTCTGTAGATCATATATTTTTTTCATAGGTCAAATATTTTTATCCATTTTTAAATGTTTTTATTTGTATTAGAAATTTTTTTTCTTCTATAATTTAGAAGAACATTTTATTCCTTATTTTGTAATAATCATACCAAGGCCGCTGCCAGGGGGGGTTCCTGACGTTCAAGCCCCCCCCCCGAAATAATAGGAGCAATTTGTTTTTATTTATCAATTAAAAAAATTACGATTTTTTTCTGCTCATCAGTTTAAAAAATAATCTTAAATAAAATGTATTTTATATTCACTCACACAAACATTATCTGAACCGAAATAAACCGATATTTTTTTTCGGTTCAGTTCCGGTTTTCGTTCTGACAAAAATAAAGGTTTTTTTCGGTTTTCGGTTCAGTTCCGGTTCGAAGCCCTGATCTAAAATCTGTTGATTTTGATGTGATTATAGAACAAATATTCCTAGACATCCAGTATTATGTTGGTTTCTTACACTTATTGAATACCTACAAAACACTGAAATGTGTGAAAATTCACACTTCACATCAATTTTTTATTTAAAATATTAAATTAACCAGTTACATATTGTGATATATTTAGATGACTACTGTTTTTTAGTGTCATAATTTCTATTTTTATAAGCTTAGTTTAATTGTGGTTAGTGGTTATTAGTTATTTATATGTATGTTTCTTTATGTTTTCAGTGGGTGCCTGAAATAACACATCATTGTCAGAAAACTCCGTTCCTATTAGTTGGGACACAGATTGATTTACGTGACGATGGTGCAACAGTTGAAAAGTTAGCGAAAAATAAACAAAAACCAATTAGTTTTGAACAAGGTGAAAAACTTGCTAAAGAATTGAAAGCCGTTAAATATGTTGAATGTTCAGCACTAACACAGGTCAGTAATGAAATTAGTTATAGTTTGTAGTAAGTGCTAGGTTGTGCCGGTTCGCATGAACCAGTAGTTGCTTTTTTGTTCAAATGCGTACCAGTCATGAACCAGTAGTTGCTTTTTTGTTCAAATGCGTACCGGTCATGAACCAGTAGTTGCTTTTTTTGTTCAAATGCGTACCGGTCATGAACCAGTAGTTGCTTTTTTGTTCAAATGCGTACCGATTATTAATCTTAGGCCCAGTCTTTCTATCTTTAGGTAAAACTCTAGGTAACTAGCTGACAGATAAGGTTATGTGATGCTTTCTGTGCAGAATAAATGTCCTCTGGTTTTTCAAAACAAATTTATCTATCATAGATATCTAACGGATAATGGGAATGACATATTGAATTCATTGATTAGTATTGACATTTATTCAGCAGATGAAGTTCTAGATAACCTTATCTGTCAGATAGTTACCTAGAGGTTTACCTGAAGGTGGAAAGACCGGGCCTTAATAAACAGTTACAAAAGTTTCCCCTGTTACTAAACAGTAAAATGTTCCCCATGAGAACAGGTTTTTTAATTTTTGCAGCCCATTATTGGCTGTAGTAGTTTATAACTTGCATTTAAAACTTTTGCAAATGCTGTTTTCATCAATTGTTTTAATTTATATGACAAAATTATTTAGAAAAGCTGATTACTATATTCCAAAGGTTCTTAGTTTGAATTAAGGAAAATATAACGGCACGACAATTGCTGCACGGCAACATATGCACACAGCACGAAAATATTACGGCATTTTAGCGACAAATGACTGCACGACAAATTAGATTTTGTACGATAGAAGATGACATTTGGACTACAAATATTATACTCGTTAGTGCGTACGTCGATGGAAGTTAAATCTTAACAGTGGTATAAATGTAGAAAAATATAATAATATTTATCTTTATATATAAAAATCAATTTCTGTTTGTGTCTTTTATGCAAAGCCCAACGAATGGACCGATTTTCACAAAATTTAGTACAGGGATGTAAAATAATCCGAGGAAGGTTTTAGTGAGGGTTACAACTTCGTCCGTGTCCCCCTAGGAGGCGTTATGGGCGGAAACCATCATTTTTCACTATCCGTGCAATTTGAATTGATTACGTAGGCTAAACCTTAAGTGATATGTAGAACTAAAAAAAAAGTTCGCGAAAGCATATACCTATCAGGCCTCATTTTCATGCGGGTGTTGGAAGTGTGGAACAAAAAATTCAACCAATAGGATCGCTTTATTTTGAAAAACCTGTACCATGGTATCGTAGGCGCGGTGTTACAAGCGCGGTGTCGCAAGTTCAGAAATTTCAACTCTAGCGCCGGCCGCACCGTCGAAACCATAGAAACAGATATATTTTTTCGGAATGGTGAGATCTTTAGCGAGACACTTATATTAATTTCATTAAAAAAAAAAATTAAAAAAACGTTGATGTAGCGAAATAGCGACTTTTACAATGTTGTCGGCAGTCATAAAGTTTATTATTATGGATTCGATTTCAAATATCTGGTCTGCAGAAATGTCATGCAGTGGGTATACTAATAATACACCCCCAAGCAGGGGCCAACAGAATCTTCATTCTAAACTGTGATGTCAAATTTATTTCAGTAAAAAAGATTGTGTATTAAATTCTTTTCTTGTAATTGAAGTAACTGTCTGTGCACTTTGTGTCTCATTTCTTGCAACAAATTAAAATAATCTCCCTGTTGCCTTCTGTTTTTATGTATATATGGGATGTACCCACCACCGCTTTTCTTCATATCGCAATAAGTCTAAATATGCATAAAAAAGAGCTAGACGTCTTCTTCGATTTGACGACATATTTAATGAAATTGAATAACTGTTTACTCCAAACACTTGTATAAACTTTTAGGTTAAATTTGAGTTATATACAAATGTCAAAACCGAAAACGCGCCCTTATCACGCCTCCAACCCCACCATGAAATTCGAACTTGTAAATATAACACCACGCCTCTCACCCCTGTCACGCCTTTGACACTACCATAAAAATGAGGCATCATGCACCATGCATCGTGTATTGAAAATTGCCCAATGGCAATTTTCTGTTTTTAATCATAATAGTTCTTGTATTATAAAGTTTGTGGGTGCATAACATCGAAGTTTTGTAGTGATATATCAATTATTTTAGAATAATAAATTAGACCATTTTACGTAGAATTATGATATATCTAACACTATGCATCAAAGATTAATAATAACGCAGTTATGACAGCGTAAACAGAAGCCCAAAATGCATATATGTTGAGAGTTGTGGAATTTGTCAAAAGGTGGCAGTGCTAAGTAGTTATTTATTCTCCACTGCCTAACGGTAGTAAAAATTATTATACCTACCGTTTTATATATTTAACTTTATAATCGTTATGTTTCACTTTTTTGGAATTAATGTAGTGAAATGCCGTAGCGAAATAACTATTGCAGATTTTTTTTATCTGGACAAAATCAAGTCGTTTAAATCAACTCGTCATTTTTCTTTGCAATCACCTAACTGCTAGAATATAGTTCTTTGAATTCTACAAATATATCCTTTCAGCCAACATATTTTTTCTTTCTATATGACTTTAATCTATATGTGAGTACAAATGGCGCAGGTTTTGTCGTTCATCTGTATATTCTTTTGCTTAACTACATATTTTGTCATGATTTAAATATTTTGTTACTGGAATAATATGTCGTGCATTTTTTTTTTTTTTTTTGTTAATTTTTATAAAATTACGAGTGAGGTATCAAATGAAATCTCGTGGAAGGTACATTTATGGACGAAATGACTTTTTCCACTGCGATTGTTAAATTATGTGGGATCAAACGCGAACAAATCTTTTTGACGGCCAAATGTTCATGCAATAGTGAATGTATGTTGGTCCCACTAATGCCCAAGGATACCTCAATCTCACAATAAGGCACATGACGATCTTGCAGTATCAGTTCACGCACAGTATCAATGTTTTCCGGAACAACAATCGATTTTGGACGACCTTCACGAAATTCGTCCTTAAGCAAACTACGGCCACGATTGAAGTCAGCAAACCATCGATAAACAGTAGTCCTTGATGGTGCTTCATCGCCAAAAGTCGAATTAAATTCATCGATGCACTGTTGTTGAGTTAATCCACGTCGAAATTTGTAAACAATAGTCGCTCGAAAATGTTCACGATTTAATTCAATTTTTAGCCAAGATAAATTTTTTCAAGTTCCTGTAATTAACACAAATAACGCTCGTACGTCAGAACGTTCTGAGTACGTATACCGTCAAAGATGTCAAACTTTTCGAAAGTAGCGTCAGTTGCCAGATGTCAGCACAAGTTTAGCGCATTCCCGAAGTATAAGAGGCAACCTCGTACAATATTATGGAAGATTTTTTTTTTATTAAAAAAATATATATATAAATATATTTTAATATACAGCAAGGTATAAGCCATTCACTTTTGTAAGAACAAACTAAGAGGGAATTTTGTTTTCAATAGTTTGCACCTTTGAAGCTGTATGCCCAGTTGGTATTAAAAAATGTCACTTTTTTAAAATGTCGATCCATTTGACATATGTCATAATGAAAAATGATATCTTGATTATAATGATCATAACCTTATCAACCTAAAGTCGGTTTTACAGCGTAAGGAATATTTTTAATTGACTGTTAAAGTCAGTAACACACCATAAAAGTAACCAAAATAACCAGATCTATGGTCTATTTCAAAGTAGAACAAAGTAGATAGCGCTGCGAACCGAGTACGATTTACACTGATCAAATACAGTATAGCGGGAAATTTAAAATAAGTTACAACTAGGGCATGGGCGTAGCAACTGGGTTAGCAAGTGATTTTTTTTTTTAATATAAAAAAGGTTAATAAGATATTGAAATAAACAAGGCAGATAATACACTTACGTTATTTATGCGACATACATTCAGTTTAATGGGAAATTGAAAAAAAATATTAATTTTAAAAATTATGTACTTTATATAAAAAGAGAGATTTGGCTAAAAGAGTTTAAACAAAGCAATAAAACAAACAATATATCTTCAGAGCTAAAGTTTCTTATTTAAATAATTATTGTAAATAAAAATTAAAAGTATATGTACAGTCTGTTTCAAACGGTTAGGCGGAACTAAATGGGAATTTTGTTCTTTTGGGTTGTCACGAGAAGGGACCTTGCTAGGGTTATTTCATTTTTCACGTTGGAATGTCAAAATTTAAAATTCCAACAATGAAACCATGGAAACGAAGTATATATGTCAAAATTAAATTATTTTTTTTGTATATTTTAATGACAAAAATATAAATAATTGGGAAATTTGTAATAAGAATGACACAAAAAATTAACATATAAAGAAAATGACATTTTAAAATGATGAAAAAAATCAGCAAAAAATGTTTATTGTAAGTATGATTTACAAAGCTTAAACAACACGGCCAAAAAGCACAATTTAAACGATGAAAGTAACTAGATTGCAAAATCTAGTTCCGCTTAACCGTTTGGAACAGACTGTATATATGAAGGTCTAAAAATTATATCAATATAAGCGGTTCACTTTTGTAAGAACAAACTAAGAGGGAATTTTGTTTTCAATAGTTTGCAACTTTGAAGCTGTATGTCATGTTGGTATTAAAAAATGTCACTTTTTTAAAATGTCGATGCACTTGACAGATGTCATAATGAAAAATGATATCTTAATTATAATGATCATAACCTTATCAACCTAAAGTCGGTTTTACAGCATAAGGAATATTTTTAATTGACATTTAAAGTCAGTAACACACCATAAAAGTAACCAAAATAACCAGATCTATGGTCTATTTCAAAGTAGAACAAAGTAGATAGCGCTGCGAACCGAGTACGATTTACACTGATCAAATACAGTATAGCGGGAAATTTAAAATAAGTTACAACTAGGGCATGGGCGTAGCAACTGGGTTAGCAAGTGATTTTTTTTTTTAATATAAAAAAGGTTAATAAGATATTGAAATAAACAAGGCAGATAATACACTTACGTTATTTATGCGACATACATTCAGTTTAATGGGAAATTGAAAAAAAATATTAATTTTAAAAATTATGTACTTTATATAAAAAGAGAGATTTGGCTAAAAGAGTTTAAACAAAGCAATAAAACAAACAATATATCTTCAGAGCTAAAGTTTCTTATTTAAATAATTATTGTAAATAAAAATTAAAAGTATATGTATATATGAAGGTCTAAAAATTATATCAATATAAGCGGTTCACTTTTGTAAGAACAAACTAAGAGGGAATTTTGTTTTCAATAGTTTGCAACTTTGAAGCTGTATGTCATGTTGGTATTAAAAAATGTCACTTTTTTAAAATGTCGATGCACTTGACAGATGTCATAATGAAAAATGATATCTTAATTATAATGATCATAACCTTATCAACCTAAAGTCGGTTTTACAGCATAAGGAATATTTTTAATTGACATTTAAAGTCAGTAACACACCATAAAAGTAACCAAAATAACCAGATCTAGTGTGTTCTTACAAAAGTGAACAGCTTATAACTTCTTCTTTGGGCACAATCAGCTGGGCTGTCCTTTGGCCTCACATTAGTCCTCTCTCTTGATCTGTTAAATGTCAAATGTCAAAAAATATTTATATGTCAGATAACCTAAAAAATATATAACTGCGTAAAAACAAATTACATGGAGAATTTTCTCCATAAAATCTACGCCAAGAATATAAATAAAAGTCTAACTATGTAAATAATACCAAAATATATGAGAAAAATTAAATAATATAAATAATATATATTTCCAATGTACGACACTGAACATCTGTCAACTTGGACTAAAAACAATATTTTTACAGTGTAATAGGGATGACGATTTAAACCAATCCCAAGCAAGGACAAACAGCTCCTATCTTCTTACACACATTTTTCTACTTTGAAATAGACCATAGTGTGTTCTTACAAAAGTGAACAGCTTATATTAAATGAAAACAATTCGACTAACAAAAGAAAAATGATTTTAAAATATTTGTTTAATTTGACGTGACTACAACATAAAATTTGCTTAAAAAATATTGTGCCAAAAATTCAGCATCTCTGCTGGCCGCCTTCAATTCTTGGAACCCTGAAATCAGAGAAAATACAAAATTTTCATCAGTTATTTTAATTCCATGTAGATTTATATCTTTTATATTCTTTCTTTGAGAACCTATTGTTTTATTTTAGTATTTGTTTAGTATTCAATATTAACATACTTGTTTTATCTTACAGAAAGGATTAAAGAATGTATTCGATGAGGCGATATTGGCAGCACTGGAGCCTCCAGAACCAGTAAAGCGTAGGAAATGTGTTCTCCTCTAAACAAAACGAGCACAGTAATCATGATTATAAAATGGGATCATGAAGTAATTTATTGCTCTTCAACATGAAGATAACCCAGTTAATCACGCCAGCAAATTTTTGAATGTAGTTCATTATGTTTAAAATTTTTAAAAAACTTCCAAAATAACCTTTAACGAGGAATTTTTATCTATAGTTTCGAAATATGCTTTTAATCGTCTATGTTAAAAGAAAAAAGCATTTGACACATTTTATTTAATATTTTTATTTAAGCTTTATTATAAGTTCATCTTAACATTATAATTTAAAATATTAGACAATAAGGAATAGTAAAGAGTCATTCTAAGTAACAATCAGTTTGATAATATAAACTCGAGCAAGTGTATTGAAGTTTATATTTTGTGAAACTGGTTGTTCGTGAAAATAAACTAGTATGTTGCCATTATATTGTAAATTATTTGTGATTGTTTCGCAGTGGATTTAAGAGATGGCAGTGATGTGCAAATGTCTGATATCTTTATAGTTAATATAGTAATGGTTATTTAAAAATTCTGTGGCCATTTCTAATGCCTTCCTTGTATTTTTAATCTGTTTTATTTGTTTCGATACTGATAAACTACATTCAAAAATGAATTGACACTGCTATGCTTAGTTAAGACTATCGGATCATGGTAATATAAGACTGTTTGCTTAGCGGAAGAGTGGACAGTTACTGTATCAGAGTAAATGTATATTTAAAAAAAAAAGTAACTGCATTCATGCCATAGGAAGCAGTTGGGGTAAAACAATTGACTTGTAAAATGAAGGTGTTTCTAATTTAATACAAGGTGCATGGGCATTATGTATTTTTATACAACACCCAGTATTTTATTCAGTGTTTTCCAAACTGTACGCAATTGGTTTTTAGAATTGTATTGAGATTATTTCTGATAAATTTTAAATATTTTGTCCTTATATTTTATGAAATATATTCTATTTTTGATGAGTTTTCGTGGCTTGGTGGATGTGTATATGGGATATAGGAACAAATCCCGTGTCCATATAGGCGGGTGTAAATCTCGGGCGCCCGTAATTTTGATCTTCCAATACAGCAGTCAGCTCAGAGGTCGACTCAGCCATGTTTCACACTTAAAATGCAGACTTGTTTACACAAGGAAGACAACTAAATTTTCAATATGGTCTAGTTTGCCAGTAAAAATCTGTGTATGATCTACTCTTGCAATAATTTAGTTGTTAGAGATATTTTCCATAAAAAGAAATAAGGTAAATATAAAAGATCAGTACAATTTTTAAACTTCCATAGTTCACAAATTTTTATAAATGTTGAGACTTGTATTACTACTTAAATTGAAATACTTTTTGAATTTCAAATTTAAATAAAAGAACACCAATTCTTATAATTGTAAGATCATTTAATAGCAACAAAAAACATTTACAAACAACAAAACTTAACATGTGATTTTGAAAATTGGAACTTTTGAAAATATATGATATATAGTGATCGACAAAAAATCATTACTCGATTTTTATATAGACAACACTGTTATACGGAGATAAAAGCACTTGAACGTATGCTGATCATGTGGCTTTGCTATAGTTCTGGAGGTCTGGAAGCGAAGAACTTACCTTCTTAGGCTGCGGTTACAGTGGAGGCTTGTTCGCCCGAAGTACACTTCGGGCATATTCGCACATATTCGAGTGAGTAGATAGGTGGTGTTTAGTTCTAGCAGTTTCGCGCGATTGATAAGCTACTGTAACAACACATGCGTACTTCTACACGCTTGAATCAGTCGACCGATTTCGGTCGAGTAAGAGCGTAGTACAGTTCAGACGAAATCGATTCCATTGTAACCGTAGCCTTACGCTTATGGTAGCTGTCAAAAAAGAAATATATATACGATTTATACATGAGTTTGAAGCGCCATCTTTCTCTTGTCACACTATCAATATTCAATAGTATGAAATAAATTTCATTAGACTATTCGAATATTTAATGATCTGCTGAATTGTTTTTTAATTCGCCGTCGTCAAATTTCTTTATTTTAGTTTAGTTTAGGAGAATTAAAGAATAAAAATGGATTTATTATAAAAAAAAGTCTCTAAATAATCGCATATTGCACATATACTGGTAGTTTGTAAAAGGTATTAAGTATACCATCTGACACTAAAAAATCGTTCCACTGATGTAGACAAACTAAGACTGCTTTTATACATTTGTCTCTTCCAAGATCAATATGCACTTATATATTCATCTACGTATATTGATGGAATATGCTTAACCCGAAATATCTAGTGCCGAAAATGTATCAAGTTTTAAAATGCATGGCATAATGAAGTTCAAAGAAAGAATATATATCCTGCGATGATGGTAGCTGGTATTGTTACGTAATAAGAATAAAATATAGGACGAATTTTGTTGTGGTTTTGTATATTTATTTAAATACCTAAATATTGGACTATACATTAATTCACAACATTTAGTCACTAGTTTATCTATTTTCACTACTGTCATTGAATACAGAACTTAAGTCTTTATATTCAGTACTAGTGTGTATTACTAGTCTACGATTATACCATAGCTAAACTTCATTGAGTAGCTTCATCTCTTCGGTGTTTCACCTTGTAATTCAGCAGTGAGTCGCTGAATTATTAACTACATACGTTGCACCGACTGAATCACTTGATCACTGACTGAATTCAACTACATGTCTGCAGCTGATGGGACGCTTCTATATTTGAGCATTTGGCTTCCAGAAAATTTGCGACTATTCTAGTCCAAGGATCGTCCACCCAGTCAGTACCAAAAAGCAAGACCATGTTCGTAAAACTGTTCTAGATGATAATCTTAAAATAATAATATTCTTTTGTAAAATTAGCAGTGCGTATAAATCAAATTTTGCAATTTTGTGAAGTATCTGAACTTCCACGAGCGAAAGAGTATATATTAAATAAAGTATCCTCATGGGAAGCTTTCTTATCGTTCGCGATAACTTGAGAAACTTTACTCTAATCCAATGATTCCAAAAAAAATTTGAAAAGTTTTGACTTTTCAAATTCTAGGACCCTTTTTATAAAACATATATCTTGAATTTCGTTTTTAGGTATTAATTAATAATTAAGTCGACAGACTGCGTACAATGCAGTCGACTGCAGAGCATCGTTGAATTAATGTTCAACATTGTATTACGTATTATTAAATTAAAAATCTTATTAATGAACTTTATAACCCACATTTTTTAATTTTTATTGTGCACCCCCTAGAAATTATCATACAAACCACCAAGGGTCAGTGGAGCATAGTTTCGGAATCACTGCTCAACCTAGTAAGCCCAGGTTATGTACAATTTAGTCGTTCATTAGAAAAATGGTACAGGGTATTATAAATTACGCCATCAATTCTGTGCAAGAAAACAGCTGAACACATTGACATACATAAGACTTAAACAACTGTTTTACATACCAAACAAACAAAATTATTTATTTAATAAATTTTCATTCATTTTAGTACACGGGATACCTTGAAACGTACGAGAAATAAATAATAACGCAAATAAACAAACAACATTGCACAATATGCGTAGCCAAAAACAATTTATAGTAAGTGACGTCAGCAAAATGTGTTAAACTAACTGTTCGTAACGTTATGGACGAAAATTGGTCTCTGCGCAGGGGAACCACTAACATCTGCCTCTACTTTTTTTACTTTGATCGAATTCTATGCCCTCGGCTATAAGGTTGGTTCACTTTCGGTGAGTGTGACGTACTTCCGTATGTTCAATAAACAGCTTTTATGGTATAGAAGACTTAAGATGACAATTGATGGACTGAGAACCGATAAAGAAATCTATTTTACACATATGTAAACTATCAGTTTTATAAACTATGAAACATATTTCAACTACTCGGACCAACGTACGTCAGTAGTTTCTAAATTCATTTGTTATATTTAAATATATTTACATAAAATTGTGTGTTTTTGTAAACTCCATTTACCGTAACTATGAAATGACGTCACAGTTGAAAAACTCACCTTGTTGCCAATTCGTAATCTGTCAAAAAAAGTTAGGTTATATCGAACAACTTCTAAAAATCCATCTCTGACACATTTCACATCCATTAAAGGTCCACCATTGTCTCGCTCTCTTTCAAAATAATTAATAAGAGACAAAACCATCCTTTGAGCACGGCTACTAAGAGCTTTGGGCATTTTTACATTTAAATTGCAAATAAATTTAAAAAGAATAAAATATAACCTCACTTAATTTTAAGCACCTAAACGTTAACCTGACGTCAAAATAACGATTGAACAATCCAATTTAAAACCGACAACACTGTAAAAAACTACCAACATGAAATAAATAAATGTACTAACTGAGTTATGGATTGATGTTGATTAAAACATATCATAACGTTGGTACTTGAATTAACCAAGTGTGACGTCATCTCACATTTATTGTGAATGGAGTTCATATGTAATACTTTCTCCGTGTTGGTTGGAAGAGCGACTGAAACAGCATACTTCTTTCTCAGCATCCGAACAAATGACATTGCTTAATACTAACAACCTTCTAGATTAAACCATATCCTTTTTTAATAGTCGTCGAATAAATTCTCCTCAAGTAAAGTTGCTATGTTAAATTACAAGTATAAATAACATATCAACTTCCATAAACGCTATTTATTAGGGATAGTGAAGTACATCACCCTCACCTGAAGTGAGGCAACCTATAGTATACCGTAGGTTGTACCCGACTATATTTTTTTAATACATTTCATTTTTATATTTAAGGAAATATATATAACTTCTCTGTTGTAGTACTTTTGTGAACAAGTTTGGAAGACACTGTCTTAAAACATTTCCTAATATATCTGGATTCTAATATTGACGGGATTTTATATGTATATGTATATATAAATAATATTGTAATTCGTTGATGATGGGTGTTGCTCCATTATTATATTAATATTTTTTAGCATCTTCCAGCTTTGATTTTTAGTTAAAAGTGTGTTTCTTGAATAGAAAATATTTTATTACTGGGAATCAGACTGACTGAAGTGAGATTTGTATTGCAATTTTATATGTATTATTAATGCCAGATTATGTCCAGAGTTTACGATTTAAAAAATACTTCTTAAAGTGCATTCAAAGTCTTTTTAAAATAAAATAAATATCAAATATATAATTTTTTCTTTGTGTATAACCCTTTCACTACGGCGAAACCAATCAATTCTACCGTTGGTAATAGACAGTGAGTCGTGCACTATGTTTTGTCTGTGCCGTTTGTACACAACGGTAGCTTCGTCGAACGTCCACTGTAGTGGCCATTTAAATAGGTCTGCGGACGGTTACTATAGTGCCCATTCGTAGCGAAAGGGTTAAAATATATCGATTTATATACAGGCAGATCTTAATCTATATAAATAATATGAGGCACGTCCAGAAAGAAAACTGGTTGGATGTAAAATATTTTAAAATGTAGTTACAAAATATGCATTCAATATATTAGTCACCATGAGCAGAATGTTCCATATTGAGTGAATGATCCATAATACCCTTTTATGCTTAAAATTATATTCCAGTGCATACGGATTCGTGTATTTTCGTATTAAACGACGATACACGATCGCCTAGGACGGTACAAAAATTTGAAAGTCAGTGAAGCTAATATGGGTGTTAAGTAACTAGTGACGTAACGGTAAGGGCGCAGGCTCCCTCGCAATAATATTTGTGGGGCCCTAGTAGATAAAAATTACAGTGGAATCTGAAAGCTTCGAAATTAAACAAGTGAAAATATTTAGAGAACTTAATATATGATCGACAGAACGTTTAAATATTCCAGCTTTTAAATTATGACCTTACTGAAGCGAGAGTTCTTTCTGGAACGAAATTCAATGAGCTGATGAACATTGATATGCAATAATAACATATTTAATTTTAATTATATAAGTTCCGGATTTTATTGAGAACATAAACGAATAGCTGATTTCTGAAAACAAATTCATCTTATTTATGCTAGTTCAATGTATTCTGATAACTTCCAAGACTCTAAACGCTGAAAAAAGTTCTTGAGATAGAGAAATAAGTGGTAATCACTAGGGATAAGTTCGGGACTGTATGGAGGATAGATAATGCTCGAAATTGAGGATACTCAAAAATGTCCCTTGAACTGTTCTGTTGAAGTGTATGGCCGTGCATTGTCGTACAGCAAATGAACTTTAGTAGCCCACATCGACGGTTCTGAATTGCCTGCCGTAACTTCTTGAGTATTTCAGAATACGACTCAGAATTGTCGACGAGAAGGACGCCTTTAAAAGGGACAGGATTTTTAATGTTTATAATCATTATAACAAATACGGAAAAATGAAATTTACGGAATAACTACACACCCAAAAAACGTCAGATGTTAACAATAAGCACCCATGTTTCGGCTGTTATGCGCATTTGGTTGAAAACATTTTAAACCAGTGGTTCCCAAACTTTTTCGGTTCCCGGCACCGCAAATCAAAACATTGGTCTAACTAACGATTAGTTGGAGAAATATTTCAACGTTTTCGCGGCGCCCCTGAAGCCCAGTCACGGCACCCAAGGGCGCCGCGGCGCACAGTTTAGGAATCGCTGCTTTAAACCGTTGTAACCTAGGATAAAGACTACTGGATGCGCTATTCGTATAGCGGTGAGGGAAGGGAGATCAAAAGAGGTACCAGTATAATGTGTAGTACTATTTTGTATTACGCAAACGCAAAGATTGAAGCAGGCGTGTGGTGTAGTGACGTGTTGTCTATTTCAATACAATTTTTCCAGTATTCCCATCGACCTATGGTTAATAATTTGTAATAAACGGCGTTGTTACATATTCAGACCAATTCTGTAACTCAGTTACTATGATCATCAAATTTTTACAGAATTGATCTGATAAACAATAAAATATAAGACGAAATTTGTTTTGATTTTGTCTATTTATTAAAATATCAAAATATTGGAATACACCATTGAATTTACAATACTCATACCCGTATTCATAAACGTTCATTATGTATAACGCTTCATTATTATCAAAACGTACCGTTTCTGTGGAAATTTTCTTTGGAAAATATGGATTTTAACGGTCCATTTTGATATAATGAAACGTTAAGCTGTATTCACAGTTTTAAATTCGTTGTACTGTATGTTGTGATTTGTGGATAAATTTAATAGACTGTTAACATTTAATAATAACTTCACAGCTATGAAATTTATTACGTAACGAATGTGACATCTATGTGTCTTTAAACTAACTACGATGGCGTCGAATCAGTAAGATCGTGGTTTCTTGCTATATTTTAATAAGAAATTTATTACTGCAACCACAGAAATTCTTTTCGTTCCACAATTTTCGTAATATGTTGAATTTTGTGCGTCGGAATCTCTTAAAAGTTACGTGTGAGATAGCTAATGTGTGTTTAAATATCTCTCATTTAAACAGCTCGTTAAGTTTGGAGAATGCAAACTTTTGTGTGCATCCCACAGCGCACTAAGGCCGCTCGCAAACACAGCCACATGTGGTCGCCACCCGTGGCTTTATACGGCCACCAGTGGTTGCCACAGGTAGTCGCCATCGGTCGCCCTATGCAGCTCTTATTTGCCACGACGGTTGCCGCTATTCTCTTGTTTGTATCAGTATGGACTTCGACTCGAATGCAATTATCGCGCTGCTGGTAATAAGAAGACGACGCAGGCGGCGTAGATTACAAAAATATCGACGTTATTGGTTACATCCAATATTAAGTACTCGCGAGAGAAATGGACACTTTTGCTCCCTTTTTGAAGATTTAAAATTACACGAAGACAAATTCTTCAAGTGTTTTCGAATGAGCTTGACTAAATTTAATGAATTATTATTTCTACTGCAAGATCACTTGAAACATCTAGATACACGAATGAGATAGCGATTTTCAATTTCGGATATGAACATCTCAATATCTATATTATTCGTTTGTATATTTTTTTTGTGCACACTATACTCTGTACCAGTATTTCTCAATCTTTTTACTCTCGTGGCACATTTCCAAAGAAGAAACGTTTCGCGGCACACCTACGTAGTCATAGAAGAAGAAATTTTGAATACAAACTACGCTGTATTCAGGAAAAAAGGGATATGTCAATTTCAATTCGTCATAAAATAATCCTTCGTGTACCTTATTCTTATTAATGGTATTGTACGTATATTCGGACAATAAAAATATTGCGGCACATTAATGTGCCGCGGCATACCCTTAGGGAAACACTGCTCTATACAGAGAATTGCAACTGACATACTAGTCGAACGGTGGCGAGCGACTGTAGCTGTGCGTGCGCTGGAAAAACTGAAACCGCCACCGGCTACAAGTAGCGAGACACGTCCACTCCCACAGCGATCCGACCTACAGGAAAGGTCTATCTTATTAATCCAACTTTTTAAGTTGGAATTCTCAAGACACGAGTTGAGGGCTGACAGCCCGGTACTCTACCCTAGGACTAGATAAGATAAGATCCCGCAGCGTGTGGCTCAGGTGGGCCACTACGTCTATTTAAACTGCATACAAAATACAGTCCGCAGAGTGTAGCGGCCACTTATGGCTGTGTTTGCGAGCGGCCTAATTATACGCACAGTGCACATAATTTATAACTACAAACGGTCGCTTAAGTTACCACATGACAAACTGGTACTGGTATTCACAGTTTACAGTGCATTCATTTATAGCTCTGAATTCGGCTTTATATAGTTATGCACATTTATTAATACGGGAATTAATTAATTAATAACACTATTTACTGCACTTTTATTACAACTAATCTTAATGTGAACTCTTCGCTATATTAATGTAGACTGCCCTATATGCCTATACATGATAATAATAATTTATTGGTCCAGTTCACGTAAATAATATTGGACAATTCAGTTTTTAAAATACATACGATCATTACATAGTTATAAAAAGTTCCTTCTCGAACAATCCGGAGCATTAAGCATTAAGCGTATTGTTTTAGGATGTAAAATAAAATGATTACATATTGCACTTTATGAAATATTTTTTGTCGTAGACCGTGTGTAGATATTTAAAGAATGTGGTTTTACATGGTGCGGTGCTACTTGTGGTTAAAGTTCTTCTTAAAATAAATACTTTATATATATATTGAAGTCCAATGAATCCAATGCATGCATTCATATATAAACATGATTAAATTTTATATATATAAGATAATAATTTTGCAATACATGTCGAATGTAAATTTGAATGAATGAGTGTGTATATATAGTTATGAATGAAAAAGAGTTTAGTTTGTTTTTGCATTTACAGTTAAAAGTTTTCCAGTCATGTGATTATAAGAGAGATAATGAAAACAGTGGTCTGTTTTAAGAAGGACAACACAGATTATAAATTTTAAATATTGTCATTTTGCCAACATCCTGCATTGAGGAGAATTAATGATTTGGAATTATTTTCTCATTTGATAAACTGTTGTCGCTCCGTGGTAATAAAGAGTGTAGGGACCTTAGAGGAACCATTAATAGAGAAGGTATAACACGAATTTTGCGTAGCCTGAGGGTTAACAAAGACAACATATCATCTGTCTCAAACTATAGTCGACATGCGCAAAGAGCTCAAATGAACCGATCTTATTGGTTTCTCTGAGACAGAATAACGTTTATTAACATAGGTTACCTAAATTACCGACTGAAAACACGTTTTATGCATATGTCGTCTTTAGTTTCAGACAAAAGATACATATTTATATATTTTTCTTTGTCAATCTCTCTAATTACGATGTTTTACATGAGTATGAATGCGCGATACCCTCTCTATTAGTGCCTCTGAGTCAGGGGCGCAGTTTTAATCCTCGTTGAACTCTACTGCACGCCACTTTAACGAAAAAGCTCATATCGACATTCCTATATTTTTGTTTTTCTGCGCCATCTTCTTTCAAAGATAATCATAGTTATCTTGTTTATTGATTAAACAGTTTGGAATGTATATGTAATTTTGCACTCAAACCTCTTGAAGTTTCTTCCGCCATATTCTTCTACGACCAAAACATCTTTTGCCTAGGATTTTTTCCTGAATTATGTTGTTGCAGCCAATATTTTCCATTATTTGATGGCCCAGATACTGTACGCTTCTTGATGGTGTAAAACAGTTCTCAAGGTTTTTCTAAGCTAGCAGGACCTTTATTTTTTACCTAAGTTTTCCCTGCTCATATTGTTGTATAAACAAGGATAATAACCGGTTGAAATGTCCCAATGACCATATTTCTTCATATATAGTTACGAAGGCATCTGACTATAGCGCCAGAGGCCCGGAAACAGGGAAATTTCCTTCTCTGTCCTGATCTAGGTGTTGGGAACCGTTTATTTTATTTATTATTATTTGTTTGCCCATGATACAATAAACGTCGGTTAACCCACATCTCAAAGGCTGGCTTCTTTATATAATTTTGAACAAATGTCTATTTTTCCACGTCTTAGAGAAGAATGGAAAATAACATATTGCCATGAGCAGCTATAAATGAGTCTTTGTTTAGTCAAAAGTAGTTTCATTTTCAACGATTTCCAATTGAATTAATTTAATATGTGGATGAAACGTTACAGACTAACCAAAAAAATCGATTTTAAAAGGTCGCTTTATTGACATAAAATTGTAACATAATTTATTGTAATTGTTACAATTGCTCCTTCTGACCACTTGAAGTTCCTGTAACCACTGACGGACTAAGGAAAATCGGGGCCCCTAGACAAGGTTCTCATTGCGGGCCTTACTAGTTACAAAAATCATAAAATAATAAAAAAAATGTATAATAAAATCGTCTTGCGGGCCCCAAAAAAATACGGGCCATAGGCAGTTGCCTAGTTTGCCTAGGCCAAAGTCCGCCCCTGACTGTAACTGTATACAGTATATAATTAAGTATTAAAAAGGAGAAAAATGTTCGTACTTGTTTAAACTACGTTAAGTTAGAATATATTCCTTGTACATCGAGGTTAGCATCACTATGTCCTATCCTAATGTATTCTTAATTGGAACATAGGACCTTGAACAGTGGTGTATTTGGTCCGGAACGACGTGGCGGTACTTTTTTCTAAATATCGTAATAAAAAATCGATGAATTTATACACCTAATATTATGAACATAATCAAAAGGGAGGGAGAAATAATATATATTTTATCCACAGTTACTAAAATAAATTAATAATAATCTTGGAAAAATAAATAGATTTGTTTCAAAATAAGTTCTTAAATTTTATGATTTTGTAATTTTGATATTTTTATTTAATAGTTAGTAATAGTAGACAAATATTATAATCTTTGACTTTTTAGTTTTGCGTCTGAAAACCAGTAGCGAAGGGAGACCTCCGCTAGACTTGCCCGACCTTAAAAACCGAAAAAATATTGATTTAGGTAAATCTTCAAAAATACATCAAATTACTAGAAACGAATTTTTAATTTTTTTTAAATTTAATAACTTCTGTTTCCGGTTTCGGATCTTAAACACAAAACAACAGGGTTCTTCCCAATCCACAGGAGAATTTTCTAGTTCCAGAACGAACTCTCTAACTTGAATCGTTCTTGAGTTATCATGTATACACACACATGAACACACACACATACGGACGGCACTTCGAAAATATGTTTTTTGGACTCTCTGGGCCATGAAACGTGGTCATTAGTCAAAATCTCGATATCGAAAATTTTCGCGATTACAATATTTGCCCCTTATATATTAAGGTTAGGCAAGTAAAAACGTACTCCCTCCGTTTCAAAATAAGTGTCCGATTTTAGTTTTTTTATGGATTATTTAAATAATGAAATTAAATGTATCAGTAGTTATTTATTTAAATTAGTCCTCGATTTGAGTTTCTTTAACGTCATTCAATCATTACAACACAAAGAGTCCCCGTCCAGTATTGATGAACTCATTGCGACCGTGCATAAAACATGGGATGAAATAACAGCGGAAAAACTAGACAATTGTTTCATTACACTGCAAAAGTGTATGGAATTAACAATGCTTCATAGAGGAGGCAACGATTACAAGCTTCCTCACATTTAGTTTAGTTGTGAAAATATACGTTATCCCTTTGCATATTTTTTTATGAAATTGGACACTTATTTTGGAACAAATAAAATTCCTAAATCGGACACTTATTTTGGAATGGAGGGTGTATTAACTATTTGTAGTTTATCGACGAGCTTTCGGGTACTTTTTTAAGTTTAGACGAGATGCATCTGCCTAATCCGGTTTGAAGAAGGGTGTTTTATTTCACCTCATGATTTTTCCTATTCTCGACACTTCGTTTACAACAGTTCTTCTCCATGTTTCTTAGGTTTGTCTCTAGATCTATCTCGAGGATTCCAATCGCTTACTTTCCAGGCAATGTCATCTTGTACCTTCCGAAGTGTATGGCCCAGTCGTCTGCACTTCTGTTTGCGGATTTTCAGACCAGATATCTGGCGAGTCATACTATGCGGAAAAGTTTTTCGCCACCCCATGGGGAATTATTATAATCATTATATGAAGACCCTCTGTACCATCAACTATATTGAGGACCAGATCCTCTGTATTTGAAATGTGTTTTCTTGTTGCTCTTCAATATGGCCGACCCCGATGCAGTATTACCTTTATACTTACGTGACTGTAACTCTCTTCAATTTCAGTAGAAATTCTACTGAAAAATTGAACAATTATATTCTAGTTTTTAAATTCTGATAAATTAATTTTTTATTTTAATAAATTACTTTAAAATACTTTACTAAATATTTAATATTTTGAAAAATTTTATAATAATTTAGTAATAGTGATGCTGAAGAAGTAATTTGTTTTTGTATAAACTAATTCTTCATTTATAGTAGTTTGCATAATAACACATTTAAATTAATAATAAAAATTTGTATAATATGATTGTATTTTTTATTATACCCATTACTATCAAAACTTACTTTATAATGGCTGGTATATACAACTTAGCCATAATTTTGCTTAGCCGTAACTGAGAAGTACCTTATCCATAAGTTTTTAACGATCCCCAGAACGAAAGTATTGGGTTTATACAACCTTTTCCTTAACTTTTCCTTAATCTCGATCGTCAGCCGCAGCCAATGAAATGCGCTGTTTAGAGTTTGCGCAGTTCCAAGTAAACATCGTAAACATAACCTTTATTCTAAACGTCAATTGCGAATTTTGGAAGCTATTTTATCAAACTGAATAATGAGCAAATCATTGTAATATACCTTTATGCTGCCTTGGCAGCATCTGCCGTGTTCGTGTCATCTTTATTATTTCACAAAAATAAAGTTCGTTGCCTATTTCATAACAGTCATATTTTCGCGCATGCGCTGTTCAGTGATTTAGCCGTAATTTAACCACGAAAGTTGAAATATTGGGAACTTTCAAGGTTACGGAATTCTTATTGCTAAGGTCTGCTTATGGATAAATTACGGCTAAGGTTGTATAAACGTACATAGGCGTTTTGTATAGTTTATCTTTTACGGGTTAGGGATAAGGTAAGGAAAAGTTACTGTTAAGGTTGTATAAACGGGCCATAAGTTTGAATCTACCAGGTCTACAAGTATAAAATGCGGATTTTTTTCAAACTTGCCGCGCAAACAGAGTGTATAGTTCAGAGTTTCAACACATATGGCGTTTTGTTAAGTTATCATGAAGTGTCAAATGCGTATAGGTAATAATTTGAAAAGTGATCATATAGTTTTGTTTTACTGTGTTAAAAATGTCAAATTTTGTGGCAAATAAAGAGCATTCGCGGACAGTACTACTGTTTTGTTTTCATTTGAAAAAAACTGCTGCTGAATCATACCGACTGCTTCGAGAAGCTTATGGTGAATATGCTCCATCGCAAGATACGTGTGAACGATGGTTTCGGCGTTTCAAAAGTGGTGACTTTGATCTTACAGACAAAGAACATGGAAAACCGCCAAAAAAATATGAAGATACAAATTTGGAAACATTGCTACAGGAAGACGATAGTCAATCACAAAAACAACTAGCAGAGCAGTTAGGCGTTAGTCAACAAGCTGTTTCCAATCGCCTACGAGAGATGGGTAAGATCCAGAAAGTCGGCAGATGGGCTGACGGGAAGACCGAATCGCTTTGGCAAAAAGACAATGCTCTGTACTTGGTGGGACCAAAAGGGTGTGGTCTATTATAAATTGTTAAAACCTGGTGAAACAGTTACCCAACTCTACCAACAACAACTGATCGAATTGAACCATTCGCTGCTCATAAAACGACCAGAATACGAAAGAAGACAGCACAAGGTAATTTTTCTTCACGATAACACTCTATCACATAAGGCAAAAGCAGTTTGCAACACATTGGAGGCACTCAAGTGGGAAGTGCTACCCCATGCCGCTTACTCACCAGACTTGGCCCCTTCAGATTATCACTTGTTCGCATCGATGGGTCACGCACTTGCCGAGCAGCACTTTTGTTCATATGAAAATATGAAAGAATGGCTAGATGAATGGTTTGCGGGGAAAGGGGAAGAGTTCTACTGGCGAGGTATTCACAAATTGCCTGAAAGATGGGAAAAATGTATAACTCCTAATGGAGCATACTTTGAATAAATAAACTTTTACTGTTCTTTTGAGTTTAATGTGTTTTATTTAAAAAAAAATCCGCATTTCATACTTGTAGACCTGGTAAATAAATTAATATGGCTTATTATTGATTTATAGTTATTTTTATTTTACAATTGCGAAATAAACGAAGTAGCCTAAAGCCTACTAATCATATTACGTGCATACTGTACGTAATGATAAATAATGCCACTTGGCACACGTGTTTTATACGAAAATTTAATCATTATGAGACGCAGTACCTATTTGTGGACGGCGGCAGGACCAAGATGGTGGCAGATATAGCTCATCCGGTAAGAGAATTAAGTAATTTTCACGATAGGGCAAAATAGCAAGTAAGATACACAATGAATAAAAAAAGTAATTTGCAGTGGTGGGATTCAAATAATTTAACAACAGATTAGCTGCACCAGTGACGAAGCATATACAAAAGGTTTTTAGTCAGAAATACGGGACAAACCTATAATATTTGCGAAAAAAAACGGGAAACGGGACAATCAATACATACGAAAAAAACGGGACTGCCCCGGTGAAAACGGGACGTATGATCAGCCTAGTAATATGACAACTTTTGCACTCAAATAATTGTTATTAGCAAAAAAAAAAAAAGACATGTAATTTTGCTCAATCGATGTATGTAAGAGTTTCATTGTGCTGTCGTCTGTAGTTAGGGTGACTAACTGTCCCGCTTTTCTCGGGACAGTCCCGGTTTGAGTACTGAAAGTCCCGCGTCCCGGGAAACAGGTGCCCGGGACGCGAAAAGTCTGGGTTTCAGCAATAACAATGTTTTGAAATCTTCATAAAAATTAAATAATACAAGGTGTCTCAAAAGAAATTTTATATTTATTTAGCTTACTGCGTGAACGCAACGTATCCGAGGGGCGCGGGGGTTATGTCAATCGGTAGCCTGGCTCTTGGGAATTCACTCGCTATGGAGCGTTTCTCGGGAGCAGACCGCGCGTTATGCGTGCGAGAGTTTTACAAAAACGGTGATTCGGCGACTGTAGCGCGTAGAAAATTCTGCAGTATTCGAGGTTTTCGCCACTTAAATGATGCGCCAAGCAATCCTCTCATTCGACATTGGGTTAAAAAGTTTGAAGAGACTGGTACAACGCTGGATAAATCAAAATCCGGGCGACCTAGGTCATCAAGAACGGTAGAAAACGTGGAGAATGTTAATCAGTCTGTTCGTGACGACCCGAACCTGTCAATTCGGAAGCGCGCAAGTGCTTTAAATGTGCATAGATCATCATTACATCGCATTATGCACAAAGACCTAAAGCTGCACCCCTACAAAATTCAATTGGTGCAAGAATTAAAGCCCCAAGATGCCAGTCAGAGGCTTAATTTCGTAAATCAGGTGATTGAGCGATTTTCAAGGTTTACCAACATTTTGTTTTCGGATGAAGCTCATTTTCATCTTAATGGCCACGTAAATAAGCAGAACTGCCGCTACTGGAGTGTAACGAATCCGAAACGGAAACATCAGAAACCCCTACATTCGCCTAAAGTGACCGTATGGCCTGCGATGTCGGCGCGAGGAATTATCGGCCCTTACTTTTTTGAAGACGAAAGGGGGCGTGCAGTTACAGTGAATTCAGAGCGTTATGTGGAGATGTTAGACAACTTCTTGGTACCTGAACTGCACAACTTTCTTGGCTATAACCAAAGAACATGGTTCCAACAGGACGGAGCAACTTCACACACGTCCAATATGTCTCTGCCACGTGTTCGTGAAAATTTCTCAGGCAAATTGATCTCCCGGAGAGGTGACATAAATTGGCCTCCACGCAGGCCAGATTTAACCCCTATGGACTTTTTCCTATGGGGTTATCTTAAATCTAAAGTTTACGCCAATAAACCGACTTCACTGGCGCATTTGAAAGAAAATATCCGTCACGAAATGGCAGCCATCCCTGAGTCCACCTGCCGAGACGTCATAAGTAGAGCCCTGCGCGGATAAGCTTTTCTGTATCCGCATCCGATCCGCATCCGCACATCCATGATCCGCATCCGATCCGCATCCGCAGCTTTTGTAAATAACAAATCCGCATCCGCAAAAATATCCGCACTACAGGTTTTGCTGTCAGTTTGGAAAGAACTAACATATTTCGCCTGTTTAGGTAATATCTGCTCTAAAACGCTACTGAAAATTTTTGGATTTACCAGCTTATTTATTACTAACCTAACCTAAGGGACCCCAAAAGTTTTAAGGCCTAGATGCGTTAATAACTTATTTAAATCTAGAGAGAGATAACAATTTTGGGGGGCCTAAGCGTTCTTTTTCGTAGGGAGTAAGTGACGTGCTGCTTTTTTTAATATCGAATTTTAAAAAAAAATCAGAAAAGTTACTTGATAGAAGGTGCTTCATATTTTTAGGAAAAAGTAATTCTTTCAAATAGCAAACTTTTCTAAGCAACTTTTTCAAATTGCAACATGTGTCATTTTTCAAATTTTTGGGATCTGCAAGACTTTTTACTTCGGGTAGTATAAAAAAATTGGCAGGTTACATAATAACCTTTTCGAGAAAAAATTATGTAGGTAAATTTTGGTATTTAAATAAAACTTACTAATCAGTTTTATGTAAAAAAAAAACCTTTATCAGATTTAAAAGCCAGAATTAGAGCAGAGGTAGGAAGAATTACGTCGAAAGTGTACCAGGAAACTTTTGTCCAAAATATTATTTTCTATAATATGTTCAATTATAAAATGAAAGTTAACTTGATTGTCTCAACTTAGTCTTGATCATGGACAATTGTCTTAATAAAAATAACATAAAGTGAGATTGAATGCTACAAAATATCATGTATATACAGACAACCGAAAATAACCGAGGACTGCTTAGTCAGAACACAATTGCTTGTTCCTCCGAAAGTAACCGAAGATTTAATGTTCACGCGGATATTGCGGATAAGCGGATATGACATTTAATCCGCATCCGATCCGCATCCGCATGGTTTAAATGATAATTTATCCGCATCCGCAGAAAAGTTGCGGATATCCGCGGATAATCCGCGGATACCCGCGGATTTGCAGGGCTCTAGTCATAAGTAATTTTACTGTTCGATTAAATGAGTGCCGAGAACGCGAGGGTCTACATTTAGACGATATTATTTTTAAGAAATAAATCTCCAAAAAGTGTATTTTAATAATTAATAAACATTTTTTCTATATACGGCTTACTTTTTTTTAATCGATCCACTAAATATAAAATTTCTTTTGTGACACCTTGTATTATAAAACACTAAATATTTTTCATTTCTCAATTCCTCATATAACTAAATAAACTCCTTAGACATGTTCCTACAACATGGTTATTATTATTACCAGCAATATATAAAATGTTGGTCAGGTGTAAAAATTTTCAAAGTATGGGATAAGACGATGTCCTACTCTTATTTGGAAATACATTATAGACCCCTTGCCTACAACGTTGGCAAACTGATATCGAATAAAAATCAATATAAGCAGAAATCAATTTTATTAAAATTTGCATGATTCTGCGTATATTAACAAAACAAAAACATTTCTTGACTATACCTAGGAAATCCTAAAAAGCTGCTTAATGCGTGTCGTTTAAAAATTAGTATAATAATAATAATAATGTTTATTGACTAAATACTATTGCATGGTAACGTTACTAGTCAGTCATTTACATAAAAATATAAGTTATTTAAACTAAAGTTCTCGAACTCATCAAAGCTATACATAGGATTTACAGTCAGAATAGTTTTGATTTTTTCGTGGAAATTTTTGGGTGGTAGTTCTCTAATTTCCACAGAAAATCCATTTTTTATGAAGAAAAAACTACAGAACTCAACAAAATGCTGCCAGCAGAATCTAGAAAAATTGCACAAGATTTTATTAATTATTTTACCAAAACTCTTAACTATTTAGAATCAAATTTTGATTTTTCCAAATCAAATTACTTATATGCAATAAGGACATTTTCCTTAAAAACAACAAATTTAACATATGGTCATATAAAGAGTTTGAAAATTACAGACGCTTTAGAGGATAGACAAAGGACATTATCGAAAAAAAGTTGTCTTTCAAAAATGTCTGTAGACAAAATGTGGCCTGATAATTCCATGAGAGTCCCATGCTCAAACGTATTTGTTGAGAGGATCTTCAGTTTGATGTCTTCTCATTGGACTGACACCAGAAACCGTTGCAATACTGATATAATAAAGGCCGAGCTGCAAGTAAAAGTTAATTTTAAAATGGATTGCATTGAGTTTTACAATTTTATAAAAGAAAAAAATGATTTATTAAAAGCGGCAAGTAGTTCGGAAAAATATTACTGGAAAAGACAATGAAATGTATTTAATTCATTTATAATATGTAATTTCATTAATATGTAAAAAAATGTTAAATAAACAATTTTTTTGTCCCGGGCACCCTATCTGTAGGTGCACGAGCATTTCGTATTTTTTCATAATGCGCCTCGAGGCTGAGTTGGGCACTAGAGGGTTAAATATACATTCACAAAAATGATTGCCATTATTATTTTCTTAAAGAAAGTTAATCTTAATAAATATTTTGGTTAAATTTTAAATAAACATACGAAAATAAACTAGATAAAAATAAATTTACAGTTTTAAAACCTGCTGTTAAATTACAATTAATAAAATGCTAATTTAGAATTTCTTTAAAAACATTTTTAACTTAAATATCAAATAACAACAAACAACGATTCATAACTGAAATATGAAAACATAAATGCCAAATAATATAATTCTTTATATCAACACAATAAATTATCAAGCAAGATAATGTACCTCAGTTGAATCACACCGTAGATAAAGTTAGTAGTGTCAGTTTATATTTGTAAGAATCATATGTTTTAATAGTTTCTTTCAGTTATATGTGCAATGTGCTAAAATGAGTACGGGTAAGAACATGTCTGATTAAAAGTGTTCTTTAAACATTTTTCAGTTTGTTTTAGGTAAAAGAAACGTGGTTAAATGTGTTACAGTGGGTGATGGCACGGTTGGGAAAACAGCGATGTTGATAAGGTAAATATTACATTATATAACCAACATGATATTTAGCGAGAAATCAAAAATATTGGTAGGTATTTAGCTAATTATATAACCTACTTAGTAGTAGGTAGTTTAGGTAGCAGGAGTTGATAAATTACTGCTCACGGAGAGTTGCCAGACGTGCCGAATTTGGCGGGATTGTCCCAGTCTTTAAATTCTGTGTCCCGCTTAAAATATGGAATGTCCCACGGAAACGTCAATAACTTTAGGTGCATATAATTTGAACAAAATCTAGTCAAATGACAATTATAAGTTTTCTACAGTGAAATCCGATTATAATGGACTTCGAGGTAGAACAATAAGGGACAAGGTGGGCTATCTAGGGAGTCCATTTTATAAGAATCTAAATTAAATATATAATTATGTTAAGGGGATAAATGCATGGAAAAATTAACCAAAAATACTCATTCCAAAAGCATGTATGTTATAATTAGTGATGTCCAGTAGCGTAACAACATACTGTGAGGCCCTTGGCAACTTTTAATGAATTAAGCTCGTCGTTGTTTTTATTATAGGCACGTTTAAATAAGATAATTATAACATTTCTTCGGGCTTTCATTTCTGCATAATTGTCAATTACTTCATCAAAGTTCAAATTTCGAGTCAAGGAATGTTCGACTGACATTATTGCTAAATTTTTATAAAAACATTAAAACAGTACATACTTCAGAGAAGCCTGAAGACACAAATAATTCTTTATAATTAATAAATCTGCGTGTTCCTTATAGTTTTTGTAGATTTTTTGTATCTTTACAAATAAAGGAGATTTTCGGGGTGCCCCGTTTCAAACAAACACCCTGTATATAAAAACTTGTTGAACGGTTTCAAAAAACGTTTGCATCGTTGGGCCCGTCTCGGACCGGGGGCCTCTGACATTTTGCTAGTCTTGCCACCCTATTGTTACGCCACTGGTGATATGCCAAATATGCGGTCTAAAGATATTTTGTGAGATCCGTGCATGCGCCATAAATAAGAAAAGACCACAAACAAAATTTGTTAGCAACATTTGTGCGAGTGATAAAGGAAAACTTTTTGGATTTTGTCCTTCTTCATGCTTTGAAATTCACTATTCTTCATTATAATTTTCAGTTTAACTAAGGACAAATTTAGTGTGTGCAATTTATTTATTTTTTTTTACAATTTATTTTTACCAAATATTTATTACTCCTATTATTATTATTATTACCATTTAAAATAATTTTGCTGTACTATTTACCAAAGAATTGTTATTATTATTTATTATAATCATTTAAATATTTTTTTTGTTCTCTTTAACATGACTAACATGCGAACCGCTCGTCTATTTTTTTCTAAATTATAAATAGACCACTGTCTCATTTATGGTACATGAACTTATTCGATAATTAATAATTATTTTTTCTTAAATAAACAAAATATAAAAATGGTCAGTGTTCATTGTTTGTTTTAACCCAATTCCTGCCAAAAAATATGTGGTTTCTCAGAAAGATTTTTTTTTTCTCTTATGTCGGTAGCGAACGTGTTAAAGTAGGTACTTTATGGTACACAATTAGGCTTAATATTGTAGAACTTAAAAAAAAAAATCATAAGTATGTAGAAGGTGAGGCAAACTAATTGAACAAACTATAAGAGAGTAAAGTAGACATTAAATAAAGCCGATTTAACGCAGAACATTTATATCACAAACTTTACCATTTCGGAGATATTTGACTAAAGTGATGAACAGAATTGATTAAATATTTTTATTAAATATATAAATTTTGATATTGTCATACATGTCAGGGTGTCCCAAACGGTGGGTCGCGACCCGGTACCGGGTCGCGGTAAGCGAAATGCCAGGTCGCATAAAAACTCGCGAAACTTACGTGTTTTTTTCAAGAAACACTAAAATACGATTAAATATCATTAAATTCGTAAGTAAACGTAGGATCTGAGACAGAATTGCAGGACTCAGATATTGATTTTATAATTGAACTGTCGTGTGATACAGCACTCAAAGCCGTCTTCGACAGAATACCATTGATAGATTTTTGGATAAATTATCGTCAGGAATACCCAGTTATAGCGGAAAAATCAATAAAATTTCTAATGCCTTTCGTCACGACCTATAAGTGCGAAGCAGGATTCTCAACATTAGTCTTCCTTAAAAATAAGTACCGAAACCGATTGGAAGTTGAACCGGATCTAAGGATAAAGCTATCATCGTTTTCTCCTAATGTGAAATTATTAGTAAAAAATAAACAGCTCTCATTAATAAAATTTATTGGTTCTTATTAATAATTTTTGTTTAATTTCTTTTTGTAACGGTTAATGTTTTTTATTATAATTATTATGTGAATAAATGAAAACTGTATGGACATCCAAATGTTTTAGCTTACCTATGGGCTGTTATAGGCGGAAAAATTTTAGTGGGTCACGAAGAAAAAGTGTGAAAATTACCGGGTCACGAAAAAAAAAAAAGTTTGGGAAACGCTGATATATGTTATTCTGAAGTACTACAATATTTTATATAAATTTTGCCTTTTCCTACAAAAGTCACATGTTACAACATTGTTTTTTTTTTTCACAGAAGATGTAGTTACTTTTTTTTTCTGAAAATTATTTTACCATATCATTTATGTCTCCCATATCATTTTCCTTAATCAGTTGCGCACACAGAAAAATGATATGGGAGACATAACGGGGCCATAGGGGGGTACTGCGCTGGCCATGTTATATTTGTCAATAAAATACAATTTACCCCGCATGTATACATCAGTCTAATCATGTGGTCCGCATAACTTCTATTTCATGTGCTGGAGGTATCATAAACTGGTAGAGCCATATACTGCCATGTTAAATAGACAATTTTCAAATTAGTATTATTTAAATTTGGGATCTCTAATTATGCTGTTTTATGTCCACATTATTTCTAAGGTTTAGATTTAGTATAAAAGTGAAAATTAATAAATTATCACTACACTATATTATATAATTATAGTGTAATTAAACGTCAAATTGTATTTTAAATCTGACATTTTACGGTTAAGGGATATTATAATTTAGGTTATTCTATAGGTAGATATAAAAAGGATTGTCGAAATGCTGTCCTATTGTTTAATTTTATCAGGTTGCACAAAAATTTGTCGAAATATTTCGTTTTATCAAAATACATCTCAAATAAAAGTTATTAGTTATTGCATTTATAGCAACTTTAGTTCAAAAGATTTTTTCGAAATATTTTCTGTTGCTAAATATTCGCAAAAATCTTAAAATCGACACGAGTAAACTCCCATTTCTAGTTAACCGATTTTTACCAAAAGTTGATCAACTCGTGTCATTGATGTCAAAAGCTTAAATATGCAGTTTTATAAAAATCCTTTCAGCCTAATTTGCTTTGTACGTGTACACAGACGGCCAGACAGACGGACAGACAGACAGAGAGACAGACAGACAGACAGACAGACAGACAGACAGACAGACAGACAGACGGACAGACAGACAGACCGACAGACCTCGTGCTAAAAATAGTCAAAACGTTATGTAGGGACCTCAATTCGTGGAGATCCATCGAAATCTCGAAATGTCAAAATCGGTATGATCACAATACCTCCCTTATATATGTTGACGGTCGGTAAAAAAGTCTGTTGAAGCAAAATAAACATATATAAAATTAGACGTAACAAATGATAACAAGTCATAAAAAGAGTAGAGGTCCTAATATGGGCCCCCCTTTTGTTTTATCTCGATTATTTTTTAAGTTTTTGAAGAAATGATCTTAAAATTAGTATACATCTAGCCCAAAGACTTATATACAATATTCAAAATTGTATTGTTTCCTGAAAATTTGTAAAATATTCGAATCAGGATTGAGTATGAAATACGGGCCCCCATTAAAAATTGGGTAGTTCAACATAAATTTTATTTTTGTTCATTCTAAGTAACAGTTTAACAATTGATTACTGACAAAAATTACATTCATATAAATCTTTTTCTGTACTGGAACATTCATTGTTCATGTGCCCACATATTGCACATTAAGCACCGACCCCAAAGTTCGCCCCTTTCATCCTGTAAAAACAACCGTCACAAAACATGCAAGCAGCATCTTCATCATTTCGGAGTTTGTTGCCCTACTTCATCATTGTCCATGTCGGCGTCAGCTGGAAAAAATTGCTGAATATGTTGCACAGGCAATCTGAATTTATGTTTTTCTTTTTTGAGATTAAGTGAGGCACTAGGTCCTAGTAACAGAATATACCACGATCGCAATACAACAGCTTCAAGTATAAATCACAAGCAGAATTTTTTTAACACACTCTTTTTCTTGAATTGTAAATATTGATCATTAGACAACAATATTGATTTTAGATTAGAATTATTCTGACAGTTAGGGTAGCAGATTATTAAATTTACACAATGCTATCTCTTGTAGGGAGTTGCAAAATATACATTTTTTGCACTGTTTAAAGTTACTTTCTTTTTTTTCAGTTATATCAGCAATAAATTTCCGGCAGACTACATACCAACAGTTTTTGATAATTATGCCCATTCATTAACAGTAACTGGACAGGAAATTATACTGGATCTTTGGGATACTGCAGGTATGTTGTTTGTCTTTAATAAAATTAATTTTAAAAATATTTTTATTTTGACGCTATTTATGTCATAAATGTACAAAAAAAAAAACTGTTGTTCTCTACCGTGTTCCGAGAGGAGCTGACTTAAAATTGTACATAATAGTACGCATGAATTTTTTCTTGGTATATTCGTATCTTTTAAAATAAAAGAGTTATTGGCCATTTATTATTTTGTAGAGGCATCCTGTACAGAAGGACAAATTGAGAGCTCAAGTCGGCTCGACAGATTTTTAAATAGAGGGCCATATTTCAAAATAATTTTAATTTTATATACCTATACACTTGCGGACAAAAACATCTATTTAAATTTTCTGACGGTACACACCGAATTAAAACTTCCGTAGGTTTTGGAGTTCGTTCATTATGATTCCTGATGGTCTGCTGATCAAGGCTGTTCCATTTCTGAAGAAGGACTTCATTTAACTTGTCCAGGTCAGCAAGAGTCAGAAGTTTGGTCTCCCAAACATGCCCCATAGTCCCATAATATATGCTCGATGGATTAAGGTCTGGACTGTGTGCGAACCAAATCATACGTTCGATATCCACTTCATCAAAGAAATTAATCACTATGTGTGCCACGTGTGAACGGCTATTATCATGCAAACGCATGAAGTTATCAATCTTACCTAAGACGGGCTTTACTAGAATCGCACCTAATGTCGCCCGTGCGCAAGCTTTCATAAAATCGCTCTCTACTAGTAGGGTTCTATAGAATCGACCCTAAATTCAGCCCATTGGTTGCGTCGCCAGTGTGCAGCGCGCACGCTGCGGCCCAGTATGCCGAAAAGTTTCCACAATTAGTTTATCTATTAGGTATATATTAAACAATATATATTGATTATTAAAGAATAATCTAACCATGGTAATTATTTATTACCCTTATTTCAATACTGTGAACCCAACAAATGTTGACAGGTTCTATCTATCTACATACGATATATTGAGTATGTTTTGTCATTTTCTATCATTCTTTCTTATTGGCCTGACGTAAAAACGTAGACGTGAAATATAAAAATATGAATGTTCTACGTGAACGTTTCTACGTCTACGTCCATCTACGTATGATTGGAAACCGTAGCATGCATTTTCCTATAATTTATATTTTCACGTAGACCTAGAATTCTACGTCTTCGCATCATAAAAAAACTCTTCGCATCCTATTTATTTTGGAGTGGGCATTTGAGTTATTTCTTGGTGTATGGCCTCCTTGGCAACTTCATCTGTTTTTTCATTTCCTGGGATGTTGCGATGTGATGGAACCTATAATACTATGATTTTCTTCCCCTGGTCAATACAATAGTGGATGTTGTCTTGTATTTTTTTAATGATGGTGTCTTTTGTATGACTTTGTTTCATGGCTGTAATGGTGCTGAGGGAATCAATATGTATTATGAAGTCTTCTATATTTAGAATGATTTTTATATATTCTGTTGCTTGGAGTAAAGCATAAGCTTCAGCAGTGAAGACACTCGTCATATTTGGAAGATGGTATTTCGGATTTCCTTGAACTTAATTGAAATTCTGCAAACCTTTTTCTACCTGTCCTCGCACTTTTTGCTATACTTCGAGCATGCTGTAAGTTATTTCTGTTGAACTGTCGTAGAAGTACGGTATCGTTTTTTTACGATTCTTAATCGTAAAAAGCTATCATCCTGTCTCAGTTTTTTTTTTTTTTTTTGTCCACCGCGTCTTTAGTTTTATGTGAACGGACGCGGGCCGCGGCGACCGCCGTCTGGATATGCGAAAAATTTATTTGTCTGTCTATAAACTGACTAATAAATAATATATGACTAATAAAGTTTAAATAAATGTAAAATTTTATCATTTACTCGGTAACTCAATTCCACTTATATTGTATACTGCATCTCGAACCCAAATCTATCGCGTTGTAGTACGATTCGGGACTTGTTACTTTTGACGTTGTTACTTTTGACCAAAAATTAACATTCAACTTGTACTTAGATAATATCTGTTCTTCAGCAATAAAATATAATTCGCAATACTCACACTTTCACTAACTTAAATGCCATTTTTATATTGTACTACGTATTTATACGTTCAAAACTCGAGTTTGCTCTATTGTTTGGAACCCTCTCTATGATTGTCACTAGAAAGAGTACAACGTCGTTTTCTTAAATATATTTATTATAAAGTTATGGGATATTATCCACCTAGGGAACTATAATACGAAACGGTCCTGAGTATCTTTTCAACCTACGTCAACTAGTCGTCGCGAAAAAGAATGTTGTGCAATTCAATTGACGATCCAGTGTCCCTTCGCCATTCAAACTTCCATGTTTCTTTCAGGTCCACTAGAAATCATTCACTGTTCTACATTCCTCATGCTCATACCTAAAAACGCTTTTAAACCGCATGTGCTCATATTATGCACTTGAAACTAGAGATGGGTCGTTCATGAACGAACCGGCTCACTGAGCCGGCTCAGTACACTGACCGAAGTGACACGGTTCACCAAATTGAAATGAGCCGGCTCACGGCTCACTGTATAGTTTCAAGTTTCAAGGATACGATTGGTCGGGCGATTGTGAACAGTGACCGGAGTGATCCGGATCTGGATCGATGTCATGTTGAACTTCGCGAGAACTTGGCTTGTAATGTATTATCATAAAGTGTATTTTGTCATCAATTTGTAGGGCACTTTATTTGAAACTAATAGGGTTAGTCTGTATTTTCTTACAACCATACTATATAAAAATATTAAAAATATTGCCCAAATCCCAGATGTCCGATTTATAAGGGCAATAAACATCGCCATAAACTTAACACATCTGGTTTAAAATACAGTAGCTACATAAAGTGAATTGCTTGTTTCAAAAATGTTAGATAAGAGTCGGGGCTAGCGACGTTCTACCTACGACCGGACGACCGGCAACTGACTGACCTGTGTCTCGGGATCATGTTTAAAAGAACCGGCGCTAAGCAAGAGTCGGCTCTAAGCGACGTTCTACCTCTAAGCTCTAAGCGACGTTCTACCGAACGACCGACCGACCTGTGTCTCGGGATCATGTTTACAAGAACCGGCTCTGAGCAAGAGTCGGTTCTAAGCGACATTCTACCTACGACCGAATGACCGACCGACCTGCGTCTCGGGATCATGTTTACAAGAACCGGCTCTGAGCAAGAGTCGGTTCTAAGCGACATTCTACCTACGACCGAATGACCGACCGACCTGCGTCTCGGGATCATGTTTACAGTTCATATATTGCAAGAATCGGCTCTAAGCAAGAGCCGGGTGTAAACGACGTTCTACCTACGACCGAACAACCGACCGACCTGTGTCTCGGGATCATATTTACAGTTTATATATTGCAAGAACCGGCTCTAAGCGACTTTCTACCTACGAACTAACGACCGTCCTGTGTTTCGGAGACATGTTTACTTAACCGGATCACTGAGCCGGATCAATGAACCGGCTCAACAAACTGAACGACCTCCACTGATCCGGTTCCGCAAACTGAGCCGAAATTCCCATCTCTACTTGAAACTACTGCTTTTGAACTTATGTAACAAATATCAACATTGTTATAATTGTATTAATATGTTTATTTCATTTGAATTTTGAAATTTTGAATTTTTGTATATAGTTATTCTTCAGGATTATTATTCCATTATGTAATTATTTTCGTTCTATTGGTATATATTTATATGTATATAATTCAGCAAGGCTGGCCACCTATGCCCATCCAAAGTTAAAAAGTAATATGTCTGGTTTAAAGAGTAGTATATAATATTATTGTATGATGTTATACCTAAAAGTACCCATTGAGGATTTCCTCAATCCCTCGATAGGCCAATTCTTCCCCGACCCTGTATATTTAATACATTATTCGTCTTAAAAGTAAATATTCTTCGTCTTGATCATATTGTAATACCGTCCTCTTATCTATGTAATATGTACGATGTTTAATATTTGGTTATTATTTTCCAGGGCAAGAAGCATATCAAAAACTACGGTTTCTTAGTTATCCAAACACGGACGTCTTTTTGGTGTGTTTTTCAGTCACTTTACCGCCTTCTTTAGAAAATGTTAGAGCGCAGGTAATTATTGCTCCCTCTATCCCAATATATTTGTCATTTTTACGTATTATTTACGATTTTTCAACGTTATACAATCGTTACAACATGAGTTATCATTATCAAATGTAGTTGAATTAATTGAGATAACGGCTTTTAGCAAAATTACGATGATAAATTTGGATGATATTTTAACACTGCTAACAGTACCGTCATATCACAAAAACAGTCCTACTCCGCTTAACAAGGCAGAGTAGCACATGTAACATTTTCATGCACATGTAAAATCGATTTAAAAGCCAGATAATTCTGGCTCAAGAGCAGAGGTAGAGAGAATTACACCGGACACGTTAGAATATATTACAAAAAAATTCAACGTAGATTAGGTTATTATTATTCCCCTTATTAAGGGGAACATTTTGAACAATTAATAAATGAATTTTGTTTGTTTGTTAGATACTTACCTAATAAAGTTTTTTATTTACATAAGATTGATTAATAAGTTTTATTTTAATACCAAAATTCATCATTTTTTTTTTCAAAAAAAAAAATTCTATAACCCGCCATATTTTTATTCTATCCGAAGTAAAAAGTATTGCTGATTCAAAAAATTTGAAAAATAACACATATTGCCATTTGTAAAATTAAAATTATATTGCCTAACGCACGTGCGGAATGACGGTAATGCATCATTTTCATGGTAGTGTCAAAGGCGTGACAGGGGTGAGAGGCGTGGAGTTATATTTACAAGTTCGAATTTCATGGTGGGGTTGGAGGCGTGATAAGGGCGCGTTTTCGGTTTTGACATTTGTATATAACCCAAATTTAACCTAAAAGTTTATACAAGTGTTTGGAGTAAACGGTTATTCAATTTCATTAAATATGTCGTCAAATCGAAGAAGACGTCTAGCTCTTTTTTATGCATATTTAGACTTACTGCGATATGAAGAAAAGCGATGGTGGGTACATCCCATATATACATAAAAACAGAAGGCAACAGGGAGATTATTTTAACTTGTTGCAAGAAATGAGACACAAAGTGCACAGACAGTTACTTCAATTACAAGAAAAGAATTTAATACACAATCTTTTTTACTGAAATAAATTTGAAATCACAGTTTAGAATGAAGATTTTGTAGGCCCCTGCTTGGGGGTGTATTATTAGTATACCCAATGCATGACATTTCTGCAGACCAGATATTTGAAATCGAATCCATAATAATAAACTTTATGACTGCCGACAACATTGTAAAAGTCGCAATTTCGCTACATCAATTTACGTTTTTTTAATTTTTTTTTATGAAATTAATATAAGTGTCTCGCTAAAGATCTCACCATTCCGAAAAAATATATCTGTTTCTATGGTTTCGACGCTAGAGTTGCGGCCGGCGCTAGAGTTGAAATTTTTGAACTTGCGACACCGCGCTTGTACACCGCGCCTACGATACCATGGTACGGGTTTTTTCAAAATAAAGCGATCCTATTGGTTGAATTTCTTGTTCCACACTTTCAACACCCGCATGAAAATGAGGCATAAGAGAATTTCAGAATCTCAAACATTTTGTTCTAATAATATCTTTGAAATTATTTTGCAATGGTCCAATATTAATGCGGACACCGTTATTTTGGACATTTGCCATTGCTGATAGTACTAGGCTAGAATAGTACAATATAATGAGTATTAGTATCAAAAAGATATAATACTTCATGAGTATATAAAATATTTTCGGACGTTTTGGAAACTGCTCAACGATCTGTTTCCGTTTTCAGCGATCACGACAAGTGATAAATATTTCAACTTACTTCGAGATTTTATACCGGGTATTGTAAGAGTGGGACCAGGCTATAGGAATGTTGCTATTGGTTGGGTGGTTGGGGTCAGCTATAGATGGGACGGGACTACAACGGGGGATTAACGACCGGATCAAGGTAGTTTGTCACATTTTTGTGTGGTAATGAGTTATTTAAAATGACGCACCTAGAACTGACGAAGTGAGATATGTCTTTATGCCCTATTATAAAGGAGTATCTGAGAAAATTGGTAAGATGTTCGGCCAGTTTGGAACTGTAAGTTTCGCCCTGCTGAACTTTTTTCTTATGCTCGTTGACACCTCACATGCAAAGGTCTGCAAGTCTCGCCAATATATTGTTTCACGTACTGGCAAGGAATAGAGTAGACACAGTTTTTATATAGGAGAGATTTGGGTTTTATACATGATAGAATAGATCTTAGTGTCGAACTTGATTTGAAGGCTATATGAATATTGTGCTTCTTTAGTATCTTACCAATTTTCTCAGATAGTCCTTTATAATAGGGCATAGAGACATATCTCACTTCGTCAGTTCTAGGTGCGTCATTTTCATTAACTCATTACCACACAAAAATGTGACAAACAACCTTAATCCGGTCGTTAATCCCCCGCAGATAGTCCCATCTCTACCTATAGCTGACCCCAACCACCCAACCAATAGCAACACTCCTATAACCTATGGTCCCACTCTTACAATACCCGGTATAAAATCTCGAAGTAAGTTGAAATGTTTATCACTTCTCGTGATCGTTGAAGACAGAAACAGATCGTTGAGCAGTTTCCGAAACGTCCGAAAATATTTTATATACTCATGAAGTATTATATCTTTTTGATACTAATACTCATTATATTGTACTATTCTAGCCTAGTACTATCAACAATGTCAAACGTCCAAAATAATGGTGTCAGCATTTTTTTCTAAATTCAGTAATACTGACGGCGAATTCTGTTATTTTTGCGGATGCGGATACTTTCATTTACAAAAGCTGCGGATGCGTATCGGAAACATAGCTTATAATTTAAATTTAAAAGAACTGGTTTCGGCGATATTTAGTAAGAGAAACAGACCAACAAAGGCCCGAAAGCTGGCTGTCGAAGATAATATTTTTAATATATTGCCATAATCATCAACAATTATGTGCAAGTAATTTTTCGTCTGTTAATCTTAATAATAAGAACCTTAATTTAATATTTATTTCGGTTCACAACAGTGCATTACACCCAATGGCGCAGCCAAGGGGGGGGGGCGATGGGCTTGGGCCCCTCCCAGGACCAGCAGATTACACGGCCCTGCTCGCAGAGTTGATGATAAAATTTGTTAACCACAACAGTAGTTAATTTTTAAATTACTTCATTGTTAACAATATTGGCATTTTTTTTTCGTATAAATAAACGTTTTTTTAAGATCGCCTACTTTTGATAAAGCGACATAATTATTCTTCAAGTGAAAATACATCACTTTCCAAATATGATCCAACGAATTATATGAAGGGGAGCGTTGATCCTTTTCCCCTCCTGACACATCGACTAAAACATTCGCCCAGTCAAATGATAAAACTGTTTTAAACAACTAATTAGTCGATTCAGATAAGATAAAGTGGAAATTTGGCTTCGTTATAACCTTCAGAATGTAATTTTAAAACGACACCTCAAACGTGAAATAGAGTAGAAATAGTAGAAATATAATAAAAAGAGTACTTTTGGACACAATCGCGCTCTTAAAATCGGTATTTGGTTTTATTTTGTAGATAAATGTGAATATCAATATCTTCTTAGGTATTTTTGAAATTATGATGTTTTACACACAAAATGGACTGATATAAGTTGTGCTGAACAACAGTGGTGTATTCAGATGGAGGGGGGGGGCACAAGTCTCCTCTAAAGGTCTAATGAAATGAAAATTTAACATAAACGTACAGCAAAATAACTTGTATTTTACAATAATAATAAGCTATATTTTATTATGATTAGTGTTGAAATTAACAGAAAATGCATATTTACATGTTATTTGTAGATTTTCGTAGGTATAATCAAGAAATCCTTATTCCGTCACATGAGTCTGTTCGTTCGGTACAAATTGTGTCCAAGCGGCTGATTTAGAAACATAAGTAAGAGAAATATTGAGACTACAAAAATATATCCCGCGAAAAATATAAATAAGTATGTATTTATCGAAGAAAAAATCAAGTGAAAGTTTTTGATACATGGATTAACAATTACATGTTTTTATCAATAAATAATGGAATTATTATTTGATATAAATATCCAACAGCAGGGACGTCGAACTGATTTGGATCGCAGTCTATTTTACATACAAAATGATAATCAGTGACGGAACTTTAAATATCCCGAAGGGTTTCTTGACATTTTTTTATAAACAGAAAAGGGGAAGAGAGTATATTTTATATTATTAAATATATTTTTCGCCTAAATAAGCTCAAGTGATTTTGAATACCGCTCAGAGGCCACAAAAAATGAGGTTGAGGGCTGTATGTGGCCCGCGTGTCCTTGAAATTCGATTCGGCCCTCCCCAAGACAAAATTCTGGCTGCACAACTGATTACACCTCAAGTGCATTACACAATTGTTTAAATTTTTAATCCAACCCCTTAGATATACAGCTATGCCAGAAAGTATTAGACCCCCAACGAAATTTTCCATATATAAATTTCTAAGAAAAGTATTGCTATTAATTACTTCCTAGAATCAAAACAACCACAATAACAACATTTTGGAAGATATCCGACGATCCTGGAACTACAGGATCATTAGTGGGGGTACAAATTATAAAAACTCGGTAATGCTTCTATATGACAACATTTGCCTTTGAGCTTTGTATGAACGTTTTGCGCTGTGCTTTTGAAGTTAAACATTTTTTTCATCATTATTATTTAGTGTGCTAATTAATAATGCCAAAAACACGTGCTATGAGTGAAGTGGAGAGAAGCCAAATTGTGATTTTGAAGAAGCAAGGACTTCACGCATGTCCCTCCGTAATCGCCGGCTATCATCGAAATATCTGTCCAGACAACTGAATGAACATTATAACTTAAAAATTTCTCCTAGTACCGTGAGACAACGCCTCTCTGATGTAGGACTAAGAGGATGCAAGCAGATACATATCTGACTCCAGCCCATAAAAAGCGACGGCTATTGTGGGCCAGAAAATACCAGGATTGGAAAAGTGAACATTGAGCCAAAGTAATATGGATAAACGAACCAAACATAGAGGTGAGTATTGAAACACATGTAAATTACTTGCTCAAAGTTCCTAATTTTGAAAAATCACAGAATATTAAATTCATTTTAATTTTATTTCTAATGCAGCTTTTTGGTCAACCTGGTGCACAGTTTGTTCGTCGCCGGCTTGCAGAGGCTTATAAGTCGGAATATATAATACCTACGGTGAAGTTCGGAGGGGGCAGCATAATGGTTTGGGGCAGTATGGATGCAACTGGAGTCGGAGAAATCTCCATATGAGAAGGAAGAATGAACAGCGAACGCTACATCGAAATGCTGGAAGAGACTCTGGAGCCTTCATATTTAAAACTATTCGGCGAAATGACACCTAATTACTATATCCAACAAGATAACACGCCCTGCCATAAATACCGACGTGTTTTACAGTGGTTTAGTGATAGTGAGATTAAAGTTATGGATTGGCCCGCTCAATCCCCTGATTTATCCCCGATTGAGCACTTATAGACCGTTTTAAAAAGAAAGGTTTCCCAAAATAAGTGTTCCTCGAAAGAGACATTAAAGGAAAGGATTATAGCTGAGTGGAATCAATTATCTATATAAATATACCAGAAATTAGTGGCGAGTATGTTCTGACGAATCAAAAGTGTATTTCAAGCAAAAGGGGGATTTACGAAATATTGATGTATATTTTTATAAATATATATATTTTTTTAATAACAATGTTCTGTTTTTATACTTTGAACCTTATACTATAACTAACAACTAGATAATTAAAATTGCCTGTAATATAGACCTGATAATAAATGAAAACTAAATTTTCCTTAGGGGGTCTAATACTTTCTGGCAAGGCTGTTTGTAGTTTTTGAATTCTAAACTGTACTACTTATTTTTAGTGGGTTCCTGAGATCAGACACTTCGCTCCTAGTACACCATATTTATTAGTAGGATTAAAGACTGACCTAAGAACGAATCAAGACGTATTAAAAAAACTAAGAGGGAAAAAACAAAAACCTGTTACGTTGGAACAAGGAACAAAAATTGCGCGCGAATTGAAAGCTGTGAAGTACGTAGAATGCTCAGCTTTGACTCAAGTAAGTTGTTAAGCATACTGAGATCTAAATCAGTGTTTTTCAATCTTTACCGAATCACGACCTCTTTAGGAGTAAAAATATGAAGCCCTCTCCCGACCCCCTTATTTCTCTTTTTCAATTCATAATGATTTTACTTTATTATGCTTGAATGATTTTATTTATCACTAATATGTCCACCCCGAAATAGTTATTAGGTTGCTAATAAATAGGCTTATTTGTCTAATAACTTATAGGCAACATGAAGTGCTTAATAAAGTGACATATAACCAAAAACAAGTTCGCAAAATGTGTTAATATTTCAATTTTAATTGAAAAACAGTATAATTTTAAAAGAGTATACGAATGTGTAGTTTTTAAACATTTCTATAATGGTGATTTTAGTGTTTTATATACATTTTAGTTGTATTTTAACGAAATCGACGATCTGTTTGGATGAATTTATAAATTATGGACAACCGTTTTTAGAATATTTTGGGCATTTATTGTAAATGTGATATATAAAGAACAATATACAAATCTATATTTTTTAATAAACATTGTCTTTTATTTTTATATATGTATGTATTTCAATTACGATTACAACACATTACAAACAATACTTTAAGCATTACTATTTATATAAAAATGATAGAAAATAAGAAGACAGACGCAATTATTGGCAGAATAATAAAGATGTGTGGCTGAAAATTGCTGATAAGTTTAATTCATATTGTTTAAGGAATATAAAATAAAGCAAAATATGGCTGTCTTCTTATTTTCATTCACTTTTGTAGTATAAAATGCTATTTTTATTAACTTCTCTTCTATCTATATTGTCTCTTTTTCTGTGATAAAATTTGTTCAACGCCGTTTAATTGTCATTTTAACAGTAACACAAAAAATATACGTAATGTCATTGAATGTAAAGTCTTACTATTTATTGTCAAAATATTTAATGTCAAAATATTCAGTGTCAAAATTTCATCTCACTTTAGCTCTACAAATTTACGTATAGCTCTATCCCTCTTGCACCGTGTTACTATCTTCATAAGAAATACCAATACAAAAACAAAAAATTATGTTGCTAATAAACTATTAGAAGGATTTTGTAACTTGGAAATCACCAATAAATTTATTAGCTTCATAAATATATTATGTGTCTAATAACTATTAGGGAGTTTATTAGGAACTGGAACTCTCGGCCCTAAATGTAATAATTACAGTGTAATTAATAAATAGATAATTATTTACAGTAGTAGTTTTATTTTATCTTTTTCAGTCGGAAACCCGCTTTGCTTTGGCTTTGCGAACCCCAGAGGGGGGACGATCCACACTTTGGAAAACACTGATTTAAATTAACTTCCTCTCTTATTATACAAACATTTTTCTATTCTAGATTAAATTTAGATTTTTTTCTGTTTTTTGAAACATTTCATGTTAAGTCCCTAGATTAAAAAAGTAGCACAAACCGTTGTTTAATATTTGTGCCCCAGTGTTTGATTGAGAACACTGGTTCCCCTGTTCGACAAGAAATTTTATTACTTTAGGCTGGCTAATCTAAAGACCAGCGATAGCCCTTAAATCTGGGGGGCAGGAAATATTTGAGAAGAATTGGGGGGGGGGGGGCAGGAAGTATTTGAAATCATTGTTTTATTGTTTACACAGTAATGAGCTAAAAAAAGGTCCTCACTTCTAAAATACATTTTTCTACAAGCAATTCGGGGGGGGGGGGCAACTGGGGGGCCGCGCTAGAGACTCGTTTGCAACATAAAAAGGTTAGAATACTTTCTTCTGCCAAATCAAAATAGTACTGACAGTGAGATTCTGAAAGCTGGCGTTCAGGTACGTGGATGGTAAATAACGCTCACCATTGTTACGATCGAATGCTAAATCGGTATTCTCAAATCTCAGGTGACCTATCCACTGTTAATTCACGCCAACATTACTTTCTGCAGATCTTTGTACATGTTTTATATTTAGCGAATCAAATAAGAGCATTTCCTGATTTATGATTATAAAAAATATATATGCTGTTCACTTTTGTAAAAACAAACTACAGTCTATTCTAGGGTGACCATTTTCTTGGAGAAGGCAATGCGGGACGGAGCAAAAAAAAGGTCGTCACTTCCGAAATATAAGTGAAGAGCAAACAAAAAAAAGGTCCTCACCTCCCAAATATAAGTAAAGAGCAAAAAAAAGGTCTTCACTTCCCAAATACGAGCCCTGTCCTACACCTCTTGCAGACATTGAACCCTACACCATGACAGATGCTGGACATTTCACCTTCCTTTTCAAGCAATCGGGATGATATGCTTCATATTTCTGACGAACCACTCTGCTTCGGTTGTCCCCTACACAGACTTCAAACCTAGACTCAGCGTGCAATGGAGCATTGCACGCTGTTCCACTTTTCACAATTCCATATTTTATGTTCTCTTGCCCATTTCAACCTGTTTTTCTTTTGCTTAGACGTCAACAATGGTTTTTTCCTTGGCCTAAGAAAGTTTTATAAATTTCTGTAAATATACATTTAAGAGTCCGATTCAAAAAATATTACCTTATAGGTTCCAAATCCTAATTTTTTAGCTTCCTTATGACATGTAGACCTTGAAACACGTCTTCCAACAATATCGCTCCACAGTACACTCAAGTGATTCTAGTTAGCACGTCTGTTATCCTTAATAATTCTTTTCAATGCACGTTTGTCATTGTCCGTCAGTGTAGTTTTCTTCACGTACTGGGGCTTTGGGGCAACTGAACCACTTGTTCTGTACAATTTTACAATATTTCTAATACTGTATCTTGACAAACCTAATAATTTTCCGATTTCGGAATTGGTTTTTCCTGTTTTTGCTAAGTTCACAATGATTAACCGAATTTTTTCATCAATAGCTTTGCCTCTGCCCATGTTTTAAAATTATTTAGACTTAACCCTTTTAATACATCACAGTCAATAAACAAACTTTGTTTTCCAACGCCTACTACGCATAGCTACCGCAAAAATCCAGTTATTGTATATACAGTACAAGACATGAACTCAAAAAATACATTTGTTTTACGAATATTATTTTTATAATCACAAATTAAATATTACGGAATAAATTTTGACCCCTTTGCTTCTAATATGATTATATTATCAAAAATGTACAAAGCAGCATTTACTTTTACTTATTATTTAATGATTTCTAAAGAAACTTAAAATTTCATAGCTGGGCCAACTGAAACTGGACAGGGGCTCTTATAAGTACAGCTCTTATAAGGGCTCTTATAAGTACAGAGCAAAATTCGGCCCTGGGTCACCAAATCAAAATGCGGAACGAATGGTCACCCTAGTCTATTCCAAACGATTAGGCGGAACTAATCGGAATTTTCATTTTTGTAAGTTGTCATTAGCTATTTTTTTATATATTGAAGTTGGCTTTTCCTGAACAAAATGATCAAAAGCTTCAATCAGTTGGTAAAAGTAACTAGAATTGAAAATCTAATTTCGCCTAAACCAAAGGAACAGACTTTAAGAGGAAATTTAGATTTTAATAGTTTGCACCTTTGAAATTGTATGTCATGTTGGTTATAAAAAATTATAAAAAATGTCACTTTTTTAATAATGATCATAACCTATAAATCTAAAGTCGGTTTTACAGGGTAAGGAATATTTTTAATTGACATTTATAGTCAGTAATACACGATAAAAGTAACCAAAATAACTAGATCTTGTTTGTCCTTACAAAAGTGAACAGCATATATAAATAAAATCTATTTCTATAATTTATAACTGTATTAATTTATATAATAGGGGATACGCATAAAATTTATATTTCCTTAAAACTACATTTTTTTGATATTTTAATGTTAGTTATGTCACCTAACACAACAAAAATCACATTTTGATTAATATTATAGCCAAATTTTTTAATTAAAATATTGTAAATTTGAAATAAGCCGACCACGCCGCGAAGGTTGCCGAGTAGATACGACTGAGACTGTAAGGGTTTGACGTCACAGATACAGACAAAACATAATGTTTACGTGTTTATATTGTATTGTTTGAGAGTTTTGTATTTGTTTTTAAACAATATTTCACGCATTTATTATCAAAATAATTTATAAAATATATGTACTCACATTAAAATGGTCTTCACAAACATAAAGTTTACTTTTTTCTGAAATATCGGTTTTATTTCGCCTCATAGCTTTTATTGTTGTTTTTCGTCATCAGGTAATGATATAAATTATTTTTTTGGATTTCTAATTGAACTATTTGTGCACATTGGTACTAAACAATATTTTCGACTATGTTTCGAAGTACTGGGGCCTGGATCTTCCATATTTTATATATTTTAATATAAAATTTAATTCGGTAAACATGTATAAATTGTTTTTATAGAATTAAACTTTATTTTAATTAAAATCACTCTAACTTTACATAACCTATAAAAGTTATACAAACAAATAAGTTCACAACAGACTATGTCCGGGTGTCAAGACAGAATTACACTGGACAAAATTACACGGGACAAAATTACACAGAAGAAAATTTTCGTATGTATAAATTAAAGTAAATTAAATGTGTAATTTTGTCTTAGTGTAATTTTCGTATGTGTAATTTCGGCCTTGTGTAATTTCTTCCCTGTGTAATTCTGTCTATGTGTAATTTCTTCTGTGTAATTTTGTCCCGTGTAATTTTGTCCAGTGAAATTTCGTCATGTAACCCTATGTACGCTGGGTAGACTAGTAGTGTCATGTGTCAGTTAGAAGGGTATGACGTCACACGTCGTTTTCGCGCGCTACATACATTTATGATTTTTTTTAAGCCTTCAAATTAAAAAAAAAAAAAATTAAAAACTGTTTTTTATGTTTATATGCAACAAGAGGAATATAATAAAAAAAATTAAAAAAATCATGCCTATCCCCTATTGTCAACTGACAATAACTGAAGCGCCTCTAGTGAGATTTTGAGAAACTAAAGGTTGTAGGATAGTCGAGTTTGTGACAAGCATGGGAATATGTTCTTAGAAGTGGAAAGACAGTTAAAGACCATTTTAGAGTGTGTTCCCGTGTGTTTCAATAAATATCACATGAAGATACCATTCAACCTGTCAAAAATATCATACCAAATTCAGCCATGATGTGAATGCAGTAGCGCCTCTATCGGTAGTGTCAGATGCCAATTGTTGTCATATATTTATTACTCTGTTGCAGTGGAGTTCAACATAAGACCTACGGGCCGTATCAATCCCGACATATTTTTTAAACAGCGAATATTATATTTATGCCCTTTTTTCCCCATTTTATTTTAATTTTAACCAATTTTCATTTTGCTTTTAAAAACCAAAACACATTTTTATTATGTTTTAATTTATAAAGTGTTATATAAATGAATTTTTAAAATGATGCTGAATTTTGCTGAAACCTATTTTATTTATGTATTAAATGTTAAACGGCTTGCCCGACTTTTGACATTTAATATTTATAAACGACAACAATAAAAATGTGCTTCATTTTTCAAAAGCCAAATGAAAACAGGTTGAAATTAAAATAAGCATAAGAGAAATAATTTTAATTAATTTTCTATTAAGATTTTTAAATTTTAATAATAAATGTTGAAATAGCGTGCCATAGATGTGTATAAGTTTTATTTATATTTATTTGATTTAATTAATTCTTATAAATAATAAGATATTTATAAGAATTATAAACTTTATTAATAATAATTTATTTTTTACAGCAAGGACTATCATCTGTATTTTACGAGGCAGCAATGGCAGCTTTAAAACCTGCCCGACTAAGATCGAGGAGTCAGAAATGCATATTCTTATAAGTATTTAGAATACAAAATGTATATTTATAATAAGTTAAGTTTTTTTATATTTTATGTTAATTAGATAGATACAGATTTTTATCAACTCTCATGTGTCTTTATATTTTTACCTAGATAATTGAATCGTTTATTTCAAAAACCTCATTTCGACCAAAATCGGCAAAACTGAGTTTATTCTAAATTCATATATATATAACTAACTAACCATCTAGCGCTAAAAACAGGACGAACTTTTGCATCAACCCAATTAATTTAGAAAAATTCCTTTCCCCTCTCCGTTTCCCTAATTTACAGGCAGAGTTAAAACATTCTTAAAACTGTAGAAAAATTAGGAATTTATTATATTTTATGTGCTCTAAAGCAGTGATCTTCGACATTTTTGCCCCCGCGGACATATGAAAATAGGATAAATATTTCGCGGACCGAGCTAAGATACAAATAAAAACCAATATAGATAGTCTTTTATTATTATACTAGGTTAATACCCGTCAACAATGATGTATATATAATATAAAAATTTCAACTGTTTGTATATGTATTTGGTTTTATTTTTTAACGTATGTTAATTTCGTCGCCGGTCAGCTAATCGTGACAGGATATCACCAGTTAGCCAATCACGGGAGAGGGTGTCACCTGTCAGCCAATCAAGAGACAGGGTGTCTCCAGTCAGCCAATCACAAGAACCTTAGGAAAAATTGACGTCATCGTGTTACCGACACTACATACAGACACTTGCTGATTATAGTTATTCATAAACTTTTTATGATTAAAACGATTCATTTTTACTCATTACATTTATATTGTTAAAACTAAAAATAATTTGAGACGTTTATGCCTACAAAACCCTGGACATTTCTGTATGTAATTATATTCTTAAATTCTTAGAAAATAAATCTGCAAAATATTGTTCATATCGGTGAAAGGATATAGGAGTCTCTTGTTTATGCCTACGAAACCCTAGACATTTATGTATGTAATTATATTTGTAGATTCATAGAAAATAAATCGGCAAAATATTGTTTGTATCGATCAAAGGATATAGGATTGTCTATAATTTCTTGTTAATGCCTACGAAATCCTAGACATTTCTGTATGTAATTATATTTGTAGATACTTAAAGAATAAATCTGCAAAAAATTGTTCATATCGGTCAAAGGATATAGGAGTATCTTAGGGTTTCTTGTTTATGCCCACGAAACCCTAGATATTTCTATAAGTTGTTTTATCGGCAGATTTTTAAATAAAAAATCTGGAAATTATTTTTCATAACAATCAAAGGATATAGAAGTGTCTACAGTTTCTTTTTTATGCCTACGAAACTCTAAACATTTCTATAGGTTATTTTATCCGCAGATTCTTAGAGAATAAATCTGCAAAATATGTTTCATATCGATCGTAGGATATAGGAGTGTTTAGAGTTTCTTGTTTATGCCTACGAAACCCTAGATATTTCTGTATATAATTATATTTGTAGATTCTTAGAGATTAAATCTGCAAAATATTGTTGATATCAGTCAAAGGATATAGGAATGTCTATAGTTTCTTGTTTATGCCTACGAAATCCTAGAAATTTCTATATAATATTTTATCCGCAGATTTTTAGAAAATAAATCTGCAAAATATTTTTCATATCGATCAGAGGATATAGGAGAGTCTAGAGTTTCTTGTTTATGCCTACGAAATCCTACACATTTCTATATGTAATTATATTCGTAGATTCTTACAGAACAAATCTGCAAAATACCTGTCAATCAAAAGACCTGAAGAGTCCCCAGTCAGCCAATCACGAGAACCTTAGGAAAAATGACGTCACAGTGTTACCCAGATCACTAACACACGCTAGCTAATTATGTATGTACGATAGGTATATGTTATACAGTTATATAATTACAATTTTTAGTGCGAATTCTGCTGCTGCTTCTTTGTTAGAAAATTTGATATACGTGGCTACAGAGTTGTTTCTGAGAGACGAAGCGCTGCGTTAACATCCAATTCGATATCTCTGTTTTGTTTTTATTATTGACATGGCTGAAAAAATCTTTTCGCACAAATAGAAAGTCGAAAAAATGACTAATAATTTAATAGCTTTATAACTCAAAGATGGATATTCTTTTTCTAGCGATTTCCAAAATTGAGATAATGATTGCATTTTGTCTGGGCACCAGAGTGACATCTGAAGGCAACTCGATCAGCTTTTCTTTTTCACGAGGATCACGTGCTCATAACTTTATATCTTCCAAGAATGGATTATTAATCCAAAGGTTACCTTTTCGAGGATCCTTATTTTCCTCATTAATGCTCTTAAATGTTGACTTATTGTTGAATAGCACTTTCTGGTTGACATCAGCAGCAATCAAAAATTCCTCAAAAAGTGGAAACATTTCTATATCTTCATCTTATAACCGACTATTCCAACGAGCTAGCTTCTTCAGAAGTATGAAAAATAGCCGCGAGAGGCGTTGTATTGGGGCTAGTAAATATTAAATAAATCATGGTTCGGACAAAAGTTAGCTTCTGAGTCGACTAAAAAAATGTGCTATATACTCGTGAATAGAAGTGTACATCTACATGATTCGGTCGAAATATTTCGCGGACCAGCAGGAAATTTCTGCGGACCACGGGTTGAAGAACACTGCTCTAAAGTAATCAAGGGTTTTGTAGAAATGGGAAATATTTCTCTAAAACTTAATATTTCGTTGAAAATTTCAAGTTCATTCAGGTCATTTGCCACAACACAAACTGTCTGCAGCAGACCGTCCCAGATTTCTGCCGCCCAGGTGAGAGGGCACCTTTTGCTAGGATCGGCCCTGACCCTGGTAATTTAATATATGTTATCACTTTGTTATATTGATTAAAATAATCAAAAATCAGATAATTAATATCTTAACTCAATATTTTTTTGTATATTTAAAATAGGTTTAACCCAGAAGTTCGTTAGACTTTAGTCTGACATGAAGCATTGAAGAGCAAAATAACAAATTACTTAGTAAACATTTTATTAGGGCCCATAGTGCAAGCATTGATAAAAATTATGGCAAAAAACGAAGGTAAGATTACTAATTCTATAATTTACTGATAAGAATCTCAGATAAAATATATTAATTTGGAATTTGGTTAAAAGATTTTTTGATAGTTTATTTTTGCGGTTTCATATCTAAACACTTTTTGGGAGCAACCATATCCGAACATAAGGGGGAAGCATAGAGTCGTGTTACATGGGGGCCCTGAAAAAGATTAAATAGGAAAAAACGAGTCTTTTTGAGTTATTGTTTGGTATAAATCTCCTGACAGGGCGGTGTTTATGGTGCACAGAGAGAGAGAGAGGCAGTTCCCATCCTAACACTTGTACATTATATTTATTAGTTGGTCTACAAATTAAAATACTACCCATTACAGTAGGACATCAAAACTGTGAAAACGCAGCTGCTTACTTTATGTGAAAAATATACTTAACGGTAATTTTGCGTACTCGTTAATTGGCCAGAAATACTTGTCCCTCGCCGTTGCGCCTTTTTCCAAACCCATGCTATTTCCAATTGATTGTAAACAGTAATAACAGATCACATTCTACCGAATAATACAGACAAATTTTCCCGCCAAATATAATCATTTAGAACAGGGGTCGGCAACCTTTTTGTCAATAAGCGCGCAATTTAATTCAAATGTTATTGAGGGCGCATAAAAACGTCAAATATGTAAACACTCGTGGTTCGCAAGATCGTCTAATCTAGCGCTGATCGCTCAAGTCGAATCACCAATAGATGCGATGTGGATATTGGGCTCAGTATGTGTGTGACTCGAAAGCGAGAGCGCATAAAAATCTCACCGAGAGCGCCAGGGCGCCGTGTTGCTGACCCCTGATTTAGAATATCAGTATGTGTTTATGCACTTGACTGTAGATCTATATCCTAGAAAAAGGCAATTCGTCAACGCTTAAAATCCCCCCTACTAATTTCATGCACAGATTACACGGCCTATCAAAACATTTCTGTCAAATTATAGATATGTTGTCGACTATCATCTCACTCTTGCTAACTATGTGAGTTTGTTTTTTTCCTCCGGAACTGGTCATGTTTGATTTTTTCTACGTTCGCATTTATAGTAACGAAATACTTATAAAACAAATAACACATTGTTAAAAGTGAGAAATGCGTTTCTAAAATTGAAAAAAAAATAACCCATTTATCAATATATTTCTTATTACGACTTATATACGAAGTTAATGCAATAAAATCACCGGTATTTTTTAATTTAAAATTTATTGTGGCGAAATTACCGCAAATTATTTAAAATTTTGTTTAAAAAATCAGCTGTGGCCACCACAGGACCGACCGCCATCATAAAGTACTTATATAAATTACATTCTAGCAGCAAAGTAGAAATAACTTGACCTAATATTTTCTAACAGAGATTTAAAAACATTTTAAAAAAATTTAAATTAAAAAAATAAAATTTTCAATATTTAGATAAATCTTCAAAAATACATCAAATTATGTTCTATACAAATTTTTGTCCAATGCTTGGTTTACTAGTTACGAATTAATTATCATGACCATGGAAACATTACATATAAGTATGAAAAAATTGAGACTTGGAAAAATTTTAAATAATTTTACAAAAAATTTTCAAAATTTCGACATCTTAAAATCGACACGAGTAAACTCCCATTTCTAATCAACCGATTTTCATAAAAAACAATAGGGTCCTTCCCATTTAATAGGAGAATTTTTTAGTACCAGAACGAATTCTCTAAGTTGAACCGTTCTTGAGTTATCGTGTATACACACAGACACACACACACAGACACACACACATACGGACGGCACTTCGAAAATACGTTTTTTTGGAGTCCCTGGACCATGAAACGTGGTCATCAGTCAAAATCTCGACATCGAAAATTTTCGCGATTACAATACTTGCCCCTTATATATTAAGGTCGGGCAAGTAAAAATTGAGACTTGGAAAAAATTTCGAAAAATTTTACAGAAATTATTCGAAATTTTTCGTTTTATCAAAAAATGTCTCAAATAAAAGTTATTAGTTATTGCTTTTATAGCAACTTTTTTTTAATAAATTTTTTCGAGATTTTTTTCTGTTAAATATTCGCAAAAATCTTAAAATCGACACGAGTAAACTCCCATTTTTAGTTAACCGATTTTTACCAAAAGTTGATCAACTAGTGCCATTGATGGCAGAAGCTTAAATATGAAGTTTCATAAAAATCCTTTCAGCCGAATTTGCTCTGCACGTGTACACAGACAGACGGACAGACAGACGGACGGACAGACAGACCGACAGACATCATGCTAAAAATAGTCAAAACATTATGTATGGACCTCAATTCGTGGAGATCCATCGAAATCTCGAAACGTCAAAATTGGTATGATCGCAATACCTCCCTTATATATGTTGGCGGTCGGTAAAAAATAAATGGAAGCTCCTAGTACGAATAAAAATGATTATTAAAAAATCAGCTGTGGCCACCACAGGACCAACCGCCATCATAAAGTACTTCATAAAGTAATACATTCTAGCAGCAGAGTAGAAATAACTTGGCCTAATATTTTCTAACAGAGATATTATTTATCTTGACCATGGAAACGTTACATATAAGTATGAAAAAATTGAGACAGAAAAAATTTATCAAAAAACGTCTCAAATAAAAGTTATTAATTATTGCTTTTATAGCAACTTTTGTTCAACAAATTTTTTCGAAATATTTTTCTGTTGTGAAATATTCATAAAAATCTTAAAATCGACACGAGTAAACTCCCATTTTTAGTCAACCGATTTTTACCAAAAGTTGATCAACTCGTGCCATTGATGGCAGAAGCTTAAATATGAAGTTTCATAAAAATCCTTTCAGCCGAATTTGCTCTGCACGTGTACACAGACGGACAGACGGACGGACAGACAGACGGACAGACAGACAGACCGACAGACATCATGCTAAAAATAGTCAAAACGTTATGTAGGGACCTCAATTCGTGGAGATCCATCGAAATCTCGAAATGTCAAAATCGGTATGATCACAATACCTCCCATATATATGATGGCGGCCGGTAAAAAACCGGTAGTTTTAATGTGATCATAGAATAAATATCCCTAGACACCTTAAATACCTACAACAACCGGGAATTTGTAAAAATTTACACTTTACTTAATTTCATTTGTGATACCAATTTTAATATTTGAATAAATTTACAAAAAAAGAAACAGTTTTAAAAAGATAATATTAATGCAGAAGCGATTACAGTAAAAATGTCACTAAATACATATGATATTCTGAAATGTGTGAAAATTGACATTTCACATTAATTTTTGTTTTTGTAGGCCACAATACGAAAGTAAAATGCGTCGTTGTAGGAGATGGAGGAGTAGGTAAAACAGCAATGCTTATAAGGTACAGTGAGACAGTAAATAACATTTTAATGATGTTTGTGGTCAGGGACGTAGCCAGGATTTCAGGTTGGGGGGGGGGGGGGGCAAAAATAACACAATATTCTAAATTGGTCCTTATGACCTTAATTACATGGCTTGGGTAGAAAATAACAGCGTTCTAGGTCATGGGTCGGCAACCTTTCAGTGACAAAGAGCCAAATCTATATGAAAAAAAAAACACAATAACATAGAAGAGCCGCTAAAAAATATATGCTATATTGAAGAAAAAAACGTAAAAATTGTTTATTTGTTTTAAAATAATCAAGTATTACAATAAATTAATATTTACTTATACATTTACTTGGTGATACCTATTGTAGTTGCCAGTATATTACAATATAATAATTTTTTTAATGGGACGATTGCTCCTGTATAGTGTTTTATAAGACTTCAATATTTGGTGAATATTCAGTAATCTTTAACTTAAGGCAGCACTCTAGTTTCAGGTCAGTAAGATTACTTCTTAACTGACTCTTTATTAATTTCATATGTGAAAAGATTTGCTTACAGTAATATGTGTATCCGAAAATTGTCAATAGCCCAAAAGCATAATTTTTTAAAAGGTTGAACGATTCTGGAAGACGGTTCCAAGCTTCGAAAAGAACTTTATCTACATTTCGAAGATTGCGAATTTCGATCCACTTATGCTGGGAAGATAAAATTCACTTTTTTCTTTCTAAATTTTCCAGTTCAGAATTAAGTTTTAAGAATATGTAATTCCATAAACCTTTGTGATTTTAAATCCACTAATTGAAGGCGTTAAATGTAATTGCTACATATCTACTTCAATTGGTTTTGTCAAAAAAGCTAGTGTAGCTTTATATTTTCTAAACTCTTTAAATCTATCTCGAAAAGCTTCTTGCATGTTAACAATAGTTTGTGCAAAAAAAAAAAAATGCACTAATAACATGTTTTTCTAAATTTATAAAATGTAAAAATGTTTTTTCACGTAAATCATTCACAAATACAGATAACTTTTTTTCGAAACAAATAACTTCTTCTAAAAGGGAATATGCAGTAGCTCGGGGAATTACCGGGCGTGAATTGCACCGTAAAACATTCTGAAAAATACAAAACCTGTATAGTACAGGCAGAAAGTTGAAAATTAAAAAATAGATTATATTAAAATAAAAACCAGCCAATTTTCAAAGAGCCACAAAATTTTCTAAAAGAGCCGCAGGTTGCGACCCCTGTTTTAGGTCTTTTGTAGTATATTAAATAATAAAAGTTTGGTAAATTTATAAATTTTCTTCACCTCCGGTGAAGAAAACTTCTAACAACCTAAATTTTATATAAGATAAACTATACTGGGGGGGGGGGGGCAAATGCCCCCTATGCCCTCCCCCCCTGGCTACGTCCCTGTTTGTGGTTTCATATGTTTAGCCCTGGTTCCGTTGTTCTCTTGTTGATTTTGTACTATTTTTTAGTTTTGTGAATAATGCATTTCCAATAGAATATATACCAACCGTGTTTGATAATATGGCACATATTATATCCGTGGATGGTGAAGAGAAGTTACTAGATTTGTGGGATACTGCAGGTGAGTATTAAACATTATTTTTACACATATTTTAAGATCTTCTAAGAAAACAGAATATTATCCGCAAGTTTCTTGTACGGAAGTTATTTACGGTTTACGTAAATAACTTCCGTCGCCCAAAAATCCGTCGTACTATTAAGAGGAGTACCTAGATTTCGCGCAAAGTGAACGAAATAATTTAAACCAAATATTGTCGGATTAATGGATTTTTTTTTTTCAGTTTAAAGATAAAGATTCTTCCTCGATGTTGAAATTTTGTTTTATTTTTAATTTTCAGTTTAATAATTTCCTAAACTGTATTTAACTTTACATCACCGTCACTCAGTAAATAAATAAAAATTGCAAATTCAAACATTATCACGGGCTAGATTGTATTTTTAGGGTTATGTAGGTATGACCACCCTTAAACCCTTATAAAAAACCCTTATACCGTCATTTTGTCGTCTGTCTGTCTGTCTGTCTGTCTGTCTATCTGTCTGTCTGTCAATAGCAAACAAATAGTTTGTTTACGTTCGTTTGCGATCTTTTGCTCTCGTTTGCGCTCGTTTGCGATCGTTTGCGCTGGTTTACGCTCGTTTACGTTATTTACGCTCGTTTACGCTCGTTTATGCTCGTTTGCGCTCGATTGAGCTCGTTTACGCTCGTATACGCTCGTTTATGCTCGTTTACGCTCGTTTACACTCGTTTACGCTCGTTTACGCTCGTTTGCGCTCGTTGACGCTCTTTTGCGCTCGTTTTCGCTCGTTTAGGCTCGTTTGCGCTCGTTTACGCTGGTTTACGCTCGTTTACGGTCGTTTGCGCTCGTTTTCGCTCGTTTAGGCTCGTTTGCGCTCGTTTGCGCTCGTGTAGGCTCGTTAACGCTCGTTTACGCTCGTTTACGCTCGTTTAGGCTCGTTTACGCTCGTTTGCACTCGTTTACGCTCGTTTTCGCTCGTTTAGGCTCGTTTACGCTCGTTTAGGCTCGTTTACGCTCGTTTGCGCCCGTTTAGGCTCGTTTACGCTCGTTAAGGCTCGTTTACGCTCGTTTAGGCTCGTTTATGCTCGTTTACGCTCGTTTGAGCTCGTTTGCGCTCGTTTAGGCTCGTTTGCGCTCGTTTACGCTCGTTTACGCTCGTTTACGCTCGTTTGCGCTCGTTTACGTTAGTTTAGGCTCGTTTACGCTCGTTTAGGCTCGTTTACGCTCGTTTGCGCTCGTTTGCACTCGTTTGCGCTCGTTAACGCTCGTTAACGCTCGTCGTTAACGCTCGTTTACGCTCGTTTGCGCTCGTTTACGTTAGTTTAGGCTCGTTTACGCTCGTTTGCGCTCGTTTACGCTCGTTTACGCTCGTTTAGGCTCGTTTGCGTGCGTTTACGTTGTTTAGGCTCGTATACGCTCGTTTTCGCTCGTTTAGGCTCGTTTACGCTCGTTTACGCTCGTTTACGCTCGTTTGCGCTCGTTTAGGCTCGTTTGCGCTCGTTTACGCTCGTTTGCGCTCGTTTAGGCTCGTTTGCGCTCGTTTACGCTCGTTTGCGATCGTTAACGTTAATTTAGGCTCGTTTACGCTCGTTTTCGCTCGTTTGCGCTCGTTTACGCTCGTTTGCGCTCGTTTACGCTGGTTTACGCTCGTTTTCGCTCGTTTGCGCTCGTTTAGGCTCGTTTGCGCTCGTTTGTGCTCGTTTGCGCTCGTTTATGCTCGTTTAGGCTCGTTGACGCTCTTTTGCGCTCGTTTTCGCTCGTTTAGGCTCGTTTGCGCTCGTTTACGCTGGTTTACGCTCGTTTACGGTCGTTTGCGCTCGTTTTCGCTCGTTTAGGCTCGTTTGCGCTCGTTTGCGCTCGTGTAGGCTCGTTAACGCTCGTTTACGCTCGTTTACGCTCGTTTAGGCTCGTTTATGCTCGTTTGCGCTCGTTTAGGCTCGTTTGCGCTCGTTTACGCTCGTTTGCGCTCGTTTACGTTAGTTTAGGCTCGTTTACGCTCGTTAACGCTCGTCGTTAACGCTCGTTTACGCTCGTTTGCGCTCGTTTACGTTAGTTTAGGCTCGTTTACGCTCGTTTACGCTCGTTTACGCTCGTTTAGGCTCGTTTGCGTGCGTTTACGTTGTTTAGGCTCGTTTACGCTCGTTTTCGCTCGTTTAGGCTCGTTTACGCTCGTTTACGCTCGTTTGCGCTCGTTTACGCTCGTTTGCGATCGTTAACGTTAATTTAGGCTCGTTTACGCTCGTTTGCGCTCGTTTAGGCTCGTTTAGGCTCGTTTGCGCTCGTTTACGATCGTTTACGCTCGTTTGCGCTCGTTTACGCTGGTTTACGCTCGTTTTCGCTCGTTTGCGCTCGTTTAGGCTCGTTTGCGCTCGTTTATGCTCGTTTGCGCTCGTTTATGCTCGTTTAGGCTCGTTGACGCTCTTTTGCGCTCGTTTTCGCTCGTTTAGGCTCGTTTGCGCTCGTTTAGGCTCGTTTACGCTCGTTTACGTTAATTTAGGCTCGTTTACGCTCGTTTTCGCTCGTTTAGGCTCGTTTACGCTCGTTTACGCTCGTTTGCGCTCGTTTAGGCTCGTTTACGCTCGTTTGCGCACGTTTACGTTAATTTAGGCTCGTTTACGCTCGTTTACGCTCGTTTTCGCTCGTTTAGGCTCGTTTACGCTCGTTTGCGCACGTTTACGTTAATTTAGGCTCGTTTACGCTCGTTTACGCTCGTTTTCGCTCGTTTAGGCTCGTTTACGCTCGTTTACGCCCGTTTAGGCTCGTTTACGCCCGTTTAGGCTCGTTTACGCCCGTTTAGGCTCGTTTACGCTCGTTTAGGCTCGTTTACGCTCGTTTACGCTCGTTTACGCTCGTTAACGCTCGTCGTTAACGCTCGTTTACGCTCGTTTACGCTCGTTTATGCTCGTTTAGGCTCGTTTGCGCTCGTTTACGCTCGTTTGCGCTCGTTTACGTTAGTTTAGGCTCGTTTACGCTCGTTTACACTCGTTTACGCTCGTTTTCGCTCGTTTAGGCTCGTTTACACTCGTTTACGATCGTTTACGCTCGTTTAGGCTCGTTTACGCTCGTTTACGCTCGTTTAGGCTCGTTTGCGCTCGTTTAGGCTCATTTGCGATCGTTTAGGCTCGTTTAGGCTCGTTTGCGCTCGTTTACGTTCGTTTAGGCTCGTTTACGTTCGTTTAGGCTCGTTTACGTTCGTTTAGGCTCGTTTACGCTCGTTTGCGCTCGTTTAGGCTCGTTTAGGCTCGTTTACGTTCGTTTAGGCTCGTTTACGCTCGTTTGCGCTCGTTTAGGCTCGTTTAGGCTCGTTTACGCTCGTTTACGCTCGTTTGCGCTCGTTTACGCTCGTTTACGCTCGTTTACGCTCGTTTACGCTCGTTTACGCTCGTTTGCGCTCGTTTACGTTTACGTTTACGTTTAATTTACGTTTACGTTTACGATTACGTTTACGTTTACGTTTACGTTTACGTTTACGTTTACGTTTACGTTTACGTTTACGTTTACGTTTACGTTTACGTTTACGTTTACGTTTACGTTTACGTTTACGTTTACGTTTACGTTTACGATTACGTTTACTTTTACGTTTACGTTTACGTTTACGATTACGTTTACTTTTACGTTTACGTTTACGTTTACGTTTACGTTTACGTTTACGTTTACGATTACGTTTACTTTTACGTTTACGTTTACGTTTACGATTACGTTTACTTTTACGTTTACGTTTACGTTTACGTTTACGTTTACGTTTACGTTTACGTTTACGTTTACGTTTACGTTTACGTTTGTTTGTTTGTTTGTTTGTTTGATTGTTCTGAAATAAAATTAGTAGCAATCTATATATCAAAATTTGCAACAATTATATCTATCTGATACGATGTTACTAACTGTGGGAAAAATTGTTGTAAAAATTTTATAGCTCAATAAATTAATAATAGAAATCAGACAACAATGTTCTGTAATTTTTTAAATATATTTGTTGCTTTTAATAAAATTTTATATTTATATAATTTTGTGTAGAAATCTTCAAAAAATATTTGTTTCGACATGATTATTTTGCGACTATTTTGCGACGAAGGTCGACGTCGCAAAATAGTATACATGATAATGAAACACCATTTGGTACACTTGTTCTTAATTATTTTTTTTTACCCGCAGAACCTATATTGAGAACTGCGGTTGATTCAATCTGGCGGTAAAAATATACCACTAAGTAAATGATAAGCCATTTTCACAAAACAGAACAAAATAGCTCGAAACATATTTGTAGAATAAAGCTTTAGCGGCTACAATTGCGCCGATTGGTTTATAAGATGGCATCTATAATGCAATTTGTTTCTTTACAATTAAATAACATTTTTTAAATTATCCTATTAGATAAATTGCAATTCGCTTAAAATTTTGATATATGGTTTGTTGGAAATTTTATTTTAGATTTTTAGTTTTGTATAAAAAACTATACTGTTGTGCAAACTTTTTACCACGTCCACTTAATTATTATTATTTTTTTTTTGTTTATTTTTTTAATTTACGATCTATTTCATTGCGAGTATTAAGTAAATTAGTTGAAAGTAGTCGGCATGTAAGGGAGACATCCAGTGACGTTTCTCCTCATATATCACTGTCTTCAGTGTTGCGGTAGGTCATTTGACCAAAGTCTCTTTAACCTTCTTTTGTCAAGGTCATTTATTAAATTTTCCACAAGTTCATTTTCATGTACAGTGAGTCGGTCATGGTATTTGTTGACAACTGTATGAATTTCTTCCGTGATGAATGGACCCACTTAAATTGTAGAGAAAATCGCGTGAAATAGCTAGAAGCAGACACCACTTACCTACTCGCCCGAATACGGACGTATACGAGCGAAGTATGCTTCGCGCGAACACGCTTGTACTGTAACCGCGCTTTGAGCGATTGTAATACAGATTTTTATCATAAATACAAAGTAATTATTAAAAATGGCAGCCATTTGCCTTCACACATGTCTGCGATGCTCTGGCCCATGGGACTCATGCATTCGAAAATTGTCTACTAAATCGACAAAAGATTCATTTTCATTTATTCTGTTTATTTTTCGGTTTACTAGGTCAAGAAGAATACCAACATCTTCGTGCTCTGAGTTATCCAGGTACAAATATATTTTTGATCTGTTTCTCCGTAGTATTCCCGCCATCTTTTGAAAATATTAAAGCAGCTGTAAGTACTTTTGCTATACAATACAACAAAATGTTCTAAACTTAAATGCTGTTCACTTTTGTAAAAACAAACTGAGGAAATTTTGATTGCAATAGTTTACACCTTTGAAATTGTATGTCCTGTTGGTATTAAAAATTCCACATTCAGATTAAAGTCTATTCCAAACGATTAGGCGGAACTAGATTTTCAAATATAGTAATTTTTACAGATTGATTGAAGCTTTTGATAATTTTGTTCAAGAAAAGCCTACTTCAGTATATAAGAAAATAGCTAATGACAACTTACAAAAATGAAAATTCTAGGTAGTTCCGCCTAATCGTTTATAATAGACTGTATGTCATTCCAATTGGCATATGTGATGAAAAATGATATCTTATTAGACCACTTTAGTGTGACGTCACATACTGTGCTGCCATCTGACGACAGTTTCTTTCGGATTTTTTTTTTTTTTTTGTTGATTTAAAATATATATGTCATTACTTTTGTCACCTTAATTTTATGATTATTTTCAAATTTGGAGCAAAAAATACATATCTTTGATAAGTATGTACAGTCTGTTTCAAACGGTTAGGCGGAACTAGATTTGGCAATCTAGTTACTTTCATCGTTTAAATCATACTTTTCGACCGTTTTGTTTAAGCTTTATAAATCATACTTACAATAAACATTTTTTGGTTAAGGTTAATATCATTTTAAAATGTCACTTTCTTTATATTTTGATTTTTTGTGTCATTCTTAATACAAATTTTCCATTTATTTATTTTTTTGTCATTAAAATACGTAAAAAAATGACATATGTCATTCGTTTCCATGGTTCCATTGTTGGAATTTTAAATTTTGACATTTCAACGTGAAAAATGAAATAACCCAAGCAAGGTCCCTTCTCGTGACAACCTAAAAGAACGAAATTCCCATTTAGTTCCGCTTAACCGTTTGGAACAGACCCAGCAAACATTTTTATACGGGCCAGTACTGGTAAAGCACATACTCCCCGGCATTGAAAGTAATGGGCCAGTACCCCTGTGTCCCCGGGGCCGTTACTGGCCCATTGATGTATCAGTTGCTGGCCCAGCAACGGTAAAGTGCAAAATAATCGCATTAGTTGCAAGATTTATTTCTGATGGTTTTAAGTAAAAAGTATGAGTGAAGAAGAGTGCTTATAAAATGCTGGTAAAGTACTTCGTATAGGCGGAATGCGAAATACAAATGTGAAGTACATTATTAATACTGGCGTTGCACTTACTTTTGGTGCCAGTAATTTACCAGCATAAAAGCAGTTTGCCAGCATTCGGCCGTTAGTTGAATGTTTGCTGGGGACTGTACTAGTATATACATTTAAGATATTTTATATTACAGAATAATGTGTTTGTAAACATATAAATAAGGATTCGACGAAATATTTATAGGTTACGTTTGTAAATAATATGAAAATTGAAATATCTTCAGTATTTATTTAATTAAAACTAAGTAATCATTAATATTTAGTTACAGAATACATAAAGGTGTATTGTTTTGCTCCAAATTGCAACTATTACAGCAACATTCATAATTGCAATTTTTTTCGTTTTCTGAAAGATGAAAATGAAAAACAATAATGGATAAAATAAGAACAACATATTGTTCCTTCAAACCATTTAGAAAGGTCGCACAGACTTATTGTTCTATTACTGACCATTTGCCATAATAACGATCATTAACGTAAATTTTTCAATATTAACTTGCAAAGTAATATTGTTTTGCAAAAATAATGACATATTAAATTATAATGTATAAACTAACAATTTAATAAATAAACATTGACTTGTAGATTTGATGTAAAGCATTTTCACATTTTAATTTTTTTCTTATACTTCCAAAAACAATTTAAGAACGAAAAACAAAAAATAAAAGGAAATAAACCGCTAGGTGGCAGCACGGAAGCCCATTTTGTGACGTATTCACTAATATGGTCTATTATAATGATCATATCTAATACCCTTTTCACACTAGAACTTTAAGACGAGTGAACTTAAAGTTCACCGATGTTTAACATCGGTATGCTTTCACACTTGTTGTTTAAATCTCCGGTGCTGTCATCAGCTACAGAAATTTTGTCATTAAGTTACCGTCAGGAAATTACCAGTTTTGAACTGTCTGCGCAGACGCACATTTTGAATTATTATAAACAAATATGGATATTTCATTTCATTCTACAATAAAGACACTACAATAAAGAATATATTACACCTGTATTAACATGTAGTCGATACATTTTATCTCAATTATTGTAGTTCTGTATTTTATTAAACACATTATTAAAATAAATAATTTTATTATAAGTATAAACTTCTTATAACGTCGATATAATACAGTATTCTTGTTTATGATAATATAAAATGTTGACAGCACAAATTCAAGGAGTATTTTTTTATAATAGAAATTAAGTTGGTAACGTGGACGATGTTTAAGACGCAGATCTCTGTCTTAAACATATATATATAAACTAGTATATGGCGCCTGGCCTATCTCTCAATGTAAATTAAAATGTTCCAACATAGAGAGTAAGATATACATATGTCTGTCTCTTTTGGTGACCGTAAAACACAATGCGCATGCTCGGGTAGTGTCAATTCATTTTGAAAAAGCAGGATAAAATCAGATGAAATGACATTTACATTCAAAAAAATAAGATTAGAAGTTATCAAACAAAAACCCTAATTATTTGGTTAATACTATTTGGTAAAAAAGACGTAGCTGTACCCGTTTAAATGGCTAATATAATATTTACTGTAGATTGACTGATTATTTAAAAGGAACAACACACTTCTTTACTTTAAAATTACATTTCGAGTTGTAATACACAATTTGCTGGCATTTTCGTTATAAATTCGAACTCTTTTCACAATTTAATACAGACAAAACTTCGTATAATATTTCTAACAGAAAGAATGACGCTACATGTCCACATGCCTAGCTCCTTCTCTTAACTCCCGCTACGTAGCTGTAATTTTTTCGACCAATAGCAAGGTCGCAATTTAGACATGCGCAAACAATTCACCGGGCATAAAGGGGCACGACAATACATAGCTCCATCCTTCTATCATGGAACATCTAGCCAGCGTTCATGCGCCATATACTTGTTTATATATATATGGTCTTAAACATCGCTTGTATTTAGACGAGGCCATACGGTTTCACATTAGCGTTTAAAGATACATTCACTTTAACATCCGATCTTAAAGTTCTAGTGTGCAAAGGGTATAACAAATCTGAGGTGTGTTTTACAGCTTAAGGAATATTTTTTAAATGACATTTAAAGTCAGTAATGCATTATAAAAGTAACCAAAATAACCAGATATAGTTTTTCCTTACAAAAGTGAAATCCGTGAAGTGTTTCTTTACAATGTACTAGGGCCGACCCTATAGAGCGTGGGACCCAACGCAAAATCAACAAAAAAAAAAAAACAGCAAAAATCAAGACTTACCTATTTATATACTAGGAGTCATGCTCTCGGGGCAATACTAAAAAAGTAAAAATTCAAAAAAATTCAATATACAAAAAAAATCCGGAAAAATCCAAATTAAAAAAAAAATCCGAAAAATCGAAATCCGAAAATACTGAATCCGAAAAATCCCGAATCTGAAAAAAAAAAGAATCAGAAAAAATCTAAATAAAAATAAATCCGAAAGATCCCGAATCTGAAAATTCCGAAATTCGAAAACAAATCCAAAACCGAAAAATATTACATCCGAATCTGAAAGAAAAATCCGAATCCAAAAAATTCAAATTAAAAGAGAAACTAAATAATGTAACAACAAAAAATCCCGAAACCGAAAAATCCGAAATCTGAAAAATCCGAATAAAACAACATACGAAAAAATAACAGAAATCCGCAAAATACTAAATCCCAAATCCGGAAAAACCGAAATCCAAAAATTATTGCATCCGAAAAATACCTACCGAATCTGAAAAAAAAAACGATTACAAAAAATTCAAATCCGAAAAATCCCGAATTGAAAAATTTGAAATCCGAAATTACCTACCTACTAAATACACTAGAAATTGTAAATGTACAGCGTCATGTATAATTAGGATACAAACAGCCAGGGACGTAGCCAGGATTTCAGCTTGGGGGGGGGGGCAAAAATAACAAAATATTCTAAATTGGTCGGTACGATCTTAATTACATGGCTTGGGTAGAAAATAACAGCGTTCTTACACCTTGACTTACGAGTGTCCGAACTAAAGAGTTTTTCGAGATACGAGCCGTCTCTCGGCCGATGTTTTGCTTTCAGTTGAGAGCTAAAATTCGAATTACGAGGAGGTTATCTCTACAAGTGAGATGAACGAAATGTTGTGAATGTGGAGAATGTTTCAGACTTTATTCAAAAGAAACACCAGAATAAGTTACAACTGGGTGTTCGACGACGCTATTTAATGACACTTGCCGAACTCATTTCAGAAACATTGTGAAAGGGAGGATGAAACAGACCGCATTGGACAGGTTTTTATCGAAAACTCTGCAGACGAAAGTGAAGAAAGCGTGGCAAAAAGGACAAAAATCAGCGAATAAGATTCAGTTATACAGTTCAACCTTTCTCCTCCACCTCTGTCAGTATCTTCAAGTCGTCCGATCTTCTTTACCTTGATGTACATAATAATTAATCAGTTTACTGGAGTAATTCTATTGTATTGGGCTTTTATAAAATATTCCTTATAAACACAATTTTCTTATCTAAAAACATGTAACAACAAAATTGCGGTGTGTTTTGAGGGCCCGGAACGTATTAATGGCTTTTCAATACATTCCAATGGGGAAAATTGATTTGACATACGAGTAATTTGAGTTACGAGCTCCGTCACGGAACGAAATAAACTCTTAAGTCAAGGCACCACTGAAAATTAAATAATAAAAGTCCGGTAAAGTTATAAATTTTCTTCACCTCTGGTGAAAAAAACTTCTAACAACCTAAATTATATTTTATATAGGGAAAACTATCCTGAAGGGCGGCAAATGCCCCCTATGCCCCCCACTGGCTACGTCCCTGCAAACAGCTAGGACTGAAAATTATTAACACACCGACGCTAAATTTAAACGCCAATAAATCATTAGTTCTTTAAAATGAAGAAGTGATTCATATTTCAAAAACTGTACGAAGAACGGTCCCTCAGCTAAGTAGTATATAAATAAAGCTTGGTTAATTTAAAAAAAATTAAGGGCCACGCAGTTTGTCCTTGTGTCGAGCCCCGCGCTTTCTAAGAACGGCCCTGGCTGAAATGAGTGTTAATTTATTTAATTTATACTTCATATAAATGTTTATTGCAAAGAAGTTTTTAGTGGGTTCCAGAAATCAAACATTTTTGCCCAAGAACTCCAATTTTATTAATTGGTTTAAAAACTGATTTACGCAATAACAAAAATATATTGGCAAAATTAAAAGAAAGAAAACTAGAACCTATTACTACTGAAGAAGGAAAGAGGCTAGCTCATGAAATTAAGGCTGTGAAATACATAGAATGTTCAGCATTGACACAGGTAAACAAATGTTCTTGAATATATTGTTATTATATTTATTTATTTATTTTCAGAGTGGACTTAAGAGCGTATTTCATTCAGCTGCACTACATGGAATACCTGAAACAAGAACTAGGCGTTATAAATGTCACTTGTTATAATTTAATTTCATTTCATTTTATTAATCGTAAATATTTGTTACAGTATTACCAAAGTGCGAACAAACTTAGTATATAATTCTATTTAACTGATTCGCCAGTAGCCAGATTTTGAAATTGATACCACTAATATTCGCATCATTATATATATTTATATGCAAATTGTACCCCATTTTATCACATTTTTATATTACACTTAAATTATTAATAAAATGTTGAAATAATATTGTGTTTTCTTTCAACAACCTGCATCTCCGTTATTGTTTAAGGACACTGAAACAAGGCTGAAATAAGTATGAATGAGATATTTAAATAAAATATTTACAAAAATCTGTGGCACAGAGGGATTGAAATTTGATTAAACTGGGAATCAAACCCACGTTCCTGTCAAAACGCGATCGTTTTACCACGCAGCCCTGCTTTTTAAAGATTTTTAAATGCAGTTTACATATGAAGGGCCCTAGTTTCGTGGTTTTTTTAAGATACCACCAATTCAACACTCTTGTTATCCGGGTTGCATAGATATAGTAAATATCGTTTTATCAAAAAACATCTCAAATAAAAGTTATTAGTAATTGCATTTATAGTAACTTTTGTACAATACATTTTTTCGAAATATTTTCTGTAGCTAAATATTCGCAAAAATCTTAAAATCGACACGAGTAAACTCCCATTTCTAGTCAACCAATCTTCATAAAAAACAATAGGGTTCTTCTCATTTAATAGGAGAATTTTTAGTACCAGAACGAATTCTCTAAGTTGAACCGTTGAGTTATCGCACGCACGCACGCACGCACGCACGCCGAGATCCGAGATCCGGAGGACCGGGCCGGACAAGCTTGCCAGGCGATTGTTAGAAATAAATAACAAATTAATTTAAATAATTTTAAAATTAATTCCATGGTAGTAATAAATAAAAACACAAATTATACAAAATTTGTTCAATAATTTTGTCCGATATATTTATCTTTAAAATTTCAAAGTTAAATTAAATAAACATCATTTATTAAAATGAATATTTTTATATTAAATTCACTAATGATCCCAATTCCTTATCTACATAAGGGGCACTTGTTTTGTAATTGTTGTAAGGGTCATAATGTATTGTAATTGTTTCAGAATGGAAGAAATAAAATTACCAAGTTAGATTGGGCTAGATCGGACCCGCCACCTGCCCACTTTCTAGAAGTGGTCTAGGTACAAAACAGTAGAAATAAAAATTACCTCTTTAATGCTATTACAAAGATGCATTACTATACAATCAAAAAACAAAACTTATATCATATAAAAACTAAACAAAAGTAACATCAACTACGCTAAAATCACAAGAAACTATTTTTCTCACTCCTAGTTCTGCAAACTTTTTTACTATCTGTTTTATGTTTATTTGATCAGCAGTTTCACGCTCAATCGCCAAAATGGCCAAACCATTAAACGATTTTGCGGGGTAGTGGAACGTAAGAAGTTCTTAATTAATTTAAATTTAGAGAAACTCCTTTCCCCACTTGCTACATTATTGGTATAGTAAGCAATATTCTAAAGCAGGGATGAGCAACCCGCGACCCGGCGTACTTTTTCGTGCGGTCCGTCAAAGCTTTTGTCTGTCAAATTTCAAAAAAGGCCATTAAATTACAAAAGATACATATATATTTTAAAGCATAAATAAGAGCAATATAGAGCAATTGGTTGCAAAGAAGCAATGCCAAACTTCTCATTAAAATTTGTTTATGATTTTTTCCCCATAATAATTATCTTTGACTGTTTTTTTATACCTAGCATTTCTATTATATGTGTCATTTGTGTATTTTTTTTAAAATAACTTTGTTATTTTGTTAATAAATAGATAATTTGTGTTTATCATCTTGTGTTCATATTTTAATAAATTACGTATGCGGCCCGCAGGAAATTTTTAAATTTCTATTTGGCCCGTAGTAAAAAAAGGTTGCTCATCCCTGTTCTAAAGGCAACACTAAGGTTTGGGGCAAAATTTAACATTGTTATTAGTTTAAATATATTGTTTGGGCTTTCTTTTTTGCCTAAGCGCAGAAACCACAGAAATTTCCTTTGTTAATTCTACCCCATTGATGTCAACAGAATCGCCATCAGTTAAAATAATTTCCAAATCATTGCAGTGTTTTAAAAGCGTTTCTTTAGACATGGTTTTTAAATCGTATATATTATATAATAATTGAAAATAGCCGGTCACCATGGCGTAGTGGTTAGTGTAGCGATACATTGATTTCTAGGCCATGAGGGCTCGGGTTCGAATCCTGGTTATGGCATGGATTTTTCAAAAATAAAATGCATCTACTAGATAATGGCCTTAGCAGCTAAGTCCAAAAATTAAAAAAAAAATAATAATAATAATAATAATTGAAAATAGTTACTATGGTGACTAAGTTGTTCGAATCTAGCATCTAGTGAGTTATGTGCTTGATCAATTGTAAAATAAAACCAGTGGCGAAAGGAAACCTCCGCTAGACTTGCCCTCACATAAAAAAAAATATTTAAAAAAAATGTAAACTAAAAAAAAAAAAAATTTTTAAATATTTAGATAAATCTTCAAAAATACATCAAATTATGTTCTATACAAATTTTTGTCCAAGGCTTGCTTTACTAGTTACGAATTAATTATCATGACCATGGAAACGTTACATATAAGTATGAAAACATTGAGACTTGGAAAAATTTTAAATAATTTTACAAAAAATTTTCGAAATTTTTCGTTTTATCAAAAAACGTCTCAAATAAAAGTTATTAGTTATTGCATTTATAGTAACTTTTGTTCAATAAATTTTTTCGAAATATTTTTCTGTTGCTAAATATTCGCAAAAATATTAAAATCGACACGAGTAAACTCCCATTTCTAGTCAACCAATTTTCATAAAAAACAATAGGGTTCTTCCTATTTAATAGGAGAATTTTTTAGTACCAGAACGAACTCTTTAAGTTAAACCGTTTTTGAGTTATCGTGTATACACACAGACACACAGACAGACAGACAGACAGACAGACACACACACACACACACATACGGACGGCACTTCGAAAATAGGTTTTTTGGATTCCCTGGACCATGAAACGTGGTCATCCGTCAAAATCTCGACATCGAAAATTTTCGCGATTACAATACTTGCCCCTTATATATTAAGGTCGGGCAAGTAAAAATGCTAGCTTATATTTTTCATTGGGATCTTTAATCGGTTCATCTCTTGCTTCGTATGGGAAATTGGTTTTATTTCGTCTTACGCGGTTCCGTCAGCCAGGTCTCATGCATCAACAATAGTTTCATTGAAGGACTTATTCGATCGAAGATCCCTAAAGAATTTTTTGCAGTTTTGTGAAAGATCAAGTGCAGATGCTAAATGTTAAAATATAAATAATTGGTATAATTATGAATCTATTTTGACAGTGACTATGTAGTCATAGTTACTGATATTAAGAAAATAAATAATAATAAAATTGTAAAACGTATATTTTGAAGTGTAATTATGTTCTTTAATAATAATAAAGTATATTAAAATAATATAATATAAAATATCAGCACATACAAAGTACCTACTTCTAACACTAAATCGAAATCTTTGGTTTGCATCATCTTGCTTATTGGATTAATGCAGTTTAATATTTTATGCCAAATAACTATTGACAGTGGCAGCGCTAGCGGGGGATCGGGTGGCGGGAGGGGGGTTGCTAAAATTTGCTCTGGCCCCCCTAGAATTGCTTGGAAAAAATATATTTAGAAGTGAGGACCTTTTTTTTAGGTCATTACTTGTATTTTCATATGTAAACGATAAAAAAATATTTCCTGGCCCCCCAAATTTTGTTCAAAATAAAAATTATAAATTTCGATTAATTGGGTATTTAACTTATCAATATTTTGTCACATTAACAGCTAAAATGCCGCCCTTTATATTTACCGCCCCGGACAAATCTCCGGGTTGTCGGGGTTGTCCGCCCCCTAGAGCGGGCCCTGGTAGCAGGCTCATAGTTACGCCACTGATATTACATAATAATGACGTCGACATATAATGTAAATATTTCAAATAAAAAACCGGTAGGCTACGTCATCGTTTGTCTAATCGCATGTCCTTCAGTTTGAAATGTTACACCTCGTTGCTTACTATGTTCTCATTCATTGTTTACTCGTTTGCGTGAGATGTACATAAATATCAGAATAATTATGCCATAATAATTCTACCATTTTGTTAATAAAAAAGTAGTGAATTTTGAAGTGTTCTTTTAAAATATAAACTAATATAGTCAGTATGTAAATAAAATGTTAAGGTAAAACATGTTTTTATAAATATGAAAGTGTTAAAACAATATTTTTAAGTACAGAGTGAGAGTGCGACAAAAACGTATCCATTTTAGAAAAATATATTTAGAAAATAAAATATTTTGATAAACAAATTAACCTTAAATGAAAAGAAATGCAAATTAATCAAGAAAAATAGCAATTTATAGAAAAGAAAGGGAATAAAAATTAAAGTGAAGTATGACATTTTAGATTTTGGAGTTTTTTTGCAAATTTGTGAGGGGATCGGGGCGATCTGTTAAATAGATCGAACAGAAAAATACAAATATGTATAAAAACTCACCTCTTCCTTCAAGTTTTCCACATGAGGCAATAGTCCTCTTCCTGGATCCGCCCATGCTCAACCCGCTCAAGCCTTTTATAATAAGTCCATAACTTAGTGCATAGCATATCCATAAAGATGGGACAAAGGCTTTCACAGTTCTGAACATCTGTTTATAATATACTGAACAAAGAAAATACTGTGATGTTTATGTTACGGATAAGCACATACGTTATAAACGAGGTTTCACTGTGGAAACCATACAATAATATTATGTACCAGTGGCGTACGCAAGGGGGGGGGGGGTGTAATTCAAAAAGAACTTAACCTTCAAGGAGGCGCCTGGTCATTTGGAACGGCAGTGATCGCGCGTAACCTAAAAGACCTATTGGAGATTTTAGGGATTTAAAACACCAAATAATTAAATAATCATTTATTTTTTATAATTTAAACAATTATCTTTCGGTTAGGAAACTATTTAGTTATAAAAAAATATTCCAATCTAAGTAATTGCAATTAAAATTATAATTAAAAAAAAATACATTGCCTTTGGATTAGGTCACAATTTGACAACATAAATCATATTTTTTCATTAGGATAAAATCCAAATTTAAAAAAAAATTAAAAACCAACACATATCTCTTTGGATTATAAAACAATTTGGTAAGATGAATATACCTAATTATAAAACAAAATCAAAATTATATAAACAAAAAACTTCTACAATATTTATCTTTGGATTATAAATAGGGTGACCATTCGTCCCGCATTTTAACATTTTGTCCCGCATTAAGATGCGTCACGCAAAAGTCCCGCAATTTAACATTTTGTCCCGCATTTTGGATTTGGGGGGTGAGGACTTTTTTTTGCTCTTCACTTGGATTTGGGAGGTGAAGACCTTTTTATTTTTGCTCTTCACTTGGATTTTGGGAGATGAGGACCTTTTTTTTTCCGTCCCGCATTGCCTTCTTAAGAAAATGGTCACCCTATTATAAATAAATTTGGCAAGATAAATCCTTATAATTAGAAATCAAAATTATAAAATCAAAAATCTAGTATATACTACTTATAGTTTAGTTTTCTTCCTCATCTGTCTCTTTGTTATGGTTAACATTTATTGCAAACAAATGTAGTGTCGTCCCTGCAAACATTTCTTACACAAGATGTGCACTGTGTCTTAGATTGTCTCCTTTTTAGGGTTTTGTAGGTACGACCAAAAAACCCTTATACCGTCATTTGGTCGTCTGTCTGTCTGTCTGTCTGTCTGTCTGTTCGGTAAAAATTGTAGCCAAACGGCTAAACCTAGAGAGTTGAAATTTGGCATGCATATACAACTCTTTGACCCGCACATAGGAAAAATACTAAAACATCTAAAAAACGTACCCCCCTAAAAATATAAACAAATATGTGCTCATCGAAAACATCAAATATTTTTTTTAAATTCTGAGTAGGGTATCAAATGAAAGCCCTTAGTACGTGGATTAACGATCAAATTTTTATTTTTGCAAAATAAATTATTTTTATGCGATTTTTGCCAAAATTGTGCAAAAAAAATTTTGTCCCACACCCTGTAGCCCAGATGGTTTAAACTAAAAATCTAAAAAAATTCTAGGTAATGTATATTGGTGTGAACCGAAATAGTACAACAGGAATTTTTGATCAGATTATGTTTTCGGAAAATAACGCATTTTTTGTGGTTTTTGGTTCACAAAGTACAAAAATTATACCAATGTAAGACACTCACACGTAAGGCGTGCGATAGCGTAATGGGTTAGAGCACTGGTGTCATAAGCTAAAATGCGCTGGAAAACGAAGGGTTTCGAGTTCGAGTACGGAGTGAATTATATTTTTTCTGTTTTTTTTTGCATTTTTTATTATATTGAAATTATTTTGTCAAAATTTTGTTAGTTAATCATATAATAAGACTGGTTATTAACCAGTCTTATTATATGATTAACAGACGATAAATTATTTTAAAAATATCGTTCATTTTGCCACAAAGTAAAATTTGTCCTACACACTCAGCATACCGCCTTCACTTATTATATACCTGCGAAACCCTGAAATGTGTGAATATTCACACTTCACATAAATTTTTTTAGATGGACATATTTTGTAGCTTCGTCTGCATGCAGTGGAACTTGTGCCTTGTTCATTGCTTCTTGTTCATTCTTCTGTTCACCCTGTTGTTATTAGATTTTTGCCATTTTGTCACCTTATCATGTCCCGTAAAAAACTGCTTATCTCTGATAAGGGATAAGGGCACATTTTCTTCGTTCGAACTCGAGCTGCTTGCTTCTTCTACCTACTGAATTCCTTCGTTACTTTCTACATTAGAAAGGTGGTCGGAAACTTCTGAACCTACGTCACTGATCACTGATTCACTCTCTATATCTTTTTCTTGTATTTGCGCAATTATCTCGGAATCACTAATAGGTCTACGAGCCATTTTTTATAAAAAATGCCAACTTAGTTGAAAAAGCAAGAAAAAATATTTTGGCAAACGGAGTCGCGCGTAACCCTTTCGACGACGGGCGCGTGTAGTCTGTTCGACGCCTCCGCCGCGTAGGAAACAAAAGATATTTGGCCATCACAGGACGCGCGGGAAGTAGGTATAAAGTTGTTTTTGTTTGTAGTGAACTTAGAAGAGGCTACTTGAGACGAGAAATAATTGTGGCGGAAATAATCAAAATTGTAAACAAAAATGCATCAAGTGTGGTCGATTCGACGCCGCGCGCCCGTTTGAAGGTTAAATTATAATTACCGCATTTTAGGATTTCTCGCCTTTTCAATACATATAAATTCCGATGTTGTCCCCCCCCCCGAAATATTTCTCTGCGTACACCGCTGGTATGTACCGTAAATATATGTAACCAGATTTTTTGTTGTGGTTAATAATGAGTTATATTGGTTGTTGATTATTTATAGGACACTACCAGTGGCGACGTTAGCGGGGGGCCCAGGAACATACTTTGATATGTATTTGCTAAAAATATTCAAATATTCGCGTTGTACAAGTTCATATATTCGCGCTGCATGTGCTTTCCAAAACATTTTACAAATAGCGAATCACGACACTTCGCGCCATATTCTTTCCAACCAATAAGCGCTCAAAGATGTAATTTTCATACTGCTTCTGACCAATCGCATGGCAAGAATTTTTATAGTTTTTAACAAAGTTGCGTGATTTTGATTATTGCTTTCTTCTAAATGTTTTTTTCTGATATTTTTGCCTTAACAGATGTTTTATACAATATACTGCAAAGTAAAACTATCGATAATAAGTATTGTTTATTAAAAGTAGACGAATTTAAGATAACAATTAATTGCAAACATGATCATTTTGAAAATTACTGGGAAAAGTCAAATGAAATGTCGGAATATGTCCCCATAAAGATACCTCTTAAGAAAGATAATGCAGGATATGTCAAAAGAAGTTATACAAGAGGTTTTTTCAAATATTAGACGTGTATTAATGTGCAGATTTAAGGATTTATCAAATTTACTTTGTTTAGAATTAATACCTATGTCCCGCGAAGTCCAATACTTATATTTATATAAAACAATTTCCTGAACATACTTTTGAAAATTTTAAATCTGTTTATGGTAAATATTTTGATTTTCCTAAGTTGAGAAATGAATTGATAGGCGTGTAAAATTTAGAGGATTTAAAGAATAAAAATTGATGTAAAGTGTGAATATTCACACATTTCAGGGTTACGCAGGTATATAATAAGTGAAGGCGGTATGCTGAGTGTGTAGGACAAATTTTACTTTGTAGTTGTTGCAGATGTCTTTATTTAATATAAAATAATCTACATAACTGAAGAAATGTACAGTGATAATGGAAAATAATTAACTGTCAAGTTTGACGTCTATATACACAACTACATATGTAACCCTAACAACAAGGGTAATTGTTTATAACACACATACAGGGGCGTGCCACTTAATTTCTTACTAACACTTCCCCTGCACGACACGGTACGTCACTCATTATTTATCGGGCGTTCAGCCCGAGCATATCGACGCACTTCAAGTGTTTTGTCTTCGCCAGTCCCTTGGTCAACACATCGGCAGCCATGTTTTCGGTGGATGCATGTTCGATCCTTATCGCGCCGTTCTTTAACGCATCTCGAACAAAGTGATACCTAATGTCGATGTGTTTACTTCTGGCATGGAATACGGGGTTCTCCACAAGCTTTTGTGCGCCATTGTTGTCGCTGAATAACACGACACCCGACAGGTCGTTCCTTCCTAACTCGCTCAGGAAACTTTTCAGGTACAATACCTCCTTGGTGGCGTCCGCTATTGCCATGTATTCGGCCTCCGTTGAGGATAAGGCCACAGTCCTTTGCTTCCTGGCATCCCAGGACACTGGACCTCCACTGAGCAGGAACGTATACCCTGTGTACGACCTCCTGTCATCGACACAGTTACCCCAGTCGGCGTCGCAGAATCCGCGGAGAGCTTTATCATCAGCCTTATACGTGGGCCCTAGGTTCATCGTCCCCTTCAAATATCGCAGCACGCGTTTTGCTGCATTCCAATGCGACCTATCATAGCAGTGGTTGAACTGCCCTAAACAGCTCACTGCGTAGCTGATGTCTGGTCTCGTGGCCACCGACAGGTATGTCAGTGCTCCGATCAGCTCTCGGTATGGTAGTGAACGGTCTGGTTCGCTGTTCTCTGTCTTAGGCTTGCTTAATTTTGCATTCGGGTCCATCGGTGTGCTCACGGGATTTGCATCTGTCATCCCGAAACGATCCAACAAGTCACGGATGTAGCCACTCTGGCTAAGTGCTATGCCTCCCTTGTTACGGTTGAACTCGATCCCGATGCAATGTTTTACGTCGCCGATGTCCTTTATCTCGAACTCGCGCGACAGGGTGTCACAAATCCTGTTTATCTTTTTCTCGTTCTTGGACGCTATCAATATGTCGTCCACATACACAGCAATCAGTACTTCCCCTTGTCCACAAGTATAAAAACACGGGTCAGCACTGGTCGGTTTCGCACCCGCAGCTCTTAACACGCTGTCTAATTTAGCGTACCAGCTTCTACCGGCCTGCCGTAGGCCGTACAGCGCCTTCTTTAGTCGGCATACTTGATTGCCTCGCTCTATCCTGGCGAGCATTTTCGCAGCCTTCTCATGCAGAGGGCCATCCTCATCTGCAATTCTCTGCAAAACATCCCTCATTTGTTTTGGAACTTCCATCAAGATGGTCTCTTGCAGTTCTCCATTCAAGTACGCTGTAGCCACGTCGAGCTGTCTGATGCGCATTGACGCTCGTGCCGCTAGCGCTACTAGCAGTCGTACTGAACTTAGTCGGGCAACGGGCGCAAACGTCTCGTTGAAATGTACGCCCGGCTGCTGGGAAAATCCTTGCGCCACTATACGAGCTTTTCGCTTGTCGAGTGCTCCGTCAGGCTTGTACTTGTTTCGCAGGACAAAGCGACTGCCAATCACTCGTGTTCGGTCCGAGGGGCGATCAACCAAGTCCCAGGTATCTTTAATTAAAATGGAACTGACCTCGGACTTCATTGCGTCGTACCACTCCTCCGATTCGGGTCCTGTCACGGCCCTGGACATGGGTATCTCGGCTTGATACACTGTATCGGCTACCTGCGAGCTGTCGCCGATCTCGGTCCTCTCTGCTGGGGCTGGATGGTACTGCTTACGTGGTCTGCCTCTGCTGCCTGTCAGTATCCGGGCTGGTCGGCCGCGGCCTCTCCTAGGTGCCGTCGGCGCCTCGCTGCTTCGCTCATGAACGCTGTCATCTCTCGGTGTCTTGCTTATAGGTGTCTCCGGCGACTGTGTCAGCACCTCAACGACCAGGTCGTCGACCAATTCTTCTGGAAAAACCTCAGCATACTTATCTCCCATCGATGACTCGCTCTCGACGAATCTGACATCTCGCGTGACCTCTACTCTGCGCTCGGCTGGAATCCAGACGCGATACGCCTTCGACTGCTCGGCATATCCGACTAGTATTCCCTCTCTCGATCTGCACTCGAACTTGCCTTTGTTCTGGTCTCTGTTGTGGCAGAACACTCTACATCCGAACTCACGGAAGTATCCAACATGCGGCTTTCTTCCAGTCCATAGCTCAAACGGCGTCTTGCCGCCCAAGCTGCTGCTCGGACACCTGTTGCGGATGTAGTTTGCCGCATTAATTGCCTCAGCCCAAAATGACGGCGGTAGGCTTGACTGTATTAAAAGACATCTTGCCATGTCTAGTAACGTGCGGTTCTTCCTTTCCGATACACCATTCTGTTGAGGGCAGTATGGAACGGAAAGTCTTCTCACGATGCCACGACTTCTCAGGTAATTGTCGAAATCGTGATTCACGTATTCTCGACCGTTGTCAGACTGCAAGCATTTAACCCTTGCGTCTTTTTGTTTCTCGACGAGAGTTACAAAGTCCTTAAATGTGTTAAAAACCTCATTTTTTGATTTTAGGAAACGCACTTCGCACCATCGCGAATAATCGTCCGTGAAAGTCGCGAAATACTTAAATCCACCCTTCGACTCGACTCGCATCGGTCCGCAAACGTCCGAATGAATTATCTCGAGCGTTTTCGTGACGCGTTCGGACTTCTTCGGGTAAGACGCCCGCGCCATCTTGCCACGGTGGCAAACCTCACAATTGAGATCACACGAGCCCGGCGCCATGTCCATGCCGCGCAAATTACCAGCACTCACAGCGCTCTTCAGGTCATGCGCATTTAAATGTCCGAGTCGACGATGCCAAAGTTCAAAAGTTTTTCGCGTTGTAGTTTTCCGATCGCACTTTCGCGCACTCTCGTTACTTCCGTTTTCAGTAATATAGTACAAATCACCGTCGCGTTTCGCGCACAATTTTACCCGGCCGTCTTTGTCCACCACGGAAGCACTATGTTTTGTGAAAATCACGTCATGTCCATTGTCCGTAATTTTGGATACGCTTAACAAGTTCGACCTTAAACTAGGCACGAATAAGGTGTTCTTCAACGTCACGTCCTTTTCACTGTCTTTCACACGCGTCTTGATCTGCACGGTTCCTTTGGCCTCAATGTCGGCACAGGCATCGTTCGCGAGATTAAGTGTACACGCGACCGTTTTATACACAGTGGAAAAATTGTTTATGTCCTTACATAAATGTGACGTTGCTCCGCTGTCCAAACACCACTTCGCGTCTCTCGCACCACTGCTACGCCCATGAAATGTCTCTTCCACGGCACTAAGACTCACGCTTTCACTGCTATTACGACAGTCCGCGCGCTTTGATCTGCAATCGGCGGCTTTATGTCCGGTCTTCTTGCACTTGAAGCACTTGAAATTAAACGTGCTTTTATCCGTCTTGTTAGGTCTCGATCGGTCAGCATCCTTTTTATTGTTCCTTGTACTACTATACAATGCATTTGTACTGTTGACCGTATCGTTCTTCCGTGCGACATTTTCTTCTAAAATTTTTATACGCAACGCTTCAGGGGTAGGAAGATCGTCTCGCGACTCAATCGCACACCGGAAATTATTGAATGTTGGCGGCAGACTGTACAACAACAGGATGGACAACATGTCAGCATGTATTTCTATTTCCATGTCTTTAAGTTTATCAACCGCGTCGAAAAATCCGTCCATGTGCTGTCGGACATCGTCGCCTTCCTGCATCCTATGCAAAGCGAGCTGCTTCATGAGCGTTGCCTTCCTCGCGGGACCCTTAGACTGATAAATAGTCTCCAATTTGAGCCACACATCGCGCGCCGTTACACAACCTTTTATCCGTTTCAATTCGGAAGCCCCGATCGCCAGGATGATTTCGGCTTTTGCCCTGGAATCTTTTTCATCCCAATCCGCAACCGCTGTTGCCGACGACTCGTCTTCAGCGATCAAATATGGCCGCTTGCAAACACCGTTAACGTATTTCCAGGCCCCATTTTTTACGAGTAACGCTTCCGCGTGCATTTTCCATGTATCGTAGTTGTCTCCACCCAAAGCTTCAAACCTTGTAACAGTGGTACCGAACATCTTGTCACACATGATAGTTCACAACAATACGACAATACAATAATTCCACTTGAACATTTCTCACCAATATTACGTAAACAAGTTATCCCAGAGAGTCCTAGGCAGGTCCTGGGCCCATAACCTGTTGCAGATGTCTTTATTTAATATAAAATAATCTACATAACTGAAGAAATGTACAGTGATAATGGAAAATAATTAACTGTCAAGTTTGACGTCTATATACACAACTACATATGTAACCCTAACAACAAGGGTAATTGTTTATAACACACATACAGGGGCGTGCCACTTAATTTCTTACTAACAGTAGTAATCACGGCAAAATGGACGATATTTTTAAAATAATTTATCGTATGTTAATCATATAATAAGACTGGTTATTAAATTTACGCTCTTAAAAATTAAATACAACATTTGTCAAAGTATAACTAGAATTTTGACAAAATAATTTCAACATAATAAAAATGCAAAAAAAAACAGAAAAAATAAAATTCACTCCGTACTCGAACTCGAAACCCTTCGTTTTCCAGCTCATTTTAGCAGTGCTCTAACCCATTACGCTATCGAACGCTTTGCATGTGAGTGTCTTACATTGGTATAACTTTTGTACTTTGTGAACCAAAAACCACAAAAAATGCGTTATTTTCCGAAAACATAATCTGATCAAAAATTCCTGTTGTACTATTTCGGTTCACACCAATATACATTACTTAGAATTTTTTTAGATTTTTAGGTTAAACCATCTGGGCTACAGGGTGCGGGACAATTTTTTTTTTGCACAATTTTGGCAAAAATCGTATCAAAATAATTTATTTTGCAAAAATAAAAATTTGATCTATAATCCACGTACTAAGGGCTTTCATTTGATACCCTACTCAGAATTAAAAAAAAAAAATGTTTTCGATGAGCACATATTTGTTTATATTTTTAGGGGGGTATGTTTTTTAGATGTTTTAGTATTTTTCCTATGTGCGGGTCAAAGAGTTGTATAAGCATGCCAAATTTCAACTCTCTAGGTTTAGCCGTTTGGCTACAATTTTTACCGAACAGACAGACAGACAGACAGACAGACAGAGAGACAGACAGACAGACAGACAGACAGACAGACAGACAGACAGACAGACAGACAGACGACAAAATGACGGTATAAGGGTTTTTTGGTCATACCTACAAAACCCTAAAAATGGTAAATTTCTGGAGTTTATTAATTTTGCAGAATTAAATTCTGCATTCCCGCAATTGGTCTTCTTATGTACATTGATTATTACTATTCCTGCTACTAGTGTATCTGTTGAAAGATCATTTTCTGCCTTAAAAACAATTACAACCTACATTAGAAATTCTACTGGACAAGATTACGAATAAGATGGTTTATTTATTTATTTATTTTTTTAATTGCTTCCCCTTGTTATGATATCACCGCACGCCCCTGGTGTCGCCAATATTTATTTAAACGAAATACTTTTAACTGATTCATCGTCGGTTGAATGTGTTGATAATCAATTTATCATGGATTATTTGAACAGAGGACAGTTTCGCACCATAATAAAGTGGAAGGAAATAAGAAACCGAGAAAAATCAGGATTCGAAGTAATCAATCTATTAAGCCTCAGCAACCACGTTGCGTAAATAAACTTTTTCGGCAATTTTGAATATTCGGAATGAAAAATCGCATCCTTGGTTCAAATTTGGTATTGACAAAAGTGGTGTATACAGGACTCATGGTTTGGGGGGACACTTAAGATGTTATCTGTCTATGAAGACGGGGGAGGGGCCGCATAACATACCTTTTTGTAGCTCCTAAAGCGTAAATGAAAAAAGAACGAGCTTATTTAGGATAAAAATATATTTGAAAATATAAAATATACTCTCTTCTCCCTTTTCTGTTAATAAACAAATTTCTAAGAGCCCTTCGGTCACTGCTTATCCTTTCGTATGAAAAATTGACTGCGAACTAAATTAGTTTGACACCCCTGCTGTTGGATATTGATGTTTATATCATAAACAAAAAGATGATGATTCCATTATTTGTTGATAAAAAAAATGTGATGTTGATACATGGATTAATCATGTATCAAAAACTTTCATTTGATATCTCAGAATTTTACAAACTTTTTTCTTCGATAAATACATATTTGTTTATATTTTTCGCGGGATATATTTTTGAAGTCTCAGTATTACTAGTACATGTGTTCAGTTCTCTAAATCCAGCCGCTTGGCCACAATTTATACCGAACGGACAGACTCACGTGACTCTTGATTATACCTACGAAAAACTAAAAATAACATGAAGCTATTAATTTTCTATTAATATTAATACTAATCATAATAAAATATAGCTTATATATTGTAAAATGCATAACTTATTTTGCTGTACGATTATTTTAAATTTGTTAAATTTTCATTTCATTGGACCTTAACGGTGAGCATATCCGTTGGATAGCACTTGATAAGTCAGCGACTTTGATAAGAGATGGCGCTCAGATCGCAAATTTAATATTGTTTGACATTTGCTGTTCTTTGTAGAACACACTATGTTTCAAGTAGATCTGTAAATTAGAAAGTTACTTTAAGTACATTGGAAACGGATAAGATTGTGTTGCTACTGTGGAAATAAGTAGATTCCATATGTTGATAAAACACTATTTTTTGCGTGGAAAAATCATTAAGGAAGCTGAAACAAAACTAAAAAAGTATTATGGAAACTCTGTGGTACACTGAATTTCATTGTGGTCGTATGAGCACGAATGATGATAAGCGCCGGCACATCTGAATGAGGTCACATCTAAAGAAATGGTCTATAAAATTCATGATATAGTGTTGCACGACCGTCGAGTGAAGATACGCGAGATAGATGGTAAACATCTCAGACGAACATATGTTTCATATTCTGCCGAACAATTGGACATGAAAAAGCTATCGGCAAGATGGATGCTGCGTTTACTCGCAGTGGATCAAAAATGGAATCGCGTAACCATTTTGAAGCAATGTTTGGACATGTACAAGTCAGTGGCGGCTCGTGACATTATTTTCTGGTGGGGCAAAAAGCTTTTTTAGGGCAAAAGCTTATCTAAAAGGTTTTTGAATGAAATTTCCTTGAAACAACTTATTGTTTTTTTTAAATTTTCTTCGGAACTCGTTAAAATGAATTCCGGTCTTGGTGCTTTTGAGTTTTAAGTCTAATTTTTATATCATAGGCTCAATTATTTTTGGAAACCAATTCTAAAATTGAAATCACGCTATTTTTATTGTCATTCATTTTTAAAATTTATTTAATTATTTATTATTATTATTATTAGTTTCCAAAATTCGCCACTCACATAAAACACAAACACATAAACTGAAGAAAATGTAGCGAGTAAATTATTATCAAATATACTAATAAAACACTATTTTAATAATGTAATTATTAAAACATGGAACATACATAACCTTTTAATAACACAGAGCTACAAACAAATGTCAAAATAAAGCACTCCGACTGATAATTAAAACTACGGACAAAATATGTTTTGACTGATTGCAATGGCTGCTACAGGTTACATACTATTGCTCGTCCCGCTTGTACTCCACACCTACACTCGTACAAATATTTGAGACATTCGCTCTTTTGCCCTGCCTGGCGTATGTCCATTCTAAAAACATTTGTTCTAGGAAGCGAAAAGCGGCGCGATGTGAATTTAAGTTATAAACATTTCAATATAACTAAATATTAATTAAAAATGGGTATGAAAATAATACATGTTACTATTAATATTTTTTATTAAAGATTTTCTTCGTTTTCAAAAGTAAATAATTGGGAGGGCATTGCCCCGTTGCCCTCCCTGCACCAGCCGCCACTGGTACAAGCGCAACCAAGTGACTTTTTGCGGCGTTTCATAACCGTTGATGAAACATGCATAAAGCACTACACACCAGAAACGAAAGAACAATCAGAACAATAGATTTCCCCTGGCGAATGTACTCCGAAGAAAGCAAAAAGAGTTCACTCGGCCGGAAAAGTCATGGCCACGATTTTCTGGTATTCATAAGGTATAATCTTCATCGACTACCCGAAAAAGGGTAAAAATGATCCCAAGATAATATTAGGTCGTCAAGGATGAAATTTGTAGAAAAAAAGGCAAAGTTGGCTGATAACTTACAAATATAAGAAATTATTTTATTCATCAAAGCATGCACCCATTTTGTCTATACACTTTTGCCATTCAAGCGGCAGGTTGTTCAGGCCGGTGGTATAAAACCCTGGCGGACGAGAGCCAATGAATTCCTGGAAGGCCAGTTTTACAGCATTGTCGGAATTAAACTGTTTTCCTATTAAAAAGTTGTCCAAATTGCGGAAGAAGTGGTAGTCAGTGGGGGCTAGGTCTGGTAAGTATGGAGGAGATGAAGAAGTTCCAACTCCAATTCCTGTAGTTTTGCCACAGTCATTTGTGCAGTGTGTGGTCTAGCGTTATCATGTAATAAGATAGGAGTCGATCTGTTGACCAATCTAGGCTGTTTTTCTTTAAGTTTTTGCATTATTTCGCCCAGTTGGTTGCAGTATATTTCTGCTGTTATCGATAAGCCAGGTTTTTGTTTTGTTTTTGTTTTTAAGTTACCTGTACGAAATTTGGCGAACCAATTTGATATTGTCTGCCACGTAGTAACACTATACTCTATCTCAGAAAGACTGATAGTAATGAATCATTTTGTCAGGCAGTTACCAGTGGCGTGCACATTTTAAACACGTTTAAATTGGTTTTGTGTATTTCTATATTACTATTTATCATTTTATTAAACGCACGCCTGTGACCATATTTATCATATCATTAAACACACCCCTGTGATCATATTTTTCCTCAAAATTTTAGGGTAAATTTTTTATGATCTATTGTGTTTAACCCTAGTTCGTATGCCCATATAATATGTGCGGCACACTCGCAGTTGTTTTTAACAATATTTCGTTTCGAACTATTCATATTTTGTCCCTTTTGTTTTGCCGCTTCTGTGTGAAAAAAACAATAACTTTTTACAAATAATAATTTTTATTACTATCAGTCTTTCTGAGATAGAGTATAGAGCCAAATACACCATTAATGTTTATCGCTGCCTGCGATGCCGTTGTGCCACGTAAGAACTCATACTTCATAATAGTGCGAATTTCCGACCGTTCCATTTTCAACAAAATTATTTTAAAAAAAAGTTTTTGATATTTTTTAGAGCATACAATAATTTCTTTAAACAGGCGAGATGTGAAACTTTCCAACAAAAAAAAAACAGAACGGTAAAATATCAAGCCAATGTCAAATAATAAGCAGTTTAAGTTGGCAATATTATTAACTACAAATTTCATCCTTGACGACCTGATATTATGGCGTTTTACTGGATCGATTACAAACTGAATTGATGAAAAAGCGGCCTCATTTGGCGAAGAAAAAAGTTCTGTTCCACCATGACAATGCATTAGCTCACTCAGGCGCAAATCGCCTACGTTGCTGTGCGTAACAAAAAAAAATCTTAACTAATGCATCACGCGTCTGCAGTTGCAACGGCCAAATTGGTCGAATTGCGCTACGAACTACTCCCTCATCCACCCTATTCTCCAAATTTGGCCCCCTGCGATTAATTTCTTTTTGCAAAAATGAAGAAATGGCTCGCTGGATTCGCATCGAACGACGAGATTATCGCTGGAACGCACGCCTATTTTGCGGTCGAGAAATAGTACTTTTTCAAGGCTTAAAGAAGTTGGAATATCGTTGGGCAAAAAGGAAGAAGCTAAAGGGAGACTTTGTTGAAAAATAAGTCGAATTTTGATAAAAAAAAGTTTCATTTCGAAGTCAGTGTTGACAAGTTACTGACTTCGCCCTTTGTGTACCTAGAAATATTGTGGGGACCTCTGATGTATAAAATATGAAATGTCACGGTTGGCTGATTTATTTATTTCATTTGTACTTACTCTGTACATCCCTCACATTATGGGTTCCAAGACTTGCGAGCGGATCAAGTCTGGACCCCCCCCCCTATTGAGTCCGCTAGCTGGTTGCTATGATTCTTGGAAGGATTAAGGGTTGTTTCAATTAAACTCAACATTTTAGCTAACCTACTTTAATTACGATTAAGGTTTAAATATTTACACTAATTACAATAGAGTTACAATTACGTCGATATAGCTAAATCCAAATGAGACACACATTCGCACACACTAGACACACTTTACACCAAACACTAATTTAACCACTACATGTTTCTAAATATTGTCTCTCCACTTTTTAGCTGGTCACTACACTAACGTTCATACAGAATTACATTGTTACTTTATTTCGACTCGCCCAAACACTCTAAATGTTTCTAACCCATGTCTCTTAAAAACCAACTCCAAAACATGGACTTAACCATACGACGGGTCAAAATCCTCTCCTGTTAACATCTTAACGTTATGATGGTTTTCAATCTACTGCCCTTAACACATGACTGCCCTCGAATGCTTACTTCGCCCCACTGTTAAATGTCATTTAACACCTCTTGATTATCTGTCTTGTACTATCTTCAAATTCTTAAAATTCAGAATTTATTGGTGATAACTCAGATAAATATCCCATTAGAATATTTCAGACAGTTCAGAATATTAGAATCAGAATATTTATATCTCAGACAAAAATTAATTATTATTTATGTGCTTATGGTTGACGTATATTTTTTTTTAACACAATAATTTACGATTCACTTTTCATGTTACATTGACAAAGTGTCAAGTTGCAATAATAAACAATCTCCCGTTATCTTAAATGCCCTTTCTAAGAAATAGATTATTTTTGTATCGTTTAACAGATTAAATATTTTACTCTAATTAAATGATTATAATGAATTTATTTATGAAATTTTATTTATTAAATAATACCAAAATTACCTCCCTTACAATATTACCATTTATTTGCCAATGATTACGGGGTCCAGGTGTTATGTACCCATCGTACCCCCCCCCCATGGTGGTATGATGAGGAAAATAATGGACCTTTAATAAATATTACGCAATCCTACAGATTACAGGAGATAAGCATAGATAGCATACTCTTTCAGGCTGGGTGTATTTAGTATCTTAAAAATTTCATTTTCAGATAACGTATTTCTGCACTAATGAAGTTTGATGTTCCTAATGTCAGTGACAGTAACATTTAATAAAATTGAGTGTTAATTTGATAACAATGAGTGCAGTAGACGCAAAATTAGTGAAATGTGTAGTGGTAGGAGATGGAGCAGTAGGAAAAACCGCTATGTTAATCAGGTAAATATTCAAATTTATAATTTACTATAATCTATTCAAAATTCAGAGGTAATAATCGCCAGAAAGAGGCCAATGCAGTGGCGGCGCTAGCTCTTAAAATTTGGAGGAGTAAGGAAATATTTGAGTAAAATCTGGGAGGGGGCAGAAAATATTTGAGATGGCCATCATTTTTATCGTTATTTTAATAGACAGGTGAAAATAAGTGATGACCTAAAAAAAGCCCTCACTCCTAAAATACAAATGATGAAAAAAAAAAAAATCGTCCTCACTTCTAAAATACGCGTCTGTGTTGCAACGGCCAAATTGGTCGAATTGCGCTACAAACTACTCCCTCATCCACCCTAAGTGATGACCTAAAAAAAGGGTCCTCACTTCTGGTAACTTAATAAGGCTTTTGATTGTGTAAACCATGATATTTTAATAAAAAAATTACACTTTTATAAATTTGATCCCACATGCATAAATCTCATAAAGTCGTATCTTACCAACAGAAAGCAATTTGTAAACTTTGGGCTTACGAGATCAAAAATATCTCACATAAATCATGGAGTTCTTCAAGGATCTGTTCTGAGCCCCATTTTATTTTTGATTTATATCAACGATTTGCCTCATGTAAATATTAAATCCAACACCATCCTCTTTGCCGATGACACTACGGCCTTCCTGAGCAATTGTTCACTACTGTCACTTTTGGACCAAAGACATTTATCTATGACTTGTTTAAACAACTGGTTTTTGACTAATGAGTTGACACTGAATAACAGTAAATTCCAACATATGATTTTCTCAACAAGAAACCTACAGCAGGCTAATAGTTCAACTGCGGTAACTTTTTTTGGATTGGAAATCGACTGCAAGTTATCATGGGACCAACATGTAAACAAAGTAGCCAATAAACTTTGTACATCTGTTTTTTGCTTAAGCAACTTAAAATGGTGCGCGTCTAAGTCAGTTTTAAAAACATATTACTTTGCCTCTATCCAATCACATCTATCCTACGCCTTATTGATTTGGGGTCATTCCACCCAAACTAGAAGGCTATTTGCTTTGCTACGCAGAGCCATTAGGATCATGAGCAATCTGCAATACCGATACAGCTGCAAAGAAAATTTTGTGGAATTGGGCATTTTAACCCTGCCGTCCCTTTACATCCATCAGTGCCTCTTGCATGTTCATAACAACCCCTCTACGTACTCTGTCCAAAATTCTCTCCACGTACACGACACGAGAAACAAGAATGACATTCGTCCTGAATTTACCAGACTCAAGAAATCCAGGTATAGCGCTAATTATTATTCAATTAAATTTTATAATGTTCTACCATCCGCCACCAAGAGCCATAACTTCACAAGATTTAAAAAATTGATGTGAAGTGTGAATTTTCACACATTTCAGGGTTTTGCAGATATTTAGTAAGTGAATGATGATTATTTGGGATGCCAAAACCAATTTTATGTTAAAATATATTTTTTTTGTTAATTTTAATTCGAATGCCTAATACCATTATGTAGGTTTCTAAATATGTGCAGTATTTTTTTTATATAACAAGGTTTAATAAGATTTTGAAAATTGCGCCTATGGCTTCCATTGGTTGTTTTAGTCATAAGCTCCACCCTTCTGTTTTCGTCTATTTGTAGGAATATAAATAGCAGTATAGCAGTAATATATTTAGGCACTAATATGATACAGACATTATAACACATGACATAACATATATTTTATATATTTCATTTTTTTTAACTTGTATCCATGGTATTATATATTTATAGTTACGTTATATTTTAAGTTACTTGGTTGTAAGTCCAATAGTAATCAATTTCAACAATTTGCTCTGGTTATTAAATTTACGCTTTTAAAAATTAAATGCCCAAATATTTGCCCAAATATAACTAGAATATGGAAAAAGTAATTTAAACAAAATAAAAATGCAAAAAAAAAAAACAGAAAAAATGAATTGCCTCGCGGCCGATTTGAACTCGAGTTTGCAGATTAGAACGCTTGTATAGTAACCATTACACCATCGAAGCGCTCTGTCTACTATGCTACATAATATCATTAAATATTTTACATGGTTACGCAAAAAACACAAAAAATGCGCTATTTTCCGAAAACATAATCATTTCCGATCAAAAATTCCTGTTGAACTATTCCGGTTCACATAAATGTACATTACTTATAATTTTTTCAGATTTTTAGTTTAAACCATCTGGGATACAGGGTGTGGGACAAAATTTTTTTTGAACAATTTTGGCAGAAATAATGTCTAAATAATTTATTTTGCAAAAATAAAATTTTGATCGTTAATCCACATACCAAGGGCTTTCATTTGATACCCTGCTCAGAATTTTAAAAAAATATTTTTTTTTCGATGAGCACATATTTGTTTATATTTTTGGGGGGGTATGTTTTATAGATGTTTTGGTATTTTTCCTATGTGCGGGTCAACGAGTTGTATAAGCATGCCAAATTTCAACTTTCTAGGTTTAGCCGTTTGGCTACAATTTTTACCGAACAGACAGACAGACAGACAGACAGACAGACAGACAGACAGACAGACAGACAGACAGACAGACAGACAGACAGACAGACAGACAGACAGACAGACAGACAGACAGACAGACAGACAGACAGACAGACAGACAGACAGACAGACAGACAGACAGACAGACAGACAGACAGACAGACAGACAGACAGACAGACAGACAGACAGACGACAAAATGACGGTATAAGGGTTTTTTGGTCATACCTACAAAACCCTAAAAAGAAACTAAAAAATATTTAATTGCTACGGCTTTCTTTTCATCCAAACCTCGCATTATGTTCAATCAATTTGAAATATTTTTTGTTTATTTTCTTTTAAATTTACAATTCTTAAAATTATATTTTTATATTATTGGTCTGCATACTATTCAAGGTGTAATTTGTAATTTGTAAAAATGTACAACATTTAATACAATAAAATATATATTATAGTTATTATAAAATATAAGTAATATTTATCCTTAATCCTTGTTGCGCGCACATTTTTCTCCATGAATTTCTGGGAGAGGGCAACTGGCGACCAGAGCGATTTGGGGAGGAGCTCTGTCTCGCCGCTAGCGCCGCCACTGGGACAATGGGTGCGTTTTGTTGCTAGCTGGTTAGAAATACTGGAATTGATGCGCAAGAAAACGACAATTTTGATCGTGCAGAAAACATGGAATGACATTTGCAGGTAAAGTCATATGGTCTTAGAACATCCTAGATTCCTGCTGCGTGTGGAAACGAACATAGAGTACGTTCGAGTTAACTTCATGCCAGGCCTATGTTACCGACTGAGCTGCGCAGAAACCAAATTTCGTCTATTACGTTACCAACAGCTAGCTTGACACATTTCAGTGGCGTCACTTACTTTGATTTGTGTTTAACTACGCGTATTGTGCTACGTTGTTTGTTTATTTCCATTATTATTATTTATTTCTCGTACGTTTCAAGGTATACCGTGTACTAACATGAGTAAAAATGTATTTGAAATACATGATTTTGTGTGTTTGGTTTCCACAACAATTGTTTAAAACCCTAATGTACGTCAATGTGATCAGCTGTTTTCTCGCGCAGGATTGATGACGTATTTTATGATGCCCTGGCATGAAGTTAACTTTAACGTACTCTATAACCCTCCATACACTATGAGTCATGCATCGATTCCAAGGCATCATGAAACAGGCATCACTGGCTGTTGTACACACACTTCTGATGCATGCCTCGATGCAAAACATTGAGTCGACGGTTGAACACAGCTATGTTTAGTATGCAGCTCGACATTTGTTTAATTTTCACCTGTTTAGAATACAATATAAACATGAATAGTAATACCATTGCCAGTGATAATTGCCTTAATTGGTAACAATACTTTTTTTAAGGAAAAACTATATGTAACATTTTAATTAAACATACGTTACTTTTTAGTATTTAAAATACTACGTGGTTGAAATACAGTTCGCAACTAAAATAGTGAAATAGAAAAAATAACACAATAAAACAATCATAAACATAATACAGTGCCAGCGTTTTTCTTAGCAATAGCTGAATACAATAAATGTAAATTAGGCAACTTGTTATACTCCTCGGGGCAAATCCCTCTTTCGTCTCCGCAGGGTCTTGGCTTCATAACAAACAATGCTAAGGCATAGAGCGTGCTGTGTCTATTCATATGACGTCAATGTTCTAGACTCTGACTGCGCGTGGAAATAAACGTAGGGCAAGTTCCAGAATTCATCAGTAAATTAATCGATTCATTCAATCAATGACACAATCGATGGATCCGATGCGATATGATTACCATTGAAATTTGGATAGACTCGTTGATTTGTGTACTATTTACCTAACCTAAAACTGTTGCTAACATCATGACGTTATTATTTTTCAAATAAGTACAAAATGATACAAAACAATACACCGCAAAGTGATCAATTATGTAGCGAATAAATAAGCGAATAAAAGTGAATTATATTGCAATGATGATATTCAGAAACATTTTAGGATTACACGTTCATCATGACCAACTATACCTCTTGATAGACTTGGTCTTGCTTCAATCAGTTAATCAGTCTTTTCATCCGATGGCACCGATTGCTAATCGGATTTACATCGGTGAATTTATAAACGCGTCGATTTATAAAATCGATGAATTAAGAAACGGTTTGATAGATTTTCGATGCAATCGATTAGTCAGTCGATAAATTCACGAACTTGCTGGTAATTGACTTAAATGGATAATCAAAATATTGTTTTTGCAATTGAGAAGTGACATTACCGTTAGCGGCGCTGTATTCCAAGGCAATATGGCTGTCGTGTCTAGTATTCAGCTGTCAATATGCTAACAGCGAACAGGTTAATTTAAGCACAGTACATTTTTATTTCATGAAAATTCGAGTAAATATTTGCGAAATTTTTTAATTTTTACGCGCAACACATGTATTGGGGTGTATAACAGAAGGTGGACATCAAATTACAGTATTTAAAGTTTAATTTCAGTAGATTTATTGAAGTGTAATTTGTAGATGAGCAGGTGTAAATGCCGGGCATGTAATTTTATGTGGTACATCTGAGTGTCGGTCATCTGAATTTACAATATATGGATTCTGTTTGCAAACAAGTGTATTATGTTCATTGCCTCATGAAATAAAATTAGTTGTAGTTGGACAGGGGCAGCTAAAAGTTAAAATGCAACTTACAAGTGCAATCATATTAGTGTAATTTTGTTTTTCTGCGATAAATGTAACGAACAATCTCGCATAGTATCAGTTACTTTTTAACTCAAAATATATTCCCATGCCTTCCTCCTGTCCATAACCAAATCTTTTCCAATCTGGACTTAATATTAACTTTCCCTCCATTTTTCTTAAGAAAAGAAAAAAACTAAGATGCCTATCTTTGTCCCGTCTTGAATGGCAGCCAAAAACACTACAATTTGTTCTACTTTTACAGTTTTTCACAACTTCTATAGACATTCTAACAAAAAATCAACACTAGAACATATGTAATAAGTTCAAACAGTACTACAGGGGCCTAGTACAATATTTGACCACCAGACTGCGTATCCGAGCGTGTCAGTTCTCAATACTTATATATGCGCTAAACAATGCAGAAGAGGATTTGAAGCAAATGACCTTCATCGTAATGTTTTAAAGCGAATAACTGAATTGTACGCATGTTATAATTTAAATTTTAACAATACTGTATTAAAATTATGTAGGTATTTATTTTAGGACACAAAATGAGAAAATACCTAAAAGTAAAAATTATTTAAAATCAGTAATTTCAAGGTTTAAATTCTAATACATTTAAAAACCAAATAAAATCTAACAGAACTGCATTTAAATATTACATTTCGCACCCACCACACTTATTCATTTCATTGATTCGACCTCAAATCATCGAATTAGTAGAAGAACTGGCACAACAAAACGCACCCAATAGCATTACATTATTTAATCTCTCTTGAGTCATCCCAGTTCTAAAATATTTTTTTTGGGCGACCATATCTAAAACAGCTCTTTTTAGGGTTTTGTAGGTATGACCATCAAAAAACCCTTATAACGTCACTCATGTGTCTGTCTGTCTGTACGGTAGAAATTGTAGCCAAACGGCTGAATATAGAAAGTTGAAATTTGGCATACTTGTACAACTTTTTGACCCACATAGTGTGCATAGGAAAACTATAGAGTGTTCAAAAAAATATAGCGCGGGATAAATATAAACAAATATGTAATTAATAAAAAAGAAATACTTTTTTTAAATTTTGAGTGTCATACCAAATAAAACCTCTTAAAGCGTGGATCAACAAATTTTTATTTTAGAAAAATATTTTTTTTTATTGGATTTTTGCCAATTAATTTGTCTAACATTTTTTGTCGTCCACCCTATCTCCCAAAGGGATTGATCTAAAAATATAAAACAATCTCCATAATGAACATTAATGGGAACCAAAATAGTTCAACAGGAATTTTTGATCAAATAAATTTTTCAAAAAATTTCGATTTTTTTGTGTCGTTATTAAAAAAAAAACAGCGGCGAAAGAAGACCTCCGCTAGACTTGCCCTCCCATAAAAAAAAAAATAATAATAAAAAAAAACTTTTTTTTTAATTTAAAAAAAGATTTAGGTAAATCTTCAAAAATACATCAAATTATGTCTTATACAATTTTTTGTCCAATGCTTGGTTTACTAGTTACGATTTTTTTAAAATTTTAATGTTTAATAACTTCCGTTTCCGGTTTCGGATTTTAATAAAAAACAATAGGGTTCTTCCCAGTTATTAGGAGAATTTTTTAGTACCAGAACGAACTCTTTAAGTTAAACCCTTTTTGATTTATCGTGTATACACACAGACACACACACAGATACGGACGGCACTTCGAAAATAGGTTTTTGGATTCCCTAGACCATGAAACGTGGTCATCAGTCAAAATCTCGACATCGAAAATTTTCGCGATTACAATACTTGCCCCTTATATATTTAGGTCGGGCAAGTAATAAATAAATAAATTTATTGTGTGGTATCAAGAGAAAGACATAGATTACGGAATGATAGATAGTTTTTTGAAAAATCGTTTCTTTTAACACGAATTTAGCCAACAATGTGCAAAAGTCCTTGCCCTGCACCATTTTACCAAACAGGGTTAAATTAAAAATCTGAAAAAATTATAAGTAATGTATATTGATATGAGCCGGAAACGTACAAGAGGAATTTTTGATCAGATTGTGTTTTTGGAAAATATGTCAGTTTTTGTGATTTGAAAAAATGAATTATTTTTTAATTAATGGTTAAATTATGGCTAATAATGTTATGGATTTTTTTTATTTCGTATATACATATCGTATTTTGTATAGCTAAGATAGTTCATGTATTTTTTTGGAATTAAAAATATTAAAAAAATATTTTTTTTTCAATAGTTGCGAACTGAGTTACTCACATCACACCCCACTACACTCTACACTGTAAAATATTTCTTATTAATCTAATGAAGACTTGAATACGAAGCAAATGCAGAAAAAAACGCTCGGATATTTGGCAAATTATTTAAATTTTGTTTAAAAATATTAAATGGAAGCTCTTAGTTCTCAAATAACGAATAAAAGTGATTATCAAAAAATTGATGTGAAGTGTGAATATTCACACATTTCAGGGTTTCGCAGGTATATAATAAGTGAAGGCGGTATGCTGAGTGTGTAGGACAAATTTTACTTTTATGTTTAAAATAATTTATCGTCTGTTAATCATATAAGACTGGTTATTAAATTTACGCTCTTAAAAATTAAATACAACATTTGTCAAAATATAACTAGAATTTTGACAAAATAATTTCAACATAATAAAAATGAAAAAAAAAAACAGAAAAAATAAAATTCACTCCGTACTCGAACTGGAAACCCTTCGTTCCAGCGCATTTTAGCTTACGAAACCAGTGCTCTAACCCATTACGCTATCGCACGCCTTGCATGTGAGTGTCTTACATTGGTATAACTTTTGTACTTTATGAACCAAAAACCACAAAAAATGCGTTATTTTCCGAAAACATAATCTGATCAAAAATTCCTGTTGTACTATTTCAGTTCACACCAATATACATTACTTAGAATTTTTTTAGATTTTTAGTTTAAACCATCTGGGCTACAAGGGTGTGGGACAAAAATTTTTTTGCACAATTTTGGCAAAAATCGCATCAAAATAATTTATTTTGCAAAAATAAAAATTTGATCGTTAATCCACGTACTAAGGGCTTTCATTTGATACACTACTCCTACAATTTACCTACAATTTAAAAAAAATATTTTTGTTTTCGATTAGCACGTATTTGTTTATATTTTTAGGGAGGTATGTTTTTTAGATGTTTTAGTATTTTTCCTATGTGCGGGTCAAAGAGTTGTATAAGCATGGCAAATTTCAACTCTCTAGGTTTAGCCGTTTGGCTACAATTTTTACTGAACAGACAGACAGACAGACGACAAAATGACGGTATAAGGGTTTTTTGATCATACCTACAAAACCCTAAAAAACTCTTGATTTTGATGTGATAAATATACTTACACAGACATCCAGTATTATGTTGGCTTCTTACACCTATTAAATACCTGCAAAACTCTGAAATGTGTGAAAATTCACACTTCACATCAATTTTTTATCATCTAGTACAGTACAAAAAGTAAATCTATTTCGGCCTAGGCCGATTCCCTTATTTGTTTGGCCGTTGGATGCTAGAGCCATCTATGTGTCATTTCTTAAGTTACAAGATCTCCATGGTTACAGTGAAACAACTGACAGTCACAACTTTTATAATTATAATAATTGTTCAGTAACCATCAGAGATGGGCGTCTACGCGTAAACTTGAATTTTTTACGTCTACGTGTAAATTTACCGTAGACAGCGTAGAGAAGTGTAGACTGTGTAGACACGTAGAATCTGGCGTAGAATAATGAAAAATGAGGTTATGTAACGTTTAATAAAATACCGCCAGTTTTAAGTAGAAGAAGAAGTAAAGAACTCAAATTTAATATTTTTGACAGCTTCCTGATACTTCCTGATTAAAACAACTGTTAACTTTTAATTTTACTTTTGTAGTTCATATAAATAGAAACCAAGTAATATATGTTGTCCATAACAACATACGATTTGTGAGATAACATTTTTGGAAACAATATATGTAATTAGAACTACATAAAATTGAAATAAACATAAACATTAAAGTAAATTTAAACTATTACCATTCTATTATTTCAAATATTACATTTAAACGTACTGCGCATGTACAGTTTACATTCTACATTCGACACGTAAACAAAGGCATATTCTACTTGACATGTTTACGCGTAAAATCTACATTAGTCTACATCATGTATTCTACGCGCCCATCACTGGTAACCATAAATTATCCAATGTAAATAAATAAATTTAATTATATATCTATATATTTAATTATAGAAATAAATAAATCTAAAGGACAACGCTCTAAATTAAATTCCTGTCCTCTATAATAAAGGATGTATATTTACCGTACGTTTTTTTTTTTTTAGTTATACAACAAACAAGTTTCCTGAAGACTACATCCCGACGGTTTTTGACAATTATGCCAGTATAATTAATGTTGGGGGCAGAGACATTAAACTAGACTTATGGGATACAGCAGGTAAGGTATATTTCTATAGTACAGTGGTACCTCTACTGACAAACTTTTCGTCATACGAATTTTTCGAGACACGAACTTTTTTTATATCCCATTTTGACCTCTAGTTACGAACCTAGACTCGAGATACGAAATGAACTAAAGCCTGTTTTACATTATAATTTTCTTTAACTTTTTTCCCTAGTAAAGGGTGATCCAATTTAGACTCTAGGATTTGTTTTTTGAATAAAACACAACATATTGGAAAAATCCGAATTTTATTGTTATTAGCGTAAAGTACAGACTTGGCAATTATTTATGAAATATGATGTCGGCCAAATGCCCTCCACGACTCCGCTGAAATGATACCATTCTTTTAGCGAAGTTTTCCGTAATCGTTTTCAATAAATGCGGTTCGATTTCAGCAATTGCACGTCTGATGTTCTCTTTTAGTTCTGGAATCGCAGCAGGCTTGTTGACATAGAGCCTTTCCTTCAAATAGCCCCAGAGAAAAAAGTCTAATGGGGTTAGATCGCAAGACCTCGCTGGCCAATTGATGTCGCCCCTCTGAGAGACAACATGAACAGGAAATTTGGTTTGAAGTAAAGTGAGTGTTTCACGTGCTGTGTGACATGTGGCTCCATCCTGTTGAAACCACATGTCATTTAAGTTCAAATCGTTGGTTTCATTGAAGAAAAAGTTGTTTAGCTTCTCCCTATAGCGTACACCATTGACAGTAACGGCGTTACTAGCTTCGTCCTCAAAAAAGTACGGGACAATGATCCTTCCAGCCCATAATGCACACCAAACAGAGCATTTTTGTGGATGCATTGGTTTTTCTTGAATAGCATGTGGATTATTTGCATGTGGAGTATAAATTTGTTTACCGTAAAACAGTTAACATGTAAACAGTATCAGGAAAGCAACTGTTCGTTAAAATAATTCGACTGACGGCGACTGTCACTACTATCGATTTTAAAATGGATATCGTCTATTAAGTTCGTAAGTCGATGTACACAGTACCACTGTATTTGTATTTTACATTTATTTGCTCTAAAACGGTATTTCCCAAACTTTTAATATGCTATTTACCGTAAAGCCTTGCATGAAACTTGCCTTTAAATTGAATTTCACTCCATACTTGGCATAATAGGATTCATAAATGGGACCTTAGATCTAAATGTCACTCTGATAAATGTCTAAAAAGTTTTTTTTTTTATTTTAGGTCAAGAAGAATACGAACGACTACGAAGTTTAAGTTACCCAAAAACAAACGTATTCCTAGTTTGTTTCTCAGTTGTAGAACCAGATTCATTAGACAATGTTAAAAACAAAGTAAGTAATAGACCAGAGAATGTCATATTATATTTAGTAAATGTATTTCAAAAACCAATCAATGTATTATTTGAAATATCAAATATTTTTAAAAAGTAATTGAAATGCTAGAAGTATTTCAAATACCATAAATTTTACTGAATTACTAGAAGTATTTTAAATACTGAAATATGCTTCAATTGCTCAAGTAGTATTACAAGTATTGAAAGTAAGTATATAAAATAACCAAAATGAGGAGGTAACATTCAAAACATGTTTTGTCACAGTAATGTAATTTTGAGATAGTTGTAAAAAACATTATAATCCTTATTTCAACAAGTTGGGAGCCTAATTTTTCGACCCATTTATTTTTAAAGTCCCAAACACTGAATTTAAACATGTCATTCAAATTTTAATGAGCAAAATACGAATATATTGTAGAATATATTGTCGAATATTACGAATATCTAATATTACAGACATTCTTTGGCATCAAATTTAGACTTTTTAAAAATATTTGCTCTAAAATATATTGGGCTCAACAGCGCTATGAAGTGACGCCAAGCGGACTATAACTGAACTTAGCGAAACGAGTAATAGTTTATTGTTTACATCTGGTTTACATGTGTTTTCTCGTGTAGTTTGTATTGCTTTTAAAAGTTAGTGTTGCAGTTTGTTTGTTATATTAACTTTTGATAGCAATTATTATTCTTTTTTATATTACTTTATGTTATAATGAGTTATTATAACACAAATTGGTGTGTGTTTGGCTGTCACTCTAGAAAAGGAAGTAACAAAAATATTTACTTCCACTATTTTCCAAATGAGAAACAATTTGTGAACTGTTAATAAATTTGGTGCTGTGGAAGTGATAATAACAAACTAGTATTTATTAAATAAATTAAATAAAAAACAAACACTAAATTATAAAAATCCTTCTCGAACATAATTAAATATCTACCCGGGTAATTTTAATGCAGAATTAGGGCAAGCGGTCTCAAATTCTGTACGCAGCTTTTCTAATACATTTTCACTGAACTTTCAGTGCCTGCTTTTGTTTTTAATCAATTTATTTAGGCAAGGAGTTTCTAACAGAGGTTTCGGTTCATACTGTTGTAAGACAGGTTTCTTAAAAATAGACCACAGGCATTTTAAATCTGTGCTGGTTAATATTTCCATATTCAATATATTGTTTCTGGAACAAAAAGTAAAACCAACAGAAACCACACAAAAAAAAGATAAATCAAATATTTCACAATCAATCAATGCCCTGATCTTGGCTTCTTTCATTTTGGTTTGTTAACCACCTGGCACAAAATAATAGGATAGCTGAAATGTGTTTGCATGTAGTTCCTGCTTTACATGTGCAGGACATATTTAAAACTTCAACATCATTACTAAATTTTAATTTCCCAGTGACTTCGTGAGGTGGTGTTCTCAAACTGCTTGTTTGTAAACATAACCCACATATGTCGACATGCTCATCATTTTTGTCCAAAATTCCGCACAACATAAGATTTCCGGCGTTTAACAACTCTTCTCCTTCAACTACACACCTAGAAGAAGGTGTTGCACTTAAAAAAATTAAATAATTTAATAAGGATAGCTGTTTATTATCCATTGCAAATCGATGATTTAACATGTAAACAAATATGGACAACTTTCACATTACTCGTTTCAATCAGCTGTTCACAGCGCTCGTAACGCCGCCATCGGGCATTGTTGTATCCAATAGAAGAGCCAATTTCCGCACTTATTTAAAATCCCATATTAAACTGCATGTTCCGAGTTATATTGCAGTCACGGTATAGGGGAAGTATTTTAAGATCGCAGCGCTATTTCGGCATACTTGGAACCTTCAAAATAGACATTCGTTACATATAAACAACGTGAATTTTAATGTTTACTGGTGGGTTTTGTAATTTTTCTACAATATTAATACTTGTTTTTAATGCAATTATATTTTCATGCAAACATTTTTTATAAAAAAAAGTGCGATAGAATGTCTATTTCTGTAGTTGCTAAAATCCCTCCAGATGTCATATCGCTTATAGTCTAGTGCCTACGCACCATATTTTACGTTGATACTGCACTTAATGATAATGGAATGCCATTTGGCACACGTGTTCCTTATAAAAATTAAATCATTTTGACCCGCAGCACCTATTTGTGAACCGCGCCAATTACGATAACGATAACTGATTCTTATGATACAGCAAAATAGATAAATACATATTTGTACCATGGACCTTTAGCTACAATTTGCCGCGTCGTACGCGAATTTCCGTCACTTAGTTTATAAGATACCGTCCATAATTCATTCTCTGGCGCAAAAAAGTGATTTACGAAATGGCTAAGGAATTTCGTATGATACGGCTCGTTTTCTATTAATTTAATGCCGTAGATTACGAATTTTGTCCCAATTTCGAGACGTGATGATATTCTCTATCACTGCAAATCTGCGTATATTAATATTTTGTTTCAATTCTTCCTAAATCTGTAGGGCATATCCTTGGCTACAAGAATATGTGCGAAATTTTTCTCTGCGGGGCGCCAAAATTAAGGTAGCGGCCGAAATGTGTAAAATCTCAACTTCGTATTATTTTGACACTCTTTATATCGTTTTCGACCAAATCGGACCTGTAAATTACAAAAATGAAATAAAAAATGGCATATGACTTGTTATTATTCGGATTATGCCCGAAATGAAATTAAAAAAATTACATATCTGGCCGGAACGGCTGTAAATTATGACATTTAAGTAAGATACTCTATGCATATAGAGAATGCATCAATTTGCTTAGGTTTGTTCGCAGCACCTGGTCTCAAATGAAGCCGCTTTCGAAATAACGCTCGAAAATCGAATTTTGCTATTTACATCAAATTTGTTGAGTTGTATATCAATTTCGGGTATATTGAAGTCGCAGATTTCGAAAATGAAGTTAATTTAAAGATTTAGAGATTAAAGGCACAAAATTGCGCAAACAAGATAACGCCAGTGGCGGAGACAAATAAAATATTTTTAAACCAAATGGGACAATTAAATAATATTTTTTATTGAATTAGTTAGGGAACGATTTAAAAGTTATATATTAAAATATAAATGAAAAAATATAAATAAAATGCTGTTTAATATATGTCAGTCATAAAAGACAGAAAGCAAATTAATTATGATTAGAAAAATAAATATGCCGACCAAACGAGAAAAAATATATATTGCAGTAAAATTAATTTTATTATTAAATTTACAAAATAATAATATATTATAATAATAATAATTTATTTATTTAGCTTATATTGCTATAAAGTTCGGTCATATGTACTCTTAGAGATGCCAGTTGCAGCAATCACTCGTTCTCGGAAATTTGTTACAGGAATTTTAAAGTTTTTCAAATTAGCTTCCTCTTTCATGAACTGCATAACATTATTAATAATTTCACGGCTCTGGCTATGAAGCACTTGTCCTTTACGTCCCACTAATTGCTTCTGCAATTTGTAAAACACTGTTTTTAAAATCAAAACATAAATTAATTTCATAACCTCAACTTATCCTACTATTCTCTATTCTATTACCAAATATTTATTTTTCTACTTACGTCGTCTTTCACTAACAAATAATTCGTATTAAAAAATACGATATTAGATTGTAGATGCATTCTAATAATATAGATATTTTATATAAACACGTTGGAAGCTCGTAACTTACACAAGACTTCTACGGCTATGAATGGCTATGAGTAACAAACCTAACACCCCTATTATAAGTAAATTAGACCCGTCCAGACGAAAAATGGTTTCTGCACACTTTTATTGATGTACTCAACTCTATTTGAATCTACTCTACCTATGTATATAAAAACTGTTTTTGTTTTATTCGTCAATTTATTAAAATATACATATTGTCAACTTATAAAACTTGAAACATTCGTGCATAAACATTCTTGCCAAAAAATATTTAATAAATATTTTTTGTATATCTTTTCTAATATCTCTGATCTCTATGTTCTATGACAAATTATTGTAGGCCAGAGACGAATGGGGGGGGGGGGGGCTAGCGAGCTACAACACCTCCTTTAATGTTAATGTTTTATGTAAATTTTTCAAGTTGGTATAAAATTCAGTCTTTTAAAATAACCCCGTATCCAGGGACGTAGCTAGGGGGGCATAAGGGACATTTGCCCCCCCCCCCATCCCGAATAGTTTACCCTATATAAAATATAATTTAGGTTGTTAGAAGTTTTCTTCACCGGAGAAAATGATTCCATCTGATGCCAAACTATATTGAGTGGAGACAGAACTTCAAAATTTTAATAACTATTTCTATCAAAAAGATACTGATTATAACAGAAAAACTCTTGAATATGAGTTTAGGCTGTAGTACAAAAAATTTCAAGACATTGAAAGCAAACCGACTACTTCTATTGATACCTTGCTATTCGCGACTGCAAATAACAGTGAGACGTCTGGTGGTGACTAGCTAAATTAAACAGAAGCGTATATTTGGATAATATTTGTAGCGTGTTGTGCTGCAGTTTATGTGAATTAAGAAGTATTTTAAAATATAGTGACTTAAATACAGTGAATTTTTGCCGAAATATTGTTTGAACAGATAAATATTAAGAAAAAACTTCTGACATATACGCTTCTCGTGCGCCATTAGCTGTTGTACGCAGCGCCGTCAACGTTAGTTTCAGTCACGAATTATGTAATCCAGTTTTTTATAAAAATATTTACATTTTTCTCACAATATTTGCTATATTGCCAGTATCGACTTGTACGGCAGAGCGTCATATTTAAGAAACACAATGGTTGAACAAAGGTTAAATGGTTTGGCATTATTATATATTCATCAAGATATTAAAATAAGTCCAGATTAAATACTTTCTGAATTAATAAAGAAGCAAAGGCGAATTAATTTTATATTGTAATATGTACGATATATGTATGTTAATAAATAATTAATTTGTTTAATTTCTCAACTTTACCGCTGCTCAATGAAAAATAATATTTTATGGTTGGTACGACCCAGGGACGTAGCCAGGGGGGGGGGCATAGGGGGCATTTGCTCCCTCCAGGATAGTTTAAATCCTGGTTAGTTTACCTTATATAAAATATAATTTAGGTTGTTAGAAGTTTTCAACACCGGAGGTGAAGAAAATTTATAAATTTACCGGACTTTTATTATTTAATATACTAAAAAAGAGCTAGAACAGGGGTCGGCAACCTGCGGCTCCGGAGCCTCATGCGGCTCTTTTAGAAAATTTTGTGGCTCTTTGATAATTGGCTGGTTTTTATTTTAATATAATCTATTTTCTAATTGTCAACTTTCTGCCTGTACTATACAGGTTTTGTATTTTTCAGAATGTTTTACGGTGCAATTCGCGCCCGGTAATTCCCCGAGTTACTGCATATTCCCTTTTAGAAGAAGTTATTTGTTTCGAAAAAAAGTTGTCACAATCTGTATTTGTGAATGATTTACGTGCAAAAACATTTTTACATTTTATTAATTTACAAAAACATGTTATTAATGCATTTTTTTTTTTGCACAAACTATTGTTAACATGAAAGAAGCTTTTCGAGATAGATTTAAAGAGTTTAGAAAATATAAAGCTACACTAGATTTTTTGACAAAACCAATTGAAGTAGATATGTAGCAATTACATTTATCACCTTCAATTAGTGGATTTGAAATCCAAAGGTTTATGGAATTATATATTCTTAATTCTGAACTGGAAAATTTAGAAAGAAAAAAGTGAATTTTATCTTCCCAGCATAAGTGGACCGAAATTCGCAATCTTCAAAATGTAGATAAAGTTCTTTTCGAAGCTTGGAACCGTCTTCCAGAATCGTTCAATCTTTTAAAAAATTATGCTTTTGGGCTACTGACAATTTTCGGATCCACATATTAATCCATAATTAATAAAGAGCCAGTTAAGAAGTAATCTTACTGACCTGAAACTAGAGTGCTGCCTTAAGGTAAAGATTACTGAATATTCACTAAATATTGAGGTCTTATAGAACACTATACAGGAGCTATCGTCCCATTAAAAAAATTATTATATTGTAATATACTGGCAACTACAATAGGTATCACAAACTAAATGTATAAGTAAATTTTAATTTATTGTAATACTTGATTATTTTAAAACAAATAAACAATTTTTATGTTTTTTTCTTAAATATAGCATATATTTTTTAGCGGATCTTTCATGTTATTGTGTTTTTTTTTTTTTTTCAATATAGATTTGGCTCTTTGTCACTGAAAGCTTGCCGACCCCTGACCTAGAACGCTATTATTTTCTACCCAAGCCATGTAATTAAGGTCGTACCGACCAATTTAGAATATTTTGTTATCTTTGCCCCCCCCAAGCTGAAATCCTGGCTACGTCCCTGGTACGACCTATCTTCGATTCAAATGGTACAGCAATAATGTTAAAATTCAGTTTCATGAAGGTTAAAAAACAACCGAAACGTTGGGGTAAATAATATACTACAAAAGACCTAGAACTCTGTTATTTACTACCCAAGCCATGTAATTACCAGTTTAGAATATTTTGTTATTTTTGCCCTCCTCCCAAGCTGAAATCCTGGCTACGTCCCTGCCTGTATCTATATGTAGTGTTTACATAATTTATTTATTTATTTCAGTGGGTTCATGAGATCAAACACTTTAACACAAGTACGCCGTTCATACTGGTCGGACTTAAAACTGACTTACGTACAGATGAAGACACAATAGATAGTTTAAAATTAAGAAAGAAAAAGATGCTGACAAGAAACGATGGAGTAAAGATGGCAAGAGATATAAAGGCTGTGAAATATATGGAATGCTCGTCCTTAACTCAGGTAAAACAAAAGTGTTTTTGGGTTAGAAATGTTTATTAAAAAATTGATGTGAAGTGTGAATATTCACACATTTCAGGGTTTCGCAGGTATATAATAAGTGAAGGCGGTATGCTGAGTGTGTAGGACAAATTTTACTTTGTACTAATCACGGCAAAATGAACGATATGTTTAAAATAATTTATCGTCTGTTAATCATATAATAAGACTGGTTATTAAATTTACGCTCTTAAAAATTAAATACAACATTTGTCAAAATATAACTAGAATTTCGACAAAATAATTTCAACATAATAAAAATGCAAAAAAAAAAAACAGAAAAAATAAAATTCGCTCCGTACTCGAACTCGAAACCCTTCGTTTTCCAGCTTACGACACCAGTGCTCTAACCCATTAAGCTATCGCACGCCTTGCATGTGAGTGTCTTACATTGGTATAACTTTTGTACTTTGTGAACCAAAAATCACAAAAAATGCGTTATTTTCCGAAAACATAATCTGATAAAAAATTCCTGTTGTACTATTTCGGTTCACACCAATATACATTACTTAGAATATTTTTAGATTTTTAGTTTAAACCATCTGGGCTACAGGGTGTGGGACAAAAATTTTTTGGCACAATTTTGGCAAAAATCGCATCAAAATAATTTATTTTGCAAAAATAAAAATTTGATCGTTAATCCACGTACTAAGGGCTTTCATTTGATACCCTACTCAGAATTTAAAAAAAATATTTTTGTTTTCGATGAGCACATATTTGTTTATATTTTTAGGGGGGTATGTTTTTTAGATGTTTTAGTATTTTTCCTATGTGCGGGTCAAAGAGTTGTATAAGCATGGCAAATTTCAACTCTCTAGGTATAACTTTTGTACTTTGTGAACCAAAAATCACAAAAAATGCGTTATTTTCCGAAAACATAATCTGATAAAAAATTCCTGTTGTACTATTTCGGTTCACACCAATATACATTACTTAGAATATTTTTAGATTTTTAGTTTAAACCATCTGGGCTACAGGGTGTGGGACAAAAAATTTTTGGCACAATTTTGGCAAAAATCGCATCAAAATAATTTATTTTGCAAAAATAAAAATTTGATCGTTAATCCACGTACTAAGGGCTTTCATTTGATACCCTACTCAGAATTTAAAAAAAATATTTTTGTTTTCGATGAGCACATATTTGTTTATATTTTTAGGGGGGTATGTTTTTTAGATGTTTTAGTATTTTTCCTATGTGCGGGTCAAAGAGTTGTATAAGCATGGCAAATTTCAACTCTCTAGGTTTAGCCGTTTGGCTACAATTTTTACCGAACAGACAGACAGACAGACAGACGACAAAATGACGGTATAAGGGTTTTTTGGTCATACCTACAAAACCCTAAAAATTGAAAATATTTCCCTTATTATTAACTTAACAGAAATATATTAGCAACAAAAATTGTTTATATTAAGAAAACAAATCTTTTTAGGGTTTTGTAGGTATGACCAAAAAACCCTTATACCGTTATTTTGTCATCTGTCTATTCGGTAAAAACTGTAGCCAAACGGCTAAACCTAGAGAGTTGAAATTTGGCATGCTTATACAACTCTTTGACCCGCACATAGGAAAACTACTAAAACATCTAAAAAACATATCCGCATAAAAATTTAACAAATAATTGTTCATCGGATATAAAAAAAAATAAAAAAATTCTCAGTAGGGTATCAAATGAAAGCCCTTAGTACGTGGATTAACAGTTCCCTCAATGTTTATATTAGAATGCGTATTATTTGTCAGAAATCATTATAGTAACTTTAATATAAATAGTAATTATCATAATCACAATACAAGAAGTAAATCTAGCTTGAATATTGAGAGGCACCATACTGCTTTGTACGAGCAAAGTCCTCGTTTTATAGCTGCAAGATTGTATAATAAGGTTCCTGATAGCATTAAAAGTATAACCAATGAGAAAATATTCAAAAACAAGTTTAAGAAATATCTACTAGAACATACATTCTATACAATCTCTGAATATTTAAATTACAAAGCTAACTAGTATTAAATTTTGCATTCTGTTAAATTAGAATATCTACATGTATACATTATATTGACTTATACAATGTTCCGTAACTGCACACCTAACTACCGCGGTCGCGGTTACGGTAAAGTCGTGGTAAGTTGTGCTTACCTGAAAACGCGTTTTAGTTACGGAACCGTAGTCACACCTCACATTTGATAAAACAGACAACTGAATTGTCATTTTATGGACGTTATAGGTTATAGATATTCTCTTACAAACTTATTAATAAAAATATTTGTTTGATTAGTACTTGTTTACAACGGCATATTATATAAGAACTTATATGATTTTTCCCGATATTATTTTTCACGACATCGATCAATATTACTAAAAATCAGTTACTTACACTCATCCTTACTGTTTTAATTATAGACTATAGTAAAATAATATTATAATTTACTACTTGCACTACAAAGAAACGATTAATTCCCTCCACTTAACTCTCGCCTTATTGTAATTGTTTTGAAATTCCCGCCTTTTGTAGTTTACATTAGATCTGAAGTTTGTAGTGGGAGGAAATAACCATACTAACCGCGATATTTCCACGGTTAGTTTGGTTACAAAAAAGTAACCAAAATTTTCAGTAACCGCGTTCCGAAACCTAACAATTTTCCTGAAAAGGTTAATGTCGTACACTTTCGGAACGGGAAACTTCAACCGCGTCTTTCGTCGAGTAATGGAACATTGTATTAACCTCTGTATTTTCTAATGATCACTAACAGGCTCAAAAAAATATTATTATTATTATTATTATTATAAAGATCAAAATTTTATTTTTGCAAAATAAATTATTTTGAAGCGATTATTGCCAAAATTGTGCAAAAAAAAATTTGTCCCACACCCTGTAGCCCAGATGGTTTAAACTAAAAATCAGAAAAAATTTCAAGTAATGTACATTGGTGTGAACCGGAATAGTACAACTGAATTTTTGATCAGATTATGTTGTCGGAAAATAACGCATTTTTTGTGTTTTTTGCTTGACCATGTAAAATATTTAATAACTTATGTAACACAGTAAACCAGCATGCTTTCATGTTGTAATGGTTAACATTCTCGCGTTCTAATTTGCAAACTAGAATTCGCTACCGGTCTCGAGACAATTTTATTTTTTCTGTTTTTTTTTTTGCATTTTTATTTTGTTTAAATTATTTTTTCAAAATTCTAGTTATATTTGGGCAAATGTTGCATTTAATTTTTTAAAGCGTAAATTTAATAACCAGTGGAAATTGTTGAAAATGAATAAACGAAATCAGAGGGGCGGAGTTATGAAAAGAACCAATAGAAGCTATAGTCGCAATTTTCAAAATCTTAATGAATTTGCTATATATAAAAAAAATACTGCATATATTCAGAGCCATAGCAATGTTTTCGGCGCCCTTAGCAAATGAAGTAAATTGATAAAATTTACTTCTCCAAAAGCAAATGAAGAGCAAAAAAAAGGTCCTCACCTCCCAAATTCATGTGAAGACCAAAAAAAAAAAGGTCTACTTCCCAAATTCAAGTGACGAGCAAAAACAAAAGTCCTCAGCTCCCAAAAACTGTAATATTTTCAAAAATCGAAATCGGATAAAAAATTCCTCTCGTACGGTTCCGGTTCATAGCAATATACATTACTTAGAAATTTTTCAGATTTTTTATTTAACCTCTTAGGGTTAAAGAGTATGGGACACTGATTTTTTAGTACTTTTTTAAAAATAAAAAACTACTTACTGTTCCTTTATCTACGTCTTAAGAGCTTTCTTTTGGTACCACACAATAAATTTTCACGTCACAAAGAATCAATATTTTGCGAAAAACCAATTTGATCAAAATTTCCTGTTGAACTATTCCGGTTCCCATCAATGTACATTATTGAGATTTTTTTCAGATTTTTAGTTCAACCCCTCTGGAAGATAGGGTGGGGACAAAAGTTTTTTTCCATTATATTGACAAAAACCCCATAAAAAGAAGTTTTTCAAAAATAAAAATTTGTTTGTGCATCCACGCATTAAGAGGTTTCGTTTGATACCCACTCAAAATTAAAAAAAAATATCTTTATTTTTCCATTAAATACATATATGTTTATATTTAAAAAAAATTGCAGTTAAGGGTTAATATGAATTACTAACTCATAATTATTGTGTTTTCGTTTCATCTGCGCATGGACGTTCTTAATCATTCCACTAAAGGCGAGCGCTCTTTTGATTTATTGACATTGTATTCGAGTTAGTATATTTTTTTGTGTTATAACATTTTTATGACTCTTACAAAAGTAAAAAATGTGGGTTTTACGACTTCTTTGCCTTTCTTACATCCTGTCTTGCCCATCCTTTATCCGTTTGGCCACAATTTATACCGTACATAATGATAGGGTGACCATTCGTCCCGCATTTTAACATTTTGGATTTGGGAGGTGAGGACCTTTTTTTTGCTCTTCACTTGGATTTTGGGAGGTGAGGACCTTTTTTTTGCTCTTCACTTGGATTGCTCCGTCCCGCATTGCCTTCTTAAGAAAATGGGCACCCTACATAAAGACAGATTCACAGACGGTAGATAGAAAGACAGACACATGAGTAACGGTATAAAGGTTTCTTGGTCATACCTAAGACATCCTAAAAAATTGATGTGAAGTGTGAATTTTCACACATTTCGTAGGTATTTAGTAAGTGAATTATGATTATTTGTGATGCCAAAACTAATTTTATGTTAAAATATTTTTTTGTTAATTTTAATTCGAATGGCTAATACCATTATTTGGGTTTCTAAATATTTGCAGTATTTTTTTTTTTATATAACAAGGTTCATTAATATTTTGAAAATTGCGCCTATGGCTTCCATTGGTTGTTTAAGTCATAAACTCCGCCCCTCTGATTTCATATACATTCAAACATAGAATTAAATTATAATTTAAACTCTGCCCACTGGTTATTAAATTTAGTCTTTTAAAAATTAAATGCAACGTTTGCCAAAATATAACTAGAATTTTGACAAAATAATTTAAACAAAATAAAAACAAAAAAAAAACAGAAAATATAAAATTGACGGGATTTGAACAGTAGTTTGCAACTTACGAAGCGAGGACGTTACCACTGGACTACGGATGTTCACTCGTTTGCTGTGTTAAATTGTGGATTAAATATTTTACATATTTTAGATAAAAACACAAAAAATGCGTTATTTTCCGAAAACATAACCTGATCAAAAATTCCCGTTGTACTATTCCGGTTCACACCAATGTGCATTACTTAGAATTTTTTCATATTTTTCGTTTAAACCATCTGGGCTACAGGGTGTGGGACAAAAATTGTTTTTGCACAATTTTGGCAAAAATCAAAATCATTTATTTTACAAAAATAATATTGTGATCGTTAATCCACGTACCAAGGGCTTTCATTTGATACCCTACACAGAATTGTAAAGAAATATTTTTTTTTCGATGAGCATATATTTGTTTATATTTTTAGGGGGATATGTTTTTTAGATGTTTTAGTATTTTTCCTATGTGCGGGTCAAAGAGTTGTATAAGCATGCCAAATTTCAACTCTCTAGGTTTAGCCGTTTGGCTACAATTTTTACCGAATTGACAGACAGACAGACGACAAAATGACGGTATAAGGTTTTTTTTGTAATACCTACGAAACCCTAAAAATGATCATTTTTCTTATATTTTCCCTTATCTTCAATTTTATGTTAATATTTGTTTTAATTATTTTAATATTTTATTTCTAGAATGGATTGACAGACATCTTCAGCGAAGCTATACTAGTTGGTTTAAACGGTCCACAACCCAAAAAGAAAATGTGTTCGATCCTATAAATTAAAATATATTTATATTATCACTATTGTAAATAGTAGCTTCTTAATTTACTTCTTCCAGGACAAAGTAATTTTTAAATAAAATATTATATAAATAAATTTGTTGTTAATAACGGTATTTTAAACATTTCTTTGTATAATAATGCTTACCACATTATTAGTAATATTCCTAGTTCCTTTCCAGAAAGCTGCGGTGTAATTATGTACTACCTCCGTTCCACAATAAGTGAGCTATTTCAATTTCTGCCCAAGAATTGCAGAATTCACTTTAAACCACTAGTAAATTTGTTCAGTTCATAATTGTACTTAATTAATGTGTAGTTGTATCAGAATAATTCATTAAAAATGTTTCCATTGTTGAAGTCCTTAAATTTTTTTAATAGCTCACTTATTTTGGAATTTTTAAATAGGTTTAATAGCTCACTTATTGTGGAACGGAGGTAGTAATAATTAACAGACTAATAGCTAACGATACCCTAATTATGCAAATGCCTAGTTTTAAGAAAGGATTCGGTTTCGGCATTAACCCTTTTAGGCCCAAAATAAATGTTTTCAACAAAAAAGGTATCATTCATTTTATTAAGTTAAAATATTATAAAACTAACATTTTTTAGGACAAATAGAAAAAAACAGTGGTGCAACCAAATAACTACTGGGACACAAGACAAGCACTTGTAATTTTCATGGTATTTAATAACAGTTTTTTTTTTTTTTTTTTTTTACATTTAGACAAAATCCTACCCTACACACTGTGCATCTCCACTTTGTACAATGAGGCTCACTTTTTGTACTGCAGGATCCGCAACTAATCGAGATATCTAACTTCATTTGGTACCTGAACGTTAAATTTTATAAGATTAGATATTCTATATAAGATTCCCGGTCAGAAGGAATATCTCCAAGCAACGTTTCAAACTCACTCGATAAAGCTCTGTTATTTTTTCCTGAAATTAGCGCAATTTCATATATCCCTGTGGTTATGCCGCGAAACCACGTTACAAAGTGCGAAAATTTAGACATAAAAACAAATCCATAAACAATTTATCACATATTACTACCTGACCATAAATCACTAATAAATTTACTTACCAGTCATTGCAATCTGCTAATTGTGTAAAATTTAAAAGTTTATTACAATTTTGAACTGTTTGATATGCCAACTTACTCTACTGTGTACCGCTTTGAGATCGTGCTATAAGAAATGACCTAGCGTTAGTAGTTTTATGGCGTTGCAACTGGATATCATGTAATAAATTATTTTAAAAGTGGTTTTTCTGTGAAACCAGTAGGAACAAAAGGGTTAAGGGACGATTTACTCTATTTAAAACTAATTATAAGAGATTTACTGCATTCCAAAACTTACTATATAAGTAGAGTCCTGCAAATCCGCGGATTACCCGCAGATATCCGCCATTTTTCTGCGGATGCGGATAAATTATCATTTAAATCCTGCGGATGCGGATCGGATGCGGATTATATATCATATCCGCGTGAACATAAAATCTTCTGGTGGACGCCTCTTCCTACGGAAGACGCGTTTAGAACCCCAAAAATGTATTGCTGGCATTTGTATTGTGCTTATGGCAAGAGTGAAATAATAATACGTTACGGCACTTTTTACTTTTTTTACTCTTCCCATAAAAACCTACTTTACGCTTACTTAAATAGTTAAATATAGTAGAGTTTATATAACAGTCGTAGATACAACACTTTCTTTGGATTTATTGCGTTTATTAATTTAAAAATAATTATGTATTGCATTTTTGGAAATATTAGTAAAAATTAACCATGGTAATTTGCCACATTTAAAAACATATAAGCTCATATCAAATTAAAAAAAATAAATAAAAATATCTTAAAATTCTTGAAATCGTCATATAACTTTCATCTTTTAATAATAGGACGAATTTAAGAAATTAGTTTTATTATTAAGAACTTATTTTTTTTTAAATTTGCTGATCTTATAGGACTTTCCTTGTTATTTATTGGTCATAAATGTGATAAATTAATCTGTTTAATTATTTCGCTGCTCTAAAACAATAGTGAGATATCTTAAAAAAATAAGTTTCTGAGATATTGCTGTTTCAAGTTTTACATTTTATAAAAAACTTGGTTTAAAAGTCGAATAATTGTAAATTCCATCTTTATTTTTTAATCTATATAATCTCAGTACGACGTCAGATAGAAAACATATTTCTGGACAAAGTAATATTAATGTGATAAAATTTAAAAAATTTAAGTAGTGTTTTAAAACAGCGATATGTTAGATATTTCCAAACAGACGGCAAATCCTGTGCGGATATTTTTGCGGATGCGGATTTTATATTTACAAAGGCTGCGGATGCGGATCGGATGCGGGTCCTGTCTATGCGGATGCGGATCGGATGCAGATACAGAAAAACGTATCCGCGCAGGGCTCTATATATAAACTTTGTCTTTGTGCCTTGGGAGCGTCAACATGTCATCAAATAATAGACAGAACAAACTATGCGAAGAAACACGGTATTCAATCATTTTTGCCATAAAGAAAGAAAATCTACTAGGGAAATTACAGCTATGGTTCACTGCAATTAATCTTCATTGACTAGGATAATTTTGAAGTGTAAAGAAACGGGAAAAAATACAAGATATAGCGCGCAGCGGACGACCAAAGAAAACAATAATTAGGGACGATGCTGTCCTGTGAAGAACAACTTTAGCTGTTCGGACCTAAATGCTACAGATTTAACAAAATCATGGTCTGAAGCTATTAGTGTGTGTAAGGGATTGCACATCTACTGTACGAAAAAGATTCTTGAGTTTTAGATTTCGAGGACGCTCAGCTATAAGGAAGCCACTACTCTCGAAAAAGCAAGTATCAAATCAATTGTTTCGGGGCAAACTTGCCTTCCCTCCTGGAGCCTCAATTTTTAAGTGTTTTATTTCAAACCCTTATGTTTTTTGTTCTCAAAACTATATTAATATTTATATTTGTCTATTTTATATTGTAACTATATATATTTTTGCGTGCGGTAACGAGCGTTTACCCTGAACGTTCTTCTCCTGATTCGAGGATGGGTGGTTTCAATACATATAAGTGCGACTTGCATGCGGCCTCTTTCAAATTAAACTATTTTATTTAAAATATTTCAGTTATTATTAACTTAACATCAAAAACATATAAAACAACATTATTTATACTAATGAAACAATTAATTATTTTCTATGCATTATTAGAAGAATATTTAGGGAGTTACTGGGAAACATACTAAATTTAATAACCAGTGGAAATTGTTGAAAATGAATAAACGAAATCAGAGGGGCGGAGTTATGAAAAGAACCAATAGAAGCTATAGTCGCAATTTTCAAAATCTTAATGAATTTGCTATATATAAAAAAAATACTGCATATATTCAGAGCCATAGCAATGTTTTCGGCGCCCTTAGCAAATGAAGTAAATTGATAAAATTTACTTCTCCAAAAGCAAATGAAGAGCAAAAAAAAGGTCCTCACCTCCCAAATTCATGTGAAGACCAAAAAAAAAAAGGTCTACTTCCCAAATTCAAGTGACGAGCAAAAACAAAAGTCCTCAGCTCCCAAAAACTGTAATATTTTCAAAAATCGAAATCGGATAAAAAATTCCTCTCGTACGGTTCCGGTTCATAGCAATATACATTACTTAGAAATTTTTCAGATTTTTTATTTAACCTCTTAGGGTTAAAGAGTATGGGACACTGATTTTTTAGTACTTTTTTAAAAATAAAAAACTACTTACTGTTCCTTTATCTACGTCTTAAGAGCTTTCTTTTGGTACCACACAATAAATTTTCACGTCACAAAGAATCAATATTTTGCGAAAAACCAATTTGATCAAAATTTCCTGTTGAACTATTCCGGTTCCCATCAATGTACATTATTGAGATTTTTTTCAGATTTTTAGTTCAACCCCTCTGGAAGATAGGGTGGGGACAAAAGTTTTTTTCCATTATATTGACAAAAACCCCATAAAAAGAAGTTTTTCAAAAATAAAAATTTGTTTGTGCATCCACGCATTAAGAGGTTTCGTTTGATACCCACTCAAAATTAAAAAAAAATATCTTTATTTTTCCATTAAATACATATATGTTTATATTTAAAAAAAATTGCAGTTAAGGGTTAATATGAATTACTAACTCATAATTATTGTGTTTTCGTTTCATCTGCGCATGGACGTTCTTAATCATTCCACTAAAGGCGAGCGCTCTTTTGATTTATTGACATTGTATTCGAGTTAGTATATTTTTTTGTGTTATAACATTTTTATGACTCTTACAAAAGTAAAAAATGTGGGTTTTACGACTTCTTTGCCTTTCTTACATCCTGTCTTGCCCATCCTTTATCCGTTTGGCCACAATTTATACCGTACATAATGATAGGGTGACCATTCGTCCCGCATTTTAACATTTTGGATTTGGGAGGTGAGGACCTTTTTTTTGCTCTTCACTTGGATTTTGGGAGGTGAGGACCTTTTTTTTGCTCTTCACTTGGATTGCTCCGTCCCGCATTGCCTTCTTAAGAAAATGGGCACCCTACATAAAGACAGATTCACAGACGGTAGATAGAAAGACAGACACATGAGTAACGGTATAAAGGTTTCTTGGTCATACCTAAGACATCCTAAAAAATTGATGTGAAGTGTGAATTTTCACACATTTCGTAGGTATTTAGTAAGTGAATTATGATTATTTGTGATGCCAAAACTAATTTTATGTTAAAATATTTTTTTGTTAATTTTAATTCGAATGGCTAATACCATTATTTGGGTTTCTAAATATTTGCAGTATTTTTTTTTTTATATAACAAGGTTCATTAATATTTTGAAAATTGCGCCTATGGCTTCCATTGGTTGTTTAAGTCATAAACTCCGCCCCTCTGATTTCATATACATTCAAACATAGAATTAAATTATAATTTAAACTCTGCCCACTGGTTATTAAATTTAGTCTTTTAAAAATTAAATGCAACGTTTGCCAAAATATAACTAGAATTTTGACAAAATAATTTAAACAAAATAAAAACAAAAAAAAAACAGAAAATATAAAATTGACGGGATTTGAACAGTAGTTTGCAACTTACGAAGCGAGGACGTTACCACTGGACTACGGATGTTCACTCGTTTGCTGTGTTAAATTGTGGATTAAATATTTTACATATTTTAGATAAAAACACAAAAAATGCGTTATTTTCCGAAAACATAACCTGATCAAAAATTCCCGTTGTACTATTCCGGTTCACACCAATGTGCATTACTTAGAATTTTTTCATATTTTTCGTTTAAACCATCTGGGCTACAGGGTGTGGGACAAAAATTGTTTTTGCACAATTTTGGCAAAAATCAAAATCATTTATTTTACAAAAATAATATTGTGATCGTTAATCCACGTACCAAGGGCTTTCATTTGATACCCTACACAGAATTGTAAAGAAATATTTTTTTTTCGATGAGCATATATTTGTTTATATTTTTAGGGGGATATGTTTTTTAGATGTTTTAGTATTTTTCCTATGTGCGGGTCAAAGAGTTGTATAAGCATGCCAAATTTCAACTCTCTAGGTTTAGCCGTTTGGCTACAATTTTTACCGAATTGACAGACAGACAGACGACAAAATGACGGTATAAGGTTTTTTTTGTAATACCTACGAAACCCTAAAAATGATCATTTTTCTTATATTTTCCCTTATCTTCAATTTTATGTTAATATTTGTTTTAATTATTTTAATATTTTATTTCTAGAATGGATTGACAGACATCTTCAGCGAAGCTATACTAGTTGGTTTAAACGGTCCACAACCCAAAAAGAAAATGTGTTCGATCCTATAAATTAAAATATATTTATATTATCACTATTGTAAATAGTAGCTTCTTAATTTACTTCTTCCAGGACAAAGTAATTTTTAAATAAAATATTATATAAATAAATTTGTTGTTAATAACGGTATTTTAAACATTTCTTTGTATAATAATGCTTACCACATTATTAGTAATATTCCTAGTTCCTTTCCAGAAAGCTGCGGTGTAATTATGTACTACCTCCGTTCCACAATAAGTGAGCTATTTCAATTTCTGCCCAAGAATTGCAGAATTCACTTTAAACCACTAGTAAATTTGTTCAGTTCATAATTGTACTTAATTAATGTGTAGTTGTATCAGAATAATTCATTAAAAATGTTTCCATTGTTGAAGTCCTTAAATTTTTTTAATAGCTCACTTATTTTGGAATTTTTAAATAGGTTTAATAGCTCACTTATTGTGGAACGGAGGTAGTAATAATTAACAGACTAATAGCTAACGATACCCTAATTATGCAAATGCCTAGTTTTAAGAAAGGATTCGGTTTCGGCATTAACCCTTTTAGGCCCAAAATAAATGTTTTCAACAAAAAAGGTATCATTCATTTTATTAAGTTAAAATATTATAAAACTAACATTTTTTAGGACAAATAGAAAAAAACAGTGGTGCAACCAAATAACTACTGGGACACAAGACAAGCACTTGTAATTTTCATGGTATTTAATAACAGTTTTTTTTTTTTTTTTTTTTTACATTTAGACAAAATCCTACCCTACACACTGTGCATCTCCACTTTGTACAATGAGGCTCACTTTTTGTACTGCAGGATCCGCAACTAATCGAGATATCTAACTTCATTTGGTACCTGAACGTTAAATTTTATAAGATTAGATATTCTATATAAGATTCCCGGTCAGAAGGAATATCTCCAAGCAACGTTTCAAACTCACTCGATAAAGCTCTGTTATTTTTTCCTGAAATTAGCGCAATTTCATATATCCCTGTGGTTATGCCGCGAAACCACGTTACAAAGTGCGAAAATTTAGACATAAAAACAAATCCATAAACAATTTATCACATATTACTACCTGACCATAAATCACTAATAAATTTACTTACCAGTCATTGCAATCTGCTAATTGTGTAAAATTTAAAAGTTTATTACAATTTTGAACTGTTTGATATGCCAACTTACTCTACTGTGTACCGCTTTGAGATCGTGCTATAAGAAATGACCTAGCGTTAGTAGTTTTATGGCGTTGCAACTGGATATCATGTAATAAATTATTTTAAAAGTGGTTTTTCTGTGAAACCAGTAGGAACAAAAGGGTTAAGGGACGATTTACTCTATTTAAAACTAATTATAAGAGATTTACTGCATTCCAAAACTTACTATATAAGTAGAGTCCTGCAAATCCGCGGATTACCCGCAGATATCCGCCATTTTTCTGCGGATGCGGATAAATTATCATTTAAATCCTGCGGATGCGGATCGGATGCGGATTATATATCATATCCGCGTGAACATAAAATCTTCTGGTGGACGCCTCTTCCTACGGAAGACGCGTTTAGAACCCCAAAAATGTATTGCTGGCATTTGTATTGTGCTTATGGCAAGAGTGAAATAATAATACGTTACGGCACTTTTTACTTTTTTTACTCTTCCCATAAAAACCTACTTTACGCTTACTTAAATAGTTAAATATAGTAGAGTTTATATAACAGTCGTAGATACAACACTTTCTTTGGATTTATTGCGTTTATTAATTTAAAAATAATTATGTATTGCATTTTTGGAAATATTAGTAAAAATTAACCATGGTAATTTGCCACATTTAAAAACATATAAGCTCATATCAAATTAAAAAAAATAAATAAAAATATCTTAAAATTCTTGAAATCGTCATATAACTTTCATCTTTTAATAATAGGACGAATTTAAGAAATTAGTTTTATTATTAAGAACTTATTTTTTTTTAAATTTGCTGATCTTATAGGACTTTCCTTGTTATTTATTGGTCATAAATGTGATAAATTAATCTGTTTAATTATTTCGCTGCTCTAAAACAATAGTGAGATATCTTAAAAAAATAAGTTTCTGAGATATTGCTGTTTCAAGTTTTACATTTTATAAAAAACTTGGTTTAAAAGTCGAATAATTGTAAATTCCATCTTTATTTTTTAATCTATATAATCTCAGTACGACGTCAGATAGAAAACATATTTCTGGACAAAGTAATATTAATGTGATAAAATTAAAAAAATTTAAGTAGTGTTTTAAAACAGCGATATGTTAGATATTTCCAAACAGACGGCAAATCCTGTGCGGATATTTTTGCGGATGCGGATTTTATATTTACAAAGGCTGCGGATGCGGATCGGATGCGGGTCCTGTCTATGCGGATGCGGATCGGATGCAGATACAGAAAAACGTATCCGCGCAGGGCTCTATATATAAACTTTGTCTTTGTGCCTTGGGAGCGTCAACATGTCATCAAATAATAGACAGAACAAACTATGCGAAGAAACACGGTATTCAATCATTTTTGCCATAAAGAAAGAAAATCTACTAGGGAAATTACAGCTATGGTTCACTGCAATTAATCTTCATTGACTAGGATAATTTTGAAGTGTAAAGAAACGGGAAAAAATACAAGATATAGCGCGCAGCGGACGACCAAAGAAAACAATAATTAGGGACGATGCTGTCCTGTGAAGAACAACTTTAGCTGTTCGGACCTAAATGCTACAGATTTAACAAAATCATGGTCTGAAGCTATTAGTGTGTGTAAGGGATTGCACATCTACTGTACGAAAAAGATTCTTGAGTTTTAGATTTCGAGGACGCTCAGCTATAAGGAAGCCACTACTCTCGAAAAAGCAAGTATCAAATCAATTGTTTCGGGGCAAACTTGCCTTCCCTCCTGGAGCCTCAATTTTTAAGTGTTTTATTTCAAACCCTTATGTTTTTTGTTCTCAAAACTATATTAATATTTATATTTGTCTATTTTATATTGTAACTATATATATTTTTTGTTTTTATTTATTTTACATCGGGCTATTTCTGCAACGAGGCTAAAACCGCACGCAAGTCGTACGTATGTACTGAAACCGGATACAGTGTAACCGTAGCCTAAAGCTACGGTTACACTGTATCCGTGCGTGCGGTAACGAGCGTTTACCCTGAACGTTCTTCTCCTGATTCGAGGATGGGTGGTTTCAATACATATAAGTGCGACTTGCATGCGGCCTCTTTCAAATTAAACTATTTTATTTAAAATATTTCAGTTATTATTAACTTAACATCAAAAACATATAAAACAACATTATTTATACTAATGAAACAATTAATTATTTTCTATGCATTATTAGAAGAATATTTAGGGAGTTACTGGGAAACATACTATAACTAAGATCTTGAAATATCTCCTTTATTGTTATAGCAGAAACGTGTATAACAAAAATTTTTTAGAATAAAAAAACAAATATTCTTGCCCGATGTACTTTTTCATCTGGATGAATAATAATTTTTACATGAATCTCGGAAACGGACAGACAGAAATGGATTTTTTGTTGATTTTGTCGGACAGAAACAAACCTATTTGTTTCTGTAGAACTCCCAAGAAAAGAAGAAAACAAAATAAATAAATAATCCCCATTGTTATGCAGCAGCATATTAACAATTCTATTCTGCTTCTAATTTTTTTTTTCCAAAATTGGTCTTTGAATCAAAACTAATAATTTTGGCCTGCTGGATGCATAAAAAAAACAAACATGTTTGTGCGTCGACGCAAGTTACCGCACGCAAGTATGCACGTAGTATAACCATGCTCATTTAACTTCGTGCGTTTGTTTTGTTGTCAGTTCTCGTACGTTCACACACTAAGGCTACGGTTACACTGTATCCGTGCGTGCGGTAACGAGCGTTTACACTGAACGTTTCTGTCCTGATCCGGAGACGGGTGGTTTCAGTACATACTGAACAGCAAAAACATATAAAACAACATTATTTATAGTAATAAAACAAATTATTTTTGTTATATGCATTTTTAGATGAATATTTGGGGAGTTCCGAGGTTATCTTGAAACATCTCCATTATTGTTAACAGCAAAAATGTGTATGATCTCCAATTGTTTAGAATAAAAAAACAAAAATTATTGTCCGAAGTACTTTTTCATCTGGATGAATAATAATTTTTACGTGAATCTCGGAAAAAAACAGACAAAAATTAATTTTTTGTTGATTTTTTCGGACAGAATCAAACCAATTTGTTTGTGTAGAACTTCAAAGAAATTTAGAAAACAAAATAAATAAATAAACAGATACATAACGAAATAAAAAAATCCCCATTGTTATGCAGCAGCATACTAACAATTGTATTCTTCTTCTAATTTTGTAAAAAAAGGTCTTTGGATCAAAACTCACATTTTTGACCTGCAAAGCAAGTATGCATGTACTGTAACCATGCTCATTTAACTTCGTGTGTTTGTTTTGTTGTCAGTTCTCGTGCGTTAAAAAAATCGCACGTTTTCGCATCCAATGTAACTGCACACTAAGACGTCCTCCATTCATTTCCATCCTTGCCCTGATTCATACAACGCATCTTCTCTTGATCCTTCTTTAAATTTCTCCTCTTTCTTGATATTTTCTTAAATTAGTTTAAATAGCGTTCTGTAATTTTGAAATTTGTAAGTGTTAGGTAGCGTTGTGGTCAACTCACTCGCTTTATATGTGGAATCGTGAGTTCGATCCCCAGTACAGGCAAAAGATGTTTCAAAACAAATTCTTGACCATTGCAACCGTAGGCCCACTCAGCCTTCCCTTAAGGCTGCTTATAACCCCCACAGGTTACTAGTTTTTATACAAAACTAACAATATGAAATAAAATTAGTATCAACCTATACATCAAATTTTGCACCGAATTTGTATCTATCTAATATGATAGTTTTAACTGTAGAAACATTTATAGTAAAAATATTATCGCTCAATAACTTAAAAATAGACATCAGCAATATTGTTCTGTAATTTTTTAAATCTTTTTGTAGGTTTCGAATAACTTATATTTATATAGTTTTGTGTAGAAATGTTTAAATAATACGTCATTTTTTTTTCGACTTTTTGATTACTTATAGTTCAGATCCTTCGTTGAAAAATATTATACATAAAGATAATAGAATGGCACTTGGTACACGTATTCTTCACGAAAAATAAATCATTTTTAACCCGTAACACCAATTTTGAAAACCGCGACAGATTCAAGAGGGCGGCAAAAATAGAGTACCAAGTACAATAACTATAAGTAATTTTCACAATACAACAAAATAGCTACAATCATATTTGTAGAATGAAGCTTTAGGTACAATTTGCCGCATCGTACGCATATATGCGTCGATTGGTTTACAAGATGGCGTCTATAATGCAATTTGCTTATTTACAACTACCTAACAGTTTTTTCTACAGTTAAAAATATCCTATTAGGTAGATAAAATATCGCTGCAGATTTTGATATATAGATTGTTATTAATTTTATTTCCGATTATTAGTTTTGTATAAGAAACTATTGAGGACTATAGGGTTGTGCGCCGCCTTAAATGAGTACCTGTATCTCTCAATTAATATTCGGGAACATGGTCCGTGATTCAAAGGGCACGTAAAGCCAGCAGTCTCGGCTACCGTAAATAGTAGTTGTTAGATTTGGGCGGGCTCACATCAATGCTCTGGTATTTTAAGGTTGATCTCCCGAAATTATCTAGTCAAGAGTTGATTCAGGAAACACATACTGAGAAACCCCGAGCTAAAAATGAATGCAAATATTGTTGGTTCTAAAATCTTATACATGTTGATTCATAAATCCTTATCAAATATGTAACTGGCATATCTTCAGATAACTTTGAACAAAGTATGAAACAGACAACAGATTAGCAATGGTGGAGTAAAGTAGAAAACACCTTAAAATTATCCACAAATTAACGTAAGTATATCATTTAAAACGCTAGTTAATTATGATAAATATAATACTGTTATTACTCATCAGACGGGAAATAGGTTACAACTTCTTGATAAAAATTACAGCATATTTTACTATATAGTCATGACAATGCAGTCCTTAAAATGTGTCGCGGTTGGAGATGGATATATTGGCAAGAATGCAATGTTTTTAAGGTACGTATGCATATTTTCTAAGTAAACAGGCGTGTTACGTCAATATTTTATTTAGGATGTGTCTTATCTTATAACTGCTAATTTTTAATGTACTGGAAATATCTTTTATCAAGAATTATTTCAAGTGTCAGCAGATTTTATATATTACGTGTTGTTTTGAATACAGCTGTCAAACACCTAACGCCAATGGTTGGGACCATGGGTGCCCGCAGTAACAGGCAAGGGGGGCCCTTGCTTCCCTGAAGTCTCCCCTTTTCAGTGTTTTATTCAATAGCGGCTGGTGGGCAGAGATGGGCGTCTACGCGTAAACTTGAATTTTTTACTTCTACGTGTAAATTTACCGTAGACAGCGTAGAGAAGTGTAGACTGTGTAGACACGTAGAATCTAGCGTAGAATAATGAAAAATGAGGTTATGTAACGTTTAAAAAATAAAATAAGTAGAAGAAGTAAAGAACTCAAATTTAATATTTTTGACAGCTTCCTGATTCTTCCTGATTAAAACAACTGCTAACTTTTAATTTTAATTTTAGTTTAGTAGTTCATACAGACAGAAACCAAGTAATTTATATAGTCCATAACAACTTACGATTTGTGAGATAACATTTTTGGAAACAATATATGTAATTAGAACTACATAAAATTGAAATAAACATAAACATTAAAGTAAATTTAAACTATTATCATTCTATTATTTCAAATATTACATTTAAACGTACTGCACATGTACAGTTTACATTCTACATTCGACAGGTAAACAAAGACATATTCTACTTGACATGTTTACGCGTAAAATCTACATTAGTCTACATCAGTGGTTCTCAACCTGGGTGCCGCAATAACATGAATAACATGAAAAGGGTGCCGCGAGCTTTTCAAAATAAATTCGCCGCTATTCTCGGAATCGAAGAAATATTTATCGTTTATAAATTTTCGAATGATCTTTAAATACATATTATGTACTTGTAATATTATTGTTTTTTTTTCCAACATCACAATTATACTTTTGATTGATTATACTTTAAATTGACTAAATAGTGACATATTTAATAGTAGGGTACCGCGAAGATCTCATATTTTGCATAGGGGTGCCTTCACCTAAAAAAGGTTGAGAACCACTGGTCTACATCATGTATTCTACGCGCCCATCACTGCTGGTGGGTAAAATATTTGGGGGTACACTTTTTGATAAATATATTGCAGTGTCCAGCCTACGGCCCGCGGGCTGAAACTGGCCCAATAATAAGTTTCAAACAGCTCGCATGAATTTTCTACCCCTTGATTTTTTAGAATCACCCTTCCTCAAAAGATTTTTGGAATTTCTCCACTCCCTCTGTCCGTAATTGATTTTCAGATCTTCTTACCCACGTTCTAAAATGATTTTCAGAATTTCGCCCACCCGTCCTCTGTGTATTTTAAATATCTGGTCCCCAATCTTATTGAATCTGGCCTGTGAAACATATTTAGAATTCATATACACAATGTATTACGGTAGAGGGAACACGATTTTCTCAAAATAGCGATGTGTAAGTTGGCGAAAAAATTTAAAGACCATAATGATATTAAAAGTGATTAAAAATATTTCGCTTTCAAATTATACTTCCAAGTACGACTTGAAAGTGAATATTTTTTTATAAAACTCCGAGCTATAGATAGTTCAATCACCGGTCGTTAAAAAAAATTGTAGCTCTTGGTGCCCCATTCTAAATTATTACCATTGTTTTTTACTGAACTATCTATTACTGTTCTATTTCCATTTTTGTTCGATTGTGAAATATCCAATTTTGGCCAATGGGGACCAATATTATTTATTATATATATAAAAGCCCTAATTTCTGTGTATTCTCGTAATGCTAAGTTCTTAGGTGCTAGCGGGGTTTGAGGTGTGTGGTCGGTCGTTCCCCACCAGTCAGAGCGACGTTCTCCGACAGCAGCTTACTTAGGCTAAGTACATAGTGAAGCAGAGAGCAAAGCAGCGATGAAAGCGGAGAGTGAAACAGCGAAAGAATGTCGCGCTTATAAAAGAGTGTCTACACATAGTGACGCGTTTAAAATTGAGCAGAAAGTTCACAAAATTGTAATGGATTTTTTACTAACAGAAAACTCTGCCTTGAAAATTTGGTATTTACTAAAAAATAAAAATAAACACTCTAGAAGGTGCAATGTTCACAGAATAAGTAAAAGTAGACATATACTTACATGGTGAATTTCATCAATCTATATGCAACTCCGCGAACATCCAGAAAAGTTTCATTCTTATTTTCGGGTGAGTATTTTAACGTTTGATTATATTTTGGAAAATATTCATTCTATTCTCAATATCCATTTTAAACAACTATTTTAGCAACGATGATAGCAGAGAAATCAAAATTGATTGATCGCGTCGCTTTGCTCGACTATAACAACGATATAACCTCGCTGCAGTACGCTCCACTATGCGCGTGTTAACAGGAATTCATTTATTTAATTTCGCCGCTTTTCTCTCTGCTTCACTATGTGTTTAGCCTTAGCGAGAATATAGCTCTTAGCTCTCCAGTCAGTATATACCTTGGCTTAATTAAAGAATGTTGTGTCAATTAACGTTATGCCCGCGGGCCGTGTCTGGCCCGATACTTATTTTTAACCGACACGCATTGAGCGGCTTTTTAGGGTTTCCTAGGTATAATCAGAAACAGCTATACCATTGATGTCCAGCATATGGCCCGCGGGTCGTACCCGGCCCGATATTAATTTTTAAACAACACGCATTAAGCAGCTTTTTAGGATTTCCTAAGTATAATCAAGAAACGTTTTTGTTTTGTTAATATACGCAGAATCATGCAAATTTTAATAATTGATTCCTGCTTATATTGATTTTTATTCGATATCAGTTTGCCAACGTTGTTGGCAACGGGTCTGCTAGTTAATAATATAGTTTCATAGTTAAGCACCTGACTAAGCACGTTATACAACTCGTCGCTGTTGCCCTTTTCAGTTCATTTTAATTATTTTCGTAGATAAATACATTAGAAATCGCATGTGGCAACACTGTACCGGGATACTAACGTGTAGTGTCCTTCTAAGCGTTGTTTTCTAGATCTAAATTTTTAAAATCTAACACTTATATAAAAAAGTCTTTGAATTAGAAATAATAAAAATAAATATACGCAGATATATTTAGCTACAGTCTGTTCCAAACGCTTAAGCGGAACTAGATTTTGCAATCTAGTTACTTTCGGCCGTTTTGTTTAAGCTTTGTAAATCATACTTTCAATAAACATTTTTTGGTTAAGGTTAATATCATTTTAAAATGTCATTTTCTATATATTTTGATTTTTTGTGTCATTCTTAATACAAATTTCCCATTTATTTATTTTTTTGTCATTAAAATATCTAAAAAAAATATTTAATTTTGACATATGTCATTCGTTTCCATGGTTTCATTGTTGGAATTTTAAATTTTGACATCTCAACGTGAAAAATGAAATATCCCAAGCAAGGTCCCTTCTCGTGACAACCTAAAAGAACTAAATTCCCATTTAGTTCCGCTTAACCGTTTGGAACAGACTGTAGTTTAATTTTAAAGTATAAATAAGATTTTAAATTCAGTTTTTCTTATTAAATTTTTTTAGGAGGACACTGTCCCAGGGCCGTCCTGTCTTAGCCGCCACTGGTTTGATTCCAAACTCTCATGCTTTTGTTCTCACATTTATTTATTTTTTATATTGTCTATTTTATATATTTATATTATAACTAATTTTATTATAATATTGTCTATTTCATACCTACAGTCTGTTTCAAACGATTAAGCGGAACTAAATTTTGCAATCTAGTTACTTTCATCGTTTAAATCGTGCTTTTCGACCGTTTTGTTTAAGCTTTGTAAATCATACTTACAATACACATTTTTTGGTTAAGGTTAATATCATTTTAAATTGTCATTTTCTTTATATTTTGATTTTTTGTGTCATTCTTAATACAAATTTTCCATTTATTAATTTTTTTGTTATTAAAATATATATAAAAAAAATAATTTAATTTTGACATAGGTCATTCGTTTCCATGGTTCCATTGTTGTAATTTTAAATTTTGACATTGCAACGTGAAAAATGAAATAACCCAAGCAAGGTCCCTTGTCGTGACAACCTAAAAGAACGAAATTCCCATTTAGTTCCGCCTAAGCGTTTGAAACAGACTGTACGAGGGTGTCACTAACTATAAGTCCTAACAAAATCTAAGAGATGGCGCTAGTAGTAACGAAACAAGTTTGTTTTTGAAAAGTACCGTCTTTCAATAGACAGCTGTCAAATTTTCAGCCATATCCATCGCGTGGTTTCATTTTACAATCGGTTGAATCAAACAACTTTTGTTATTTTTGAACAATGGAAAAAACACTTACATTTGAAAGGTAAAACACTGAAAGAAATCAAAGCCGAGTTGGATGAAGTTCATGGCACATCTGCACCAGAGTTTAAAACTGTTTACAATTGGATGAATGAGTTTAAAAGTAGTCGTACATCCACAAGTGATGATCATAGTTCGGGACGTTCACTTGAGGTGACTACGCCAGAAATGGGTATATCGCACAGGCATATCATATGGCTCAGTGGTGTCAATATTTCACGAAAAATAGAGTATGAAAAATATATCGGCAAGATGGGTACCGCGTTTGCTCACAGTGGAGAATAAACGCTATCTTGTGGTGGAGTGAATGGCTGGTTGGGGCATTTCCGTTGCAATCCTAACGAGTTTCTGCGTCGATACATAACCGTTAATGAAGCATGGATCCACCACTATACTACAGAGAAAAAGGAACAGTTGAAACGGTGAGTTCCTGGAGCGATCCAAAGAAGGCGAAGACGGTGAAAATGTCCGTACGGTTTTTCGGGATATCCGCAGAATCAACCACATTGACTACCTGGAAAAAAAACTAACGATAAATGGAGAGTATTATGCGTTGTTATTGGACCAGTTGTGCGAAGAAATCACGAAAAATCCCACATTTGACCAAGAAGAATCCTTCAAGACAATGCACGGATGCACACTTACCAGGTCTACAAGTATGAAATGCGGATTTTTTTCAAACTTGCCGCGCAAACAGTGTGTATATTTCAAAGTTTCAACACATATGGCGTTTTGTTAAGCTATCATTAAGTGTCAAATGCGTATAGGTTATAATTTGAAAAGTGATCATATAGTTTTGTTTTACTGTATTAAAAATGTCAATTTTGTGCCAAATAAAGAGCATTCGCGGACAGTACTACTGTTTTGTTTTCATTTGAAAAAAACTGCTGCTGAATCATACCGACTGCTTCGAGAAGCTTAAGGTGAATATGCTCCATCGCAAGATACGTGTGAACGATGGTTTCGGCGTAACAAAAGTGGTGACTTTGATCTTCCAGACAAAGAACATGGAAAACCTCCAAAAAAATATGAAGATACAAAATTGGAAACATTGCTACAGGAAGACAATCTACAGATAGTCAATCACAAAAACAACTAGCAGAGCAGTTAGGCGTTAGTCAACAAGCTGTTTCCAATCGCCTACGAGAGAAGGGTAAGATCCAGAAAGTCGGCAGATGGGTTCCACATGCATTGAATGAGAGGCAGATGGAAAAACGCAAAAACACTTGTGAAATTTTACTTGCACGATACAAAAGAAAGTCTTTTTTGCATCGTATCATTACTGGCGATGAAAAATGGATTTATTTTGAAAATCCCAAACGCAAAAAAATCATGGGTGAACCCAGACTCACCATCCACATCAACTGCAAGACCGAATCGCTTTGGCAAAAAGACAATGCTCTGTACTTGGTGGGACCAAAAGGGTGTGGTCTATAACCTGGTGAAACAGTTAATACCCAACGCTACCAACAACAACTGATCGAATTGAATCATTCGCTGCTCATAAAACGACCAGAATACGAAAGAAGACAGCACAAGGTAATCTTTCTTCACGATAACGCTCCATCACATAAGGCAAAAGCAGTTTGCAACACATTAGAGGCACTCAAGTGGGAAGTGCTACCCCATGCCGATTACTCACCAGACTTGGCCCCTTCAGATTACCACTTGTTCGCATCGATGGGTCACGCACTTGCCGAGCAGCACTTTTGTTCACATGAAAATGTGAAAGAATGGCTAGATGAATGGTTTGCGGGGAAAGGGGAAGAGTTCTACTGGCGAGGTATTCACAAATTGCCTGAAAGATGGGAAAAATGTATAACTTCTAATGGAGCATACTTTGAATAAATAAACTTTTACTGTTCTTTTGAGTTTAATGTGTTTTATTTAAAAAAAAAATCCGCATTTCATACTTGTAGACCTGGTATGCAGTTTCGATTGCGAAAATGCATGAATTACGCTTAGAATTGTTGCCGCGTCTACCGTATTCACCAGATTTAAACCCCAGCGACTTTTCCATTATAAAATATACATGTGTCCCAGGAGAATATTAAACTTCAAGTAGGTGTGAGCCTTTCTTAGTTTTAGGCAAAAAAAAAATGTTATACCAACATATAGGTTGGATTCGAAAAATCGTGTTTACTACTGTTCTGTGATGTTATGTCATTTTTTGTTTAGAATAAATATTGAAATATCAATTTTTACAGGTACAAAAACGATGAATTTAAAACTGAATATATACCAATCGTAGCTGAAACCCATGAAATTGTTGTCGAACTAGATGATGAAGTAGTTAAAATAAATGTCTGGGAACTAGCAGGTAAAATTTAAAAAAAAATCACAATCTCAAAATTACATATTATAATTAGTACTTAGAATGAACGTAAATATTTGTTATACGTAACTGTACATTAACGTTCACAACCTTCTAAATTAATACTTATATTTATAAATTAAAATTAGGAGTTTGTAGAGTCCAAACTCTTACGTTAATTTATAATTGACGCATACGCAGTAAGAATCTGTCTTAACCTAAAAATTTCTATGACTATATTGTTTTGTTTCTAACCATATCTTTCTGGTTTCTATGAGCATAGATATAAATTTCTCCTCCATTGTAATTCTTTTCAAACTATAAAACACTCAAACCTCATTAGCAAATATAAACAGCTGTTAAAGATCGATAAAGTAGAAATCAATAGAAATTTACCGGTACAAAGCTGTCAGTGTCTTAATTTCTTAATTTACATTGTGAATACTACTTTATTTCAAAGTACAAATTTAACGTTAATTCTAATCTATAATTTTGAGGTTGTGAATGCAGAATAAGGCTTATTGTAAATAAGTAACATACGTTCATTAAAATAATAATAATAATAATAACAAATCGCAGCAGGCCATGGAAAATTAACGTAGGTCTGTTAAGAAGCAACCAATGTCAGGCGTCGGAACGAAGCCTGACATTGCTTATGTAAAATTTTGCAAACAAGATTTCATGAAATTAAAGATGTTTTGCTTTAAATCAGGGTCCCCAACATGATTATTTAGGTTCCCGAATGTCTATATTCGCTACTGAGTCGGCGTGATCTTTTTTTTTTTTAATTTTTGGCCTTGGCTACTGATGGCCATAAACCAGTATACCTTTATTTTTATTTTGAGTACATTAGTAATTTTATGAGAAATACAAACATCAAAGCAGTCAAATGCGCTGATCACTACACCATAGCGACCGGCATTTGTTTTTAGGCATCTATTTATAGCATATACTTTATTTTAAAAAATACGCTCATGGGTACTGAATAATTAGATTTTTAATTGGTCATTGCATATATTTGTCCGGTTTCTATTAATGAGATTGGTTTATGTCTATTAGTTATAAAGCTTAATTAATACCTATAGTACAGTGAGATCATTAATTCCTGGGCGTTATGTAATAACAGAAACATTTAGTTACAAAACTTATTTCCAAAGAAATGTACACATAGGTGTAGATTCTATTTTTATTACTTTATACGAATTATTTATTAAATGAACACTGTTTTTCTCTACACGCCAATGAGTTAATAACAAATATGAAGTTCGCAACGAATGATCGTTGCTCCTCGGGTGAGTTCGGGTCAACGAAGTAATCTGATTGGTTCTTTGTAAAGTTGTGACTTTCAGCTGTGCATTGGAATACACTTTTGATATTTTTAAACTCACTGTTTACTGTTATGTAACTCTCAGGAATTAATAATCTTAATAGGTATGTTCGATTTGAACATTCGCGTTATACTGCTAAACGCTAGCAGTAAAACGCTGCAGTTAGCAGTTTACTGCTAAAAACTGGTAACATACAGCGAGTTTAATTTTCTGTTCGATTTGTTTATACGTAAAGAATAAGAAGTACGTCTGACGTAAATGTTAAATTTACAGTTTAATGTTTAATTTAAACAGATATCAGATAACTTTCTAGGTTAAGAATATTTTTACGATTTGATTCAGCGATTATCTTGTGTGTCGAAAGGGTGAAAAATATTAGATATATTTAATGGATCTTGAAATATTTCAGATCCAGAATCATTTGATTCAGATTTAGATTTTTCGAGTTCGGATGATGAAGTTATGAACTGTATTTGCCAGGTTTACAAAATGCCCCAGGATAAAAAAACTGAAAAATTTTGTAGAAACTATTGTCCCAGGATATTCAGAAAAAGAATTTGTAAGACATTAGTCATCAAAGAATATACTATAAATATAAAAAAATATATGCTAACCATATTCCTGTCAATAAAAGTCAAAAACAAAGTAGAAGTTGTACCAACCATTTTTTCTTTATCTATGGTACCAAATAATCCGCAAGAGAAGCAGCTGTAACTTTTTCGCAGTAGCGTCATAAACCGACAGTAAATGCGACAAATCGAACAGATTTGCAGTTACTACGTAACAAAACGAACAGATTTTTTTAACTCGGCAGTAAACAGTAACTGCAAATGTGCAAATCGAACACACCTACTGTAGTTCATATATGCATAACGAAATTTTATAAAATCAATAAATAAATTCTTACATCAATTATTTCAGGGCAAGAAGACTATGATCGACTAAGAAATCTGCATTATCCTAATACGAATATTTTTTTAATTTGTTTCAAAGTAGTGGCTCCACCATCGTTTTACAACGTTAAAGCAAGGGTTGGTATTTTTAACTTTAAGTTTTTTAGTAAGCAAAAAAAAAATAAATAAATAAAACACAATGAAGAATGCAGAATGAAGAATGCATAATCATCAAGCACTGTCTATCATTCTGTAAATCGTATTTATTCTTGTAATCAAAAACTTTATCAGGAGTACGTGGTGTTACGCCTACCTTTTAACTAGCAAGAATTACTAATGAACATATTTGAAAATTTTAGTTAATTTCAAATAATATTACTTATTTTTATGCCAAAATTAAACCAAAGAAACAGGGAAACCAATGAACTTCACATAACCATACTTTTAACTTTTTACTAAAATTTTAGTGGATACCTGAATTAAAAAGACACAATCCCAAAACACCAATATTATTAGTTGGGTTACAAACAGACTTGAGGACAGACGAAGAATGTCTCACCAGGCTAAAGGAGCAGGGCGAAGAACCAATAACCAAGGAACAAGGCATTAAATTAGCCAAAGAAATTAAAGCAGTTAAATACGTTGAATGTTCAGCAAAAACAAAAGTACGTAAATGATAAACGATAGGAACAGTTTTTAAATTATGGTACAATTCTGTGCAAATATATACGCTTAAGAAACTGTCCGTAATAACACATTAAACAACTCCTTATGTTAGGTTTCCACATGCAAAGATTATTGGCGCCAATTTAATTGCATATAGAAACATGCGCCAATGAAAGTATGAAGAAGTTATACTTTTTGGCGCCAGTTAGCCAAAAAGCACGTCAATGCAATGGCAAAAGCTTTAAAAAAATTATCTTCGGAGCTAATAATTCATTTTCTGGAGGCATATGAGCAATATCCATGCCTCTGGAATCATAAAATTCCATCCTATAAATATCGAAATAAAAAAGATGATGCATTAAGAAAAATTGTTGTGATTATGTATGACACAGTCAAAGATTTTGATGTAAAATCTGTAATAGCTAAAATACACAGTATTAGAAATGCCTACACCCTAGAACAGCGTTTCTCAACCGGGGGGCCGCGAAGTCTTACAAGATCGAAACATGAAAATATAATAAAAATTCACTCAATTTTGCAAGATATAATTTTATTCATAGCAATAAATTCGAGTATCTTATATTTATATTCATAAAAATATACCTTTCATAACATAAATAAAATAAATATTCTATTTATTTTTATATATAATATACTTATTTGACAACTAATTTAAACTACAGGTTATTGCAAACGTTTAAGTTGTCACTAGCTAACTTTATAATGAGTAAATTGGCTTTTACTAAACAAAATGATCAAAAGCTACATTCAATCGATAAAAATTACTAGATTTGAAAATCTAATTCCGCTTTAACCAAAGAAACAGACTATAAGTAGACTATATCAAGGTCAAATTTGGTGCGCGTTGGAGGTACTTCAAGTATTTTCTAGTTGTACTTTGAAGTAAGTACTTGAAAGTGCAATATTTTTTATTATTTTTTTTTTTATTGCTGTACGAGCTACAGATAACTCAAGAGAAAGGATGCGAATGTGTTTAAATTAAAATGGAAGGCACTTTGAACACTTGTAAATAAAAATATTTTACTTTCAAGTCGTTATAGGGAAAATAATCGTCATTTAAAAATATCACAGTTTTTGTCAACCGTAAAAGATATTTAAAAAAAAAAAATGTTTAAGTAAAAGTTGTTGAAAAGCTTTATCTAAAGATATCCAACATGACATACGTTCCCATTTATAAATTCGAAATTGTCCTTGATATCCTGTACTTTTTTTTTCCGGAAAATTTCAATATTACCATTCAATTTTGTCGATAAATTTTAGTTCAAAATTTTTCCCAACTTGCTCACACGTCGCCTTTTCGAAAAAACTCGTGTTCCCATTATCTTGAAACACCGTAATATAGGGCCGCAGACAATATTTACATAATTTCGGGGGGTCCCAGGTCAGAAAAGGTTGAGAAACACTGCCCTAGAACATCTTAAATTTTCTTGCGTCATTCTCAAATGATTAAAATATGCTTCCTGATCTTCATAACCTACTTATGTCTTCAATTAAGGTGCGTTCGGCACATAGGCGCCCGCAAGGGGGGGCAAGATGGGTCAGTTGCCCCCCCCCCCCCTAGATTTCGGAACCAATTACCAATTCGTATCTTAGAAAAAAAAAATATATATATTATTTAAATATAAAATTCATAAAAAAAAAATTGATGTGAAGTGTGAATTTTCACACATTTCAGGATTTCACGTATTTAGTAATTGAATGATGATTATTTGGGATGCCAAAACAAATGTTATGTCAAAATATTTTTTTATGAATTTTAATACGAATGCCTAATACCATTATTTAAGTTTCAAAATATGTGCAGTATTTTTTTTATATAGCAAGGTTCATTAAGATTTTGAAATTTGCGCCTATGGCTTCCATTGGTTGCTTAAATCATAAGCCCCGCCCTCTGATTTCGCATACATTCAAACATAGAATTAAATTATAATTTCAACACTTCCCACTGGTTATTAAACTTACGCTTTTAAAAATTAAATGCAACATTTACAAAAATATTACTAGAATTTTGACAAAATAATTTAAACAAAATAAAAATGCAAAAAATAACAGAAAAATTAAAATTGACAGGAATCGAACTGTAGTTTGCAAATTACTACGCGATGACACTACGCACTACGCTACGGGCGCTTACTTAGTTACTGTGTTACATAGCGAATTAAATATTTAACATATTTTAGTTAAAAACATAAAAAATGCGTTATTTTCCGAAAACATAATCCGATCAAAAATTCCTGTTGTACTGTTCCGATTCACACCAATGTACATTACTTGGAATTTTTTCAGATTTTTAGTTTAATCCATCTGGGCTATTAAACTATCGGGACAAAAAATTGTGTGCACAATTTTGGCAAAATACGCGTCAAAATAATTTATTTTGCAAAAATAAAATTTTGGTCGTTAATCCACGTACTAAGGGCTTTCATTTGATACCCTACTCAGAATTTAAAAAATATATATTTTTTTTTTCAGCACATATTTGTTTATATTTTTAGGGTGATATTTTTTTTTAGATGTTTTAGTATTTTTCCTATGTGCGGATCAAAGAGTTGTATAAGCATGTCTAATTTCAACTCTCTAGGTTTAGCCGTTTGGCTACATATTTACCGAACAGATATACATACAGACAGACAGACTGACAGATAGACAGACGACAAAATGACGGTATAAGGGTTTTTTGGTCATACCTACAAAACCCTAAAAACGATTGTTTATTATTATATTTTTGCTTTCGCAACTTTGGCTATTAGCCAGGATAGTTCTTATTTACTTAATCGATGATTTTAACTATAAAGAACACATTTTTAACTAGAAAATATATGTCAGACCCGCCACGTGGAAAGCATTGTTCGAATATGATATCTATATCTATGTTTTGTCTTGCCCCCCCCCCTAGAATAATTTCTGCGGGCGTCTATGGTTCGGCATAAGCTAATAATCTACACATTCTGCATAATTTACACAAGAAGCGTTCGTCATAAAGTTTCTGTGTGCTTTGTGCTACAGAAAGTTTGTTCGGCATATACTGTGCAGTTAGTGTTGCGCAATCGTCACAAGTTCAGATCGTACGGCAGTCTGTGCAATAGTGTTTTTCGAGGTAAAAATACAAAGTTATTATTTCTACAAAACAATATGAGTTGAAACAATAAAGATATCATTGTTTATGCCTGCAGCATTTGCAAAATAAATAGTATAGACATGAACCTCATGATGGCACATGTAAATACACTCAAAAAGACTTAAAATTTTATGGATACAAGCGGAAATGTACTTTAAATTAATTTGTAGTCATGTTTGGAACAGTACTCTCCGCATATCCAAACACTTTTTCCAAAATATTTTCTGGTTTGGAAAATTCTTCTGAATTGCTTCCTCATCAAATAAAATTTTGTTTTATATTACTTAAAAGCATCATAAAACTTTCATGCGCCATTTATATATTATCGTACAAAACAATTAGCAGGAGACATACTTGATGTAATCACACACATATAATTCATTTGTTTACAAATATATATATAACAAAGCTTTCGTCTTTGACTTTTTGCACAGTATGCACAGTGGTCACGTGACAAAAAACTTTTACAGCACATAGTTAACACTGCACAGTTATGCCGAACGCACCTTAAATTATTCGATGCACGGAAAACATCCCTGCGAGAAATCCATTTACGAACCCACTATCTATGCTGTCGTTTCTTACTTTTTAGTATTTTTTGGAGCTGAACAGGCAAAATTTGCATTACCACATTAATCCTTGCTTGAAGTAACTCAATTGACGCCATTTTTAATCTAGTTGAAAACTGATAGAAATGGTAGAAACATAAACTGGTGCCACTAAAATTGGCACCATAAAACTGGTGCCAATAATCTTTGCATGTGGAAACCTAGCATTAGATACGATCGTCTGTAGCTTACAGATTTTCTCAGAATTGCACTATTATTTGCGAATTTAAGAAAGGCCTATAATTATGATGCAATAATTTAATTTAAAATTTCGTGAGTACATTCTTAATTTAATAATGAACTGTTTTGTATTTCAGGAGGGTTTAAATGAAATATTTCCTGAAATTGCACTAGCTGGTCTTCAAGATTTAAATTCAAGTAAACAAAAAAGTAATAATACTCTATGTTGTGAAATCTTGTAGAATTAAAAATAGTTTGAAATAAGTGATTTATGTTTATTATTTAATTAAAAAATGTTACACTAAAATGTGAATGTATGCAAAATAATAATCCTATATTCTTTAATCAAAATTATCTAGTCACCTTATTCCTCCTATCCGCTGAGTACAGATACGAAGTCCCCCCCCCATATCTGCGAGAATGAGTCCATAATCCCTTTGCGGAGGCTTGAAATCGTGGATAATACGAGGGTTACTCTGAAATTATTGATATACCTCTATGACCTAGAATAGCAAAAAAAATATTAGTAGTCCCACCAGCATCAATGCACTTTGAAAAAAATTTCCATAGACAGAAAGCACTACGCCATTTGTGTCCTGCAGTAGTGCAGCCAGAATTTTTTCTTGGGGAGGGCCGAATCAAAAATACAAATAAACTAATATGTAGACATTTACCAGGTCTACAAGTATGAAATGCGGATTTTTTTTTTTTTTTAATAAAACACATTAAAAGCAAAAGAACAGTAAAAGTTCATTTATTCAAAGTATGCTCCATTAGAAGTTATACATTTTTCCCATCTTTCAGGCAATTTGTGAATACCTCGCCAGTAGAACTCTTCCCCTTTCCCCGCAAACCATTCATCTAGCCATTCTTTCACATTTTCATATGAACAAAAGTGCTGCTCGGCAAGTGCGTGACCCATCGATGAGAACAAGTGGTAATCTGAAGAGGCTAAGTCTGGTGAGTAAGCGGCATAGGGTAGCACTTCCCACTTGAGTGCCTCCAATGTGTTGCAAACTGCTTTTGCCTTATGTGATGGAGCATTATCGTGAAGAAAGATTACCTTGTGCTGTCTTCTTTCGTATTCTGGTCGTTTTATGAGCAGCGAACGGTTCAATTCGATCAGTTGTTGTTGGTAGCGTTGGGTATTAACAGTTTCACCAGGTTTTAACAATTCATAATAGACCACACCCTTTTGGTCCCACCAAGTACAGAGCATTGTCTTTTTGCCAAAGCGATTCGGTCTTGCAGTTGATGTGGATGGTGAGCCGGGGTTCACCCATGATTTTTTGCGTTTGGGATTTTCAAAATAAATCCATTTTTCATCGCCAGTAATGATACGATGCAAAAAAGACTTTCTTTTGTATCGTGCAAGCAAAATTTCACAAGTGTTTTTGCGTTTTTCCATCTTCCTCTCATTCAATGCATGTGGAACCCATCTGCCGACTTTCTGGATCTTACCCATCTCTCGTAGGCGACTGGAAACAGCTTGTTGACTAAAGCCTAACTGCTCTGCTAGTTGTTTTTGTGATTGACTATCGTCTTCCTGTAGCAATGTTTCCAATTTTGTATCTTCATATTTTTTTGGAGGTTTTCCATATTCTTTGTCTATAAGATCAAAGTCACCACTTTTGAAACGCCGAAACCATCGTTCACACGTATCTTGCGATGGAGCATATTCACCTTAAGATTCTCGAAGCAGTCGGTATGATTCAGCAGCAGTTTTTTTCAAATGAAAACAAAACAGTAGTACTGTCCGCGAATGCTCTTTATTTGGCACAAAATTTGACATTTTTAACACAGTAAAACAAAACTATATGATCACTTTTCAAATTTACAAAACGCCATATGTGTTGAAACTTTGAACTATACAATTTGTTTGCGCGGCAAATTTGAAAAAAATCCGCATTTCATACTTGTAGACCTGGTATTATTTATTATATTATAATAAATAATAAATATCTTCTTTGCAGAAGTTTATCAAATAACTCATTTTCTCTTTTTGGTCTCTTGGACTCTTTTCAGTCGGAATTAGGCATGAAATGATTTCAAAATTTGTTTATATTTTAGAAATCTAATATTCAACGAGTTAATATATTCCAAGAATGTTATTCTTGGGTAATATATGATTTATAATTAAAAATGTTAATGATATATTTTGCTTTTCATTAATAATTTTCAATAATTCATTGTCTGAATTTATACGAATATTGCTAAGCACCGACTGAACATTTTTTACTTGTTAAATGGCCATACATAAATCCTCATTTCGGGTTGCAAATATTTACATTATTAGCAGTATATAGCCAAATACTTTTTCTATTTATAATAAAGAGATCAGGAAAATTGGTTTCTGTATTCCGGGCTATATATATATATATATATATATATATATATATAAAATATCTGCTAAAGAAGATGTCGTATTTTCGCTCCAAGTGGCAATTCCAGTGCATGAAAGACTATGAAAGCATAATTCTAATAGTTTTACCACAACGATGATCGAATAGTGTCTTTCCACCCATCGTGTTGGGCACAATTGTGTAAGTTTCTGGTGTTGCATTTCAGGCGCGAATTCATTAATATTTTCGGACAATACTATACAGTCCATCTATTTAAGCCTGGCAGATGACCTTGGGTGCGCAGTAGCAATCACTAGAAATTGGAGTGGGGACGTCAGTTGACTTCAGACTGTCTTGCTGCAAGCATCAGTGAAAGTACATTCGGATGAAAAAGTATAATGGAATTTAAGACGAAAATATGCGGGCGCGTAAACCATAGTCAGTGTAAGGAGATTATTAGTAATGTGATTGACTTTATGACTAAGTAAGCTGCAGCAGGGAACGTGATTATACCTTTGAAGAATATTTTGGATCGAGTTTCAGCGTGCACAGGCGTTTTTGCAAGAAGTTTAAGTAGATTTAACAAGGAAAAAAAAAGTGTCTGCAGGTTAGACAAGTTAAAAGTTGTAATACAATATAACTTTAATACAAAGATGAGACACGGACGGAACAAATATTTTGAACAAAAGAATCCGAAATTTCACGTTCTAAATTAACAATCATAATAAATATCTTTGTTATAAGACGCAACAAAGCTGTTCAACAAAAACATTTATTTTATTTGGTAAACTTAGTTCAGTTCTTAACAGGGTTTTCATTTTTATTTCATTGTTATATTATTTATACATTATTATTTTCTAAATTCAGGTGAATGTTCCACATTTTCGTCACCTAGAAAACAGAAAGAAAGAAGTGAACAGAAAATATGAAATATAAAAAGTAATCCATTAAATTGTGGAAAAAATTAATATTTTGATGAAAATTTGTGTCTCGTACTGTACAGTCCAAGCGCTCGACCCTCTCTTTCTTTCCGAATGCGTTCTTCCTCTGCGCGAAACTGTATTCCCACACGCCAGTACTAAATAGATTTGCTGTATTTCGTTTTGGTGTTTATGAAACATAAATTTTTTCAACTATTCCAAAACAATTACTGATATCACGTATTGTCGAAGACTTAAATAGTGCTAGATTTAGGGCAGGGCCGGCGCTAGGATTTGCGAGGCCATGTGCGAGATTGACAAGAAAAATTTATATTGACGCGGTGGTTAAAAAGGGCTAGTTCAATAATGATGGATCACGCAAAATGACGGAATGGACGAGATACATCAGTCAAAATGTAATTTTCCTTACCTGGTGCTGTCCGCTACTCTTATAATGTTTCAAATGTATATATTTTAATGAGGAATACATTTAGTGAATATTACATTATTTTTTCTGTGGCATCTATCAACAAATTTCGGCTGTGTGATTTTCTCTCGTATTCGGAGAATCATAGCGCTTCACAGCTGATGCAAAGCACCCCACCCGTTTTTTTCTATCTAATTTTAGCGCGCTCGAAAACTACATATACAATTTAGATGGGAGTTTGGTGTACGCGAGTACGCGCGGTTCAGAAAGTTCGCACCATGCGCGAGGCCTAGTAGGTCGCGAGGCCATGTGCTATTGCACATGCTGCACATACCTAGCGCCGGCCCTGATTTAGGGAATGAGCTACACAATGTAAATAGCAGTAGGGTATCTTCGTCTGACGTAAGTTTGAACTCCTTCCATTTCATCAGTATTAACTGGAGTTCCATCGTATCCTTGTCCTCTTAGATACTTGTTGACAATGAGTAAAAATCGGTGAGAAACTAACCTCGAGCAGTACATTTGCAATTTTTACCTTTTAACTTGAAAAATGTACCCGATCTGGCCTGCCCTGGTGTAAGCAGATTTTTTAACCTAATTTTGCTGTTATATTTAATTACGCAAGCATCCATATGACTCATAAAGCACATGAAAACGTAATGTTGTAATGGCTTACACTGCTGGCCTCGATAAGGCCGTGGACATCGCACATCGGCCAATATGTGTGAATATTCACATTTATCTCTAAAACAAAACCAAAGACCGATTTTTAGACTGCAGTTTTCTCCAAAGCAAAATGTGTATTTATAATAAAAAAAAAAAGTCAATATTCTTTACAACGTAATTTTAAATTAAATTACTGTTGCGGTTAACAAATTTTGTCGAGCTTCATAATAACTTCATAATAATTGTGCTAATTCTGCTGGCCCTGGGGTGAGGGGGGCGAGGATCGTCTCCAATACTCGGGCCTTGGAGAACTTCAGGTAAGTAATGTTGGCAGAGCCAGCGCTCTTTTGGCGCCCGGGACAAACCCGTCAAACTGCACCCTTTTGTTAGAATATGTAAAGGCGTACCGAAGAGGGGGAGTTTGGTGCTCGCAATCTTATTTCAAACATATTCTTTTGGTTTAGATGGTTGCAATTTAACTATTTTAACTTTTTAAATATTTTAACATTTTAACCGAATAGTAGTTATGGCTAAGTAAATTTGCTAATACAGTGATACCTCGACTTTTCAAGGTACAAATTATTTTCATATCCTATTTTGACCTCTAGATAAGAACCGTGATGTTTTTCTTTTCAAATTAATTAAAGCCGGTTTTAAATTAAACTTTTTTAATTTTTACCGACCGTCAACATATATAAGGGAGGTATTGTGATCATACCGATTTTGACATTTCGAGATTTCTATGGATCTCCACGAATTGAGGTCCCTACATAACGTTTTGACTATTTTTAGCATGATGTCTGTCGGTCTGTCTGTCCGTCCGTCTGTCTGTCTGTCTGTCCGTCTGTCTGTGTACACCTGCAGAGCAAATTCGGCTACAAGGATTTTTATGAAACTGCATATTTAAGCTTCGGACATCAATGGCACGAGTTGATCAACTTTTGGTAAATATCGGTTGACTAGAAATGGGAGTTTACTCGTGTCGATTTTAAGATTTTTGCGAAGATTTAGCAACAGAAAAATATTTCGAAAAAATTTATTGAACAATAGTTGCTATAAATTCAATAACTAATAACTTTTATTTGAGCAGTTTTTTGATAAAACGAAAAATTTCGAAAAACTTTTGTAAAATTTTTTAAAATTAGTCTCAATTTTTTCATACTTACATGTAACGTTACCATGGTCATGATAAATAATATCTCTGTTAGAAAATATTAGGTCAGGTTATTTCTACTCTGCTGCTAGAATGTATTTTATACAAGTACTTTATGATGGCGGTCGGTCCTGTGGTGGCCACAGCTGATTTTTTTTCTTTAGGGCTAGAAACAGGCTACTACTAGAGGCAACAAATCGAAAAATTTTGATTTTTTACAATTTAATGGAAGATGATTTTCATTCTAATCATGTAAAACAGAAAATTTCATAATTAAAAATTAATATATAATGGTATACAAAATGCATATTTATAGTGAAACAATGATCCTTCTCACTCCTTCTCCATTTCTTTCCATTTTCTTCATTTATTTATTTATTTATGTTTTATTTTAATCTGGGAACGGATTAATTGTTTTCCCGTAAGATATAATGGAAAATTGGGTTTCTAGATACATACTAGATCTAGTTCAGATGTGTAAGAGAGTTAATCAAATATGTTTCTATAAGAGCTGTCAAAAATATTAGTAACGTTACCAGTAAACAACATACTGCTGAACAATCATTTTCTACGTTAAATTATTTAAAAAACAATCTCCGAAACACCGTCTTCAAACATGTCAGAAAATCGAAAAATGGTCTTTCTTTGTTATTTATATACAAATATATGACTATATAATGCTCAGAATATTTTGCAGAAGTCCAAAAGAAGACGGAATATTATATATATATAAAAGCTGTTTATCCTCGTAACGCTAAGTTCCTAGGTGCTATAGTGCGTTCCAAGGTGAGTTTGCAGTATAGCTCTTATGGCAAATAGGAGCGGTGTTGCCAAATGTTGTAAAAGTGTCAAATGTGTCAATTATAATAATATGATAAACTCGTATTATTTACAAAAATCAACTCTTATAAAACTCAAAATAACACTCAACAAAAACAAATGGACATTTGTAGAATACTGCGTCTTCACAGATCAGCGTGTTTTAGAGCTGGCAACGTCGACAAGCAAGAAAAGGATAGCGTCATTCTGTAAACCCATTAGAGAGTATGAAAAAGAACTACTCCATATGCCCTGTACTGCATACTCACCTTCGAACGCACTATAGCGGGGCTTGAGGTGTGTAGTCGATCACTCCCCACCATTCAGAGCGACGTTCTCCGACAGCAACTCACTTAAGCCTGGAACAGAATGCACAGCGCCGGCGTTGCGTTAGCGCCGTTGAATTTTCGCCTGCACACAATGCAATCATTTTTAACTCCGTCAAAGTGTCACGTGACAACCTATATCTGTGTTTATACGTGCGCTTTCTTTTATTAAAATTATAATGGATGATGAAGACTTGTGTGTGATGTTATTCATGTTGTATGCAAGTTATTTATACATACAAACACTTTACCATTCAGTAAAAACTGAGGTTAGGTGTTCTACGTCAACGTTCAACGGCGTCAAAAGTTGAAAGTTGACGAACATTCAGTATCAATGGCGTTGGAACGCCGCTAGGACGTTACATATTCTGTGCACTTGCGTACGACAGCTTGGTTTTAACTTTCCTCTGACAGATAGCGCCGTCCAAACGCCGTCAACGCGCCGTAGAACTCGTTGCATTCTGTTCCCCACTTTAGGCTAAGCACATAGTGAAGCAGAGAGCAAAGCAGCGATGAAAGCGGAGAGTAAAACAGCGAAAGAATGTCGCGCTTATAAAAGAGTGTCTACACATAGTGACGCGTTTAAAATCGAGCAGAAAGTTCACAAAATTATAATGGATTCTTTACTAACAGAAAACTCTTCCCTGAAAATTTGGTATTTACTAAAAAATAAACACACTAGAAGGTGCTATGTTCACAGAATAAATAAAAGTAGACATATACATGGTGAATTTCATCATTTCTATATGCAACTCCGCGAATATCCAGAAAAATTTCATTCTTATTTTCGCATGAGTATTTCAACGTTTCATTATATTTTGGAAAAAATTCAACATAAATTGGTAAAAAATGGACAAATTTCAATCGGAACCTACTATAAATACCTCTTATAAATGAAAACTACTTGTAAATGCCTCAATATCCATTTTAAACAACTATTTTAGCAACGATGATAGCAGAGAAATTAAAATAGTTTGAACGCGTCGCTTTGCTCGACTATAACAACAATATAACCTCGCTGCAGTACGCTCCACTATGCGCGTGTTAACAGGAATGCATTTATTTAATTTCGCCGCTTTGCTCTCCGCTTTCATCGCTGCTTTGCTCTCTGCTTCACTATGTGTTTAGCCTTAGCGAGAATATAGCTCTTAGCTCTCCAGTCAGTATATACCTTGGCTTGATTAAATAATGTTGTGTCAATAAACGGTATGCCCGCAGGCCGTGTCTGGCCCGACACTTATTTTTAAATGACACGCATTGAGCGGCTTTTTAGGATTTCCTAGGTATAATCAGAAACAGCTATACCATTGATGTCCAGCATATGGCCCGCGGGCCGTACCCGGCCCGATATTAATTTTTAAACGACACGCATTAAGCAGCTTTTTAGAATTTCCTAGGTATAATCAAGAAACGTTTTTGTTTTGTTAATATACGCAGAATCATGCAAATTTTAATAATAGGGGATAGGCATGATTTTTTTTTATTTTTTTATTATATTCCTCTTGTTGTATATAAACATAAAAAACAGTTTTTAATTTTTTTTTTTTTAATTTGAAGGCTTTAAAAAATCAAAAATGTATGTAGCGCGCGAAAACGACGTGTGACGTCATAATCCTTTCTAACTGACGCATGAGACTACAGCCAATCCAGCGAACGGTTGTTTATGCAGCGAACATAGTCTGTTGTGAATTATTTGTTTGTGTAACTTTTATAGGTTATGTAAAGGAGAGTGATTTTAATTAAAATAAAGTTTAATTCTATAAAAACAATTTATACATGTTTACCGAATTAAATTTTATATTAAAATATGGAATATCCAGGCCCCAATACTTCGAAACATTATCGAAAATATTGTTCAGTACCGATGTGCACAATTAGTTCAACTAGAAATCCAAAAAAACTATTTATATCATTACCTAATGGCGAAAAACAACAGAAAAGGCGAAATTTGTGGCTGAAAACTATGAGGCGAAATAAAACCGATATTTCAGAAAAAAGTAAACTTTATGTTGTGTGCATAAATGCATCAATGTTGGGTAAATTATCACTCTGAGCCCTAACAAAATCTTTATCTGCCATTTTAATAGTAAATACGTGAAAAATTGTTTAAAAACAAATACAAAACTCTCGAACAATACAATACACACACGTGTGAAGATTATGTTGTAGCTGTCTGTATCTGTGATGTGAAAACCCTATCGTTTGACGTCATACTCAGTCGTTTCTACTCGGCAACCTTCGCCCCGTGCTCGGAATATTTCAAATTTACAATATTTTAATTAAAAAATTTGGCTATAATGTTAATTAAAATGTGATTTTTGTTTTGTTAGGTGACATAACTAACATTAACATATCAAAATAATGTAGTTTTAAGGAAATACAAATTTTATGCGTATCCCCTATTGATCCTGCTTATATTAATTTTTATTCGATATCAGTTGCAACGGGTTTGCTAGTTATAATATAATCAATAAATGTGTAAAACTTTTAATTCAATTTTGTATTTAATATGTACTAGATTGAAAGTGAGAAATTTATAAATGAGAAGTATATTTTTGATCCAAATAAAAATATAAACTTAGAATATGTATAATTAAGCGTTTGTTTTGATGCCCCTAAAAGCGGGCGCCCCGGGGTCTTCTATGCTTCTGGCTATTAAGCTAGAACGGAGTAACTCAAAATAATAATCTTTATATATAAAAGAGGATATTTGTGGCTATGTCCGGAAATTCTAACCCACTTCCAGATATGCTACCGAGTTGAAATTTTGCATACAGGTAGAAAATGATTTCATCATAACTAGAAAAATCGAAAATCTCAAAAAAGTACCATCAGAAACGAAAAATTAATAATTTTGTTTTTAATTATATTGGACCATCGAAGTATGTATGATGCGTTCAGTGAGATCGCGGGAATTTCGTTTCAATGGTTGTTTGGACAACTATAGTAAATTCGTGGAACATCGGCCAATATCGTTCGGCACGATTCATCATTGTTCTGCTATGGGTGATTTTATTCAGTTATTTAGTAAAATTTATGCTTAGCATATGCAGAGCGAGATTTAAGTCGAGCAGGTGTTTTCTGGTTTTTTATTTTTGCGCATTTTTAAGATTTTTGTTAATTTTATTTATTTATGTTTTATCTATTATTTTATATAAATATTTAAATATAATAGTAAAATCTTTTATATATATATAAAACAGAAAATCTGTGTATACCGAGTTGAAATTTGGTATATAGGTAGGAAATGCAGTCAAAATAAGGAGGCAAATCGAAAATCAAAAGAAAAAAAAATATATCACTTAAGACGTAGACTTACCAGAAAAATTGCTTATAAAAAGAAAACAATTTTTTTTTAATGATTTTTTTTTTCAATTGTATTGATATTACGGGAGTTACGAAGGGACAACCTAAAACTGAAGTTTTGAAATATCTCATTTACTATTGACTTACCAGCAAAAACGCACATGAGAAAAGTTGTTCAAAATAAAAAAAAAAAAAACAAATATAATATGTTGACCTATAAATTATTCAATTGGTTGAGAAGCTGGGGAAAGGAGGAGGGGGTGGGTGCTAAAACTAAAATACTGGAAATATCTAGATTATTATTTACTTTACATCAACGATTTATGAAGACAATTTATTTTGATTGAAGAACGATTATTTTCTGTTTATTGTAGCTTTTGAATATTTAGGGGGACAGAGGGAGCGCTACTTATAAACTTGAAATTCTCTCTTATTATTGACAACATTAAACATGTGCATAACAAAAGTTGTTATAATATCAATAATATAAATAAATAAATAAACAAATCTTTCCTCAATATATCAGACCTATAATGACATATCGACTTAGTTTTTGCTTCCAAAGGTTACCCATGCACATGTAAAAAAACGCATTTTGCTCTGATCAACCCATAAACGGCAAATCTAGATTTAAGGTTAGTTATAAAACGCGTCGGATATTTAGAATCTGTACATGTATTAAAACTAAAAAACGGCTTAACCGATTTTAGTGCTATTTTATTTTCATTTTTGACAACACTTATAACGTTAAATTCGCTGTTGAACATTATTGGAACCCCCTAAAGCAATACGAAGGAAAAAACTTCCTTGGGTGGCAAGAATATTTACTATCGAAAAAAAGTGCTCCGACCTATATAGGTACGATTTATAAATCAGGAATTATCACGGAGTAATTATAATAAATATCATAAAAATTATAATAAACAATTTCGTAAGGTGCAAGATAAAATGTTTCACGTGATCGGCGCTGCTTTTGGAGATGAGTGATTCTCAAATGGGCATTTTATGTGGCATTTTCCTGGGTTAGCACAACGGGACACTTATACGTGTTGTTACTAAATGCCTGTACAACCAATGTTTACAAAGAAGTTCGTACTTAAATTATTTGTATAAGAAGCACATATTAATACAATGGTAGATTAAAACAAATAAATATATTTGAATATAAAACGATTCGCAGCAACCAGTCTTGAACCGATTCCGAAATGGGTCCGATCTAAGCCGGCTTCGACTATTTTTTTCGGCAGCGAAACAGCGGGTATACTGCTAGTAATGAATAAAATATTCTTTGACGGATACATTTGTCCGACAGCCGGACAAGCATCAGTTCTAAACGTTTTAGCTTTACGCTCAGATTGAATGTTTTCTGTCAGCTTAATTAACTTAATGTTTATTGTTATTTTATTTAACGTTTTATAAAATGGAGGTACCTTCAAACATGATCAAGTGACGATATATGTATGTCAACAAGGATCACGATATACTAGAAAGAAAAAATAGTCGAACACAATCCGACTTTTCGCGGTAACTGAAAGATTTTAATTATTTGCAGAATTCTAACTGGTTAATAGGACGAACGTATCCATCGAGGGAAGAACTAAGTATTTATCATGAGCACGAACAAATCGTACGAATAATACAGCCTTGGACAAATGTATGGAGCACCCATGCAGTTATAATATAACATCTAAATTTATGTAAATTTTAACTTGTATATATTTGACAAAATGTTTTTAAAATATCATTGACACATTCTAAAAGACGTACGTCTAATCAGATAACTGAAAATGTTATGATAAATCTTGAAATACAAAGAAATATAGGCTCAGATCTGTTACGTTTTGTTTATATAAAAATAAACAACTAGGGCTTGGATCATTATTACACATACGTTTGAAGTGAACACTGTCTTCTTCATGTTTTATTGAGTTCAAGTGAATATTTTTAATTATATTATGGCTAAAAAACGTGGCTAAAAAATATTGTGGCCGAAAGGAGTCAAATTGTATTGCTGCATTCACAAAGACAGTCGCAGGTAATAATTTCAAAAAAAAAAAAAATGGAGTGTTCAAGAAATCCCGTGCAAATTACCATCAAAAGGTTCCAAAAGACTGATACTATGAAACCACACCAAAAACCGGAAGAAAATGTGCAACCACTTCCAGAGATGATCCTTTTATAAAGAGAAGTGCTCTTCGGAAACGCTCAATATCGTCAAAAGATCTGGTTGGTGATCTGTTGAAGCATAGAGAAGTTAAAGTTTCTTCTAGAACAATTAGAAGATGTCTAGTGGAATCTAATTTGCATGGAAGAAGAGCTCGCTAAAAACAACTATAAACCGAGCGACACAAAAAAACTTCGCCTTGAGTGTGCTAAAAGACATTCAGATTGGCCACCTGATGAATGAGCAAAAATCATTTGATCAGATGAGTCCAATATAGAAGTAAGCATTGTAATGGTTTAATGTACTTACGAATTTAGCAGGAAAATAAATTTCTAAGCCATTATTGCATTAACAATATAAAATTTAAATTACTATAAATTAAAGAAATTAAGGTTGGTTTTTTCTTTTGTGGATCAGCTCTTTTGACAACCTGGAGCTATCTTTGTAAGACGTAGGCCGGGTGAAGCTTTTCATTCGACAGCATCATCCCTACGGTCAAATTTGGTGGTGGTAGCATCATGATCTGGAGATGCATGTTCACCAGTGGCTTAGGCGAAATCTTTTTGTGCGAGGGACGCATTATTAATTATATTAAAATTATTTGATGAAGACAATCCAGAATATGTTTTTCAACAAAATAATGCCCCCTGTCACAAAGCCAAAGCAACAAATGATTGGTTTTCCAAAAAAAAATTGGCACTTTCTGCATTGCCCCACAGTCACAAGATTTATCGCAAATTGAAAATTTATGGTCGATTCTGATTAACAAAGTGTCTCTTTACAAATGCAAATCAAAAAAAGGATTGAAGAAAACAATTGTGGACGAATGGATTAATGTACAATCTGATGTACGTAAAAAACTTGTGGACAGTATACCTAAAAGGGTACGTGCGGTAATTAAAACATGAGGAGGTACCACAAAATATTAATAATTTTGATTAAAGTTGTCATTAAAAGCTGTATGTATTATTTTATTTACCATTTTTCCTGTAATAATCCTAAAATTCAATAAAAAGTAAGGTGCTTCATACATTTCTCCAAGGCTGTATGTACGATTGTTTGCCGTTCTGCACCGCATATAATATTATATTAGTGAGCTTATAAACTGAGTCGGCATAGTTTCTATGACTTTTGATGCGTTTCAAATAAGCACAAGTTTTAGGTGGTGCATTAAACACATCAGATGGAAACAACCGTTCCACTCACCGTGCCATTCTGCCTCTATGTTACTAAGTTGCCTTTCTTACAGCTCCGAAAAAGTTTTTTTTTTCCATAAATTTTATTTAATGACGCTTCAACTACTAGGTTTTTAGCGTCAGTTTGAAATTACATTATTTACATCTCACTAATATATACACATATACATACATATATATACACACACACATACATATACATATATGTCGGAGAATATCATAATTTTATCAGAATACGTAAGTGCAAAGGCAGCAGCCTTGGTACTAGCAGAACCAAGATCAACCGATCAGCAGAAACTGGGCGATAATAGAACAGTGTGTGTTGTAAGAGTGTGTTATAGCTGAGCGATCGGTCTGGATCATTGGGATTGCTACGTCTCTGTTATAATATCTGTTTTAATTATGAACTTTGTTTTATGTGATAAATGTGTTTTAATAATGTTTAATTATATGTGTGAGTGATAATTGTTATTTTACCACATTTGAGACGAAATCAGAAGTGGGATTTGCATCCAAAGCCATGAACAATGGAGAGAAATTCGGATGGAACTTGTGCAAAAGATAAGTCAACCTTCTACTAGTAAGCTAATAAATTTACCTGTATGTGAATCAGAAAAAGTGGGCCAAAATACCAAGGCCTGGTGCAATACTACTGATCTTTGAGTGCGTGAGAATCCAATAAATCGTAGTGCTTTAATGATCGTGTTAAGCAAAGTTTTGCGATGTTCTGCATCTGCATGGCTATTTCAGATAACATTTGAAGGTATGACTTGGGAACAATTTTAAGATTTATTTTAATCAAGATACGACCAAAATGATACCGGTTCTGCTTTTCTTATAAAATTATTGCATGGAAAACCTAAAGACCATGAGCCTTATTCTGTGCATGCTAGTCAATTTTTAATAGCTTTCATGACACGCTAGCAGAAATCAGATCCAGAAGAAATTAGTGTAGCCTTAGCAATGGCTCATTTAACCGAATTCGATTCTGAAGAAAAACGCCAGTCCGAGCGACTGAAATTCAATTCTTCATCTTCAATTGAGTGTTTCAACTGTGGTAAAATTGGGCATCGTCAACGTGATTGTTGACTCGCCGGGGGGCAGACCAGCTCCGAGGGGCCTTCCAGTTCCGAGATGTGTCATTGGGGGGTTCGTTGCTGCAATTGTAACAAACCTGGTCGCTGTGTCAGCTGTGCCGCAGTGCCGTTTTGAGGAAGGAGCGTGAAACCAACAGAGTAGAAACCTGCACGGTTAAGTCACCTAGCGATCAACTTGAACATGGTGAGATCTTTCCTTTTTGTTTCCAACTCTGAAGCAGAGTGTTCTGTCTTGAAAAAGTAAGTTTCTTTAAAATTTAGCGATCAAAAATTCCATAATAAAGTCTCTTTAGTTAGTATTGGAAAAGATACTGTGTTAGTACAACACAGATTTTATCTTAAGTAATAATAGATGGATACTTGCTTGAAATTAAATTTCATGTTTTGGCTGATAATTATTTAAACAAGGATATTATGATTGGTAGAGAAATTTTAAGTTCTGGTTACTCTACTCACTTGACTAATAGTAAAATCTTCCTGGAAAACTGTAGACATATGCATTTTAATAACTAAATCCAAAAATGTGCTTGATTGGAAAAATGAGATAATATTTGAATTAGTTGGTGACGAATGCAATCAGTTAGTTACAATGTTACATAATTTTAAAGATTCCTTTATTAAAGATAATTCTGTGACACGTGTTAATACCGTACAAAGATGTCCATACCGAATAAGAGAATGTGAAAAAGAAATAGTTTGCAACAAAATTCAAGATTTATTAGAGGCTAAAATTATTAGACCTAGAATTTCACCGCTTTCAAGCCCTATGATTTTAGTTCAAACGAAAGATGAAACTAGTCGAATGTGTGTTGATTATTGTGAATTAAATTCCAATACAATTTCTGATAAATATGCATTACCAATAATTTCAGGATTAATTGCGCATTTTTAATGTGCAACCTATTTAACAAATTTAGACATGGCACGCGGGTATTATCAAATTCCCGTTCACAAAGACTCTATTGAGAAAACAGTTTTCATTACACCCGAAGGTCAATATGAATATTTGTTGATACTATTTTGGTTTAAAGACGGTTATGACTGTTTATAAACGAGCGATAATAAAAGCCTTAGGTAGTTTAGTAAACACACATGCGATAGTGTGTATGGATGACGTAATGATTTACTCTAAAATTATTTCCGATTGTCTTGCAAAATTAATGATGTACTACAAGCACTTGTTTAATGTGGTTTTTACTAAATTTTAGAAAATGACCGTTTCTAGAAATTCAAATTGATAATTTGGGTTACGAAATATGTGCAAGCGAAATTAGACCAAGCTAGATCAAAAATACAGAGGGCCTATGAGAGTTATAAAAATCCTTGACGAAAACAGGACTGATGCCCTGTGGCTCAGAGGAGTACGTACAAGCGGATGAGTCCCATGGTAAGGAAAACGCGTCTCCTGAAGATGATGAGGGCTTATACGTGAACCAGATGTAATTTTGTAAGTATTTTTGTGTGTTTCTGGTTATCCCAGGTGAACAGTGGTTCTCTGGGTGAGGAGGTGTGTCCTCTGAAAATGTTGTTATTCCAGGTGAACAGTGGTTCTCTGGATGAGGAGGTGTGTCCTCCGAAAATGTGGTTATTCCAGGTGAACAGTGGTTCTCTGGGTGAGGAGGTGTGTCCTCCGAAAATGTGGTTATTCCAGGTGAACAGTGGTTCTCTGGATGAGGGGGTGTGTCCTCCGAAAATGTGGTTAACCCAGGTGAACAGTGGTTCTCTGGATGAGGAGGTGTGTCCTCCGAAAATGTGGTTATTCCAGGTGAACAGTGATTCTCTGGATGAGGGGGTGTGTCCTCCGAAAATGTGGTTAACCCAGGTGAACAGTGGTTCTCTGGATGAGGAGGTGTGTCCTCCGAAAATGTGGTTATCTCAGGTGAACAGTGGTTCTCTGGGTGAGGAGGTGTGTCCTCCGAAAATGTGGTTATTCCAGGTGAACAGTGGTTCTCTGGATGAGGAGGTGTGTCCTTCGAAACAGTGGTTATCCCAGTTGAACAGTGGTTCTCTGGATAAAGAGGTGTGTCCTCCGAAAATGTAGTTAACCTATGAATAGTAGTTTTCAGGATTAGGGGGTGTGTCCTCCGACCAATAGACGGCGGGGCAGGTGCCCAAGAGCTCCTGATGTGTGCCAGTAAGGCCAGGAACAGAGTTGCATACTAGATGTATTCCTGATGCAGGTTGGTAAATCGCTTGAAGTAGAATATAAAAAGTAATTTGGATGTCCGATACTAATTGATTGAGTATCAGTGTTAAGATGAGTCTTCAGTGGAAGATTTCAACTCATTTCTACACTAATGAGTTATTGTATGAGTCAGAAATGGCCGAAGTGGGCACCACTGGGCATGTTTTTAATAAAATGTAACTAATGACACTTATTGTAGTGTATGTTTTTTCAGATAAAGATCGCACAGGGTCGTGCGATAGGTCAGGATGGCCGTGTCGGAGAATATCATAATTTTATCAGAATACGTAACTGCAAAGGCAGCAGCCTTGGTACTAGCAGAACCAAGATCAACCGATCAGCAGAAACTGGGCGATAATAGAACAGTGTGTGTTGTAAGAGTGTGTTATAGCTGAGCGATCGGTCTGGATCATTGGGATTGCTACGTCTCTGTTATAATATCTGTTTTAATTATGAACTTTGTTTTATGTGATAAATGTGTTTTAATAATGTTTGATTATATGTGTGAGTGATAATTGTTATTTTACCACATTTGAGACGAAATATATATACATATACATACATACATCTCTGTGTTACAATAATTTTAATATTATATACAATAGTGTGGTTTGGTTGTTATATTTCACCGATTAGTTGGGCATCCTTAAGGAAGTTTATGATGTTTGTGTTGGCAGTTGTGGTGTTTTGTAGTGTTTTGTTTTTCGTCAAAAGGTGGTCCACTGTTACGATTACGCTGCAGTCTTTGCAGATCTTGGCGTTCTCTCTTTGAAGCAGTTGCTCGTGGGTTAGCTTCGTGTTGCCTATATGAAGCCTGGTGAGGGTTGTTTGTGTTTTCCTGTCGGTGTTCAAATCCCAAATTTTTGTGTCTTCTTTGACGGTCCTCAGTTTGTTGTTGGTTGTTGCCGACCAGTTTTCTTGTTGTTTTGAATGTGATTGTTGTGTGATAATCATTTGGATGTCTTGAATTGGTGTGTGTAGGTTAAGAGATTGTGTAGGTATTGTGTTATGTATAAAGTTGTGTATGTTTTCGTTGCCCAGAATGCCTTTGTGGCTTGGTATCCAGAGGAGTATTATGTTGTGTTTGTTGTTTATTATTGTGTTCTGTGTTAGATGTTGGATTTGTTGGATGTATGTTCGTTTCGTGTTGGTGTTTGTTATTTCCTTAATCGCGCCCAAAGAATCGGTGCATATTAAATAGTTTCCTCCTTCTTCGCGTCCGGGGATGTCCTTGATAGCTTGATGGATGCTCTCGATCTCTGCGGTTGTTATTGAGGTTGATGCGGGTAGATGGTAGCTTCTTTTTTGGTCACTGCTTTCATATCCTATTGTCACGTTGTTTACTTTCTTAGAGGCGTCAGTAAATATGATTTTGGTGTCTGTTGGATATTTTCGAATAATTTTTCCGAATTCTTCTTGAAATTTTTCTGTAGTTGTGATGTTTTTATTGTGCGAAAAAATTTAAGATACACTATTTTAACCAATCCTGACATCTGGAGATTTCACAACAAAACTCGAAATCATTTTTCCAAGTACAAAGATCATGGTTTTGCGCAAGTAATTGATTAATTATTATCTAATTCAAATTTTTGAACCTTTATTTACTTTCAAATATGAATCAGAACGCCACATTCATGAAATATTACTCATATCTTATCTGTAAGATACGGCGCTATCAGAATGTAGCTTTGCTATATAGTGAGATGATATTATTGAAAAATGTAAAAAAAAGAAACAGTGCATATTTACTATTTAGTTAAAATGGCGGAAATGTTTTGAAAATAACAATGCAAAGGACAATAAAATGCGTTGCAGTGGGTAGTAAAGGTGTTGGTAAAACAAAATTGGTAGAAAGGTAAATAATTTAATACTTAATACATTGTAACGGAAAATTATCGTTTTTCGGAGGCGCCAATGCAAAATAGCAGCAGTAATAATTAGAACCAAATCTCATTAAGATCTGTTAATTATTAGGGTTTCGTTAGTATAACCAAAAGACTCTTTCCCAGATCATTTTACAGACATACTCATGTATCTGTCTATACGTTAGTAAGAGTTGAAATTTGACCTAAAGGAACAAAGAGTAGTTTTTAGGGTTTTGTAGGTATGATCAAAAAACCGTCATTTTGTCGTTTGTCTATCTGTTCGGTAAAAATTGTAGCCAAACGGCTAAACCTAGAGAGTTGAAATTTGGCATGCTTATACAACTATTTGACCCGCACATAGGAAAAATACTAAAACATCTAAAAAACATATCCACCTAAAAATATAAACACATATCTGCTCATCAAAAAATAAAAATAAAATAAATTCTGAGTAGAGTATCAAATGAAAGCCCTTAGTACGTGGATTAACGATCAAAATTTTATTTTTGGAAAATAAATTATTTTGAAGCGATATTTGACAAAATTGTGCAAAAAATTTTTTGTCGCTCACCCTGTAGCCCAGATGGTTTTAATTAAAAATTTGATCAAATTCTAAGTAATGTACATTTGTGTGAACCGGAATAGTACAACAGGAATTTTTGATCAGATTATGTTTTCGGAAAATAACGCATTTTTTGTGTTTTTTGCTTGACTATGTCAAATATTTAATAACTTATATGTAACACAATTAACCAGCATGCTTAGATAGTGTAATGGTTAGCATGCTCGCGTTCTAATTTGCAAACTAAGGTTCAATCCAGTCTCGAGGCAATTTTATCTTTTGTTTTTTTTTTTGCATTTTGTTTAAATTGTTTTTTCAAAATTCTTGTTACATTTGGGCAAATGTTGCATTTCATTTTTAAAAGCGTAAATTTAATAACCAGTGGAAATTGTTGAAATTGAATACATGAAATCAGAGGGGCGTTATGACTTGTTGAGTTATGACTTAAAACAACCAATGGAAGCCATAGGCGCAATTTTCAAAATTTAAATGAACTTTGCTATATAAAAAAAAAAAATACTGCATATATTTAGAAACCTAAATAAAGGTACTAGGCATTCGAATTAAAATTAACAAAAAAAATATTTTAACATAAAATTTGTTTTGGCATCCCAAATAATCATCATTCACTTACTAAATTTCTGCGAAATCCTGAAATGTGTGAAAATTCACACTTCACATCAATTTTTAAAATTCTCTTTATTTTTTACCCAATTTTTACCATGTGGTAAAAATTATACCCATATAAGCCAGAGAGGTTGGTCTAAAAATCTGAAAAAATTAGGACTAATGCGCATTGATATGCCCAATATAGTACAAGAATTGTTGATTAGGTATTTTTTTCGAAAAAGACGATTTTTTTTAATGTCTCATTTTTGCGTCATTGAAAAAATATATTATTTTTTTATTTGGGTTATTAAGAAAGTTCTTAAAGCGTATGGAACGAAATGCTATTTTTAAAAACTTTTCATATTAACATAATTTTTATCAACATTTTTCCAAAAAAAATTGTTTTCAACCTTGAGGGGTTGGTCAAAAAAATCTGACAAAACTGAACTATTGTAACATGGAATTTTAGAACATTGGTGTGAAATGAAATAGTATAAAGTGTGTTCCTTTGATTTAGGCGGAACTAGATTTTCAATTCTAGTTACTTTTACCGATTGATTTTTTAATAATAATAGTAACTTTATTTGATTCTAAGAAAACAAGAAGTTTTGATTGAAGCTTTTGATCATTTTGTTGAGGAAAAACCAACTTCAATATATATAAAAAATAGCTAATGACAACTTACAAAAATGAAAATTCCGGTTAGTTCCGCCGAATCGTTTGGAATAGACTGTAAATATAATTTTTCATCGGTTTATTTTTGCGGAAAACATATTTTTATATTTTTGATTTTTTATTTATTTATTTTCTCATATAGTTTATTAAATAAAAACTTTTATTACTTAGATAAACAGACGATAACTGATGTAACAAAATATTGTTTATTTTGACACAAATACAGCAAAAATTTCCAGACATTCAATATCTAGGCCTGCTGTTAAAATACCGGTCTATACTGTTCGTTTTACGCTAGATGCGTACACGGGTAAAAAATCCCAGACAGCGTACGACGAAGGAGCACACTATTCTTTCTGACCGACAAACATCCATCCATCAGAATCGCAAAAGCAATAAATGAAATTCAAGTTGTGTTAATTATACATAGCTATTTCTTACAATAACAGTTTAATATAAAATATTGCGTAATATTTTTTTTTGAAGTAATTAAAATGTTTGATTTTACTATATACAGTTGATTCCGCTTAATTGGGACACATCGGGACTTAGGCATTTTGGCCCAATTAAGCGGCTGCCCCAATTAAGCGAATTTCACATAAAATTAAACAATGCATATTTTTCTTTCAATAATTTTATTTTATAAACTCTTGGACAAAACTATAAATTACATATAACCAAAAAATATAAACTTTTAAGTGTAGTCTGTCTTTTGTTTTTGTAACATTTCACTTCTACAAAATCAGCACAGGTATTCAGTGTGGATGTAGGGCTCCCTTCATTTCGTTCCTGCATAAAATAACGCTGTAACACGGCCATACATTTTTTTGCCTCCTGGTTAGTCACAGGCACAGGTGGATCATCATCATCATCGTCATCTTCGTCTAATTTTTCATGTTTTAATTTAATGTTTTCTACAATTGAATCCTTACAATCTTCAACTTGATATTTGCTAGTTTTTTAAATATATTTTTTCATCTTGTGAATCAAAAAGATATGAAGCGCATCATATTAAATTCTTTGTACATATTTTTTCTTGAGAATATCTGTAACATAATATGTACTGTGATCTTAAATTTAGTCCCAATTAGGCGGAATGTTGTCCCAATTAAACAAGTAAATTTACTGTTGGTTCCTTGGTTTGGTTTCTGTTCTTTGAGATTTGGCCCAAACAAGCGGCTGCCCCAATTAAGCGGTGGCCCAATTAAACGGAATCGTCTGTAATTGTAATTTTATGTAAATTATTTTTTATATAATGAGTTTATCAACCGTTTGTCACCCAGAAATGTGTAAAAATTTAAACTTGATATAATTTTTTCAGTTATTCTTTTGGTGATAGAATTTCAAAAATTCAGTCTTATGCTGTAACAGATCAAATTTTGACGAGCGAAATCAAATACAATGATGAAACAATAACATTTCAACTTTATGATACATCAGGTAAGATATACCTACTGGATGACCAAACATTAACTTTACAACTTATGTCTGTCGCCATTTTGTTTGTGTTTAGTTTTAACAGTTTATGATAGTCGAGCAATGTAGACGAGGTAAATTTGTATTCAATAACGTGTTGTTATTATTAAAACATACGAAATATATATATAATACGAAAACCAATTATAAAAATTTTCAATTACGGTGACCATTAGACGAAATCATTTCGACCTCAGCGATTATGTTAAAAAACATACTAAAAAAATTGCTGAAAATCCACAAGTGCTTCATCAACGGCCATTACACCCCCGCAGAGTGACATTATAGTGCATAATTTGGTCAAGAGGTGTAATTGGATGCCTTCATAACATGCGTTCTCATCCAACTAGAGATTTTAAACTCAACTGCGACTCATTTGGGCACGATATACTGCCCTAGTCAATCCAAAGGCTCGCGAGGGAACTGCAATCTTTCAATTCGATGATTTGCGAGCAATCTGGACAAGTTATAGGACTTCTGGATACAAGCCCTTGTTACCTCAACCTTCTTTGGACAGTTAGTGGTGAAATTACCACCTGGATCTTCTGCGAGACGACGCGGGATAAAAGTTGAGGGCCATACACGATAACGCAGAACGGTTAGAGCAAGGAATCGGTCGTTTCGAGCGCTTGTAGCCCGTGGATGGCATCAACTAGCTTTTTTTGTGTAGGGACCAGTTCGCTAATGATACTTTATAGCGTTATTAATACTGTTTTTAACCATATCTAAAGCGCCAACGAATTCAAATACTGCCGCCATCATCATTTAACGACGCAGGTCGTACAACGTATTTGGGTAGCACTTTAATTTTATTGAACAAAAAAACACTTGGAAGAGTTTAGAAATTCCTAAGATGGGCAACTAAGGCTCAAAATTTAATTTTAGCAGTAATTTTTTTCTGTTAAAATATGTTTACTTGAAATGAGATGGGGATGCGTGCTTGAGCCTTAATTGTAGGCAAGACTTTTTTTTTTTTTTTAATTGGTTTATTTAGGGGTGCTCCAACAACTTGGTTATTAGCACCTCGGAACATAAGTTTACATTGTTTTACATTTGGTACGTATTGGTTTAGTTACATTTACAAGTTTTACATTAATTTTGTTACATTTGTTGATATGTGTATATTATATTATTGTATATATGCTAGATTTTATCGAAAATGTTGGTTTCTTTTAGGAACTTGATGATTTTATTTTCGTTTTGGATTGAGAGGATTTCATCTGGGTCTGCTGGTAATTGGTTGGAGCTTCTTTCCATACGGTATTGAGGGCATTCTATGATAATGTGCCTTACTGTCAGTCTGGTGTTGCAGGCCTGGCAGTTTGGTGGGGCTTCTCGTTGGAACAGGTGTTTGTGTGTTAGTAGAGTGTGTCCGATTCTTATCCTGGTTAATACAATCTGTTCTCTTCTGGTCATGTTGTTTTGGGGTTTGCTTCTGTCTATGTGGATGCGAATGTTGTTCCATGTTTCTTTTGTTTTGTTTTTGTAGTGACTTTTTATATCGTGTATTTGAGGTGGAAGGGGGTAGATTTGTTCGTTTATTGCGTCTTTTGCCGCTATGTCTGCTGCCTCATTTCCTGGGATATTTTGGTGCGATGGAACCCATAGGATTGTAACTTCTTTCCCTTGTGATATGGAGTCATGTAGATTGTCCTGGATTTTTTGGATTATGGTGTTTCTGGTGTATGTTTGCTGTATGCTGGTAATAGTACTTAGAGAATCTGATTGTATTAAGAACTTTTGGCCTGGATGGAGTCTTATGTATTCTGTCGCCTGCAGAATAGCAAATGCTTCAGCTGTGTAAACACTTGTTTGATCTGGTAGGTGGAATTTTTTAATTTCGTTTTCTGTAATTAGCGCGGCACCGGTACTACCTTGTATTTTGGCCCCGTCAGTGAAGATGGCAATGTGATTGTTGAATTTTGCGATTGTTTTATTGTAGGATTGAAGGATGATCATGGGATGGGTTTCTTTCTTATTGTATTGGGTTAGGGATAGGTTGATGTTCGGTTGTTGGAGAAGCCAAGGTGGTACTTTATTGTATTGTTGTGGGGTAAATTGTGGGAAGGTTTCATTCATGTTACAAAGGTGTTCTTGGATTTGCTTATGGAATGGTATTTCGTTTTTTATGAAGATTTGGTCATTTATTTTGTGGAATATTTGTTGAAAAGTGGGAATATCTGGATTTATGGCTAGGTTTGCTAAATAGGATAGGGTGAGTTGATATCTACGGAATTTAAGTGGTGGCTGATTTGCTTCGCTATTTATTTTTACTGTAGGGCTTGTTCTTAATGCTCCTGTTGCTATTCGGATTGCGGAGTTCTGGATTACGTCTATTGTCTTTAGAGCACTTGGTTTGGCATTGTTGTATACGACACAACCGTAATCTATTTTAGATCTGATAAGTGTTTGGTATAGTTGAAGGAGATTTTCTCGGTGAGCTCCCCACTTCTGGTGCGCTAGTGTTTTTAGAATATTTAATCTTTGCATGCAGTCTTTCTTCAGATGTTGTATGTGAGGACGCCATGTCAGTTTGCTGTCTAATATAATTCCAAGAAATTTTATTTGGTTAACATAGTCTATTGCGTTTCCATGAATGTTTAGTCTAGGGTTGTATCTGGAGTAGTGTGTTCGTGTAAAGTGGACAGCTTTTGTTTTGTTTGTCGAGAAAGTGAAGCCTGTTTTATTAGCCCATTCTTCTATTTGAATAGTCGCTTGTTGTAGGTGTGTTTTTATACTGCTGAGTTCTCTGTTCCTACATAGTATAACCAGATCATCAGCAAATAGAAAAGCTTTGATGTGTACTGACATGTGACCCATGATCTTATTTAAGGCTATTAAAAATAAAGTAACACTTATAATCTCCCCTTGTGGCACACCATTGTCCTGTGTTTTTTCTTCGGAGATATACCCATTTGCCAGAACTTGAAATTTACGATTTTTTAAAAAATTGATTATATATTTGAGGATATTTCCATTCAGGCCGTATTCTACTAATAATTTTAGGATGTTAAATCGCCAAGTCATATCAAATGCTTTTTGTAGATCAAAAAAAATCGCAATTAGATGTTCCCGTTTTTTAAAGGTTTTTTGTATTTCGCACGTGAGTGATACAATATGATCTAGGGTTGATCGTCCTCGGCGGAAGCCGCTTTGGATGTTACAGAGAATATCATTTGTCTCGAGGAACCAGGTTAGTCTTTTGTTTGTCATAATTTGCATCACTTTGCTGAAGTTATTGGATGTAGATATAGGTCTGTAGCTGTCTGGATTGGTTTTATTTTTATTAGGTTTTAAAATCGGGATAGTGTTCACTTTCTGCCATTGTTCTGGATACACATTATTTTTCCATATGTGGTTATATATTTTCAATAGGTGGTTTGTGACTGCATCTGGAAGTTGTTTGATCATTTCTGCAGGTATACCGTCTGGACCTGGACATTTCTTGTCTTTTAAGTTTTTGATTGCACAAATCAATTCCTTTTTGTTAAATGGTTTGTTTATGTCTGTTTCTGTATTTTCGATTTTAAGTTTTTCTTTTTCTGAATTATTTTTATGTATTTTAAAGGTATCGCTGTAGTTGTTATTGCTAGATACGTGTTCAAATTTGTTTGCTAGGGCTTCAACTATTTTTTGAGGTGATGTTAATATTTTATTGTTATCGTACAGGGTTGTTGTAATATCTATGGTTTTTTTCCCGTTAATTTTCTTAATTTTTTCCCAGACTTTAGATGGTGGCGTGCTAGGGTTTATTGTAGTGGTGAAGTTTTCCCAGGATTGCTTTTTGCTTTCTATAATGGTTCTCCTTGTTATCGCTTTGCGTTTTTTAAGTTCTATTAAGTTTTCTATTGTGTTGTTTTTTCTGTATTTATATAGTGCTTGTTTTTGTTTTTTGATTGCTTCTTCGCAGTTCTTGTTCCACCATGGTGTCATTTTCTTTTGGTTTGTGGTCGTTTTAATACCTATTGCTTGTTTTCCTGCGGCGTTGATCTCTTTGGTGAGTTCATCTACTAGTCTGGTTACGTTACTAGTTTCTGTTACTTCCTTGTTAGAATTAAAAGCGTTAGATAATAGGTGGCTAAATAGTGTCCAGTTGGCTTGGTCTAGTCTCCATGAAGATTTTTTTGTTTCTGGGATGTAGGATGGAGGAAAGGAGATCAACAAAGGAAAATGGTTGCTGCCATTTAAGTCAGGATATACTTCCCAGGATAAGTTTGGGGTTAGTGAGGCATCGCAGATAGATAAGTCAATGTTTGAGAATTTACCAGTATGTGGACAGAAATGTGTTGGTGATGAATCATTTAGAAGCATATGGTCATCGTCTAAGAGTTTCTCGATTTTTCTACCTCTGCTGTCCGTCTGTTCTGAACCCCATAGGGTATTGTGTCCGTTGAAGTCGCCTACAAGTATGTATGGTGTGGGGAGTTGTTTGGAGAGTGTTTCTAGTTCATCTTGGGTTACAGTGCGATTGGGTGGCAGATATATATTACAGATGGTGATTTTGCTCATGTTCGGTACGTTTGTTGTGATTGCAACAGCTTCTAAATTTGTATTTAGTTGTATCTCAGTAGCGTAGATGTTGTTTTTCGCTAATATAGCTACTCCACCACTAGCAATCGTGATTCTGTCTCTGTTTTTTGCAAAGCTTGTGTATCCGTTCATGGTTATTTTTTGGTTAGGTTGTAAGCGGGTTTCCTGTAAGCAGATGTAGTAAGGTGTTGTAGTGTGTATTAAGTGTTGTAGTTCACCAAGATGAGAATAGTATCCGTTTAGGTTCCATTGTATTAGTGCCATTTTAGTTATTTATTTCTTCTGCGTCAGTTTCAATATCCAATTGTTCTTTTATGCGGTTGATGAGTCGTGTTACGTTAGATTTTGTCAGAGAGTATGTCAGGTGAGGTTGTAGATCTTTCATGGTTGCCAGTAGTCCTGTTATATCTTGTGTATATTTGCGGGCTACTTTCAGTTTTTCATTAGTGTCTTGTGCTTCTTCAACTAGTTGTAGTAGTGTCTGATATGTGATGCTGTATTTGTCTTGATTTTCTGCCATTTCTTTTTTCAGCGAATTTAACTGGTCATCCATGGAGAGGCCTGCTAGGTTCCTTGGGCTAACAGATCTATGCTTCCGGAGCTTACTTTTCGGTTTAAGTTTATTGTCTCGTTTAGTTGCAGTTTCTTCGTTGGAAGTGTCTATTTGGTGATTAATAGGTTTGTCGGATTTGATATCTGTTGTGTTGACTTCTTCTTGGCTGCTAAGTGATGGAGGAGGTCTTTTAAGGCTGTTTTTTTGTTCTCGTATTTGAGCTTTAACTACAGTTTCTTGCGAGTTCTTTGGGGTGTCTTTTTTGGGTGTTTCTATGTTTTCTTGGGTATTAATTTGTTGAGGTTTATCGTGGATAGGTTGGGGTTCTTTCAGATTATTTTCTTCTCTGTCTATTTGTATATTTTCTGGATTTCCTGTCTCTAACTGTGTTGGTTCTTTGTTGGGGCAGTTCTTTGAAGTGTGCCCTTTTTGCTTGCAAGTGTAGCAGGTGGTGTCTGTGGACAGGTACACATGATAGATGGATTCATCATGTTCAACTTCAATACGATTAGGGATAGGTGTTTCTTCATCTTCGGTAATATAAACTGATCGTCGGGAGGTTAGGATGTGTTTATAGTGTTCTCTTTGTAATCCTGCATGTAGTTCTGTAATTGGTGAGACCATTTTGATTCCGATGTTAATGAGAACTTGTGCTATTTTATCATCCGGTATAGTGGGACAGACATTAGATATTATCAAACGCTGGGCTGGGTTGATTAATCTTCTCAAGTCTATTGGCTGGTTGTTGATAATTAAGTTTTTCTGATTGTGAATTATTGTGTCTACATATTCTTTTCTGGTTAGGAATATGTAGATTCTTTTATTTTTTCTTAAGGCGTGTGTGATATTTTGGGGGCCTATTATGTCGCCAATTTTGTAAATATATTCCTCTGGATTAATATCATCTACAGGGTTAATGATAATTCCTTGTTCTTTCTTCGGAAATATTTTATTTTTTGTAGCATTCGCAAATGACATTTTGTTTTGTGAAGTTTGTGTTTGATTTTTAGAATTTGTGGTTGAAGTAGATGCTTGTTCCATGTTTTTATTTAATGAATTATTGTATTGTGGAATTTTATTCATATTTAAAATTTTTAATATATTACCGCTCAAACAGATTCGAGCCAGCACTTATCATTGTCTTGTCGGATTAAAGAGAACAACGTCACCCGACTCGAACTGCAGTTGCAGTTTTTGTCGGGTGATGATATATCTATGAATTGACAGGTGTCGCTGATTGTTAATTTTGCACAAAGATGAGCGAGATATTATTTTATTATTTAGTTAGGTTATAAATGTTTGAGTGGTGAGAGGTGATTTTTGGTAGTGGAAAATGTTTTGGATGATTATGTGATTGTTTAAGGTAAGAATATTATTATTTGAAGTAAAAATAATGTAAAATTACCTGGATATTTGTGGATCGCTAAATTCACATGCCATTCACTGTAAAGTCAGGGGCGTACTCCAGGCAAGACTTTGTGCGGTTTGTATGTATTTTCTAGAATACTAACGTTTTAGCCACCATCACTACCTTTAACGAAATGGGGTAGGTTTAAATGAATAATACCATGTGTCAACGTGACATCTTTAAGTGTCATCTGGTATCACCAAAAATTAAATTAGTGAGTTGTTCGAGGAACTGACTCTTATTTTCTAAGAAATAATAGTCCACCTACCTTAGATGCGTTAGGGCGGTTGAAGAAATCTTTTCTCTCGGACTTGTAGATGCCTGCTAAACTCGCCTCCCAGGTGTTTGCTTGCAGAGGAGTCCCCATAAGGTTAAGTTTTTATTCACTATGTCTCTTGGACGATATAGGAAACAACAAGTTCTAACGCTTCACTACGAATATGCAATTTAATAAAAAACGACGAGCGATTAATTTTACATGTTTGCCGTGAGAAGGAGTGGACGCGACTTTCTCGAGCATTTCTTGACTTGAATCTATCTCACTTAACCAGAAGTTGTTTATAATATCTTCGTTGCCGCAGCGGAATCTTGCAGATATTGTTTATGTTTCCCGTCTACTGTTAAGTATCTTGGTTGTCTTATTATTTGTATTTTACTGTATTTTGCATGATTTCTTGATTTGTCAATTCTGTTTTGTTGGTCTTATTACGGTTTTCCCTTGTTCTGTCTTTCTTACTTTATCTTGCAGGCTATATCCATTCTTTCTTACCACTAGTCTGTCTCTAGTTTCTTGCGCCTTTCTACTACGCAATTTTTGACGATTTAATTTCTTTTGTTTGTGCCACCTTGTTCAAATTTTGTAGCTCTCGTTCCACATGAAGTTGCTAGGTGTTTTTGTGTTTTATATCACAAGTTTTAGCTTACATCTAGTTTTAAGACTTTTATACAACTGGGCATTAGTTTCGTCTAGTTCTATGTATGATGGAGTTTGTCTGTCCAGTCCTAGTGACCATCGTATAAATCTCTCTTGGGTTTGTTCTACTTGTTCGAACTCTTTCCAGTACCATATCTCAATTCCATAAAATAGTACGCTTTTGATAAGAGTGTCGAAAAGAAATATTCTTCTTTTAAAGTTGTTGCAGACTTGTTAAATAAACATTGCATTATCTCCCAATACTTGTTTCCTATTAAAACGATTAAATAATTTTGTATCAGCCTTTAAAGAAAAATCGAGAGATTTAACCTTTTTTATTCGGCGAAAATAGTTGAAATATCTTCTCAAATTTGTGTAAAACTTGCTCGTTGTAAGAGAAAGTCTCGCATATGATGGCTGCAAGAAGCAGGCATTTGGCCGAAAATACATTTTACAAATAATAGGGGATACGCATAAAATTTATATTTCCTTAAAACTACATTTTTTTTATATGTTAATGTTAGTTATGCCACCTAACAAAACAAAAATCACATTTTAATTAATATTATAACCAAATTTTTTAATTAAAATATTGTAAATTTTAAATAAGCCGACCACGGCGCGATGGTTGAGTAAATACGACTGAGACTGCTGGGGTTTGACGTCACAGATACAGACTAAACAATATAATATGGTAATACAATAATACCATATATTGTATTGTTCGAGAGTTTTGTATTTGTTTTTCAACTATTTTTCAGGCATTTATTATTAAAATAATTTATAAAATGTATGTACTCACATTAAAATGGTCTTCACAAACATAAAGTTTACTTTTTTCTGAAATATCGGTTTTATTTCGCCTCATAGCTTTCAGCCACAAATTTCGCCTTTTCTGTTGTTTTTCACCATCTGGTAATGATATAAATTGTTTTTTTGGATTTCTAATTAAACTATTTGTGCACATCGGTACTAAACAATATTTTCGACTATGTTTCGAAGTATTGGAGCCTGGATCTTCCATATTTTATATATTTTAATATAAAATTTAATTCGGTAAACATGTATAAATTGTGTTTATAGAATTAAACTTTATTTTAATTAAAATCACTCTAACTTTACATAACCTATAAAAGTTATACAAGCAAATAAGTGCACGACAAAAATGTGTAGGCAGTACGCTGTACACTGGGTAGGCTGTACGCAGTACACTGGGTACGCTGTACGAAGTACACTTAATTGAGGTATGACGTCAGACGTCGTTTTCGCACGCTACATACATTTATAATTTTTTCAAGCCTTCAAATTAAAAAAAAAAATGCAAAACTGTTTTTTATGTTTTTGTCAACAAGATGAATATAATAAAAAAAAATTAAAAAATCATGCCTATCCCCTATTGCAAGGCCAAATAAAGCATTTATATAAAATATTTAGGCCCAGTCTTTCCACCTTCAGGTAAACCTCTAGGTAACTATCTGACAGATAAGGTTACCTGGAATTTCATCTACTGAATAAATGTCAATATCAATCAGTGAATTCAATACGCCAGTCTCATTATTTGTTAGATAACTATCCGATAGATAAATTTGTATTGAAAGACGGGATGACATTTAATCAGTACAGAAAGTATCACATAACATTATCTGTCAGATAGTTAACTAGAGGTTTACCTGAAGGTGGAAAGACTGGGCCATATTATTTGGAATTTATTATTGGAATTATTTGAAAGTTGTAATGTTAATTTTTGGCTACCCTGAATTACAATCATAATTTAGACTAGACATATGCTTAAGTCTGATTGAATAAATTTCACATAAGTTATAAAACACAAAAAATTTTATATAGTTTTGAAACAAAATTTATAAAAATAATATTACTTCTTAATAGTCAAATTATAATTTTCTAGGTTTCCGTAAACATGACAGAAGAAAATTATACGAAAATGCTGATATATTTTTAGTGTGCTTCTCAGTAGTTAAACCAAATTCTTTTAGAAAAGTTAAACATAAGGTACATACTACACAAATATTATTTTCTAAAATTATTAATTTTAAATCGATAAATATTATTTTTTCAGTGGGTTAGTGAAATTAGAAATCAGAAGTCTCCATTTTTATTAGTTGGCATACAAACAGACCTTCGAAATGATGAAGATAGACTAAAAAAATTACGAAAACGTAAAAAAACACCTATAACTTTCAGGGAAGGTGAAAGGGCAGCACGCAAAATAAAAGCAGTGAAATATTTAGAATGCTCAACATTTACTCAGGTAAATATTCAACCTGTATATTGTACATTAGTGTTGATACTTCGATAGTGGAATTACACCATATCGATGGTGTAATTCTACCAGGTCTACAAGTATGAAATACGGATTTTTTCAAACTTGCCGCGCAAACAGAGTGTATAGTTCAAAGTTTCAACACATATGGCGTTTTGTTAAGTTATCATTAAGTGTCAAATGCGTATAGGTTATAATTTGAAAAGTGATCATATAGTTTTGTTTTACTGTGTTAAAAATGTCAAATTTTGTGCCAAATAAAGAGCATTCGCGGACAGTACTACTGTTTTGTTTACATTTGAAAAAAACTGCTGCTGAATCATACCGACTGCTTCGAGAAGCTTATGGTGAATATGCTCCATCGCAAGATACGTGTGAACGATGGTTTCGGCGTTTCAATAGTGGTGACCTTGATCTTACAAACAAAGAACATGGAAAACCTCCAAAAAAATATGAAGATACAAAATTGGAAACATTGCTACAGGAAGACGATAGTCAATCACTAAAACAACTAGCAGAGCAGTTAGACGTTAGTCAACAAGCTGTTTCCAATCGCCTACGAGAGATGGGTAAGATCCAGAAAGTCGGCAGATGGGTACCACATGCATTGAATGAGAGGCAGATGGAAAAACGCAAAAACACTTGTGAAATTTTGCTTGCACGATACAAAAGAAAGTCTTTTTTGCATCGTATCATTACTGGCGATGAAATATGGATTTATTTTGAAAATCCCAAACGCAAAAAATCATGGGTGAACCCAGGCTCACCATCCACATCAACTGCAAGACCGAATCGCTTTGGCAAAAAGACAATGCTCTGTACTTGGTGGGACCAAAAGGGTGTGGTCTATAACCTGGTGAAACAGTTAATACCCAACGCTACCAACAACAACTGATCGAATTGAATCATTCGCTGCTCATAAAACGACCAGAATACGAAAGAAGACAGCACAAGGTAATCTTTCTTCACGATAACGCTCCATCACATAAGGCAAAACCAGTTTGCAACACATTGGAGGCACTCAAGTGGGAAGTGCTACCCCATGCCGCTTACTCACCAGACTTGGCCCCTTCAGATTACCACTTGTTCGCATCGATGGGTCACGCACTTGTCGAGCAGCACTCCATTCATATGAAAATGTGAAAGAATGGCTAGATGAATGGTTTGCGAGGAAAGGGGAAGAGTTCTACTGGCGAGGTATTGCACAAATTGCCTGAAAGATGGGAAAAATGTATAACTTCTAATGGAGCATACTTTGAATAAATAAACTTTTACTGTTCTTTTGAGTTTAATGTGTTTTATTTTTAATAAAATCCGCATTTCATACTTGTAGACCTGGTAATACCTCGTAACCCACTTTTTTTTATTTTAGGGTTACGAGCTATTCCTAAAGTAAAAAGTGCGCTGTGTCGATTGGGACCTGGTGTCCAAAACTGGTACATTTGTTGTGTTATGAAATATTTCTTCGAAGAAATATCCCGTTGAGTTTTTTGGGTTACGAGGTATTAGAATTACACCATCGATATAATAAAATGTATGGAGCCTACTCTAAATGCTAAGCGCCCAACGGCGACTTTTCCCCAAGTTTAGCGATTTTTCCCAAGATAATACCCGTTTCACACTAGAACTTTAAGAAAGGATGTTTAAATTAGACTGAATTTAAGTGCTAGTAGGAATGTACGTGACCTCTCTTTAATATAACCTAACTTAAAGACAGAGTTTTCGGTCTAAAAGTGAAGTCACGTGATACGCATTGCCAACATAATTTCTAATACTGTTTAAATTTGTTTTGTCAACATTTTATATTATCATAAACTAGATTACTATATTATATCTAGGTTATAAGAAATTAATTGAGAAGTGACACGCTCTAAAACGCTAACTAGTGCCCAAATTATTGTACTAAATACTGCAGTACAGTTTGAACTTATTACGTATATTTTAGTATAGAATTTTTGTCGACAGAAGTTGTGAAAAACTATAAAAACAGGACAAATTGTTGTGTTTTTGGCTGTCGTTCAAGAAAAGACAAAGGTAGGCACTTTTTTTTTACTTTTCCTAAGAAAAATGGTGCGAAAGTTAATATTAAGTCGCGAGATGATTCTGTTATACATTTCGATACAGGTGTAGAGTTTTAAAATTCAAAAACTTCGTAAATATTTACTCAAATACTTTAATAAAATAAAAACCTACTGTGCTAAAAATTAACTAGTTCGCTGTGTGTAAATTGACAGCTTAGTACCGTGCGATCAAAATTTCTTGTCAGTTACATAACAGTAAACAATGAGTTTAAAAATATCAAAACTGTGTTCTAACACAGCTGAATATCCCAATTTAACAAAGAACCAATCAGATTACTTCGTTGATCCGAACTCACCCGAGAATCAACGAAAATATGTGTTCCTAACCTCATACCTGTTGTCAACTCATTGGCGTGTGGAGAAAAATAGTGTTCATTTAATAATCAATTCGTATAAGGTAATAAAAATAGAATGTACGCCTATTTGTACATGTCCTTGGAAATATGTTTGATAACTAAATGTTTCTGTCAAGTGTACTACTGTCGCTCTGTATTACTGTCGCTCTGTATTACTGTCGTTTATCATATTATAAACAGCACCGCCACCAGTAGAGCTCGTTCAACATAACTTCATCACAGGCCGATGTTACCGACTCAGCTGCGCAGAAACCAAATTTCATCCAGTTAGTTTAACACATTTCAATGGCGTCACTTACTTTAATTTGTTTTTGACTACGCGTATTGTGCGATGTTGTTTTTTTATTTCGGTTATTATTATTTATTTCTCGTAAATTTCAAGATGTACCGTGGTACTAAAATGAGTAAAAATGTATTTGAAATACATGATTTTGTGTGGTCGGTATCCACAAAAATTGTTTAAAACCCTTATGTACGTCAATGTGATCAGCTGTTTTCTCGCGCAGAATTGATGACGTAATTTATGATACCCTGTGTTGAAGTTAAGTTGAAAGAACTCTGATGTCACTCAGTACTAATTGTTATAATAGGGGATACGCATAAAATTTATATTGCCTTAAAACTACATTTTTTTGATATGTTAATGTTAGTTATGTCACCTAACAAAACAAAAATCACATTTTAATTAATATTACAACCAAATTTTTTAATTAAAATATTGTAAATTTGAAATAAGCCGACCACAGCGCGAAGGTTGCCGAGTAAATACGACTGAGCATGACGTCAAACCCCAGACAGCTCAGACTACAACATAATCTTTACGTGTGTATATTGTATTGTTCGAGAATTTTGTATTTGTTTTTAAACAATTTTTCACGCATTTATTATTAAAATGGCAGATAAAGATTTTGTTTGGGCTCAGAGTGATAATTTACCCAACATTGATGCTTTTATGCTCATGGAATATATGAAAAATAATGAATGTTACAGTGCTGAAGAAATACGTGGAGTCAAAACAGACTTGTAATAACCATTTATGTATTCTATAACTTTATGTAAACAATAAACGCTGCAACTCTGTAAAATGTAAATATTTATGTAATTTAGATGTCAGAATTTTACTACATTGTTTACATGAATTTACAAAACGTTAGAGGCATAATTGAAATACTGCAATATAGGTTATATATTTAAATATAAAATTTAATTCGGTAAACATGTATAAATTGTTTTTATAGAATTAAACTTTATTTTAATTAAAATTACTCTAACTTTACACAATCTATAAAAGTTATACAAGCAAATAAGTTCACGACAGACTGTGTAGGCTGTACGCTGTACATTGGGTAGGCTGTACGCAGTACACTTAAGTAGGGTATGACGTCACACGTGGTCTTCGCGCTACACACATTTATGATTTTTTTAAGCCTTCAAATTAAAAAAAAAAAATGCAAAACTGTTTTCTATGTTATATGCAACAAGAGGAATATAATAAAAAAAAAAAAAAAAATCATGCCTATCCCCTATTGAATTAGTTATTTAACTAATTATTTTAATACAATACAGAGCTACAATAATTAAAGTAAAAATGTATCGACTTATATATTTACACAGGTGTAGCATCTTTATTGTAGAATGCAATCGAATATCCATATGTGTTTAATACTAATTCAAAAAGTGCATTTGCGCACACAGTTGAAAACAGAGAGCTACGTGCCGCTCTCTTAAGAAAAAAATTATCATAGGAGATGGCAGCAATGGTGATTTAAACATCTAGTGTGAATGTAAACCGATCTTAAATATTAGTGGACTTGAAGTTCGCCTATCTTAAAGTTCTAGCGTGAAAAGGGTATTAGCAACTAATGCTTTGAATGACATCTTTTGGGATAGTTAAGAAATAACAGAGTTGGCGACTTGTATTCCAAATAATTAGCGACAGCTACGGATTTGTTGATATATGTCGTTGGTCGCTTAGTTCTGATTAGTCGTTACATGTCTGTGGTTTGAAATTTGTTGCATTATTTTGCTCATTTATTTGAAGTTACTGGATTTTTCATAAAGATGCTTTAAAATAAATTTCAGTTATGCATTACTTAATACGTATTATGTATTATAAACGGTTCTAGGACACTAACCCCCGGGACATTAACCCCCCGTCAATAACCCCCGGGACATTACCCCCCCATGTCAATGACCCCCCCGTGCCATTAACCCCCTGGACAATAACCCCCGTGCCATTTACCCCTCCCCGGGCATTAACCCCCCGTCAACAACCCCCGTACCATTAACCCCCCGTACCAATAACCCCCGGGCCATTAGCCACCTGGAAATTGATTAATATTTTAAATGTTTATTTTTAATTAAAATTTGATATTAGAACAAAATTGAACAAATGTAATTTTTATTTATTAAATGTAAAATTTTGTGAGAAAAACACATTTTAGAAAACTGAATAAATTCAAGGTCAAACAGCTTTTTTTAAGAATAATTTAGAAAAATCGGATTTTCTAAAAAATTGCTCTAACGATCTTGATTAATTTTGTGAATGTGGGTTAACTAAAGTAATAATAAAACCTTATCAATATTTTCAAAAACCCACAAGGGCCCAGTGTAGAATTTTTTAATTGAAAATTGTGTCATTTTTAAGCCTAAAATGCTATTTAAATATTTTAAATAATTTTTTTGGTTTACAATTTCGAGTTAATGGCATTTTTTCAATATTTTTAGATTCTCAAAAATTCAAAGTGGAAGACCTTTTTTTAAGGTTAACTTACAACAATCAATTTTTCTCAAAAATGGCTCCATCGATTTTGATTAATTTTTTTTGTGTGAATGTGAGTTAAGGGATGTAATAATACGCCCTTATCAATATTTTCAAAAATTCATAGGGGCCCAATGGAGAATTTTTTATTGAAAATTGTATTTTCTGCGCCTTAAATGGAATTTAAATATTTTTAATAATGTTTTGGTTTACAATTTCGAGTTGATGGCTTTTTTTCGATATTATTTGAGTTTTAAAAATTCAAGGTTGAAGACATTTTTTCAGATTAATGTATAAAAATCGAATTTTCTTTTCTCAACTATCAAGTTACGTAAGTATAAAACAAATTAATTTAAGATATAAATAAAATAATATTAAAATAAATACTAACAAATTTATTTTTAAGGGAACTATTTACTTCATATATTCGGTACAAAGAAGTCTGTCAACTTTTGTTGACCACTGGTTATTCTTAACTTTTAATTACACTAATTCTTACCATTTATTAGTTTTCGTGATTACTAATATGATATTTCTCTAACGTAACTATCTTACTAAATGTTGTACCATTGCATTATTATTTACACTATTGCATAAACTCTCAATAATAACACTCTTTATTGAATAGTTTACATCATTAGAAACCCGGGGGTTAATATCCGGGGGTAAATGGCACGGGGGTTATTGTCCAGGGGGTTAATGGCACGGGGGTTATTAACATGGGGGTAATGCCCCGGGGGTTATTGACGGGGGGTTAATGTCCCGGGGGTTAGTGTCCCGGGGGTTAGTGTCCCTGATACCATTATAAACATAGTTTTATTTTCTAATTGTTAATAATATTATGTAGTAAACCGTTTTCAGAGAAATATAATAGGCAAGAACATTTAGAACGGAAACGAACTGATTTTTTTTTTGTGTTCACACCCTACTTATATTTGACCAATGGAAAGGCATTAATTTTTAAACCTAATATATAATTTATAGTTCCAATGGTTGACACTAAATAAAAATATTTAACTTTTTTTTTCAGCTAGGTGTACAAACAGTTTTCACAGAAGCTCTTAACATTGCGTTAAATCCACCAATAGCAGTAATTGATAATAATGTTTGTGTTATTTCATAAATGATGAAATAAAATATACAAATAACTGATCAGCAGGAACAAAAAATCCCATTCTATTGTTCAAATATCGACAGGATGTATTAATAAGTATTATTAAGATTAAATTATTAAAATTAATGGTGTTATTCTATCATTATTGATCATGCATTTCCTTCGTTCTCGACAAAATAATAACAATTTAAAGTACACAGAGCCGCAGTAAGGAAAACTTGCGCTAGGGGCAAAACTGTGTTTTAGCGCCCCTGGCAAATAAAAAAAAAAGTTCCTCACCTCCCAAAATCCCAGTGAAGAGCAAAAAAAAGGTCCTCACTTCCCAAAATCCAAGTGAAGAGCAAAAAAAAAAGGTCCTCACTTTCGCAATGTGGCGCTCCTTAGTCAAGCTCATCGGCGCCCTTTTCCTTCGTGCGCTAGGGACCGTCGCCCCCTCCCCCCCCTTACTGCGGCTCTGAAAGTACACAGTGGATTTTTTTGATGAATGAGGTCAGGCACTGTCGCCTTGAAGAATAACTCCTCTTCTATTCACAATTTCTGGCCGATTTCTGGTCAAGTTCTGATTCAGTTGATACAATTGTTCACAGGAGAGATCAGAATTAACAGTTTGCCCCGGTTTTAACATCTCATAATAAATTATTCCTTTATAGGGCCTTCCAGATCGAAGTTCATCATCCAAGCATAAATTTCCTGATTTTAATTTTTTAAACCACTGCTGACATGTGCGTATACTTAGTTTAACACCATCATCATCATCATCATCAAGCCTTGTCCATCATCGGGTGATTTTGGACTGCCTCTAAAAAGAGCATAGGCTGTCAATAAAATTTCTCCATCTAACTCGTCTATCTGCCATAGGCTTCAAGTCGGTGATGTTGTTATAAAGTCTTTTGTCTTGGTTTTGAGAGCTCCATGCATTTATTTCTAGCAGGGTTGAGCGACGCCAGGTGTTCTTGGGTCGCCCTCTACGCCTACTGCCCTGAGGGTTGTATGCTAGTGCATATCGACACACTTCGCTAGGAGCCCTTCGTAGAGTGTGCCCTAACCAACCATACTTTCTTCTTTTTATTTGCAAATTAATGTCCATTTGACCAGTTCTTTCCCCCAATTCTACGTTTGATATTCTACGTGGCCAATAAATGCGAAGAATTCTTCGAAGACATCGATTTACAAATACTCGCACTCTTCTCTTGATAGCTTCTGTTACGAACCAAGTATCGCAGCCGTACAGAAGAACTGACGTCACACATGCCCTGAATATTGTAGTTTTCGTGGAAGTACTGTAGATCGCAGAATTCCATACACGGCTAAGTTGGATAAATGCGCCTCTCGCTTTGCGTATTCTGCTTTCCACATCTAAATCCGCGCCACCGTCCACAGACACAACACTCCCCAAGTACTGGAAATCATCCACACGCTCGATTTGATGGTTACCGAGCAGTAAAGGTCTATCGGTTTCTGCATTTATCCGCATTTCTTTTGTCTTGGAGCTATTGATTTTCAATCCAACTTTTGCAGATTCAATCGTGAGGTCATTTAGTTTTTGCTGCATGTCGCCATGCTTATGCGACAACTCACATTTATCGTCTGCAAAATCCAGTGACTCCAGTCTGACTGTTGGTGTTAGCGGATTCCAAATGATTCCTCTGGGTTTGTTAGCTGTTGATCGTCTAGCCACGGCGTCTAAAACTATCAAAAAAAGAAGCGGTGACATCACACAACCTTGTCTAACACCTGTAATGGTTGGAAAGGGTTCTGACAAGCTACCATTGTGTAGAACTCTACACGTGAAGCCGTTGTAGCTATTTCTAACCAGAGATATTATTTTGTCAGGCACTCCCATATTCTGCATTTCAGCCCAAATGCATTCTCTATCGACAGAGTCGAATGCTTTTTCATAATCGACGAAAAGAAGATACAAGTTTAACACCATAAACAGTGCAAATGTTTTATGTAACAACTGTAGCAGATATAACATTGGGTGCGTTTTGTTGTGCCAATTCTGGTTTCGGTTTAATCAGAATACGCGTTTTGTTGCGACTGTATTCTCATTCTATTCATTCTACTCATTCGATGACTCGAGGTCGAACGACTAGAATGAATGAGTGTGGTGGGGATGAAAAGTAATATTTGAATGCTAGAATTAAATCTTGGTAATACAGCTTCAAAATAATTTTCACTTTTAGGTATTTTCTCATTTTGTGTCCATAAATATATACCTATATGATTTTGTATACTGTATTGACAAATCTAAACTTAAAATGTATGTACAATTCAATTACTCGTTCTAAAACATTACGTTCTAGAATATTTGCCAATTATAAACTTTTCTTATTCTGCATTTATTATTTAGTTTATCCATTTAGGTGAAATATGTTCGTTATTTGTTCTACAACCATATGACTTAACCTCCATGCAAATGTCATTCCATGTTTATTTACTTCACGATCAAAATTGTCGTTTTCTTGCGCATCAATTCTAGTAATTCTAACCAGCCACCAACAAAACGCACCCATTAAATAGCATAAAAAAATGTTTTGATGAAAAATTTTCCGCCATTTTAAAATGCAAGGGTTTAAATTGAATCGAAAACAATAATTGGGTACTCAAGATTACAGAGTTTAATCAAAACGCAAAAGACGTCTGTTTAATTCAGCGAATAAGTCGTGACTAGTTCGTATACTGCACTAATAATAAAAACGAAAAAACTGTCCGGTACACCTAATATATTAATTTTTTAATTTCCTACTTGCCCTATAATTATACACGGTACTTGAGAAATGACTAACAAATCAAGAGGCAGATCGAGAAAAAAAAAAGTATTTTTTTCTAAAGTCACTAGATTATACAAAGTAGCGCAACGGCGGCCATACTGGGGCTAAAAATGTCGCCAATACAAATGATTTTCAGTGATTCCAACAGTAAAAAAAATAAGAAACTAGTACTACCCAAATTTTTATTTTAAACATTGTAATCACGATTTTTTTAATCAGATACACTATAACAAAAATGTGGTACAATTTCAATTATTTTTTTTATTTTTATTAAATAAAATGGATATAATATATAAATTTAAATGAAACTTAACCTTAAATATTCAAACCGCTGACAAAAGAGGTTATTAAATTAGAGCGAGAAAGAGAGATGTGACAGCGCAGACGCAAACTTAAGAACGTAAAAATTGCTGCTTTAGTTTGCTTAATATCCCCTATTAACCAATTACCAATTAGCCAACTATTACCAATGATGCCAATCAAACCCTGGGGTCTGTCGGCTTCTTCAAAGCCTTGCGCTACTTTGTATAATCTAGTGACTTTATGTTTTCCTATTTAAACATTAGTAGACGGCAAGGAAATTATACCCTCACAAAAGTGGGCGGTAAGTTGAAGAACACTGGGTTAAATGATAACATTTTGTCATGTTTCGCAGATTTATTTATTTTATTTTCTGCAGTTTCGGTTCTCGTCGTTGTCAAACTCTTTGAAGGTATATGAAAAAGAATACATAACACTGGATTTAAAAGAAAATATTTTTATTTCCATTCATAGCTGCCATAATAAAATATAATGCTGTATTCGGAATTTGAAAACAGTTTATTACAATACATAAATTGGACTAGCTAGAATAAATATATTAAATTGTTTAAAAATATAACGATAAGTCTTGTACTATAAGCTTCTGTGTAATAAAATAAATAATGTATATAAAATCATAAAACAATAAAATAAAACAAGGAAAAAATTGTCATATAAATAATGATTATTTTTAGGCATTTAGGCATTTTTCAAACTTTAAACATGTTGAATATATTAAGATTTAAATATATAAGATTTATTGTAAAAGAGAGTTTTTAAAGACCTAGTTTTTAAATTTAACTTTAAAAAATTCTATTTATAATTGGGCGTAACACTATTTTTAAATAATGAAATAAACAGAACTTGTCAATTAAAATTTAAATAATAAATTAAATTTAATCAAAATATTGCTCAAAACTTTTGTTTAAAATTAAATGACTGTTAAAACATAATTAATAAAAGTGTATAACACAATCAAAGGGTGCAAAAAAAGATAACACTTAAAATCAAAACGTAACAAATCACAATATTTTTATCTTACTATGCAAAAAAACATGCAGGGTAATTTTTGGTATAAGACGTTGAATTCGACAAGAATTATTAACTTAATACAAATCACAATTGTTTTAAAACTAAAATTAGTAGATACCTAAGCTTTATTGAAATCCTCGAACGGTAACGTACTGGAAATTGCCCTAAAAACAAAAGTATGATTTAGTGAATTACGTTAATATGTTATGATGAGTGAATGAAAATCAAGAATACCATCGGATTATTTTATAAAGAGAATGAAGAAGTCCTAAGTAGTGTACCACAAGGTTCAGTACTTGGACCTCTTCTTTTTCTAATATATGTTGCCGATCTGAAATCCAAAATTTCTTCCTCATGCTCTGTTTATGCTGATGACACCAAATTAAATAATAATCATCTTTCAAATGCAACAATACTTCAAGATGATCTGGATAAATTGATGGACTGGTCAAATAAGTGGATAATACCTTTAAATACAGAAAAAACTGTTGTACTGCACATTGGCTCGAATAATCCACTAGTTCAGTACCAAATAAATGGACAACAAATTAAATCTGTTTCAGAACAAGTCGATCTTGGGATTATGATCACTTCAAACCTGAAATGGTTCAGACATGTGCTGAAATGTGCAAAGAAATCGAATTCAATGATATTCTTAATAAAGATATCTTTCTATCGTCCATCTCCTACTTTGTTCCGCTCTCTGTACAAAATGTATGTTCCTCCTCATCTGGAATTTGGTTTTGCCATTTGGTCACCATATTTGTCGAAAAACATTAACCTTATTGAAAATGTGCAGAGCAACCCGAATTCCATAAGGGTATAGCAGGCCATCATATGAAACCCGATTACGTGAATTAAAGCTCAAGTTAGTGGATCGACGTGTTCGCGGTGATTTAATAACTATGTATCATCATTATTTATCCTAAACAATGATAACAGACTGCCTGGACATAGATTTAAACTGAAGAAAGACTCTTTTACTAAGTGTGTGCGTGCTAACTTTTTCACTAATCGAGTGTTCTATATGTGGAATACCTTGCCGAACTATGCCATCGATGCTACCTCTATTAAATCTAACCTTCAATATAATTGATTGAACAGTAGAGCAATGTATTTTCTTGAATTAAACACAGTGGCGTGGCGTTCATGGAAGCCAGAAATGCAATGCATCCCTTGTTCAATCATACAGAAATATATTTTTGTGCAAAATCTTTAGCTAAAAAATAATTTATTAATTTATTTCTTATTTGTTAGATAGTAGAATATGGTTATAATAATTACTTTAAATTAGTCGAATATATAAAGAATAAATTATAGTACAAAATATGTCGAATATTAAAAAGACGCTTGTATAAAACTGCTGGATGCAGCTTAATTTTGTGCAATAAGATAGGAAGAGTTGGGATGTATGTATATCGGGTATTTTCGCGCTAGAACGGGTTACGTCGAATACGCAGGAACGCCAGGGCGTGTGATTTAAGACAGTTTAGATGCACATTGAAAGTTGTCTTACTTATTTTACAGGCAATGTTTACGGCTATCCGGTGAATCTCAGAATCTTCTACATTTTACGAAGCGCAACGGTCTTCTGTCGTTAAGAAGCGTTTTTTAAGCACGTAATTAACCAGTTTATTTCAGAGTTGGTATATTTAAATTTTCTTTTTGGTCGGATCTCCGAATTCGAATAAAAATTGTTTTCATATGTATTTATTAATTTGAGAGTTTCAGAAATGACATCGATAAATTCAAAAGTAATTTCTGAATTAACAAAAACTTTTTTTGCTGCTTTAAATTTTGCAAACAAAAAATTACTTATTGACAAAATTAGACCTTAACCTGAACCTTAAAAATCATAGAAACTGTAAATAATAATGACAATCTCGCGAAAAACAGAAGAAAAAAAAAACAATCGCGAATGTAAAAACCGTTAATTCCGAGCCAACGAATGTTAAGGGTTGACTCTAGTACGAAAATTTAACACTGCAAATAGTTTATTTTCCAAGTAGCATGGACGTCCACACAGTTAGTTCAAGAGTAGAACGCATCAGACTGTTATCAGGCCTATTCAGCATAGCTTGGGAAATACAATTTGTAAACCCAACTCGTAACTGTAAGCCGCTTGACACAGCTTTTACGTCCACATTATAAGCATCAATGCGGCCTTCTTTGATCCAAACCGCCATTAGGCGGTTCATGGGTCAACATTACTTGTTATGGGCCAACGAAATGTCCACACTTATTCAGCTTTGCCAGTTAGCTTTGCCTTTTTCAGATAGAAGTACAGCCATGCTCTCAGCATGTATTAGGCACTTAATGATTTGGTATACTTAGCCCAGATTAACAAGTTTCGAGGCAATTAAGAAATACAGGTGTGCTTCTTAGAAGCCCTAATGACTTTTGGGAAGGTATGATTTTAATATATTAAGCTCCAAACAAGCTGGAGGGGGATGCCATATAAGATAGGTTTTTCGTTCAATAGCAATCAGTTCTAATACAGATTTTATCCAAGTGAGCAAGTGTTGATTTAAGAAAAATTTTGGTTTAACGAATTATTGAAGTGTGAAGATGCCGAAAAAAAGGCAATTAACAGTTGGCGAGCGCGCCCAGATAGTGTTATTGCATAAGCAGGGTTTCATCCAATGCGATATTGCAAAACAAATGAAATGTTCTCGGTGCGCAGTCCAAACAACAATTAAACGGTTCAACGAGATTGGATCTTATGAAAATCGACCCAAAAGTGGTCGAAAACGAAGAACCAGTGCAAGGCAAGACCGTATTTTGGAGCGGATATCTCTTCGAGATAGAAACTTCAAAAGAACTCTCTTCCGAATTACTTCAAGACCACGGAATAAATTTGGCAGCAAGTAGTGTTAGAAGAAGACTTGTTGAACGTAATTTGTATGGGAGAAAGGCAGGACGTAAACCACTTCTCACTGACAGGCATAAAAAACTACGACTTTCGTGGGCAAAAAAATACAAAAATTGGACCGAAGAGGACTGGGCTAAAGTTGTATGGACGGATGAAACCAATGTTGAGGTAAAATTCTACTAATGCAATAATAATCCAGTAAAATACAAAAAAATCTCTTTAAAGAACATCTTCCTTAAAAAAAACAATTTTTTATTTTTTCTTTATTAGTTATTTGGTCGACCTGGGGCTCGCTACGTTCGTAGAAGAAGCGGTGAAGCTTTCCAAGAAGAATGTCTGATCCCTACTGTGAAATATGGATGAGGGAGTATAATGATTTGGGTTTCCATGTCTGCCAGTGGCGTCGGCAACGTTTTTTTGTGTGAAGGACGCATGAATTCCAGGAAGTACATCGACACGCTAGAGGAAGTTATGGAGCCAACCATATTAAAATTAGTAGAAACTGACCCTCCGGAATATCACTTTCAACAAGATAATGCAGCGTGCCACAAATCCCGCGAAGCAATGCGTTGGTTTGAAGAAAACAACATTCCACTTTTATCATGGCCACCCCAGTCTCCTGATCTATCCCCGATAGAAAATTTGTGGTACATTTTAAAGTGCAAGATTGCAAAACACATATGCAGCTCAAAAACAATGCTGAAGCAAAAAATAATTGAAGAGTGGAACGCAATTTCACCAGATGTGTGTAAAAATTTGGTATCAAGTATGTCACGTAGAATAAAATTATTAATTAAGGCTGGAGGAGGATCCATAAAATATTAATTTGATGTATTAATTTTATAATAAATGTAAGTAATTATAAGTGGTATAAATTTGTTTTTCTCAAAATTAACTATTCCAAAAATTATTAATTAGAATAACAAGTGCCTAATACATATGAGCATGGCTGTATTAATACTTCGGCGTTACCAATTTAATCCAAATAATACGTTATTTTATGATTTATCATTTTGATACAAAAATAGTTTTTACTTACACATATTCCAAAGTTCCATCCTGTACCAGCAGGATTGTCACTAGTTATGCCACAGCGATGACAAATATAACCAGAATTTGTTACTGCCCATACTTTATTACCTCCTACTGACACATGTCGGAAACCACTCGACGTGTTTGGACTCGTTTCTACAAATAGAACAAACAAATATGACAAGTGTTAATATTAGCTTGGTTGGCGGATGAAGTTTCTAATAAGTTACCAACAGTCAAAGAATAAATGCATATACAGATTTAATGCGCATGTCCGACTTGAGACGTGTTAGATATGTAACGAATCGTTTAGGCCATAGGTTCTCAAACTGGGGTACGCGATATCATTCACATAAACATACACTCATAAAGCCATATATACAAGTATTATTTTAATTTATCAAAATTGGAAATTGATTCTAATATTTTATTTAAAATTTTAATTGCGTATTTTTATTTAGCACTTTTTGTTACGCCAATGTGCATTAATGTTGGCGCCATCCCTTGATATTTGTGCGCAGTGTTGATGGAGGAATGTGTGTCTGATAAATATCTGCAGTCGTTTCCAAATTTGGAAAATTTCGTGTCGGAACATGAAACAAAAATTGACAATAATCTTATTAAAAATATTAAAATTCATTGTAAAATGCTCGCAGAATCTTTTGAAAAATATTTTCAAGAAGACTTTTCTGAAATACTATCCATCAAATCTCAATAATAATAATAAAGAGTCATTGATTGAAATATCGTGCGATGGAGATTTAAAAATGAAGTTTAATGAATTGAAACTTGAAGAGTTCTGGCTCATGGCTAAAAGTGAATATCCAGAATTAGCCAAACAAGCATTATTGTTTTTAATACCTTTTTCAACAACTTATCTCTGTGAATGTGGGTTTTCCTCCATGGTGATTTTAAAAAACAAATATCGAAATAAATTAAATATCGATCCTAATATGCGGTTAAAATTGAGTAATCGAGAGCCCGATATTGAATCACTTATTTCAAGCATGCAGCTTCATCCTTCCCACTAAAGTTGGTAAGTGTATTTTCATATATGTTTTTTTCAGTCAAGTCTGCTTTGTTTAACAATTTTCAAATTGTTCCGATTTTTTTTTTACCTTTTTGGGGGTACGCGCCTGTTCTGGAATTGACATAAAGGGTACTCAAAAAAAAAAGTTTGAGAACCTATGGTTTAGGCCAATGTTTCTTAACCTTTTTGACTTGCGGGGCCCTTTTCAGAATCAATTTTAATGGCGGAGTCACTTAGGCCTACCCTATGTCTTCAACAGATTTTTATAAAATTAAGCAAGTTTTATATAATTTTATACAACAATGCATATCGCTGATCGCATTTCAGCTAGTTATGGAGTCATAAACCGGCTAGAGTCAGAAATCACTCGGACATACATTCAACTTGGAAAATTTTCGTTCAAAATGTAGTTTTCAGTTTTCTTATTTTGATTCTGTTTTTTATTTCTAATTATTTTGTTATTATTCAATTTTTATATATTTTATTTCCTAGAACGGCTGCGGGGCCCCTGAGAAGTGCACGCGGAGCACTTAGGGCTCCAAGAAGCACTTAAAGCTCCACGGAGCACTTACAGCTCTGGAGCACAGGTTGGAAACCGATGGTTTAGGCTATCCGGAAAATATCTCCAAAACTTTTGAAACCACCCGTCGTGTTAAGAATTTCAATGACAGGAACTGCTAGCATTTTTTCGAATTTTAGTGAATTTTAGAGTTCATTGTTCAAAGTTATTGCCTAATAACTTTAACAATTCCTTGAACAATTTCATACCTTTATTCCTGGAAATGCTATCAGAATCTTTATATATACAACCGTCTCTACAACTATACAACGAGGTCAGAAGTATTCGGCCCAGTTAGAGAAAACATCTAAAACTTTGAATTCTTAGCGGCACTGTGTCGGCATTCTGGTGGTCTATCCGATTCTGTTTATTTTTATTTTTTTAATACACACATTTTAACATTCAAACTAATCGTAAATATTACTTTTAATAAACTTTTAACTTATTTATTTATTTATTTATTTTTTTTAAACCGCTTTCTTTTACCCAACGTGTATAGCCATTTACTTCTAAGAACTTAAGTGAACAGCTAAGATCCAGACTAATTATAAGATGCCTGATCAGTCGATTGGTACGTACTAATACATATAATTTAATTCACATATCGTAATGATGAACCCTGGATAAGACTCATGCCTAGTACCCAAACTCCTTTAGTCAGAAATCTCACTTCAGTTTGAGATCAGACTTTATATTATATCACAGGCTCGCTACCTAGTTGATAATAAATGGTACGATTTATAGTAACGTACCAGTGGCTCGCAACAGATATTCTTGTCACCGCGAAAATAATTATCTGACTGATAACATTATAATCAAGGTGTAGTAAATTTAAGTAGGAAATCTCAGTTTATTAATTAAATTCAACAAAGTTAGTTAGTTAGTTAAAATTTTTGAGATTCAACAAAACTAACGCGTATGTGCTAACCAAGAGTTTTTACTGTTATCTCCAAAACGATTGACTTGTTATGAACAGATTATGTAAATGTCTGAAGGTTAGTGCAAATAACAAACATCTTGTCAGAAACAGTAACTATTTCGTCCATGAACATTAAAAGGAACATTGCGCATGTGTGTGGTGCTGTAATCTGTAAGAAACTTCATCCGCGAATAAAGCTATAATTTTTCTGAGTTGTCTAATTTTTTTGCTAATAACGAGTTCACTTATGCCCGATTGCAAGAATCAGGGTCAAATGACTTGATATACGATCGACGTTCATTTGCATCAAATCGTGCATCAAACTATTGCAAGAATACAAAATACCTCTTGATCGCGGAACAAATCGCGCATTATATTGATGCCCAAAAATTCACCGATCAAGTCGAGATCAAGCCAAATTCGTACCGCCATTTTATGTTAAATATTTTGACGTAAGACATAGATCTTGTTTTGAAACATTTTTATTATCGTTTGCCCTTTTTTTCATCATTTTTATTCTGTAATATAAGCACAGCATATTTATTGGAGATATGGACAGGGTAATTTAATAAACTTATTTTTAAACTAATAAACTAATATTTAAACTAATAACAAATATTTAAACTAATATTCAAACTAATAACAATCTAATTATGTGTAATATGGCAAGTTTATGTCGCTAACAATTTGACAGATGGAATAAAATTTTAGGTTAGAATAGTTCATTCACAATTACTTGCCCCAGTAAAAATTATGAAATGAACGATCACCTGATCTTGCATTCAAACAATGGTGTTAAATCGGGTATCAACGAAGATTTGAGAACAGTTGATCTGAGAATTGATCTCCATTCTTGCAACCGGGCATTAATATCCTACATTAAATTTAAGACATTTTTTTTCTCAAAAAGTTGTTATTTATGAATCGTAAGCCCCGATTGGGGCACTGAATTCGTCTCTGTGACTACCAGTACACTAACCTGTATTAAGTGGATCATTAGGCAAAATTTGCCAGTGTGAACCTTCTGGAAATACTGCTGATACTTCTTTTCTAATACATAGTCTACCACTATTGTCTAATGCCCAAATTACATTTTTTGCAGCGGATATTTGCTTCAACTGTGACCCTGTAGGGGGCTCTATATTCACCCAATGTTCTCCTAAAAATAAATTTAAAAAAATATATATTATCTACATTCGATTCGATAGTTCGATTACAAATTCTGTAATAGAATATACCTTGTGGTTTTGATTCAGTAATACCAGAACGCCAGTACGCAGAACCATTTTTCCCTACGGCCCAAACTTGGTAGAAATTTTTTTCAGTAGAGTTATCTAAGCCTCCAGGTCCACAACTAATGTTACTTAATTGCTGATCAGATGAAACATGTTCCCAGACCGTTCCCTACAGCACAAAAAATAATTGAATTAACGGCAAAAAAAAAACATTTATTCTATAACTAGCGTTGCCCATAACCTCCCCCATGCACCGAACTGAAAAAATGCATACAACAAAAGATGTGATTTTTATTTTTATACATTTTTTCTGTAAAGTACATATTAAGCGAGATATAAAATAAATAGCACAGAAACTTACTGTTGGTGAAGACTGACAAACACCTCTTCGGAAGAGAGCATCACCTTTAGCTGCTATTGCCCACACATAAATAAGACAATCTACCGTATCATCTTTTGGCTAAAACAAAAATAGTCATATAGTCGGATTGCTGATAGGTGACTGTTACATGTATGTATCAAGTAGTGCATTCATATAATAATCTAGTTACCATTTTTCAGCGATTTTAAAAATGTTTTTTGTTATTTGTCAGTGTCTGGTAATAAATATTAATTAAAATATGGCTTGCGGCCAATTATTAAATTCACAATGCATCATACAATTCTAGAATAATTAAAAAAGCACCAACAAGTAACTCATCTAAAATCGAAATTCAAATTTGGCTGATAAATAATAACATAACGTTTTCTAAAAATTACTTAAAATGTGATCTTTTAAAAATTGTTAAGAAAGAAAAATCTGAACCAGTTTATTTTATTGATACATTGGCACAAACGTATGGTCATGAAGTACTAAGATTACCTCCTTATCACTGCCAGTTTAACCCTATTGAACTAATTTGGGGTATAACAAAAAATTATTATGATATAATCTGTCTCAATTTGTAATACGAAACTAGATCTGGTTACTTTGGTGACTGTTGTGGTGTTAACAGACTTTGGAGTATCTGTGTGAACCAATACTATAATATTACAAATATATTGTGAATATACAACATAAAAAATGAACTTTCCCTGTTAGTTTCGTATTAAAAAATGAGACAGATAATAGACATATTGGTCAAAACGGATATAGTGATAACGAAGTTTTGAAAATATGGCAAGTAGTCTGTGATCAAATTAGTTGTGAAACTTAGGCAAAATCTGTTAAAAAAATCGAAAATTTAATAAATGAATGGTGGGAAAGGGAAAGGATTGTTGATAATATTAATCCAATAATAATAAATACAAGAAATGACAGCGATAGTTCAGATGACGACGATATCATGCATTACAGTGACTAATTTTTTTAAAATAAAAATAAGCATTTAAATACAACTTGTATAAGCTATTCACTTTTGTAAGAACACACTAAATCTGGTTATTTTGGTTACTTTTATGGTGTGTTACTGACTAATACAATGTTCCATTACTCGACGAAAGTAACCGCGGTTGAAGTTTCCCGTTCCGAAAGTGTACGACATTAACTTTTCATGAAAATTGTTAGGTTTCGGAACGCGGTTACTGAAAATTTTGGTTACTTTTTTGTAACCAAACTAACCGTAGAAATATCGCGGTTAGTGTGGTTATTTCCTCCCACTACAAACTTCAGATCTAATGTAAACTACAAAAGGCGGGAATTTCAAAACAATTACAATAAAGCGAGAGTTAAATGGAGGGAATTAATCGTTTCTTTGTAGTGCAAGTAGTAAATTATAATATTATTTTACTATAGTCTATAATTAAAACAGTAAGAATGAGTGTAAGTAACAGATTTTTAGTAATATTGATCGATGTCGTGAAAAATAATATCGGGAAAAACCATATATGTTCTTATATAATGTGCCATTGTAAACAAGTACTAATAAAACAAATATTTTTATTAATAAGTTTGTAAGAGAATATCTATAACCTAAAACGTCCATAAAATGACAGTTCAATTGTCTGTTTTATCAACTGTGAAGTGTGACTACCGTTCCGTAACTTAAACTCGTATTCAGGTAACCACAACTTACCACGACTTTACCGTAACCGCGACCGCGGTAGTTAGGTGTGCAGTTACGGAACATTGTATAAATGTCAATTAAAAATATTCCTTACGCTGTAAAACCGACTTTAGGTTGATAAGGTTATGATCATTATAATTAAGATATAATTTTTCATTATGACATATGTCAAATGGATCGACATTTTAAAAAAGTGACATTGATAGTTTAGAGTGTGAAGATGAACAGAATGTTGCTGATACAAGTTATCGTAATAATAAATATTTTTTCTAAAAATCTGTCTCAAAAATTTGGGGTGCGTCTTATCGTCCGGCGCGTCTTATAGTCCGAAAAATACGGTAACTAGAATTGAAAATATAATTCCACGCCTAAACCAAAGGAACATACTTTAATTATTATATAAGTTGTTCACTTTTGTAAGGACAAACTAGATCTGGTTATTTTGGTTACTTTTATAGTGTATTACTGACTTTAAATAACATTTAAAAAATATCCTTGCGCTGTAAATCAGACTTCAAATTTGTTTGGTTATGGTCATTATAATTAAGATATCATTTTTTATTGACATATGTCAAATTTACATTTTTTACCATTTTTTAATACCAACATGACATACAATTTCAAAGGTGTAAACATTTGAAATCAAAATTTCCTCTTAGTTTGTTCTTACAAAAGTGAACAGCTTATAGTAAAAAAATCAAGCTCTAATAAAACTGACATTTTACACTAACCTAAACTTTCTTATAAAAGCCATCTAAAATAAATAACTAACCCTAAGTATTTTATTACAGTCATTCTATGTATTTTTATGCAGTTACAATTAGTACAGTTACTTTTGTGAATTTTATTACTTTCAAAATTAGGTTGTGTAATATGGAGAAGGTAAGGAATTCAATTTTATTATAATTTAAAGTTAAAATGTTGCTGTTAAAGTCTGTTCCTTTGGTTTAGGCGGAACTAGATTCTCAATTCTAGTTACTTTTACCGATTGGTTGAAGCTTTTGATCATTTTGAACAGGAAAAGCCAACTTCAATATATAAAAAAATAGCTAATGGCAACTTACAAAAATGAAAATTCCGGTTAGTTCCGCTTAATCGTTTGAAATAGACTGTAAGCCAAGTTAATATTATTTTTATATTATTTTCCGCCTTTCTTTTGCTTCATTCCAATTTTCCACCTAAATAAGCAGTGTATCATCCACATAAACTATGAGTTTACCAAGTAAGCTTTCAAAATTTAGAAAACCGATAATGTACAAATTGAATATAATTGGTCCAAGTACCGTACCTTGTGGGGAACCACAGTCAACTCTGCAAAATTTGCTCTTTATTCTAAGACTATCCCTCTAATTCCATATAAATCTAATTTTCTTATTAATTTTGAGTGATCGACTTTGTCGAAAGCTTTTCCAAGTCAGAGAAAATACCTCACATCATCTTACAACATCTCTTTATTATTTTCAAAAACTAGTTATACCTAATATACAACTCACCTGCATGGAGACATCTAATATTTTAGTATTTCCTAATTCATGCCAGGGACCAGTAGTGCCAATGGCACAGCGTCTGTACCATCTTCTTCTTCTAACATAATCAGTGAAATGTTTCTGTGCATGGTAAGTCGCTGGGAAATCTACAGCATATTGCCAACCATCCCTATCTACCCCACCAGGAGTATGAAAATCAATCAACCAATCTGAAACCTATAATATAATTTAAAAATATACGTCTTTTTTATATGTTTTGTAAACAAATGTAAATTTAAAAATTACCCAGTGCCAGTGCATAGAGAGCAGTTTTGCATGTTCACGTGTTCTTTTATGTTTGCCTGTGACATCACTCCACATGTATCTGTCAGTTGGCAACCCTGTTGAAGTGTAGCCAGTTAATGGGTTCCAGCGTTGATTTTCATAAACCAAATAGTCCTGAGTATCACTCATAGGATTTATGCCTTCAGTACTACTCTCTAAACCTAAAAGAAACTCAAATATTTCAGTAAACCAAATGGGAATAAAGCGAAAATTTAAACCAGAAAAACGACAGATATTGAATTAACAGTTCTGCCAAAAGTGTATACTAATATTTATAGACCACTTCAAATAAAAATGCAGTAGTTGGCACTACGAACCGAACACGATTTACATACTACAAATACAGTATTGTGGGAAATTTTAATTAAAAATACTTATGGCGGGTTGCTAACGTAAGAGTTTTCTTTAACCAGGGCCGGCGCTAGGCTTGTGCAGCATGTGCAGTGGCACATGGTCTTGCGGCTCAACAGGCCTCGCGCATGGTGCGATCTTTCTGAACCGCGCGTACTCGCGTACACCAAACTCCCATCTAAATTGTATATGTAGTTTTCGAGCGCGCTGAAATTAGAAAGAAGAAAACGGGTGGGGTGCTTTGCATCAGCTGTGAAGCGCTGTGGTTCCACGAATACGAGAGAAAATCACACAGCCGAAAGTTAGCGTAATAATGTAAATAGTGTAACATTCACTAAATGTATCCCTCATTAAAATATATACATTTGAAACATTATAGGAGTATCTAATATGTAAACATAGCGTGGTAGCGGACAGCTCCAGGTAAGGAAAATTACATTTTGACTGATGTAACTCGTCCATTCCGTCATTTTGCGTGGACCATCATTATTGAACCAGCCTTTTTTATTCACCGCGTCAATATAAATTTTTTTTGTCAATCTCGCACATGACCTCGCGCCTGCCCTGGCACATGGTCTCGCAAATCCTAACGCCGGTCCTGTCTCTTTTTGTATGTTACAACATACAAAAACAAATGATTTTAACTTGAGTTAGGGATAATTCTTACTTTAGCAACCGCCCATTAATTAATTTATAAAATTTTATAAACAAATATTTATATGTAGTGTGAATCTTCACACATTTCAGGGTTTTTAAGTTATTTAGTAAGTGATAACGAATTATGGGTACATATTAAAAATCATAAAATTCAATAACTTTTGAAAACTTTATCCAAGTGTTTCCATTTGAAGACCGCATCAAGATCGCTGCCCCGTTGACATATAAGTCCCGAATATCGCTCATTAAATATTGCATTAAGTGTTGCAAAAAATTCTATTTCGGTTCCCATTAATGTGCATAACAGGGCAATAATTATTCTTGATTTTAAATTTAACCTCATAGGTCATAGATACAGGGGTGTGCGACAAAAGTTTTGTAACATATTTTTGCTAAAAATCGCATTACAATAAAGGGATATAAAAAAAATCTACTTTTCGTCTCTTAATCTACGTCTTTTGATACTACACAATAAATTTTAATAAAACCTTTTTGTAACTACAAAATTTTCGATATTTTTCGAAAAACTAATCTAATCAAAAATTCTTGTTAAAAATTTGTGCATGTCGTTTTAGACTAATTCTAATGAGTAATGGGAAGTAGGTAGGAGACAAAAGTGATAAAACGTTTTTGACGAAAATACCATAAAAAAATTGATTTTACAATAATAAAAATTTGTTGGTTTATCTACGCTTTAAGAGGTTTCATATAATACTCACTCAAATATAAAAAAATCAGCTGTGGCCATCACAAATTACTTGTATAAAATACCTACATTCTAGCAGCAGAGTAGAAATAACATAGCCTAATATTTTCTAACAGAGGTTTTATTTATCATAACGCCGACCGGTGTAGCGTAGTGGTAACACATGTGCTCTGCGTTGCGAAGGTCTCGGGTTCGAATCCCGTTCAGGCATGGAAATTTTCTCAAAATAAAAATTGTCCTGGCTAATTGCCACAGCAGCAAAGGCCATTAAATTTAAAAAAAAAAAAACATATATGTAAGTATGAAAAATCGTTTTATCAAAAAATATCTCAAATAAAAGTTGTTAGTTATTGCTTTTGTAGCAACTTTTGTTAAATACATTTTTTCGAAATATTTTTCTGTTGTTAAATATTCGCAAAAATCTTAAAATCGACATATGAATCGAATATGAAGTTTCATAAAAATCATTTTAGCCGAATTTGCTCTGCACGTGTACACAGACAGACGGACGGACGGACGGACGGACAGACAGACAGACAGACAGACAGACAGACGGACAGACAGACAGACCGACAGACATCATGCTAAAAATAGTCAAAACGTTATGTAGGGATCTCAATTCGTGGAGATCCATCGAAATCTCGAAATTTCAAAATCGGTATGATCACAATACCTCCTTTATATATGTTGGCGGTCGGTAAAAATATATATAATTTTTTCATTGAACACATATTTGTTTATATTTTTGCCGCGATATGTTTTTTGAGATCTCAATAATTTTCTTATATGTGGGTCAAAGAGTTTCACAAACCTGCCAAATTTCAACCTTCTAGGTCTAGCCGTGTGGCCACATTTTCTACGGAACAGATTAACAGACAAACAGACACATGAGTGACATTATAAGGGTTTCTTAGTCATAGGTACGATCCATACTAGTAGGACTATTGTATAAAATGGAAAAATCTTCAATGTGTTACAAAAGAAATATTTCGAAATTTTATGGAAGAAAGACTGTAACACAATCAATCTCTTAGGTGAAAATAAAAGCGTTAAATTAAAAAACAGCATATCTTCCTTTTACTAGAAGTGGTGTAAATAGAATTTTTATCAAGCACTGGATGCGGAATGGGGCAACTCGCCAAGCGATCGCGGTGGTTGTTTGTTCCTACTACTGGTACTTGTTCCTAATGGATTACAAATCTGTTTCAGTCGGATGATCCATAGGTTAAGGTTACGTTATTAAAATTAGGCTTTTATTTGTTTTTGTAGATTGTTAGAGTTATTAATAATATATATATATATATATATATATGTGGGCTTGTACCTGGAACGCCACTGAAGTTCCCGAAAAACTCCCCCCAGCTGACCGATACACAGGAGGAGGAAGTCGTGAGTCGGCCGCCGCAACGCACAGATGTGTGCAATGCCTTATTTGAACACTTTAGTACATGTAATAATTAAATTAATGAATATACTTGATTTTTCTAATTTCACTCGCTTCGTTTCAACCCTCATCCCCACAGAAATTGGTGTCAGAAGTGGGATTACCACTAAAAAGGGATTGAGTGATGAAACGGTGATTGGGGAAATGTGAAAAATAAAGTATTAAGAAGTGTAAAGTGTTAAAAAGTGTGAAGTGTACAGTGTTAAGTTGTGAAAAGTCGTGTTTTTGTGTAACTGAGTGTTAACGAAAACAGTGTGTGAGTCACACAAGTGATCAACTGAGTGTTGAACTGTTAAATAATATCCAAATGAAAATAACTGAAAATTAGTGAGAACTGAGTATAGAGAAAACAGAGAAACAGTAAAAACAAAGTTAGATAAAGCCGTGTGTGAGTCACATGAGTAAACAATTGAGTGTTTTACTGAATTTAACTTTATTTTAAAAGAAAGTAAGACGGAAAACATAGTGTTAAAGAAACAGACAGACAAAAAACAGTATTAAAGGATACGAGATCCATTAAAACTGTAAATTCACAGTGTTAATATCAACGTATTTTTGGACGGAATTCTCAAAAATCATTGATTGTAACAACGGTTGCGTAGTAAGAAATGTGAACTTCTTATCTCAAACCAATGCATTTCGTAAACAAGTGCGACCATTGTCTATCGTTCTAAAGCAGAGAATAGACAGCGCGTAAATTTATTTCTGACCACTTTATAAAGACTAATATAGACAGTTTTGTTAAAATTATTTCGGTAATTAAAAAATTGTGTCAAAATGAATGATTCGGAAAATAAAAGTCCTACACCTTCAAACTACAACGACTTGGATGAACGCGAACGCTTTTTATGGGAACGTGAAAGGCAGTTGATGGCCAAGGAAAGAGAAATTCTAGAACAGGAATTAAAGTTGGTACAACGAAAACTGTCCGAAGCGTCAATGAGTCAGCCAGCGGTGAATGTAAATTTTCGACCTAAAGATGTTATAGATCTAATACCCGAATTCAACCCTGGAAAATCAAGTTCACTCCCAGTAACGACTTGGATTAAGAAAATAAATAAAATAGCTGAAGTTTACAAATGGACCGAAGATGTTACGCTCCTACAAGCTGTTCCTAAATTAAAAGGTGCTGCACGTACCTGGTACGACGGTTTTGGTTTAGAATTAAACAAGTGGGAAGATCTACGTGGAGAACTAGAGCAAGCTTTCCCAACTACGTACGATGAAGCCGACGTTCATCAGGAACTGATGAGAAGAAAGAAAAAGAAGGATGAATCATACGAAGACTATTTTTATGATATGTTGCTGATAGGGAGAAAAGGTGAAATCAAAGATAATTCGATGATAAAGTATATAATTACAGGATTGGACGACAAAGAATTAGTTAGATCTTTATCACTGATTCACTACGAAAAGCCACAAGAGTTATTGACAAGAATTAAACTTTTTGAAGACACAATGGTTCAGCAAAGGCAAAGAAAAGAATTAACATCGGAAAGTTTCAGGAACAAAGAACCTAATCCGGCAGGTAAGAACCAAAAATGTTTTAACTGCGGTCTAAGAGGGCATGTAGCTAGCAATTGTGCAAATAAGGCAAAAGGTGTTAAATGCTTCAATTGTAACACTTTTGGCCATAAGGCTAATGAATGCAAAAAAGATAAACCTAAAACTTCGGTGTCCGAACACGCCAAAGCACTATTTTCAAGACGAGGCAGAGAAAAGATGACTAAGTCTATTAAAATTGTAGACAATGATGTTGATTGTCTTATAGACACGGGAAGTGATTTAAACTTAATGGACCTAGAGATCTATGCGTTATTGGGAGCACCAAATTTTGAAGCTGATAATACGAAAATATATGGCTTGGGAAATCAATCGATAAATACGCTTGGAAAATTCAAAACGACAGTAACGCTAGATGGACAACAATTTGAAACCATATTTCACATTGTACCACAAGGTAGTATGCCAGTCAAAACCTTACTAGGGCACGAATTGTTAGATCAGGCAGATCTACAGATTAACCAAAACGGCTGTAATTTTAAAAAACTAGAGGCCAAAAAAGAAGAAATAGTCGAAGCAATAGAAGCGAAGCATGAAAACAAAGATCAGGAAATAACAGAGATCATGATGATCAATATAACAGAAGAAGATGAAACTTTGGCAAAAGAAGAAAAGATAGAAGTGCCACAAGAAATTTACGAAATTATGAAGAATTATGAACCTGAACCTATAAAAACGGCAGAAATAGAAATGAAGATCGTGCTAACAGACGATACACCGATTAATCAACGACCTAGAAGATTACCTAGAACAGAAGCTATTGAGGTAAATCAAGAAATAAATAGATTGTTAGAGCAAGGGATAATAGTTCCAAGTTCTTCGGATTACGCTAGTCCGATAGTTCCTATAAGACGCAAGAACAGTAAACTACGTCTATGTGTAGACTACAGAAAAATTAACCAGAAGACTGTTAAAGATAGATTTCCTCTACCGGTAATCGATGATCAGTTAGATAAATTGAGAGATGCAAAAATATTTTCCACAATTGATCTGAAAAATGGATTCCATCACATTCCGGTTCACCCAAACAGCCGAAAATATACATCGTTTATTACACAAGACGGACAGTACGAATATGTCAAAACACCATTTGGACTTTCCAATGGACCGGCAGTATTCCAACGTTTTATAAGTAGTATTTTTAAAGAACTAGAATTACAAGGAGTTGTGATAACCTACATGGATGATTTAATCATACCGGCGAAATCTAAATCGGAAGCTATTGATAAATTGAAGATTGTTCTACAGTGTGCATCTGAGTACGGATTGGAGATAAATTGGTCGAAATCGACATTTTTAAAAGAAGAAATTGTTTATTTGGGTCACCACATCAGCAATAACGAAATACGTCCGAGCCAAGACAAGTTAAAAGCTGTAATGAAATTTCCGGTGCCAAATTCGAAGAAGAGTCTACAAAGTTTCTTGGGTCTGGCAGGCTATTTTCGCAAGTTTATCAGAAACTACGCCAAGATCGCAAGACCATTGAGTGAAATACTGAAGAATGATACACCATTTAGAATGGACTATGAGCAGAGAGTAGCGATAAAAGCCCTAAAGGAAGCACTATCCAGTGAACCAGTCCTTAAAATCTTTAACCCGAACGCAGACACTGAATTGCACACAGACGCAAGTCAAGAAGGGTATGGAGCAATATTGCTACAAAGAGATCCAGCAGACGAAAAAATGCATCCAATAAGCTATATGAGCAAGAAAACGACAGACGTGGAAAAGAAGAAACATAGCTATGAATTAGAGGTTCTAGCAATAGTGAGAGCTCTAGAGAAGTATAGACATTACCTACTGGGCATGAAGTTCAAGATCATTACTGACTGTAGCGCATTTGAAATGACTATGCGAAAGAAAGACGTCACCCCGAAAATCTGGCGATGGGCTGCATTGCTTGAAGATTTTAACTATTCAATCGAACATCGCGTGGGAACAAGAATGACGCACGTTGACGCCTTAAGTCGTCATCCGATAGCCATGACGGGTATCTTAACAAAATTAAGAACTACACAACAAGAAGACGAAGAGTTGAAACCACTATTCGAAATTTTGAAGAATGTAGAATATAAAGACTACATAGTTGAAAATGGAATTTTATATAAAGCCAGAAACAAAGACAAGCTATTTGTCGTACCACGAAGCATGCAATATGATTTAATAAAACAGATTCATAACGAAAATGGGCATTTTTCTGAAAAGAAGATGAGAGATTTATTACAAGAGTACTGGATACCGGACTTGTCGAAGAAAATTGCAAGAGTGATAGGAAACTGCATACCATGTATCCTTTCTGAAAGAAAAGCTGGAAAGGCTGAAGGATTTTTGAACAGTATCGACAAAGGGGAATATCCTCTTCAGACGTACCACGTCGATCACTTAGGTCCTTTACCTTCAACGAAGAAGAAATACCGATATCTGTTCGTTATAGTAGATAGTTTTACCAAATTCGTTTGGATATACGGAACCAAAACTGCAGGTACAGATGAAGTTTTAAATTGTTTAAACAAACAACAAGCGGTTTTCGGCAACCCAGAGCGAATTATTAGTGATCGCGGTACAGCTTTCACATCTAAAGAATTTGAAGATTATTGCGAACAAGAGAAAATTTGCCATTTAACCACCACAACGGGTGTACCACGAGGAAATGGTCAGGTTGAGAGAATCCACCGTATAATCATTTCAGTATTGAGCAAACTCTCACTAGAAAATCCCGAAAAATGGTATCAACATCTAACCGACGTGCAAAAGACTTTGAACAGTACCTTTCAAAGAAGTGTAAGATTTACACCGTTTGAAGTAATGTTTGGCAAGAGGATGAGAACAGGGAAAGAGGTAGAGATTCAACAGATGATAGAGGCGGAAAGACTTGAAGAGTTTACGGAAGAAAGAGAGAATTTAAGAAAAGAAGCTAAAACGAACATTCTAAAAATACAGGAAGAAAATAAGAAAAGCTATGACAAGAAACGCAAGAAAGCAAGGACATATAGAGAAGGAGATAAAGTCGCTGTAAAAAGAACGCAATTTGGCAGTGGCCTGAAACTGAAACCAAAGTTCTTAGGCCCCTACGAAGTCATACGTGTGAAGAAGAAAGACCGTTACGATGTACAAAAGATCGATGGCGAAGGTCCAAACTTCACAAACGCCAGCGCAGATCATATGAAGCCGTGGGCGGAAGATGACCCACTGGACGATTTTGTTAGTTTGTTACAGGTTGACGAGGGCGAACAACCAACCAGGATGGCCGAGCTGTGGGCTTGTACCTGGAACGCCACTGAAGTTCCCGAAAAACTCCCCCCAGCTGACCGATACACAGGAGGAGGAAGTCGTGAGTCGGCCGCCGCAACGCACAGATGTGTGCAATGCCTTATTTGAACACTTTAGTACATGTAATAATTAAATTAATGAATATACTTGATTTTTCTAATTTCACTCGCTTCGTTTCAACCCTCATCCCCACATATATATAACTACATTTTATTTTTCTTTAAAATGTGTAATTTTTATTAAATTAACATTAGAGGGAAAAGTGTTTTTGAGTTGAATGTTTGCAAAACAGTAGGGACAAACAAGCACCGCAATCACGGCCATACTGGGGCTAAAAATGTCGCCAACACAAATAATTTTCAGTGATTCCAACAGTACAAAAATAATAAACTAGTACTACCAATAATTTTTATTTTAAACATTGTAATCACGATTTTTTTAATCAAAGATGCACTATAACAAAATTGTGGTACAATTTCAATTATTATTTTTTTTTTTTTTTATTAAATAAAATGGGTATCATATATATATTTAAATGAAACTTAACCTTAAATATTCAAACCGCTGACAAAAGAGGTTATTAAATTAGAGCGAGAAAGAGAGATGTGACAGCGCAGACGCAAACTTAAGAACGTAAAAATTGCTGCTTTAGTTTGCTTAACAGGGGAACCAATGTTGTAAATCAAACTCTGGGGTCTGTCGGCTTCTTCAAAGGCTTGCGCTACTTTGTATAATCCAGTTTTTTTTTAACTTTAACTGGTCCTAGACTGCACTGTATCATTTAAATACATGTGATTGTTTTGTCTTACCTTTAAGAAAAGCACCACCCCATCCTCCAGTATAGACCCAAGCAGTATGATCATAACCAATGCCCCAAGTAACACCAGGAGAACAAGTTTCTACTCGTCTCAAGTGTCCACCCATTTGTCTCCAAAACATATCTAAGGGAGGTAAAATCACCTACAAAAATACAAACAATTAGCATTGAAAACTTACCTGATACAAATCTCTTAAACAGACCTACCTCTTTACTCAGATAAGTAACTTTAAATAATTTAACTTTTCCGGTCATTTCTAGTTTATGAACAGATTGTGGTGGTAAACGGTGTTTATAAAATGTAAACTCTTTATTATCAACATATATTCTAAAACCGTTTTCCTCACATTGAAATTTTAAAGCAAATTCATGTCCTTTCATCAAAGGCATGCCATCTTCTCGTTCCTCAGTGCCCCATTCGCTGTCAATGTAACTGTTTCGGACTATAACATCATCATTAAACCTGAAGCAAAACAATAGTATTAATTTTAAATTGTAATGTTTAAAAAGTGTGAAATAATTTTTAGAAACTGCTAGTTTTCATTTATATCAAGAAGTATTTGAAAGTCAACAACAAGAAAAAAAAAAATCTTTGGTTCTTATATTCTTTGAGGCCAAATGTTAACCCGATTAACAGTGCCTTGGAGAGGGACAATAGCCTTAGATGCAAAATTATTTAATGTAACTATTTCAGAAAGGTAACTTTTTTAGCTTAGAACAATGAAAAAGATTTAAATTCATAGAATATTTTTTTGGTTTAAGAAGAACTAAACAGTAATTTCGTTTTCTTAAATTGTCACGAAAACCGAGCTTGCCTATGGTCTATTTCTCAGTAGAAAAATGTATGTAAGAAGATAGGAGCTGTTTGTCCTTGCTTCGGATTGGTTTAGATCGTCATCCCTATTACACTGTTAAAATATTGTTTTTAGTCCAAGTTGACAGATGTTCAGTGTCGTACATTGGAAATATATATTATTTATATTATTTAACTTTTTTCATATATTTTGTTATTATTTATATATTTAGACTTCTATTTATATTCTTGGCGTAGATTTTATGGAGAACATTCTCCATGTAATTTGTTTTTACGCAGTTATATATTTTTTAGGTTATCTGACATATAAATATTTTTTGACATTTGACAATTAAGAGATCAAGAGAGAGGACTAATGTGAGGCCAAAAGACAGCCCAGCTGATTGTGCCCAAAGAAGAAGTTATTGATATAATTTTTAGACCTTCATATATATATACAGTCTGTTCCAAACGGTTAAGCGGAACTAAATGGGAATTTAGTTCTTTTAGGTTGTCACGAGAAGGGACCTTGCTTGGGTTATTTCATTTTTCACGTTGGGATGTCAAAATTTAAAATTCCAACAATGAAACCATGGAAACGAACGACATATGTCAAAATTAAATATTTTTTATTTTTATATTTTAATGACAAAAAAATAAAATAAAGGGGAAATTTGTATTAAGAATGACACAAAAAATCAAAATATAAAGAAAATGACATTTTAAAATGATATTAACCTTAACCAAAAAATGTTTATTGTAAGTATGATTTACAAAGCTTAAACAAAACGGCCGAAAGGCACGATTTAAACGATGAAAGTAACTAGATTGCAAAATCTAGTTCCGCTTAACCGTTTGGAACAGACTGTATATTTTTAATTTTTATTTACAATAATTATTTAAATAAGAAACTTTAGCTCTGAAGATATATTGTTTGTTTTATTGCTTTGTTTAAACTCTTTTAGCCAAATCTCACTTGTTATATATAGTGCATCATTTTTAAAATTTTTCAAATTTCCCATTAAACTGAATTTATGTTGTATAAATAAGTGTATTTAACATCTGCCTTGTTTATTTCAATATCCTATTAACCATTTTCATATTTAAAAAAAAAAATCAGTTGCTAACCCAGTTACTAGCAGTGATGGGCGCGTAGACTACATCACGTAAATTTACACCAATGTTTACGTGTAAACAAATGGTGTAAACAAAAATATTTTTTTCGACGTAAACAAGGTAAACATGTAAACACTTACTGCGCATGCGTATTAGCTTCTGTCATTCATGTAATCTTACTTTTTTAATAAAAAAATGTATTTAATTACTTAATAAGGTATTAAAATGAACGTTGTTATTAGTGTTACGTATATTTTAAAAAAGTCTGCATATAATTAAAATAATTAATCATTGATACAATTTATTAATTAAATTGTTCTTACCTTTTTTTGTTTTTACTTTTACAACGATAATTTGTTTTAATTAAAATTAAAGACAAATAATGTAATTAAAGAAAAACACATAAATTGCAAGAAAAATGTCAACCTTTATTTTAAATGAATAAATATGTTTTACACAAAATAATAAATTAATAACAAAAAATAAATAATCAAGGTACATATTAATCAGCCTTATTTTTGATTTATACATCTAATAACAGTCATATTTCATAGGACAAACACGACAAATGAACGCCTTAACCTCACTATTTAAAAATTTTACATGTGTTGACATGTTGACGCTGTTTACATGTTGTTGACATTGTTTACGCACTGTTTACATGTATACGTAAACAACTGATGTTTACACGTAAACGCCCATCACTGGTTACTACGCCCATGCCCTAGTTGTAACTTATTTTAAATTTCCCGCTATACTGTATTTGTCCAGTGTAAATCGTACTCGGTTCGCAGCGCTATCTACTTTTTTCTACTTTGAAATAGACCATAGGTTATTTCATGTTTCATTTGGCAGAAAAAATCATGCTAGAATACAAAATGTCAAAAGAAAAACGAGTAGCATATATTATAAAAAATCAAATATAGGTGTATAATACATTTTTACATTTTTGGAAGACAAAAAAGAAATGGGAAATTTGTATTAAAAATGTAATGAAAATGATATGTTATAATGTCACGTCAACTTAACCTAGAATATTCATGTAAGTATGATTTACAATAGCTTGTACAAAATAGACAAAAGTTTCTTTGGCACATTCTTGGCAAAAATCAAGTTAAAATAAAGAAATTTTAGAAAACTACTTTTCGTTCTTTAATCCAAGTCTTAAGAGCTTTCTTTTGATGCCACAGAATACTTTTTTTTAATAATTATTTTTTCCAACTTTTGAAAAATTGGTTAATGTTCCGTATAAGTCCACCACACATAACTCGTCAGACAGAACGTGTATGCTAGTTGGAATGAGATTTGGTCTTGACGAAGCGCCGCTCCTTTCGTTCAAAACATAACATTTACGATTCACTTCCAATATTTTTATTCAAAACTGAAATCTAAATAAGTATGTACTTGATAGTTATCCGTTCTAAAATCCAAGCAATTATTTAATAAGTTTTTGTTAACATTTAGCTCCCATTAACGTTTTTAAAGAAAAACTTGAATAATAAAATGTCAGTATTTATACGCTTTAAGTCACATTTAAATAGTTCAAATGAGATTTATAATATACATATTTTGAAGGATATTAACATCATTAAAAAGTGAGAATCCTCAAAAATATCAATATATTCCGACCTACCTATTTTATGTCTGAAATAGAACATTACGTTTTTCGTCGCATTCATAGATGCTAAATTATGTAACTGTATTAAAACTATACAATGTATATATCTTCAGTACATGCAAACAATCAATGATAAAACTAATTAGGTTAGGTTTAGTTAGCAAAAATTTTAGACAGAAAAAAGTTAAACTTGCTAGACGTATTTAACCAGGTTCTTATGAGGAATTTTTCCTGTTTCCAATGAGATTTAAAGTATGTATACGTATTTTGAAAAACAAACTTCATAAAGAGTTCAAAAAGTTATATTTGGACGTATCCTCGTGTTAAAAACGCGTATTTCTCTGCCAACTAACAAGAGACTACCAACTACCTAAGAACTTTCATCTATAGCCAACTACAGATGCATGAATGATTACTATTGGCTCCCCACTCTTACGACCATGCCTTCTCGTTTCTAACGTTATAATATAATTCATTCTAAGCATACAAGCCTACTAGTGGTGGACTAATACGGAACATTAACCGAAAAATTAATCTGATCAAAAAATCTTGTTTGTCATATTTTTAAATCAACTTTTCTGGGAATAAGCAGTTCACTTTTGTAAGAACAAACTATCATAGATCTGGTTTTTTGGTGATTTTTATAATGTATTACTGACTTTTAGATACTTGGTTGTATTGTAAAAAAGGCTTTACAGTTTTAGGTTATGTTTGTATTATTTTAGGTTAATATTATATTTACAAAATATTTAAGATATCACTATTCAAAATGAAATATGAAAAATGATACAACTATTACAACTAACAAAAAAACACTATTTTTCCCGAGATGTGTTTTTTTTTTTAACTCTATAGTTTTCCTATATGTGGGTCAGAGTTGTACAAGCATGCCAAATTTCAACTTTCTAGGTCCAGCCATTTGACCATAATTTCTACTGTACAGACAGACAGACAGATGAAGAGTTTATTGGTCAGGCTACAAAACCTTAAAAAATTAGGTTAGATAATTTGTGAATATAAAAATATATAATAAAATTCATAGTTTTTAATATGAACTAAAATATCGAATATAAAAAATTACCTTGGATTAAAATGTAGGGGTATAAACCTCATTTCCGTTTGTGCCTTGTGTTTAATCTTCAAGACCGGATGTGCCGTAAGATTGATTGTAATCCGATCAGCATCATCATGCACACATCCAGTAATTTCAACAATAGTCCCCTCAGAACAGCCATTATTTAATATTACTTCATGAGGCGAATCTTTGCCTACTACATCGAAATGTTGAACATAGTTGCCATTTTCTTGTTGATTCATTTCCATTGTTGTCGGATCGAATACAAACACATCTCCTAAAGCTGTAGTTACCCACGTAGAGTAGTCTGCTGGTCGGCCTTGTACTTCATTTACTTGACAACATACTGAAATAACCAGAAATTTCTTCATTTCAAAATAGAATCAATAACACTATCAATACAAATCTGTATACAATTATTGTATAAAGATTTTGTTAATGGTGTGTAGGCAGGGACACCGTGTACGTTGTCCACCTGTTTGCGGGCATTGGTGGAACCGCCCTTTGTTACAGTCGAGCCCAAATGCCGTAAGTGTTGATGAAAAGTTGCACACCTGCGAGATTTGGGTTCGATTCTACCCTTCGATGAGGTCTCTTGAATATTTAAGTGGGGAACAGAATGCAACGAGTTCTACGGCGCGTTGACGGCGTTTGTACGGCGCTATCTGTCAGAGGAAAGTTAAAACCAAGCTGTCGTACGCAAGTGCACAGAATGTGTAACGTCCTAGCGGCGTTCCAAGGCCGTTGATACTGAATGTTCGTCAACTTCCAACTTTTGACGCCGTTGAACGTTGACGTAGAACACCTAACCTCAGTTTTTACTGAATGGTAAAGTGTTTGTATGTATAAATAACTTGCATGAAACATAAATAACATTACACACAAGTCTTCATCATCCATTATAATTTTAATAAAAGAAAGCACACGTATAAACACAGATATAGGTTGTCACGTGACACTTTGACGGCGTTAAAAATGATTGCATTGTGTGCAGGCGAAAATTCAACGGCGCTAACGCAACGCCGTCGCAAATGATGGCGCGCTGACGGCGTAACGCGCTGTGCATTCTGTTCCAGGCTTTACACACGGGAGGTTGACGTACGCGTGGCAGTCCTATTTACATGCAATTGAAGGCATTTTTATAAAATAACAAATGAGCATCCTTTTCTTGATTTCATTGGGTATTTCACTCAATATCCTCGGACCATTTTGATGAGCTTGAACCATATATTTATATAAATTTTTATATCAAACTTTCTTGTTGGAAATTTAATAAGCATTCATAATATCAACATCCACTTAGTCGATTTGTTAACAGTTTTCGAGGTATTCTGTAAAATGTGTCAAAAAAAGTGAATAATGTGTTAAATTTTAATTTAAAAAACTTAATTTCCTAGTCCCTGATAAACGTATTTGAAGGTCGGTAAGTCTGCCGTGCCCGTTAAATCTCTCTCTTTCTCTCTTTCTCTTCTCTCTCTCTCTCTCTCTCTCTCTCTCTCTCTCTCTCTCGACCTCTCTGCGTTCTATTAACTTTATACAGAGCGCCTGAAAGTTTATTTACTTTGTTTATAAAAATGACATAATCTTAAGACATTAAAAAGACGCTTCAGCTTGAGGAAAGATTTTCTGAACACATTGGTGCAAATCAGACTTTCGTAGGATTATAAGCTTTATTTCTTACAGCTAGATTTTAAGACTTAAAAAAAAATTCAGGGGCCCTGAAGCGTGTTCTACATTATACTTTATTCGTCAATTTTCTAAACTTTTTTCTTTGAACTAGAAGTTGTCAAAGTTTTAATAAAATTTATTTTTCAATTTTTTGGTAGAGAATGAAATTCTTACACGTGTTTCAGTTCATTTAAAGTACCAACATAAATGTATAATTCATATCTTGTCAAGTGTTTATAACCTAGCTATTAGATTTGTAAAATTACTGATTTACGTACAAAACACAATTTATATATTCGCCTATTCAAACCAATGATCATCAAAACACGATTAAACACGTGGTAACATAGGCGCCCGCAAGGGGGGCCAAATGGGTCAGTTGCCCCCCCCCCTGGATTTCAAAACCAATTACCAATTCGTATCTTAGAAAAAAAATATATATATTCTATTTAAATATAAAATTCATTTAAAAAAAAACGATTGTTTATTATTATATTTTTGCTTTAGCAACTTTGGCTATTAGCCAGAATAGTTCTTATTTACTAAATCGATGATTTTTAACTATAGAGAACACATTTTTAACTAGAAAATAAATGTTTATCCTCAGCGGGAATCGTTCCCAGACCTGCCACGTGGAAAGCATTGTTCGAATATGACATCTATATCTATGTTTTGGTCTTGCCCCCCCTTAGAATAATTTCTGCGGGTGCCCATGTGGTAATACAAAATATTTACAAGCGTAATTTTAATGTTGGTACTGCTGTTAAAAGTGTCTACTGCGCATGCACAGAGTTCTAACTTGAAAATATTTTCAACAAAAATTTGTCCAAATCTAGTTTTGAATAAAGTTGACCTTGACTTCATAAAGTGTTCTACACTGTCCGATTTCACTGATTTATTTCTAGTACAAGTTCTAGTCAAAGAAATAAGTGTGAAAATTTGACGAGAATTGTATAATGTAGAACAGTGCTTCTTAAACTTTTTGATGTCGCGGCTCCCCTGCAACTCAAATCAATAACCCACGGCCCCCCTAATTTTTTTTTTTTTGGAACCAAGATTAGTTGAAATATATACATACATATAGTTTTTTACCCTCATATCATTCAATAATCTATGTATAATGAAGAATAATATTTATGTAGCATTAAAGTTAGAGCGACATATCTTTTTCAAATAATAAAATAATCAAGTGTTATATTTGCGGTTCTTCGCGGCCCTCTTGTGGGAACACCACGGCCCCCTAGGGGCCGCGGCCCACCACTTTAAGAAGCACTGATGTAGAACACGCTTGAGAGTCATAAAAACAGGCCAATGTTACCATACATAAACGATGCCATGAACACGCTGCTGTATTTTTTGCTTAAATAGGTGCAGTCGTTCTTTACTTTTGAAGTAACAAACATACATACATACACACAAATGAACTAATTTATATATTAGTATAAATTTTCATTACAAAATAAGCGAACGTAGGTAACAAAAACACATATATTAATAAAAATAATGTTACCAGATGTAAGATATGCCATCCAATCTTCCATATCAGTATCGCCACTAAATTGAAGTCTTAAAGGGTTCTTAGATAATCGTGGAGTATGCAGAGCTAATCTTGGATTTCCAGGTTCACTACAGCATACGACACACGTCACTTCTGATAAACTAAATTGACTCTGCAACAAATACAATTTTGTATTTTTTACTGAATTATTGAAATTTGACCGATGTCGACAAATCCAATATTTACTATGAATAATTTTCATTTTTCAGTATTTCGGAAGTATCTAGTAAATGAGGGAGGCTCATTCGGAAAACCAATTATTGAATGTTTGTCCCAAAATAACAAAACCTTAGTCAAGAAGCTGAATCAATATAATCATATAATACCAAATCATAATAAAGAAGCCGAGTAAATTATGCTGTATAATGCCAAATTGTAATCTAAAAACTGAGTAAATTATAATAAATATGCAATCATAATTCATAAATCCAGTCAATTATACCAAATCGTTGCGCAGAAATATTATGGAAACCACGTGGTATAGCAATAGGTGTTGCTTTATCACGTAAGCGCTCACACAAGCATTTTTTTTTTTAAAGAAAGCGAATATTTTCCCTAGCTAGGTGTCTACTAAATTTATGGTTTTAAATTCCAGGAGATTCAAGAAATTTCCAGGCAAAAATTAAATAAATTTCAGGATAATTTTTTTTTACCCCTCTACTTTACGGGGTGTGGGATATTTTTCAGCATATTTTTGGTGAAAATCGCGTGAATATATTTTTATGAAAAATTTCAATTAAAAATATTAATTTATAAAATTATATAAAAAAAGGGTTGCTTGATAAAGTATTTACGTTATTTATATAACACAAATTCAGTATAATGCCTATAGTCGGATTGCTGATAGGTGACTGTTACATGTATGAATCAAGTAGTGCATTCATATAATAATATAGTTACCATTTATCAGCGATCATAAAAATGTTTTTTGTTATTTGTCTTAGCTGTCAGTGTCTGTTAATAATATTAATTAATAGAGATTGCGGCCAATTACTAAATTCACATACTTTAATTTTAAATCTGCTGGAATATTTTAATTCCGAAAAAGAGAAAAATGGGCCACTTATTTCTCTATCTTGTGTCCATCAAAGAGTAGCAGCTGCCTTGAAGATTTCGGAATCAACAATTCGTAGAATTATAAAATGTAATAAATTTGAACTTCTCACTAACAAAATCACGAGAAAACGAAGGAAATTAAAATCTGAACCAGTTTATTTTATGATACATTGGCACAAACGTATGGTCATGAAGTACTAAGATTACCTCCTTATCACTGCCAGTTTAACCCCATTGAACTAATTTGGGGTATAACAAAAAATTATTATGATAGACATATTGGTCAAAACGCATATAGTGATAACGAAGTTTTGAAAATGTGGTAAGTAGCCTGTGATCAAATTAGTTGTGAAACTTGGGCAAAGTCTGCTAAAAAATCGGAAATTTAATAAATGAATGGTGGGAAAGGATTGTTGATGATATTAATCCAATAATAATAAATACAAGAAATAACAGCGATAGGTCAGATGACGACGATATCATGCATTACAGGGATTAATTTTTTTAAAATAAAAATAAACATTTAAATACAACTTGTAGCAATATATCATATGAATAAATAAATTTTTACTTAATATTTTATTACATTGTACTTAGGGGAAACATAAAAATTTAATTTAATTACACAACAAATTATAATCCAAAATTTACGTATGAGAATAAGTTTTTCCTTATTTATAATTATTACCTTAAAATTAATAATTTTGTTTGTTTGAGTACTGCTGTGAATTTATTTTCGCGCTCTAAAGACATCTACGAATCATGCCGTTTCTTTCTAATAATTTGTTTTTTATTAAATTACTTTGGAAGGTTAGTTGTCAACTTGCGTCACTATACGTTACTATGGGTATGGAAATAATTATAATGATATAGACAGAAAAAGCTATAGTATTGTATATCGATACTTGTAGCAACGAACAATCTCCTATCAGCAATCCGACTATAGTCCACATCTACATACTTTTGCCCGCAAACATACAAAAACATGTTTAAAATCTATTAACTGTTTAAAAACTGTTTGCAAACAATTATGTAAAAACATGTATGCAAATGTAGGCGCGTTTTAGTTTTCCATCGAAGAATGAATGCAAAAGTATTAAACACAAAAATTAGCCCGTAAACGAAAGGTCCGACACGTTCGTTCACAAACACGGAAAAATTCATATTCATTTCGAAGTCCACTGCCGTTCAATGGAATATTATTATTTATTTAATATTATTAAGAATTCGAAATGTGGGATCAACAAAAAACCCTTTATTTAATTGAAGATTTACACAGTACCCCATGTTTATGGTATGTGCAATGCGTGGAATACAAAAATAGAAATATTAAAAATGATGCGTTTGCAGCATTGCAAATAAATATAAAATAAATTGTGTAGACTTGGAAAAAACTTTTGTATTTTGTAAATTACTTTGTACTTTGTAATTTGAAAAGTTTGTATTTAGTATGGACACAAATGGACCGATCTTTTTAATTAAAGTTTCGAAATTAGTGAGTGTCACTCTCAAAAAATTTCAGAAACCAGCACCATCATTAAATTTTAACTCTTCGCAAGCAAGGGGCAGGAAGATGTTTAGTTATCTGTCGATATAAGGAGTTGTTTACACTATATCTTCAAAGCTAAAGTTTATAATAAATAATAATACCGACTATAGACGTAACGCGGTAAATCTGTTCGTCCAGTTTAACCGTAACGAAAGGGTTAAATTAAGAATTAAATATTTACCTTAGTGGTTGCTCCATCAGGATTAAGAACAGTAAAGGTTCCACTATTACCCATCCACTCCAGTTGTAAAACACAATCTTCATATAGAACCGAAGAAGCATTTCCATTAGAAGACAATAAACATCTTGCTTCACCTTTACGAACCCAAGAAGTAGTCTCAACAGCATTCTCATATTTTTCAAAATCAATAGTTTTTCCTGGTGGTATTCGAGATTTCAATTCATCTAGAATATGAAGTCTCCAAGATTGTGTAAGATCAGTTTGAGGTGCAGATCCAACATCTAGGAACCAGTTGGGGAGTTGTGCTGGATCTACTGTACAAGCACCTGCTTCTACCCATGACCACATTGCATCAAATTCTGCCCAGTAGAGGGTAGCAGCGTCGTCATCGTCACCAAATACGCCAGAATCACGAGTTACGTCTGCGTCCCAGACACTGCAATCTGTTTCTGGATGAGCTTCTGTGCCAACCTAGAAAAAAATTATAACACTCTGTTTAGTAGAGCCTAGTGAGAAAAATATTTGGGGGGACACTTCTTGATCCATATATTGCAGTGGACTACAGCCCGTGGGCCGTATCCGGCCCAACAATAAGTTACATACTGCCCACAAGAAATTTTTGCTCTTTATTTTTTAATCACTACCCCCCCTCCCATCTTCAAACGATTTTCGGAATTTTTTCCCCACGTTCTCAAATGATTTTCGGAATTTGTACCTCCCGCCTCAAGTGATTTTTAAATATCTGGCCCGTGAAATATATCGAGAATTAATGTACAGAATGTATCAAGGTAGAAGGAACACGATTGTTCTTGAAAAAGCGATGTGTATGTTGGGAAAAAAATTGATGACCAAAGTTGACCATACTTTCAGTGAAATATATTTTATTATATACATATTTTTCCAAGCTTAAGATAGCACTCACCTCAATCATCTGTAGTTAAAAAAATTATAGTTGTAGGTGCCCCATTCTAAATTATTACCATTGTTTTTTACTAAACCCTCTATTAAATTTCCAGTTTTGTTCGATTGTGAAATATTCAATTTTGGCCGTGGAGGACGAATATTTTTTATTAATAATTTAATTTCATAGTTAAGCACGTTAGTTTTTAATATAATGCACTGTATCCATTTTTAAGTCTGAATGCTTATCACAAATCTAAACAAACGACCTAAGCTAAGGACACCGGTCGAAATTCATTAATACATAAACCTTGCCGCTGTTGACTTTTCCAGTTAATTTATATTACTTGCGTAGATAAATACATTAGAAATCGCATCGTGTGGCCAAAAGTCAACCTGACTGATAGTGCCCAAAGAAGAAGAAGAACATTTACATGAAAAATGTAGCTAGTTTAATGCAATTTTAAAGTATAAATGAAACTTTAAATTAAGTTTTTTTATTAAAATTTTTTAGATCACTGTCCCAGCGCCACCTTGTCTCAGCCGCTACTGACTCTGTTAAGGGTGGTTAAAGGGTTAAGGGGTTAATAAGTGGTTAGCAGTTAAAGGTAATTTTGGATATTTGGTTTGCAGTTATAAAGATATTTTTTTTTCAATTTACTTTGAATTCTTACAGTATAAATAGTATCATAAGAATAATGAATAGAGACCAAATTATATGCAAATGCATATTCGCATATTTTGACAAATTTTGGGCTTGGTATCATATTTTCCTCATATACGGGTCTATTCTGTATCTTTTGTGGTTAAAAAGATTAGGTTAAAAATGATGGTTAAAAAGTAACATTTTAACTAGGCGTTAAATTTTTAACCTTGTTTCTTATTCTGTATCTCAGGTTATAACCCAAGCGTTAAGTTCTAACTTTTTAACCTTATAGTTAAAATTGTGTTGTGAAATTATCTACAAGGAAAGGTATATGGCTTGTGTAAGTGTGGATTTAATGTAAACATGTGTTATGGTTGAATCGTGAATCAACAACGATCAAATATAATAAATCTATATTGCGCAAATGTACAATATTTGGGCGTTTTTTTTTTTTATACATAAATAATTATGGGTGCAGAAAGTAAATAATATAATATTACAATAACATGCAAATGTATCAATATTTTTTATCTCTTTTCTTTCTTCTGTATTAAGATACTTTTATTTTCAGGTTATGCTTACCTTATTTTTATTTTTAAACAAACAGAGAAATCAAAATTTATAAATGTATCACAATTTTAAAGTTTTAAATATTTACTTGCAATATACTGGGAAATCTTTTGGCTCTTCTCGGATTTTCAAACATTTATAAAACGAGATATTCCGTAGAAGTTTTAGACAAATGAAAATATTTTAAAATGTTTCTTCAGGTAAATTAAAAGGGTCACTCATATCACGCTTTGTTAAATTCGAACTGATCTCCTAAAAAGCATTTTTAATTATTTTTTTTTATTCACCTATATTAATTTTTTACTTTAACATTAACCTCTTGATGTTCAATTTGTTCTAGTAATAATTGGTTTAAAATAAACAGACTTGCCATGATTAATTCTAAAAATGCATTTTTTTCTGGCTATTTGACGTTTGGAGGTTAAAATTACATCTGGTTAAAAGTTAACGCCATGTATTTGGCTGGAGTTAAAATTCCGATTATAACCTACTGAATTAACCACAGCCAGGTTAAAATTTAAACGTCTTAGAGTTACAGAATAACAAAATATTGTAAAACGTGGTTAAAATTTTTTAACTTCGACCTTGAGGTTAATTTTTAACTTTTTAAGATACAGAATAAACCCGATTAGGTGTCACCATATTAGAATACTTTTACCGACACTGGCAGCAACAAAATTTGTTAGTAAGAAATTAAGTGGCACGCCCCTGTATGTGTGTTATAAACAATTACCCTTGTTGTTAGGGTTACATATGTAGTTGTGCATATAGACGTCAAAACTCGACAGTTAATTATTTTCCGTTATCACTGTACATTTCTTCGATTCCTGTAGATTATTTTATATTAAATAAAAACATCTGCAACAGGTTATGGGCCCAGGACCTGCCTAGGACACTCTGGGATAACTTGTTTACGTAATATTGGTGAGAAATGTTCAAGTAGATTTATTGTATTATCGTATTGTTGTGAACTATCATGTGTGACAAGATGTTCGGTACCACTGTTACAAGGTTTGAAGCTTTGGGTGGAGACAACTACGATACATGGAAAATGCACGCGGAAGCGTTACTCGTAAAAAATGGGGCCTGGAAATACGTTAACGGTGTTTGCAAGCGGCCATATTTGATCGCTGAAGACGAGTCGTCGGCAACAGCGGTTGCGGATTGGGATGAAAAAGATTCCAGGGCAAAAGCCGAAATCATCCTGGCGATCGGGGCTTCCGAATTGAAACGGATAAAAGGTTGTGTAACGGCGCGCGATGTGTGGCTCAAATTGGAGACTATTTATCAGTCTAAGGGTCCCGCGAGGAAGGCAACGCTCATGAAGCAGCTCGCTTTGCATAGGATGCAGGAAGGCGACGATGTCCGACAGCACATGGACGGATTTTTCGACGCGGTTGATAAACTAAAAGACATGGAAATAGAAATACATGCGGACATGTTGTCCATCCTTTTGTTGTACAGTCTGCCGCCAACATTCAATAATTTCCGTTGTGCGATTGAGTCGCGAGACGATCTTCCTACCCCTGAAGCGTTGCGTATAAAAATTTTAGAAGAAAATGTCGCACGGAAGAACGATACGGTCAACAGTACAAATGCATTGTATAGTAGTACAAGGAACAATAAAAAGGATGCTGACCGATCGAGACCTAACAAGACGGATAAAAGCACGTTTAATTTCAAGTGCTTCAAGTGCAAGAAGACCGGACATAAAGCCGCCGATTGCAGATCAAAGCGCGCGGACTGTCGTAATAGCAGTGAAAGCGTGAGTCTTAGTGCCGTGGAAGAGACATTTCATGGGCGTAGCAGTGGTGCGAGAGACGCGAAGTGGTGTTTGGACAGCGGAGCAACGTCACATTTATGTAAGGACATAAACAATTTTTCCACTGTGTATAAAACGGTCGCGTGTACACTTAATCTCGCGAACGATGCCTGTGCCGACATTGAGGCCAAAGGAACCGTGCAGATCAAGACGCGTGTGAAAGACAGTGAAAAGGACGTGACGTTGAAGAACACCTTATTCGTGCCTAGTTTAAGGTCGAACTTGTTAAGCGTAGCCAAAATTACGGACAATGGACATGACGTGATTTTCACGAAACATAGTGCTTCCGTGGTGGACAAAGACGGCCGTGTAAAATTGTGCGCGGAACGCGTAGGTGATTTATACTATGTTTCTGAAAACGGAGGTAACGAGAGTGCGCGAAAGTGCGATCGGAAAACTCCGACGCGAAAAACTTTTGAACTTTGGCATCGTCGACTCGGACATTTAAATGCGCATGATCTGAAGAGCGCTGTGAGTGCTGGTAATTTGCGTGGCGTGGACATTACGACGGGCTCGTGTAATCTCAATTGTGAGATTTGTCACCGTGGCAAGATGGCACGGGCGTCTTACCCGAAGAAGTCCGAACGCGTCACGAAAACGCTCGAGATAATTCATTCGGACGTTTGCGGACCGATGCGAGTCGAGTCGAAGGGCGGATTTAAGTATTTCGCGACTTTCACGGACGATTATTCGCGATGGTGCGAAGTGCGGTTCCTAAAATCAAAAAATGAGGTTTTTAACACATTTAAGGACTTTGTAACTCTCGTCGAGAAACAAAAAGACGCAAGGGTTAAATGCTTGCAGTCTGACAACGGTCGAGAATACGTGAATCACGATTTCGACAATTACCTGAGAAGTCGTGGCATCGTGAGAAGACTTTCCGTTCCATACTGCCCTCAACAGAATGGTGTATCGGAAAGGAAGAACCGCACGTTACTAGACATGGCAAGATGTCTTTTAATACAGTCAGGCCTACCGCCGTCATTTTGGGCTGAGGCAATTAATGCGGCAAACTACATCCGCAACAGGTGTCCGAGCAGCAGCTTGGGCGGCAAGACGCCGTTTGAGCTATGGACTGGAAGAAAGCCGCATGTTGGATACTTCCGTGAGTTCGGATGTAGAGTGTTCTGCCACAACAGAGACCCGAACAAAGGCAAGTTCGAGTGCAGATCGAGAGAGGGAATACTAGTCGGATATGCCGAGCAGTCGAAGGCGTATCGCGTCTGGATTCCATCCGAGCGCAGAATAGAGGTCACGCGAGATGTCAAATTCGTCGAGAGCGAGTCATCGATGGGAGATAAGTATGCTGAGGTTTTTCCAGAAGAATTGGTCGACGACCTGGTCGTTGAGGTGCTGACACAGTCGCCGGAGACACCTCTAAGCAACACACCGAGAGATGACAGCGTTCATGAGCGAAGCAGCGAGGCGCCGACGGCACCTAGGAGAGGCCGCGGCCGACCAGCCCGGATACTAACAGGCAGCAGAGGCAGACCACGTAAGCAGTACCATCCAGCTCCAGCAGAGAGGAACGAGATCGGCGACAGCTCGCAGGTAGCCGACACAGCGTATCAAGCCGAGATACCCATGTCCAGGGCCGTGACAGGCCCCGAATCGGAGGAGTGGTACGACGCAATGAAGTCCGAGGTCAGTTCCATTTTAATTAAAGATACCTGGGACTTGGTTGATCGCCCCTCGGACCGAACACGAGTGATTGGCAGTCGCTTTGTCCTGCGAAACAAGTACAAGCCTGACGGAGCACTCGACAAGCGAAAAGCTCGTATAGTGGCGCAAGGATTTTCCCAGCAGCCGGGCGTACATTTCAACGACACGTTTGCGCCCGTTGCCCGACTAAGTTCAGTACGACTGCTAGTAGCGCTAGCGGCACGAGCGTCAATGCGCATCAGACAGCTCGACGTGGCTACAGCGTACTTGAATGGAGAACTGCAAGAGACCATCTTGATGGAAGTTCCAAAACAAATGAGGGATGTTTTGCAGAGAATTGCAGATGAGGATGGCCCTCTGCATGAGAAGGCTGCGAAAATGCTCGCCAGGATAGAGCGAGGCAATCAAGTATGCCGACTAAAGAAGGCGCTGTACGGCCTACGGCAGGCCGGTAGAAGCTGGTACGCTAAATTAGACAGCGTGTTAAGAGCTGCGGGCGCGAAACCGACCAGTGCTGACCCGTGTTTTTATACTTGTGGACAAGGGGAAGTACTGATTGCTGTGTATGTGGACGACATATTGATAGCGTCCAAGAACGAGAAAAAGATAAACAGGATTTGTGACACCCTGTCGCGCGAGTTCGAGATAAAGGACATCGGCGACGTAAAACATTGCATCGGGATCGAGTTCAACCGTAACAAGGGAGGCATAGCACTTAGGCAGAGTGGCTACATCCGTGACTTGTTGGATCGTTTCGGGATGACAGATGCAAATCCCGTGAGCACACCGATGGACCCGAATGCAAAATTAAGCAAGCCTAAGACAGAGAACAGCGAGCCAGACCGTTCATTACCATACCGAGAGCTGATCGGAGCACTGACATACCTGTCGGTGGCCACGAGACCAGACATCAGCTACGCAGTGAGCTGTTTAGGGCAGTTCAACCACTGCTATGATAGGTCGCATTGGAATGCAGCAAAACGCGTGCTGCGATATTTGAAGGGGACGATGAACCTAGGGCCCACGTATAAGGCTGATGATAAAGCTCTCCGCGGATTCTGCGACGCCGACTGGGGTAACTGTGTCGATGACAGGAGGTCGTACACAGGGTATACGTTCCTGCTCAGTGGAGGTCCAGTGTCCTGGGATGCCAGGAAGCAAAGGACTGTGGCCTTATCCTCAACGGAGGCCGAATACATGGCAATAGCGGACGCCACCAAGGAGGTATTGTACCTGCAAAGTTTCCTGAGCGAGTTAGGAAGGAACGACCTGTCGGGTGTCGTGTTATTCAGCGACAACAATGGCGCACAAAAGCTTGTGGAGAACCCCGTATTCCATGCCAGAAGTAAACACATCGACATTAGGTATCACTTTGTTCGAGATGCGTTAAAGAACGGCGCGATAAGGATCGAACATGCATCCACCGAAAACATGGCTGCCGATGTGTTGACCAAGGGACTGGCGAAGACAAAACACTTGAAGTGCGTCGATATGCTCGGGCTAAACGCCCGATAAATAATGAGTGACGTACCGTGTCGTGCAGGGGAAGTGTTAGTAAGAAATTAAGTGGCACGCCCCTGTATGTGTGTTATAAACAATTACCCTTGTTGTTAGGGTTACATATGTAGTTGTGCATATAGACGTCAAAACTCGACAGTTAATTATTTTCCGTTATCACTGTACATTTCTTCGATTCCTGTAGATTATTTTATATTAAATAAAAACATCTGCAACAAAATTGTTTCCAACTCCGCCTCAATAGCCTTGATTTGATAAAAACTAAAAATTAACTTACCACAGATCCAACACTTCGTACAGGACTCCAAGCTTTAGGATTTTTCAAAGTAGTTTCGAAATGCTTTCCAGTAATAACTTCGGGTTCAGCTTTTCCTTCTCCGTTCTCATCTTCATTAATGCTTGAAACAGAGGTCTGAGAGGTGTTGTTAAGGTGTGACGAATGATCCGGTCGCAATCTTAAAGATGTAGGTGTTGGAGCAGAATGTGATTGTTCTTCAAGATCTCTCGTTGATGGAAGACTTGATGGCTCGTACGTACTGTGTGGCCTATTCTGAAAACAACACAATAAAAAACAAAAATTTATGTGAAATATGAATTTTTAGACACTTCCGGTTTTTGTACGTATCCAGTAGGGGTAGTCAGCCATCTAAGACACCATTCTTTACCATAAATACGTAAAAAAAGAATATTTTGACAATATTTGTTGTCTGTTAATCTAAAGTTGGTTTTACACAGTTCAATTAATTGATCAATAAATTGATCAAGTTTTTTGTCAATTAATTGAAAAACTTATTGGTAACCTTGAAAAAAAAAGCATCACTTTACACACATCAATTTATATATCATTTTTTTGAAAATTTTTACGTTACCAACTGTAAAACATGTTGACATATTTATCAAAAAGAAAATATTGAAAAAATCTTCACAAAATTACGAGCTGTGAACAAAAACAAAAGAAATAACCTAGATCAGTGTTTCTCAACAGGTGGTCCCCAGACAAATTTTAGTGGTCCGAGAATGTTTTTATATGTGTATTTTGCAGTTTTTTTTTTAATTTTTCATGCACATTTTTTATGTAAATAATTTATATTTTGTTTATTTTCTGTAAACTTTCTGCGATTTTCTACAAATAAAACAAATGTATTTAGTAGCACATTAAATATATTTGTTTTCTTGCAAAAAATGAACCAACAATTATTATTAGTGGTCCGCGTTAGAAAATTATATATTATACTGGTCCGCGGTGCGTTTTTGGTTGAGAAACACTGAACTAGATGATGATAAATTAGAACGTTTGAGGTTATGTTAGATTTGAAAACGAAACACAAATAATATATTTCGAGGTTATGCTACAACTAAACAGTTGGCAATATCTTAACAGATAAAAATATACCTAGAATTCCCTAAAACATTGATGAAAATTTTACGAAAAATAGAACTTGTTCTATTTTCAAAATAAATTGATCAAATTTTTTGTCAATTAATTGTTCAATTAAATGACGAAATTTTTACACTGTACACACATCAATTAATTGAAGGCCAACTTTTTCAATTAATTGATCAACAAATTGAATCGTGTAAAACCCACTTAACTAGTAAGAGTTTTCATTTAATACAGGCAATGCGTTGCTATCTATTTTTGTGTTTTATATCTAGCTTTAAAAAAAAAGCGTCAAGCAACAATAGTATAACCACCTATATACTGACAAAATTACCAAAATAAAATATATTATATTATTAACAACAATATTCAATTCAGTTTAAGAACACAACAATTACTTCACAATGGAAAATCGCATATATAATAGCAATTCACAAGCCTGGCTAGTCCGAAAATGAAGTCGTATAGACAGTTAAGAAAGAAAAGTTGAAAAAAAAACTTCTTATTATTTATGATGTGATGGGCTTCCTCGGCATGCATGCCATTTTGTATTTAGGCTAAAAACAACATTATTTAGTGAAATGCAAAATGGTATGCAAAATAATATGACCTAAATTTTCCATTTTTTTTTACAACTTTTCTTATTATTTATGATGTGATGGGCTTCCTCGGCATGCATGCCATTTTGTATTTAAGCTAAAAACAACATTATTTAGTGAAATGCAAAATGGCATGCAAAATAATATGACCTAAATTTTCCAATTTTTTTTTTACAACTTTTCTTATTATTTATGATGTTATGGGATTCCTCGGCATGCATGCCATTTTGTATTTGAGCCAAAAACAACATTATTTAGTGAAATGTAAAAAGGCATGCAAAATAATATGACCTAAATTTTCCATTTTTTTTTACAACTTTTCTTATTTTTTATGATGTGATGGGCTTCCTCGGCATCCATGCCATTTTGAATTTGAGCTAAAACAACATTATTTAGTGAAATGCAAAAAGGCATGCAAAATAATATGACCTAAATTTTCCAATTTTGTTTTTGCAACTTTTCTTATTATTTGTGATGTGATGGGCTTCCTCGGCATGCATGCCATTTTGTATTTGAGCTAAAAACAACATTATTTAGTGAAATGCAAAAAGGCATTCAAAATAATATGACCTAAATTTTCCAATTTTTTTTTGCAACTTTTCTTATTTTTTATGATGTGATGGGCTTCCTCGGCATGCATGCCATTTAAATTTTGGACATTTTACACTATAAAATTAACATTTTACTTTATTTGGTGTTGTTTAAAATCATGTAAAATCCTATTAAAATTTTCACAAATATTTTCCGAAATTTTCCACCCTTGGGCCAACGATGGCTGCATGCCAATTTTTTTATAGAGGTTTTATGACACAAACTTTAATTCTTTTCATCTGCATGCTGTATGAAAACGCGAAAAATCATATTTTATTATTACAAGATCACGTGACCGTTTGAGCCCTTTGGGACCCTGCGAATCGCATGCCTATAATTAAAAGACTTTAAATTTGTTTTAACTTTGTTTTGACAAAATGGCAAGCAATATTACATCAGAGAAAAACACAAAATTTTTGTGCAAGTGGAAATGCAATTTTCCCTATGACCGGAAAGCGTACATGAGTTTAGTACCATCCCTTTTTTGTTGTCACAGGGTAAATATTCTCTCCTCCAAAAGGCATGCTGTATGAAATCGGAGACCAAAAACTGTCATGAGCTCCCGGTCTAAAAGTAATTTTAAAACCTGTCTGGTCATACGAAAACCAATTATGGGGTTGTGCAAAAAACTCTATTTAAATATTATTTAGCGATTCCAAAACAAAGCTCTGCACTTATCGACTAAAGCCTCATGGTATATTTCAAACTTTGACATACATAAAGTTTTGAAAATGAAGTATATTTAAAGAAGAAATTCGAATATGAGCCAACAAATTAAAGACCAATAAATTTCCATCCAAATGCACTTATTCAAAATTTTAATAAACAAAGAATATGTGTAAGAAGCTTAAAGAGGAAGAAACCTCACGAACTAATAAATTAACTACACCTAATTAGTCATCAGTATTAGTGTTTTCAACATCGAAGTGTTACTAATGGGTGATAGCTCACCCCATGCATAAAACCTCTCATCAAATTTACTCGTTGGCCCCTTCACAGTGGGCTGGTTGTAAATACCAGGTCTACAAGTATGAAATGCGGATTTTTTTTTAATAAAACACTTTAAACTCAAAAGAACAGTAAAAGTTTATTTATTCAAAGTATGCTCCATTAGAAGTTATACATTTTTTCCATCTTTCAGGCAATTTATGAATACCTCGCCAGTAGAACTCTTCCCCTTTCCCCGCAAACCATTCATCTAGCCATTCTTTCACATTTTCGTATGAACAAAAATGCTGCTCGGCAAGTGCGTGACCCATCGATGCGAACAGGTGGTAATCTGAAGGGGCCAAGTCTGGAGAGTAAGCGGCATGGGGTAGCACTTCCCACTTGAGTGCCTCCAATGTGTTGCAAACTGCTTTTGCCTTATGTGATGGAGCGTTATCGTGAAGAAAGATTACCTTGTGCTGTCTTCTTTCGTATTCTGGTCGTTTTATGAGCAGCGAATGGTTTAATTCGATCAGTTGTTGTTGGTAGCGTTGGGTATTAACTGTTTCACCAGGTTTTAACAATTCATAATAGACCACACCCTTTTGGTCCCACCAAGTACAGAGCATTGTCTTTTTGCCAAAGCGATTCGGTCTTGCAGTTGATGTGGATGGTGAGCCTGGGTTCAACCAATGATTTTTCGTTTGGGATTTTCAAAATAAATCCATTTTTCATCGCCAGTAATGATACGATGCAAAAAAGACTTTCTTTTGTATCGTGCAAGCAAAATTTCACTAGTGTTTTTGCGTTTTTCCATCTGCCTCTCATTCAATGCATGTGGAACCCATCTGCCGACTTTCTGGATCTTACGCACTTCTCGTAGGCGATTGGAAACAGCTTGTTGACTAACGCTTAACTGCTCTGCTAATTGTTTTTGTGATTGACTATCGTCTTCATGTAGCAATGTTTCCAATTTTGTATCTTCATATTTTTTTGGAGGTTTTCCATGTTCTTTGTCTGTAAGATCAAAGTCACCACTTTTGAAACGCCGAAACCATCGTTCACATGTATCTTGCGATGAAGCATATTCACCATAAGCTTCTCGAAGCAGTCGGTATGATTTAGCAGCAGTTTTTTTCAAATGTAAACAAAACAGTAGTACTGTCCGCGAATGCTCTTTATTTGGCACAAAATTTGATATTTTTAGCACAGTAAAACAAAACTATATGATCACTTTTCAAATTATAACCTATACGCATTTGACACTTAATGATAACTTAACTTAACGCCATATGTGTTGAAACTTTGAACTATACACTCTGTTTGCAGCGGCAAGTTTGAAAAAAATCCGCATTTCATACTTGTAGACCTGGTATATAAGAAATAAAAATATACCGATATCTAGTTTTAAGTTCTTTAAGCAACTGGGTACACATACATGAAATAAAAATACATTTTTTCAAAAATACAAAAACTTGCATCAAAAATGTGCATTATTTCAATTTTTCAGATTTTTAGACCAACCCTTCTGGATGATATCATAGTAATACACTAAGAATATTAACATTTTTCACTTACCAAAGATGTCCAGCTTCTATGTTTGTCTCTTGCATAGCCACAATAACTATTACGATGTGAATTAGTTGAACTAAGGCTAGCGTTGCTGCTTGCCCTACTCAGCTGCATCGCTGCTTGAACCATACGCCATTTCTTTCCAGTCAATTCTGAACTTGTCACTCCCATTCGGAAATAAATACATCGATCTTCACTGCCAACAGCCCATACCTAACAAATATTTTTGATTATAAATCAGTACCTACTAACGCAGTTTTTTATGTTTTACAGTTAAAACAAAACATTTATAATGATAATTATACCTGATCGTTAGGAGCTACTGAGACATATGCCATATTTCCGACCATCTCAACCCATCCCGAGCCCATGGCCATGTCTTCACTGACCTGAGCAGCGTCACCTTTGATTCCCTTGCGGAACCATACTCTCTTGTCATTGCTAATAGCCCAGACAGCATTTGTTCCTACAGATACATGTACTAGCCGCAAATTATCGCCAGGGGGCCGGACTTCTAACCAAGATTCGCCTATAAAAATAGAACAAAAAATATTGTAATTAATTGCTAGTTCCAGCAAAAAAATTGATAACTTTCGAAAAAATAATTCTTGTTAAACTATTCCGGTTCACATCAAAGTGCATTCTGGGAAAGTAGCCGTAAATTAGATAGCTTTTGTAATTAGCCTATTTTTTGGGGAAAAAATTAAATTTATAAGATGTTAATGAAATTATAATTTACTTAGGAGCTTATAGAAACCCAATGTATAGACCAAAACATTTATTACGAATCTTGTTACAGAAAATTAATAAATGTATGCTAATACTACACTTTTCTTAATATAAAAATTGGTCTCCAAATTTCGGACACCCTTTCCGAAATTATTAAACTGGCCAAAAACTCGTTAATATACATTAATAATTACATACATAAACAAAATACCTTAATAATTAAGATTGTTCGCGGAATTCTCAAACATACGCCTTTTTCTTGCAACTGTTTGCATAGTCTTTATATCATCAATTGCATGCCTAAAAGTTAGGCAATTTGTTTGACTTCAATGTTGTAATTAAGAATATATCTTAATTATTTCAAATGAAAACAATTCATTGTATTATATACAAGGTGTCTCAAAAGAAATTTTATATTTATTTAGCTTACTGCGTGAACGCAACATATCCGAGGGGCGCGGGGGTTATGTCAATCGGTAGCCTGGCTCTTGGGAATTCAGCCGCTATGGAACGTTTCTCGGGAGCAGACCGCGCGTTATGCGTGCGAGAGTTTTACAAAAACGGTGATTCGGCGACAGTAGCGCGTAGAAAATTCTGCAGTATTCGAGGTTTTCGCCACTTAAATGATGCGCCAAGCATTCCTCTCATTCGACATTGGGTTAAAAAGTTTGAAGAGACTGGTACAACGCTGGATAAATCAAAATCCGGGCGACCTAGATCATCAAGAACGGTAGAAAACGTGGAGAATGTTAATCAGTCTGTTCGTGACGACCCGAACCTTTCAATTCGGAAGCGCGCAAGTGCTTTAAATGTGCATAGATCATCATTACATCGCATTATGCACAAAGACCTAAAGCTGCACCCCTACAAAATTCAATTGGTGCAAGAATTAAAGCCCCAAGATGCCAGTCAGAGGCTCAATTTCGTAAATCAGGTGATTGAGCGATTTTCAACGTTTACCAACATTTTGTTTTCGGATGAAGCTCATTTTCATCTTAATGGCCACGTAAATAAGCAGAACTGCCGCTACTGGAGTGCAACGAATCCGAAACGCAAACATCAGAAACCCCAACATTCGCCTAAAGTGACCGTACGGGTTGCGATGTCGGCGCGAGGAATTATCGGCCCTTACTTTTTTCAAGACGAAAGGGGGCGTGCAGTTACAGTGAATTCAGAGCGTTATGTGGAGATGTTAGACAACTTCTTGGTACCTGAACTGCAAAACTTTCCTGGCTATAACCAAAGAACATGGTTCCAACAGGACGGAGCAACTTCACACACGTCCAATATGTCTCTGCCACGTGTTCGTGAAATTTTCTCAGGCAAATTGATCTCCCGGAGAGGTGACATAAATTGGCCTCCACGCAGTCCAGATTTAACCCCTATGGACTTTTTCCTATGGGGTTATCTTAAATCTAAAGTTTACGCCAATAAACCGACTTCACTGGCGCATTTGAAAGAAAATATCCGTCACGAAATGGCAGCCATCCCTGAGTCCACCTGCCGAGACGTCATAAGTAATTTTACTGTTCGATTAAATGAGTGCCGAGAACGCGAGGGTCTACATTTAGACGATATTATTTTTAAGAAATAAATCCCCAAAAAGTGTATTTTAATAATTAATAAACATTTTTTCTATATACAGCTTACTTTTTTTTTAATCGATCCACTAAATATAAAATTTCTTTTGAGACACCTTGTACTAAGAATAATAAGTACGTTTTATTGCTTTCAACCGAGTTGCCAAAGTTTAGCCAGAAGAAGGTGTGCAAAAAAACGATCAAGAATCGTTTGTTGTTTGAAGCGATCAAGGTCGGAACTGTCACTTTGATAATTCACCATAACCATAAAATAATTATACAAAATGGATCAAAAAGCTGTCATATTATTTGCTATTAATAACTTCTATCGACTTAGAAAAGACTACGATGTGGAAAAATTGGATGGTAGTATTTTATATTATATAATTCAGAAGTAAGTATTGGTTATTTTAAGTCTGTTTAACGTGTAATAATTAACTAATAAAAGAATTGAAGAAAAGATACAGTGTTATTATTTATAATTAAAATTGTCTTTTAGCATGTGTAATGATCATATTCCAAAAATTAAAAATTATGTAGAGTTGACTATTCCTCAGTTCTCAAATGCAACATTCATATCACATTTTAGAATGAATGTCTTAACGTTTGAAGCAATTTTACAAATTCGTTGTTGTCAAAATCTTTCAAACAAACTTTTTAGACTAAACCAAAACCATATTTTAGCGCGAAAATTATCTTCCCACCAACCCTACGACCTTACGAGCTCGTAGCAAAAGTGGGAAGGAGGTGGAAAAATATTTGCAATAAAACGGCGAACTGTGTTGCCACTGGTGGCAGTGGAAGGAATTTGTTAGCAATAAAACGTACTTAATAAACGATAAAAATTTTAATTCAAAATGTTTAGTTTGAAAAATGCACTTCGTTTCAAACGTGAAAAACTACTTGTTGACAGTTTTGGTAAACTTTACGTCATAAATCGTGTTAAAAACTGTTTTTCGTTCCTTAATCTACGGTATAAGATCTTAAATACGTTTAAGATACCACACAATAAATTTTTTCTTTAAAACAAAAAATTCTATATTTTTCGAAAAACTATTCTGATTCAAATTGAACTATTTCGGTAAAGATTTTTTCAAATTTTTAGACCAATTCCTCTAGGAAATAGGGTGTAGCGCAAAAGTTTTGACAATTTTTTACGATAATCGTGTAAAAATATTAATTTTTTCTAAAATTTTGTACGTTTACCTACGGATCTAGGGATTTTTTAGAAAAGTTTACTTAACTTTATCTTTTTTAAATTAGGAATTAACAAAGATAATTATCAATACCACGAGAGATTACACATGTTAGGATTCCAATCTCTTGAGGAGAGAAGAAAAATGAGTATTTTCGCATATAAAGTTTTGAGCGGCATTATTGACGCACCGGACATACTAAAGTTGTTTAACCTACGCGTTCCTGCCTACCCTTCAGAACAATCAGTTTACTTTCTATCTCCCACAGTTCCACAGACTACGGTAAACATTATTAACCGCTTAAGGACTACGCCCGAGTATGCTCGGGCGGCTATTATGTGCGAAAATTCCCAAACCCGAGATAACTCGGGCAAGCTTTACCTGCAGAAAAGATCACTCCCGAATGTACTCGGGCGAAAATAAATGCAATTCATGGTATTTTAATTAATTCTTTGCATTAATAAGGCATAATTATTAATTATGATGAATAAAAATGAATATTTTTTTATGAATTTCTTTTATTTCCCGACCCACACTATGCACCATAATATCAACTTTCAATCCCATTTTGGGCCTGAAATGGCTTTTATGCAGAATATATATGTTCAGTAAATAAAATTCATTCATAAAAGCAATTGTTTTTTTTTTCATTATATAATAGACATAATAGACTGTCTGCCAGCTTTAATATTACTTACAGCAATTTGGATTCTCACACCAAATCCTCACTACCAAATCCTAGCACAAGTGCTATGATTAAACGAATCAAAAGTAATAAGTAGACATTTTTGTAACCCATAATTTATTTGTGAACAAAATTTTAATTTATGCAAAGATATTTTACATTAACATGTACCACTTTGTTTTATTTATTGTTTTATTGGCCATTGTACCTATGTGCTTTTATTTTATATTATAATTACATTTTTAATTTATATGTTTAGGTTTAAGTATTTATGTAGGAATTGGGCATTGCCTGCCTGTAAAAAAAAAAAAACAAAACGTTCGAAGAACAGGCACGTCTTCTAGTATTTAATAAAAGGTATACAAATAGTATTTACCAGTAGGATTATCTCTGCTAACTCCAGACCTGACAAGGGCTCTTCCATTGAGTAGAAGTGCCCAAACGAGCCCAGTTGGTCCTACGCTTAGTTGGTTGACCTCACATTGTGTTGGCACTGCAATTGCGGTCCACCTCAGGCCTTCAGGAGATGTTGTACTTACACCTGTCCTGAACATTACCTACACAATATTTTTAAATATTAAGTTTTACATGCATCACTCTATTAAATGTTTGTGTATGTTGTTTCCAATAAATACTTAAAATGTTCAAATCTGAAAAAATTAGTTTAAAAAATAAATACCATGTAAATCAGTGATAAGAGTGGAAAAAATATGAATTCTCACACATTTCACGGTTTCATAAGTATCTAGTCAGTAAAAAAAGCCCCCAGAGTGTCCAAACAAATACCATCTATTTTGGACAAATTTTTTGCTTTAAATAAATTATTAATCTAGGTTTTAAGATATTTAATCTAAGACTTAATACTCTACATGAAATTAAACAAGCATATTTTTTCAAAAATACAATAAAAAAATCTTTGAAAAACTTATCGCATCACGAATTTCTTTGGCACTATTCTGATTCACATCAATGTACATTACTTTGTTGTTTTTTTTAAATAAACAATTCTGAGTAACAGGGAGAAAATAGTATATTAAAACACAAGTACATAAGGCATGATTTTGCCGCACGCGTCGATTTTAGAAAACGAGCCACGAAGCGACGAATTTTCTAATCGTCAAGTGCGGCAAAAAGCCTTATGTAACGAGTTTTTATACTATTTTTTCTATTTTGCTTTCTCGTGTCTTTTGAAATAATAAATTTGCAATATGTAATTAAACAACATCCCCGATTAGGGAATTTGGTACATAAATGTAGCGGTTGACCGATTGGTTTAACAGTTTTGTATTTTTTAATGTAGCTGTCAATTATGTTTCGTAAAATTTACAGGTTATTCTACCAATTTTACCAACTTTATGAAATAAAATATTTAGTGTCATAATGAAACTCATTATAACACTCAATTCAGTTTCATAATGACTCTCTATTATGAATGCAAAATAGAAAAAAATAGTTTTAAAGTAGTTTTGTTAAAATTCGCATCAAAAAGTTTTCCAAAAATTACTTAAAGCTTCTTAATCTACGCTTCAAGAGTTTTGTTGTTGATATAAGCTGTTTACTTTTGTAAGAACACACTATGGTCTATTTCAAAGTAGAAAAAAGTAGATAGCACTGCGAACCGAGTACGATTTACACTGATCAAATACAGTATAACGGAAAATTTAAAATAAGTTACAACTAGGACATGGGCGTAGCAACTGGGTCAGAAAGAGATTTTTTTTTTTTTTTAAATATAAAAATGTTTAATAAGATATTGAAATAAACAAGGCAGATAATACACTTACGCTATTTATACGACATAAATTCAGTTTAATGGGAAATTTGATAAAGTTAAAAAAATATTAATTTTAAAAATTATGTACTATATATAAAAAGAGAGATTTGGCTAAAACAGTTTAAACAAAGCAATAAAACAAACAATATATCTTTAGAGCTAAAGTTTCTTATTTAAATAATTATTGTAAATAAAAATTAAATATATATGTATATATGAAGGTCTAAAAATTATATCAATAACTTCTTCTTTGAGCACAATCAGCTGGGCTGTCTTTTGGCGTCACATTACATTAGTCCTCTCTCTTGATCTGTTTTTCTCAAGTGTCAAAAAATATTTATATATCAGATAACCTAAAAAATATATAACTGCGTAAAAACAAATTACATGGAGAATTTTCTCCATAAAATCTACGCCAAGAATATAAATAAAAGTCTAAATATGAAAATAATAACAAAATATATGAGAAAATTAAATAATATAAATAATATATATTTTCAATGTACGACACTGAACATCTGTCAACTTGGACTAAAAACAATATTTTTACAGTGTAATAGGGATGACGATCTAAACCAATCCGAAGCAAGGACAAACAGCTCCTATCTTCTTACACACATTTTTCTACTTTGAAATAAACCATATGGTCTAAGTTATAAGTTGACAGATGTTCAGTGTCGTACATTGGAAATATATATTATTTACATTATTTAATTTTTCTCATATATTTTGTTATTATTTACATATTTAGACTTTTATTTATATTCTTGGCGTAGATTTTATGGAGAAAATTCTCCATGTAATTTGTTTTTACGCAGTTATATATTTTTTAGGTTATCTGACATATAAATATTTTTTGACACTTGATAATTAACAGATCAAGAGAGAGGACTAATGTGAGAAGACAGCCCAGCTGATTGTGCTCAAAGAAGAAGTTGATTGATATAATTTTTAGACCTTCATATATACATATATTTTTAATTTTTATTTACAATAATTATTTAAATAAGAAACTTTAGCTCTGAAGATATATTGTTTGTTTTATTGCTTTATTTAAACTGTTTTAGCCAAATCTCTCATTTTATACATATATAGTACATAATTTTTAAAATTAATATTTTTTTAACTTTTTCAAATTTCCCATTAAACTGAATTTATGTCGTATAAATAACGTAAGTGTGTTATCTGCCTTGTTTATTTCAATATCTTATTAACCTTTTTTATATTAAAAAAAAAATCATTTGCTAACCCAGTTGCTACGCCCATGCCCTAGTTGTAACTTATTTTAAATTTCCCGCTATGCTTTATTTGATCAGTGTAAATCGTACTCGGGTCGCAGCGCTATCTACTTTTTTCTACTTTGAAATAGACCATAGATCTGGTTATTTAGGTTACTTTTATGGTGTGTTACTGACTTTAAATGTCAATTAAAAATATTCTTTACGCTGTAAAACCGACTTTAGGTTGATAAGGTAATGATCATTATAATTAAGATATCATTTTTCAATATGACATATGTCAAATGGATAGACATTTTAAAAAAGTGACATTTTTTAATACCAACATGACATACAGCTTCAAAGGTGCAAACTACTGAAAACAAAATTCCCTCTTAGTTTGTTCTTACAAAAGTGAACAGCTTATACCTCAAACTAAATTTTTATTTATTTACTTATTTATTTATTTTTTTTTTTTACTGGTCAAAAATAATATTTCTTTTAAAACAAATTGATTACCCCTCAGTCGATCGCAAATATATTTCTGTCACAAATCAGTTGCAGTGCAACATAATGATGCATTTGAGTTAACATTTTACTTAAAGATAACTGTAAAAGTATTGGAGATTAAAAAATCATATAGTACTATTTCGGCAGTGCCGTGGCAAGTTTTCTACGGCACTGTTGCATTACTTGTTTATCACTAGTTTTTTCTAAAATTTTCTGTTAACCTATGCATCAGAAGCTTTATATTCATTCCAAGTGATATCCCATCATAATGATATCACGTACTTATTATTATTGGTTGTATTAATTAAAACAATTATGCCCGGCTGCATAAAAGTCTTAAGTTGGTTTTACACAATTCAATTTATTGATCAATAAATTGAACAAGTTTTTTTGTCAATTAATTGATCAAATTATTGGTAACCTGGAAAATAAAAGAACTACTTTACACACATCGATTAATTTATCATTTTTTTTGAAAACTTTTACATTACCAACTGTAAAACATGTTGACGTATTTATAAAAATTAAAATATTAAAAAATTCTTCACAAAATTACGAGCTGTAATTGTAATTGTAACAAAAACAAAAGAAATAACCTACATGATGGTGAATTAGAACGTTAGCGGTTCTGTCACATTTGAAAACGAAACACAACTTACACACATTTCTTGGTTATGCTACAACTAAACAGTTGGCAATAACTAAACAGATAAAATTATACCTAGAATTCCCTAAAAAAAATGATGAAAAATAGAACTTGTTCTATTTTCAAAATAAATTGATCAATTTTTTTTTGTCAATAAATTGTTCAATTTTTACACACATCAACAAATTGAAGGTCAACTTTTTTAATTTATTGATCAATTAATTGAAACGTGTAAAACTCGCTTTAAAACTATATAAAGCTAAAACTCGATATAAAACACAAAATTACCTAGCAACGTAATGCGTTGCTAAGAATTTTTGTGTTTTATATTGAGTTTAAGCTTATATCTAGTTTTAAGACTTTTATGCAACCGGACATAAATGAACTAAAATAGAATTAGCATGTGTTTTTTTATGTTACAAATGAAAAGTATATGTCTTACCCTTCCTTGAGCGGTAACAGCCCAAACAAGCATAACTCCCTGCACCCCTCCAGGCATATGTTGTCCACCAATAGATACATCTATGAACGGTTCCTGAAATGCCTTCATTCCACACTTCACTATTCTACCACATTAACAAATAAACAAATTCAAATCACCTGAGTAGGATCCTTATGTAGCGGTGCTATTGCACACCAAGAATTCATAGCACTGTATCTCCTGTATCTGATCCATTTACGTCTTCGTACACAACTTTTCCATTGTTTCTGCGGATGGTATTGGGCAGGAAAATCTACAGCGTAACTCCAACCGGTATGATCTAATGGCTGACCATCTAGAGTAGTGTCTAAGTGCCATTCTGCTTCCCATTGCCAGGCCATTGAAGGTACACGGATTTTGTCAATTGATCGGTCAACTGTTCCATCGGCTGAGGAGAAATGATAACGGTCTGTTGGGAGTAAACGTGAACTGAATCCTTCGAGTGGCAGCCATCTCTGGTAAAACAAATATAAGATGTAAGAATTAGTTATTAACTAGCTGGAGAACCTGTACTTCGTACGGTTTTTGTAATGTATATTTTTGTTGTAACGTAAATGAGAAGTGAGATATTTCAGTTTCAATTAGAACACAAAATAATCGTTACTTTAATCTAAACCACTCTTTTGTATATATTTTTTATGTTAAGTGAATAAGGAAGTATAGCCCCGAAATATATATTTTATTAAAAACTGTATTAAACAGAGAGGAATAATTTCTTTTCTCATATTCATTTTTGCTGTGAAGTAAATGAGATATTTCAACCGTATAAGTAACACTCCACTTGCCCCCTAAATAATCTTCTTAATAAAATAACTCCCCATATATTTATTCAATCGAAAAATACATAAAAAAAAGAGTTATTTTCTAATTATAAATTATTTTTGACATATGTATATGATTTTGCTGTTAAGTCAATAATAGTTAGTTAATATTTTTTTTGCGCACAGCATCTATAGCCACATATACATTTTGGATGTGAAGTAAATAATAAGTAAGATATTACAAGATTTTAGTTTTAGGGTGTACCTCCGTAACTCCCCAAATATTGATCCAATCGATTTTTTTTATATACATTTTTGCTATTAAGTCAATAATAAAGGTGGAATTCAAAAGTTTAGCTTTAGATACCCCCCCCCCCTCTCCCAGTAACTTAAAAGATTTATTTGTTATTATAAACTATTTTTCTTATATAAGATTTTGATGTTCAGTCAATAATAAGGGAGATATATGTAGATTTTTGTTTTAGAGTGTCTCTCCGTAACTCCCCAAATATTCCTCTAATTGAAAAAATACAATAAAAAAAAAGAATGTTTTATTGCTATAAACAATTTTTGTTGTGTATATTTTTCTGCTAAGTTAATAATAAGGGAGACATTTTAAGTTTTGTAATAAACAGTTTTAACCCCGAAACACCCCCCTAAAATAAAATTCAACAAACACATTCGTCCAGCATTTTGATTTGGTGTCCCCAGGGCCGAATTTTGCTCTGTACTTATATTTGGGAGATGAAGACCTTTTTTTTTCTCTTTACTTATATTTGGGAGGTGAGTACCTTTTTTTTGTTTGCTCTTCACTTACATTTCGGAAGGGACGACCTTTTTTTTGCTCCGTCCCGCATTGCCTTCTCCAAGAAAATGGTTACCCTACCTTACAACCTATGTTGGAATCCTGGTTCTAATCTAACATCACACCAAATAACGTGAAAATATGTCCAGCCGTTTTTGCGTGTATCTCGGACAGACAGACAAAAATTGATTTTTTTGCGGATATTGTCTTACAATCAATCATCTGAAACATGAAGGCCAAAAAAATATTTTAAAAAAATACAGATATAACCTCCAATTTTATTAATATAGCTGTCCAACTTTACGTTTAGAAGGATAATGCCACAAAAGGATGAAGGAATATATGAAATAAGAGTTTTGATATAAGGATTAAACAAAAAATATTGGTGTCAACATATAAATAAAAATATAAAAATTGATGTGAAGAGTCAATTTTCACATTTTAAGATTTATGCTTTGGGGGGGGGGGGGGCTTAGAAGACAAAATAATTTTATAAAGGCAGGGATCGGAAAATAATTAGATAAGAAGTGCTCTGACCAGAAACACTTAACCTTCCAAAATACATATATGTTGACAAAAAAAATGTCCTCACTTCTAAAATACAACTGTACAGAAAACAAAAAATACAAAAAATACATATTTTACAAATATAAAATACAAAACAAAAAAAAAAGCTCATGAGTTTTCAATGATAACTAATATATTCAAAAATTTGTATTAAGAATGATACAAAAAATCAAGATGTAATGAAATTGACATTTGATAATGACACTCACCCCAACCTAAAATATTATATGTCAGCACGATTTACGAGTGATAGAAGTCGGGAGTCAGCCGGCTACCTATCCCTGGTTTAAATCAGGCTTTTGATTATTTTGTTTAGCAATAGACGACTTCAATCGTTAAAAAGTGAACTCGCGACAAAAATAACGTCACCATTTAGTTCCACTTAAATGTTTGGAACAGTTCAGGGGTCGGCAGACCGCGGCTAGCGAGCCGCTTACGGCACTTTGAGGACATTCGTATGGCTCTTCAAATTAAGTTGATCCGGAATAAAATTTAGAAAATACTCAAAAAGTCAATTATGGCTCTTTAAAATGTTTCCAGATGCCATAAAGAGTGAATTTGGTTCTTTAGCCTCTAAAGTTTGCCGACCCCTGGAATAGTCTATGCATTTAGGTAAATATTTTGAACATTTTTACATAGTCTTTGTGTAGATTAGTCCTCTTAGTAAGAAATACACGTTTTTTATGGAAATTATAATATTATTTTCTGATAACATCGTTAAATATGCACTATTATTCATTCTCGTTATCTTTATGGTCAGAATACAGATTAATGTTTGTTCTAATATAATTTACGTATGAGTAATGTCTTTGTCATTAAATTATACTTTTTATTCTTTTGATGTTTATTGTTATATTTTTAGGGTTTTGTAAGTATGACCACCAAAAAAACTTTTATAATGTCACTCATGTGTCTGTCTGTCTCTCTGTCTGTCTGTATGGTAGAAATTGTAACTAAACGGCTGAACATAAAATGTTGAATAATGGCATGCTTGTACAGCTCTTTGACCCACCTATAGAAAAAATATAGAGTTCAAAAAAATACATCGCTGGATAAATATAAACAAATATGTAATTAATGAAAATATATATATATATATATATATATATATATATATATATATATATATATATATATATATATATATATATATATATATATATATTATATTTACATATTAATATAAAATTGTAATTCAATGTATATAATTATTTTAGGCTGAAGATGCGTTAACTAATAAAACGCGAAACGTACCATGATACTTGTTTTTTAATTTTCCTAACTAATACTGACGATTAAAGAAGAACATTTTATATCTATATATATATATATATATATATATATATATATATATATATATATATATTATTTTTAAATTGGATTGGGGTATCACATGAAACCTCTTAATGCGTGTATAAAATAAAAAAAAAAAAATTTAAATTACTATTTTTTATGGGATTTTCGCCAAAAATCTTTTGTCTTCCACCCAAACTACCCGAGAGATTGATCTATAAATCTGAAAAAATCTCCATCATGTATATTTTTGGGAACCGGAATAGTTCAACAGGAATTTTTGATCAGATTCGTTTTTCGAAAAATTGGTTTTTTTGTGTCGTTAAAATATAATTCTTTTTTTTAAATTTGTGTGATATCAAAAGAATGCTCTAAAAATGTAGATCACGGAACGAATAAAATTTTTCAAAAAAAAAAAAATAATAATAATATTATAGTATTATTTTTTCCAAAAATCACTGGCACCTTTTAACCCAAAACTTAAACTAAAAATCTGAACAAATACTAAGTAATGTACATTGATCTAAACCGGAAACGTACGAGAGGAATTTTCGATCAGATTTCGTTTTTGGAAATTATTGCAATTTTTGTGTTTTTGACAAAATTAATTACTTTTTTTAATTCATGGCTAAATTTTGGCTAATAGTGATGGATTTTTTTATATTTATGACTAAGGTAATGTATAATCTGTCTCAATTTGTAATACGAAACTAAATCTGGTTACTTTGGTGACTGTTGTGGTGTAAATAGACTTTTTTAAAACCATGTAAACTTGTAAATCTGGCTTTTACATTTTTAGTGAAGTTGCATTATACTGAGGTTATATTCACTCAAAAACTACATGTCAAATACCAAATTGACCTGTCAAATTTGTGATTGACATGTCAAATATTTTGAATTGTATACAAATATTTATTTCATCTTAATTCGCTTATTCATATTTTCTGTTCTGGTTGCATAAAATATATTTCAAATGCTTGTCAATTTGTGTTTTATACAATTTGTGTTAGTAAGTTGACATATACGTAATTTAATGTCAATTATGAATTGTCAAATATTTTGAAAGGTGTTACCACCCTAAGGTGATATTTTAAATATACAACATAAAAAATGAAGTTTCCCTGTTAGTTTCGTATTACAAAATGAGACAGATAATATGTCTTTTTGACATTATAAATATAATAAAAAAATGAACAGCTGAGAACCGAGTTACGTTCTTAAGGAACTTGCACACATGAACTCTATCAGTAGCTCCGCCTATCGTTATACGTCTTGTTTTTGAGGTATCAAAGAGAAATAAATCCTTTATAGTAGTGAAATACTTATAAAACAAATAACATATTGTTAATAGTGAAAAATAGTTTCTGAAAATATGAAGCCATTTATCAATATATTTCTCATTAATTTAATGAAGACTTAGATACGAAGCAAATGCAGAAAAAATAACTAGGATTTTTTTATTTAATTTTTCTTGTGATGAAATTTTTGCAAATTATTTAAATTAAGTTTAAAAAAAATTAATTGAAGCTCTTAGTACTCAAATATCGAATGTAAATTATTATAAAAAACCTGTTGATTTTGATGTGATTATAGTCCCTATATTGTCCTATCCATATTGACATCCAGCATTCTATTGACTTCTTCAAATAACTACTAATCCCTAAAAAGTGTGAATATTGACACTTCACATCTTTTTTTGTCTGTGCGGTACTCCCCTGGTTTACGCCCTGATTTTACGCGGAATTGTTAGTTGAATATATCATCCGTTTTTGGGTCTAATGTTTATTAGAGTTAATTTCCTGTTAAGCTTGGAAATATTTATTTAAGTACACATATTTCCAATTGGACTTGGTCAATTTGTTCAAATAAGCGTTCCTCCATATATGAGCATCTTTACTTCGATAATCGTCGCATTAAAATTACACAATAAAAATTGCAGAAAAGGAAATGCATTGCAATATACCTGGATTACCCAATCAGTTGAAATCAATTTCGTAATCTGTTAGCTGGCTTTATAATCATTGACTGATAAAAAATGTCAACAATGTCTTGAAAATTTAAATTAAGACCAAATTACAATTACAATAATTCATTTACAACTAATTTGGAAAAAGACATTAGTATACCAGACTTACAGTTTATTAAGACGAAGTACAAAACTAGTTATAATTTATAATAAATATTCAATTCTGTTTGTAAATATCTTGCTTCAGGTTAAAACCTGAAAGAAAAGAAAAAAAAATACATAAAATAGTAAAACATTTTTATTTATTTATATACTTTTTTAGGTAAGGAGTAATGAGGGGATACCCTATAATTAAAAACTTGTAATAACTTATTATCTATCTTATACACATTTCTACTTAATAGGGTAATGGTTTCGCCCAACATAGACATCCATTTGTTTCGGCCATAGAATTCAGACCAAATAAATATATTCGGATCAACTTGATTTTTAGGGTTTTGTAGGTATGACCAAAAAACCCTTATACCGTCATTTTGTCGTCTGTCTGTCTGCCTGTCTGTTCGGTAAAAATTGTAGCCAAACGGCTAAACCTAGAGAGTTGAAATTTGGCATGCTTATACAACTCTTTGACCCGCACATAGGAAAAATACTAAAACATCTAAAAACATATCCCTTTAAAATATAATCAAATATGTGCTCATCGAAAAAAAAAATATATTTTTTTAAAATTCTGAGTGGTGTATCAAAATTTTATTTTTGCAAAATAAATTATTTTTACGCGATTTTTGCCAAAATTGTGCAAACAAAATTTTGTCCCACACCCTGTAGCCCAGATGGTTTAAACTAAAAATCTGAAATAATTCTAAGTAATGTACATTTGTGTGAACCGGAAGTACAACAGGATTATCTAACAGGCTGAACCAGTATGCTTTGATAGTGTAATGGCTAGCATGCTCGCGTTCTAATTTGCAAACTAAAGTTCGCTCCGCTCTCCAGGCAATTTTATTTTATCTGTTTTTTCAAAATTCTAGTTATATTTGGGCAAATGTTGCATTTAATTTTTAAAAAGCATAAATTTAATAACCAGTTGAAATTGTTGAAATTGAATACACGAAATCAGAGGGGCGGGGTATGATTAAAACAACCAATGGAAGCCATAGGCGTAATTTTCAAAATCTTAATGAACTTTGCTACACATAAAACCAGTGGCGAAGGGAAACCTCCGCTAGACTTGCCCTCCCATAAAAAATAAATAAAAAAAAATTAAATTTAAAAAAAAGAAAATTTTAAAATTTTTAGATAAATCTTGAAATATACATCAAATTATGTTCTATACAAATTTTTGTCCAAGGCTTGGTTTACTATATACGAATTTTTTTAAATTTTAAAGTTTAATAACTTCCGTTTCCAATTTCGGATTTGCATAAAAAACAATAGGGTTCTTCCCAATTAACAGGAGAATTTTTTAGTACCAGAACGAACTCTCTAAATTAAACCGTTCTTGAGTTATCGTGTATACACACAGACACACACACATACGGACGGCACTTCGAAAATAGGTTTTTTGGATTCCCTGGACCATGAAACGTGGTCATCAGTCAAAATCTCGACAGTAAGACTCGACTATAAGATTTACCTAAAACTATTTTAAACTAAAAAAAAAAAAAAAAATATATTTTTTTTTATTGGAGGCAAGTCTAGCGGAGGTCTCTCTTCGCCACTGGTTTATTAAATTAATAAGAAATAAATTCATTTTTTTTTTTTGCAATTTCAGGATTGTACTTCTCGCGATTAATAATGTGTTATTTAATCCTCCCCCAGTGTTACAGGGACCAAGCCTTTTTAGCACATTTTTGGCAAAGATCATATTAAAATAAAGGGATTTTAAAAACCTTTTCTTTCACACAAAAATTTGAAATATTATTTTTTCATCACCACAAAAAATCGATATTTTTTGAAAAACTACTCTGATCAAAAACTTTTCTTGGCCTAACTATTCCGGTTCCCATCAATGTACATTACTGAGATTTTTTTTTAAATTTTTAGATCAAGTCTACTTGAAAATAGAGTGTGGGACAAAAGTTTATTGACACATTTTTGCAAAAACCTAATAAAAAAAAATAATTTTTCAAAAATACAAATTTCTTGATTCATCCACACATAAAGAGGTTTATTTGATTCCCCATTCAAAATTTTCTTATTTTTTTCGTTGAATACATATTTGTTTATATTTTTCCCGCGATATGATTTTTTGAACTCTCAATAGTTTTCCTATATGTAGGTCAAGAGTTGTACAAGCATGCCAAATTTCAACTTTCAATGTTCAGCCATTTGGCTTCAATTTCTACCGAAAAGACAGCTGACAAGCAAAACGACATACACATAAGTGACGTTGTAGTGGTTTTCGGTTATACCTGCAAAGCCCTAAAAATGGTTCAGAATGAACAGTGATGGGCGCGTAAGTTACATGATGTAAGTTACCTCATTGTTGACGCGTAAACAATTGATGTAAAGTAAACACAAAAACTCTTGTAAACAATGTAAACAATGATTTAGACATGCGCACTTGTTTTGAATTACAGAATCACATTATCAATACATTTTTATAAATAATAACATTTTAATGAAACGATTTTAAATGAAAAAGTAAGTATATAAAATTAGGACAAGCCAATATACATATTAATAAAAATCGAATTTGCATCACTATACAGGTGTTACAAACAAATTAGTAAATATGAATATGAAAAATGAAAAACTTCATTCTTTAAAAAATTCAGTCTAATTTTTTTAGTAACAAAATACATTAAATTTCACCTTTAAGAAAATCAGCCTATATTTTTTAATAACGAAAAGATTCATTGCAAATTTTTCATAACGCCCTATATTTTTTTTCATTTTCTTTAATTAAAACAAAACCTAGTTCTTCAGAACTATTCCTTCGGTTTCTTCCCACCATTTTTTTAATAAATTTATTGTTTTCAACTGAATATACTTGTTCATTAACTCTCTATTATTCGTATTAAATAACTAAAACTAACCTCATTATTTGACAGTTTACAAAGTTTACATTGTTTACATTGTTGACAAGTTTACCAATTGTTTATATAAGTTTACACGTAAACGTAAACAATTAAAGTTTACGTGTAAACGCCCATCACTGAGAATGAAGAAACGATTTTTTTTTCTATTCCATGCAATTTTTAATAAGATGAATATTTGAGGGGCTATTGGAACGCTAGCTATTAAATATCTCGCTTATTATTTACTTAACAACTAAAATGCATAGAAAAATGATTTATAATAAAGAAACTATTCTTTTTTGTTCAATGCAATATTTAATAAGATGTATGTTTGAGGGTTTACTATGGGCGCTACCTGAAAAGGAAATATTTCATTTATTCTTTACGTTACACCAAATATATATATAACAAAAATCATATGAAGTATATGTACTATTATAATATCATATGAAGTATTATACTTCATATGATTTTTGTTATATATATATTTGGTGTAACGTAAAGAATAAATAGTTATGAGCATGTCAGCTGCTTTAATAAAAAATGTATAAATATGTTATGAAACCATATACAACATTTGGATTGTTGTAGATAGTCTTGTTACTTATTATTTATCTTTAAATTACATTTAGAAATATTGCTGATCCATAATTTTTAATATTTAAGCTAAAATATTGTCAGAAATTAAAGCAAACAATAATTTTTTAATAGAAAACCATGGATATTCTTATATTTATGATGCATTAATTCCTGAATGACATAGTTTTGAGCAAACTATAATTAGAAATTACTACACCTACACATTAGCATAACAAATCAAAGCATAATATTTACCTCATTTTCATAAGATTCCTCCTTAACTCTAATAGGAATATCTAATCCATGAACATAAACATAAATCTGGTGATCGCCTCCAACAGCCCACAAAAAATGTGGAACTGCAGATAACCTCTTAAATTCTTGTCCTACATATTGTAGTTCTTTCCACATAGAACTACTAGTCGACAATGTGTAAACCCTCCCTTCATTGTTGACAGAAAATAACAATGAACTAGGCATTGCAACAATTTAGGTTGCACAGTCACTTATTTAAATACAGATTAATATAACCACTAATGAGAATTATCGCACTAATGTCATCTTATAAAATGAGTTCATGTAAATCACTTCATGTTTAAAAGGTCGTTTATAAAGTATTTTTATTAAAAGTCAATAAAAACCGAAACTGACATTTAAGTTGACATACACACCGCATCTACTCAATTTGATAGCAGTTGTCAACACTGCTTGTCAAAAGTGGTTTCTCTTCTTTTTTTAATGATTTTGTCAGCTGTTTTGAATTCAAAAACAAATGTTTTGAAACATTAGAACGTGCTTTGAATAAATAGTTTACTATTTTAGAACATATGACGCACTCAAACGACATGTCTAATAAATTTTATTGTTTAGCATGCATAATTTTTTAATAATATAATGTTAATAATTAAACATCATTAATAAGATGACTATATTTCCAAAACGTATAGGAAGTGCGAATTATCACTCATTTCAGGATTTTATTAATATACCGTATGTCCTTTTTCGACTTGCAACATAGAGCTTTCCCATGTTAAATCTTCCGTTGCATATTCTATCTCTAGTTAGGATGACCATTCGTCCCGCAAAAGTCCCGCATTCTAACATTTTGTCCCGCATTGCAACTTGTATTTGGGGACCTTTTTTTTTGCTCTTCACTTGGATTTGGGAGGTGAGGACCTTTTTCTTTTTTGCTCTTCACTTATATTTGGGAAGTGACGACCTTTTTTTGCGTCGTCTCGCATTGCCTTCTTAAGAAAATGGTCACCCTATCTCTAGTACGAGTTTTAGAGAAAAACTTTATTGAAAAATATTGTTCAGTATTTTAGTCAGAAGCGGCCTTAGGGGGGGGGGGGGGGGGTCGGTCGACCGCCCCAGTGCCCCATGCCAGGAAGGGCGGCGGACGGTCAGGTCATCACTTGTATTTTAAAAGTGATGTTGTTTTTTTGCTCTGCACTTGGATCTGTGAGGTGAGGACCTTTTTTTTGCTCTTCACTTGGATTTGGGAGGTGTGGACCTTTTCTTTTTCGCTCTTCACTTCGATCTGGGAGGTGAAGACTTCCTTAATTTTTTTTTTGTTTTTATGATGGCGGCAAAAAAATTTGGCGCCCTGCCAGACTTGCTAAGGCCGGCTCTGATTTTAGTCCCGACACATTGTGCCTAATTTTGAATAAAAAAATCCCAATTTATTTGAAAAAAGACAAACAGCATTTTTTGTATTTATAACTGAAAAAAAACCTCAAAAATGACTCAAAAAAATCGACATTTTTCGAAAAACTTATCTGATCGAAAATTCCTGTTGAACTATTCCGTTTCCCCTCAATGTTCATTACGGAAATTTTTTTCAGATTTTTAGATCAACCCCTCTGGGAGATGCAAAAGTTTTTTTACACATTTTTGGCAAAAATCCTATAAAAAAAAAAGATTATTCAAAAATAAAAATTTGTTTGTTGATCCATGGCATTTTAAAAATATATTTAGTTTTATTACATACACATTTGTTTATATTTATTTCGGGACGTGTTTTTTTGAAGTATTTTTCCTAAATGTGGGTCAAAGAGTTGTATAAACATGCCAAATTTCAATTTTCTATGTTAAGCCGTTTGGCTATAATTTCTACCGTACAGACAGGCATATGAGTAACGCTATAAGGGTTTTTTGGTGGTCATATCTACAAAATCCTAATAACCAGCTATGGCCACTATAGAACCAACCAGGGGCGGATCGACCTGTCAGGCGATCGAGCATTGCCCGATGGGCCGATAGCTTTTTGGGCTGTATTTTTGTTTTCGGTATTAATATTGCAAATATAAAATTAAATAAGTATATTTAAATATACTTTGGTTTTTATTTATACCCGGGACCCGAGCCTCTTAAAACTTTCCCTATAAATGTCCAACAAGCCCCGTGAGCCCGGGTCGAACCATCCAAATCGCCCGGGCCGATTTACTTCCTCGATCCGCCCCTGAAACCAACCGTCCCCGCATAGTACCTACTTAAAAAAAATTTATAATAAGGAAACAAATTTTTTATTTCTATAAATTTTTTCATTTAGATGAATATTTGGGGAGTTACGGATCACCCTAAAACTAAACTTTTGAAACATCTCCCTTATTATTAACAACAGCAACAAGTATATAACAAAAATTGTTCATAATATAAGATGGCAAATCTTTTTTGTCCTATATACTTTTTTTTTAATGGCATAATTTACAAAATTTGTGAATTAAAACAAAGCACAGCTCAAAAACGGTTAGAGACAGTGGCCACCGGTTAGAATTTTTGGATTATCCGTAGTTTATTTACTCTAGAAATCATATGGGGCTTTAATCATTTAAGGCGTTTTCAGATTACATTTTTTTAAATGACTTAGTTTACATAATTTGTGAAAATTGTTAATTATAAAAGCACAACGCAAAAACGGTTAGAGATAGCGAACTGAGATTGAAATTTTTTGATTATCCGTAGTTTATTTAGGCTACAATAAAATTGGGGGTTTAATCGTTCAATGCATTTTGAGATTGAGACAATTTTTTTAATGACATATTTTACATTATTTGTGTAAATAGTGAATTAAAAAAAAAAAAACACAACTCTAAAACGGTTAGAGAAAACGACCCTGAGGTTAGAATTTTTGGATTCCTTGTAGATTATTTAGTCCAGAAAAATTAATAGAGGCCTTAATAGTTTTACGAATTTTAAAATTATGGCAAATTTTAATATGGCGTGATTTATGGAATTTTTCATATTCGCGTGGATGTTTCTCAAAAATGAAATGCGATAAAGAACTGCTTTTTTTATAATATTTTGAAAATATTGATAAATCCTAACAACAAAATGACTAAGGATAGATATCTACGGTTTGAATTTTTAAAATTAAGCTACATTGTACAGTCTAAAAAAAAATTGGGCTTTAATATACCAGCTATTAAGTTTTGTATGAGCAGTAGTCCAAAACCCTTGAAAATGGCCAAAAATCGAAAAAATCGTAAGGGGCAGGCCTTATAAATCCCATGATTTTTAAGCAAAAAATTTTTGTCTCCGATTTTGTACAAAAATGTGTACAAAAGTAGTATTTTTCATCATAGATCACCAAAATTAGGTCCATTATGAAGTTTGGGCAAAAGTTTTGGAATCATAGGCAAAAAGCTGTCCCAAATCAGCTCTGACTCAAAAACTAGGAATGCGTGAATTTTTTAAATATTTTTTTTCATGATTTCCACTCCCAAATTAGCATAGAACTTTATTTTGAAAAAATCGGAGCACTGAATTTTTAGACAAAATTTCAGGGTAAAAAAAATTGTTTTTTGTTGGAAAATTGGTATACTTAAACATTTTTAGTCTTAGATCACAAATATATGGTCACTTTTGAGTTATGGTCTAAAATTTTGACATTTGCAGCAAAAAAAGTAAAAAAAAAAAAAACCGTCCACAAAAAGGCTCTGAGCTGATGAAATGTTAACCTGCCCCATTTTTTAAACTATCTTTACTGATACTTACTTCTTATCTATAATATATATTAATAAAACTGAAGGCTATGTCCGTTTTTTTTAATTTTTTTGGCCTCATATTTGGTTCTGGGTCTGGGTTCTTGGTAATATATATTCACGTAATTTAGTACGATGATAGAGTAAAACCAGGATTCGAACATTTGTTTCGGGGTTAAACTGTGTATTAAAAACTTAAAATATCTTCCTTATTATTGACCTAACAAAAAAAATTATATAATAAAAATTATTTATAATAAGAAGACAAATATTTTTTGTTCAATGCATTTTTTCAATTAGATTAATATTTGGGAGTTACGGGGGGGGGGGCATACCTTAAAACTAAAACCTACATATATTTTCCTTATCATGGACTTAACAGCAAAATCATAAATGACGTTAAATAGCTTATAATTATTGAATATTTATATTTAATATAACATTAAAAATGTAAGAGGTTTTTTTCTCTCTTCAACACATTTTATAATAAGATTTTTTAAAGGGCAGGGGGAGTGTTACTTCTAAGGTTGAAATCATTTACTTAACAGCAAAAATAAACATGAGGAAAGAAACTATTCCTTCCTGTTGCAGTTTTTAATAAGATATATTTTGGGGAGAGCTACCTATAAACGAAGTATCTCACTTATTTTTTACTTAACATCAAAAATATATGCAAAAGAGAAGTTAAGAATAAAGAAACGATTATATTGTGTTCTACTTCAAATTAATATCTCATTATTTACGTAACAGCAAAATATACATTACAAAAACCGCACGAAATATGGATACTCCAGCTAGTTCAACTGTATTTTTGTCGTGATTGTGTTTTCTGGTATTTTATTTTCGTTAGTAACAAGGTATGTCTTTTCAATGCCTTGAAAGAGCCTGATTCAATGCCTAATTAGATTAGTTCAACACAATCTTGCCAGAAAGTCGACCTCAATGTATAAACATAAAAATATTAGTATGAGTATTACAATTTTTGAATTACTGCATATTCGTTTTCATGAGCAGTTTTATTATTTAAATGTTCAAACAAGATTTTTTCTGAAAATTATAAAGAAATATATTGGGTCACTTTAATGATGATAATTGTTTTAAAACTGATTAGATTAAAAACAAAGATTCAATTCAAATATCATTTTATTAATAAAATAAGAGGAGTAAAAAATACAGATCAATAAAAAACAATTAAGTAGATACTTTTTTCAATGGTGCACCCAAAGTAAATACTGTGCTTACATCAGAATAACCAGCTTCTTTAATAAGAAAACTAACATAATAAAAATTTATTTTGCTCTTCCTCTTCCACGGCCACCGCTACCTTTTTTGTTTGGAGTATTTTTCTTAGGTTCTGACTTACGTTTTATTCCCGTACTTGGTAAAACAGTGAAAAATGAATCAAGTCGTCCTTGTGTAGTTCCAGATCTAGCCTTCATTAATTTCTTAGCTCCATTCCTTACTCTTTCTTCATTAAACTGCCTATCTCCACAAAGATATTTAACTAACCCGTCTTCATCAGGATCAGTCCATTTCAGATCAAGTGTTTCTGGATCAGCAATTTCAGGATTAATAAATAGATTCCTAGCAGCTTCATAATTCCAATCTTCAGGTGGAGAGTATTTTTTTGAATCAATTTTTTTAAGTATTGTTTCCAGGTCTTTATGTTCTCGAATATATTCCATTGCTTTCTTTGGCCCGATACCTCTTATACTGTCACAATAATCACATCCAAGTAAAATACAAAGATCGATAAACTGTTCTTTAGTTAATTCCAGACCTTCTAGCATTCGATCTAAGTGAAATTCTTGAATAGGCATTTTCCTAGCTTCGCTGAATGTCATATGTCTTACAAGAACACTTGAACCAAATGTCAAAGCATCCATATCTTCAGTTGCAGTTGCAAATACTTTACCAGATTGTACCAGAGCTGCACATTGTGCTTCAGCTTCACATGGAGCATCAACGTATGGAATACCCATGAGTTTAAGTAATACTTTAGCATCTTCCGCATGTTCTTTTGTAACCTTCACCAATCGTTTGTTCATTTTATCCATTTCTGCGGTATCCCCAATTTGGGTGGCTTGATCCAACGCTTTCTGTGCTTCTTGACGTCTTTCAGCTCGTTTTAATAGTTCCCCGGATTTCAAATCTGGTGGCTTTCCATCGAATACATATACAGGTTTGATTCCATTTTCGACAAGTCGAATAGTACGATAAAACATTCCCATCAAGTGTGATGTAGTTTTTCCATCAGCTGATACCATTTGAACTCCTTCATTTCGAACAGCAATAAGAAACTGGTATAAACACATAGAAGCATCCACTGCAATTTTTCTACCGAAATAATGTTTGATTTCACTCTCTTTAATAGCAGCTGGGGCAATGTCAGCTATTAACTTTGTTAAGCCTAGAATTCCCATGATGGAATTAATAAATTAATCAATTTAACACGAAATAACTACCCAACAAACAACGAACAAAAAATCTCTTGCCGCCAAAGCTACATAACCTTAAAATAACTTCTTCTTTAAAAGCTGTCAAATAATATTTAAGAATAGAACAAGAAGAAGAGATTACTTTAGATTTGAAATTTAACTGACGAAAAACGAGTGTTTTCTACAAAACAGTTTTTTAATTATTTTGAAAACTTAAATAAGTGTTTAATTTGTTTAAAAATGGCAGAAATTGCCGGTGTTGAACTAACTACTAAAGAAGTTAAGAAAATAGGACTCAATGCAATAGATCAACTAGAAAATGTTTCTGAAAAACATAGAAAGAATGTGGTAAAAATGTCAAAGGCTTTAGTAAATCACAAAGCTTTTGGAGATTGTGATTTTAAATGGAGCATAAACGATTTTGAGATTGGCGTTCGTATGGGTCGAGGAAAATTTGGTCGAGTATTTATGGCTCGTGAACGAGGAACAGGTTTTATAATTGCTTTAAAAACATTAATAAAGAGCGAAATTGTTAAAGGAAAGGTTGAAAGACAGATTTTAAGAGAAATAGAGATTCAATCGCATTTAAGACATCCAAATATATTGCAAATGTACACTTGGTTCCACGATGAACATCGTATTTATTTAATTTTGGAATTTGCTGGGTATGGAGAATTATATAAACATCTACAAAACTCACCTGGAGGACATTTCGATTTTCATAGGGCAGCAAAATATACTTATCAAGTTGCCGATGCATTGTACTACTGCCATGTCAACAGCGTTATTCACCGTGACATCAAACCAGAAAATATTCTTCTTTCCATTGATGGTAATATTAAATTAGCTGATTTTGGTTGGTCTGTCCATGCTCCAACATCTCGTCGTAAAACTATGTGTGGTACTTTAGATTACTTACCCCCTGAGATGGTTAGCGGTATGGATTATAATCGTTACGTAGATAATTGGTGTCTTGGAATTTTATGTTATGAGTTTTTGGTGGGTAAACCACCATTTGAAAGTGCAGATAATGATTCAACATATGAACGTATTAAAAACATTGATTTACATTTCCCGAGTAGTGTTCCGGATGGAGCTCAGGATTTAATTCGAAAACTTTTGAGAAAAAGTGGAAGCTGTAGAATTTCTCTTCCGGAAGTAATGAGACATCCATGGATTCTTGAGTGGATGAATAAGAAATAATTTGTTACTCGGTACTTTTAATTTATTGTTTCAATTGATCTTTTATTATGTAAATGTATTTTTCTGTTTAATTTTGTATTGTATATTTTTATGATAGTAATAACTTTTGTAACGTATTCTTGTGTATTTATAATCCCATATTTTAAATAAATGCATTACTCAGAATTTTTTCAGATTTTTATTAACCCCCTTGTGCAGTGATGGGCGTTTACATGTAAACTTTAATTGTTTACGTTTACACGTAAACGTAAACAATTTTCATTTTTCTATGCATTTTAGTTGTTAAGTAAATAATAAGCGAGATATTTAATAGCTAGCGTTCCAATAGCCCCTCAAATATTCGTCTTATTAAAAATTGCATGGAATAGAAAAAAAAATCGTTTCTTCATTCTCAGTGATGGGCGTTTACACGTAAACTTTAATTGTTTATGTTTACGTGTAAACTTATGTAAACAATTGGTAAACTTGTCCACAATGTAAACTTTGTAAACTTTCAAATAATGAGGTTTGTTTTAGTTATTTAATACGAATAATAGAGAGTTAATGAACAAGTATATTCAGTTGAAAACAATAAATTTATTAAAAAAATGGTGGGAAGAAACCGAAGGAATAGTTCTGAAGAACTAGGTTTTGTTTTAATTAAAGAAAATATAGGGCGTTATGCAAAATTTGCAATGAATCTTTTCGTTATTAAAAAATATGGGCTAATTTTCTTAAAAGGTGAAATTTATTGTATTTTGTTATTAAAAAAATTAGACTGAATTTTTTAAAGAAAAAAGTTTTTTATTTTTCATATTCATATTTACTAATTTGTATGTAACACCTGTATAATGATGCAATAAATTGTCCTAATTTTATATACAGACGATTCCGCTTAATTGGGCCACCACTTAATTGGGGCAGCCGCTTATTTGGGCCAAATCTCAAAGAACAGAAACCAAACCAAGGAACCAACAGTAAATTTACATGTTTAATTGGGAGAACATTCCGCTTAATTGGGACGGTAAATTTAAGATCACAGTACATATTATGTTACACATATTCTCAAGAAAAAATATGTACAAAGAATTTAATATTACAGCGTTATTTTATGCCGGAAGGAAATGAAGGGAGTCCTACATCCGCACTGAATACCTGTGCTGATTTTGTAGAAGTGAAATGTTACAAAAACAAAGGACAGACTACACTTGACGCATTTTTGCATTGAATTATATTGTATGTACCTATTTATTATTTTATTTTGGAATTTATTATTATTTTTTCTTAAAAGTTTATATTTTTTGGTTATATGTAATTTATAGTTTTGTCCAAGAGTTTATAAAATAAAATTATTGAAAGAAAAATATGCATTGTTAAATTTTATGTGAAATTCGCTTAATTGGGGCAGCCGCTTAATTGGGCCAAAATGCCTAAGTCCCGATGTGTCCCAATTAAGCGGAATCGACTGTACTTCATTTTTCATTTAAAATCGTTTCATTAAAATTTTATTATTTATAAAAAGGTATTGATAATGAGGTTCTGTAATTCAAAACAAGTGCGCATGTCTAAATCATTGCTTACATTGTTTACAAGAGTTTTTGTGTTTACTTTACATCAATTGTTTACGCGTCAACAATGAAGTAACTTACATCATGTAACTTACGCGCCCATCACTGCCCTTGTGTTATAGGGTGTGAGACGAAGTTTTTTAACATATTTTTTTGGAATATTTTTATTAGAATAAAGAAATTTTAAAAAACTACTTTCTATCCCTTAATCTACGTCTTCATAGCTTTATTTTGAAATTATAAAATAAATTTAAAAAGTTATTTTTTCATCGACGCAAAAAATCGATATTTTTCTAAAAATTAATCTGAAAAAAAAAATTGTTAGACTATCCTGGTTTCATACCAAATCTCAGCTTTCTATGTTCAGCTGTTTAGCCACAATTTCTACCGTACAGATAGTATAACTGTTAAGCAATTTGATAATTATTATTATTATTTTTTAATACGCCCGTTTCAAACTGCGTTGGCGTATTACCAAATTATACTACCTCTCTCACTCAACCTTCCCCCACTTTCAACCACGGTTCGTATACTATACCAATCCTGTGATACCAATGTTTCTCAATCCTTCGACAGTTGTGGACCACTTTCAGAATTTCACACTAACCGTGGACCACCAACTTCAAGAAAAACATTATTTTTGCATAAATGCCCATTATTAATACTAATGAAATTTTATATGTGAGGACCACCTGTTGAGAAACACTGTACTATAGGGCTGCCACCCTTCGGGTCAGTGTTGCCAGATGTCGAAGAAAAAACTGATCGTATTTTCAAGAAAAATGTCATGTAATCGTTTTTTTTTTTTTAATCAGCGTATAAAAAAATTGCTGTGTAATTTATTATAAAATTATTAAGTACAAATTTCTGTATTGCACAATGATATGTAGTAATCATATTTGAATCAAATAAACTTTTTCATCTGCCTTATTTAGGGTGACCATTTTCTTAAAAAGGCAATGCGGTATAGAGCAAAAAAAGGTCGTCAAATATAAGTGAAGAGCAAAAAAAAAAGGTCCTTACCTCCCAAATCCAAGTGAAGAGCAAAAAAAAGGCAAGTTACAATGCGGGACAAAATGTTAGAATGCGGGACGAATGGTCACCCTAGCCTTATTAGAACCGTTAAATATTTATAATTATTAACTGGTCTGTAGCATGTTCCTCATTATCAAACGTATTTTATTTATCACTATAGGCATCCATTATCGATGGCACAAAAAAACAAATTTCAGTCGTAAAAAGGGTATTTTTCAACAAATTTTTACTATTATACATTCACATTCAACACGAACCCGAAAAGATCGGGCCGATTTGAGTTTGTAGTACAGTACACTAACAAATGAGGAGTGAGCTTTGTATATTTGATTATTCGAATATGTCCGAGCATTACCGATCATAGCGAGAGCAACCGATTTTTTAAAGAGGGCTTTGTTTTGAAACCTGTGGGCTAAAATATTCAATATATCGCATTATATAATATAAATATTTAATTTGCTAAAAAAATATATAAATATATATGTTTATCAATAAAATCGTACATCGGATACCATAAAATCGTACACAATCAATAATAATCGTACAAGTACGATTTAAATCGCACATTTGGCAACACTGTTTTGGGTAAGGTAAGTACGGCGGGGGGGGGGGGGAGGCTGTACGCATTTCAGTATGCCCAATAAACAGTTTGTGGAAATTATGTGTAGTTAATAGTTTTAAAATAAGTACATATATATTATACGTACATATTTTTGTATGTATACTTATGAAACTATCAGGTAGTATGATATAAAAATTAAATAAAATAAGAATAAATACAGGGCAAGTGAAGTTGGCCACAAAGAACATATTTGGAATTATTTTGTGCCCTTATGGGTCCAGCATTTGTCATTTGGAGGATTAATTAAACCTTTTGAAAAACGGAAGAAATCATTTTCTCATTTGGAAAACGATTTAAAAATATTTCATAAAAAAATACATTCAAAATGGGAAGGACATAGTGTAGAGAATTTCTAATTTTATTAAAGAAAAGAAAAATTTGATTAAAAGAAAATATATCTCACTATATTTCTAAATTTCATTCTGTAACTAATTCCCTGTTTAATGCAAATCTTCAAAATTTCAATTATTTCATTTACAACCCAATTTAATTTATAGTCGTTTTCTTTGCTTTAAGCGGAACTAGATTTTCAAATTTAGTACCGGTAGTTTACCGGTTGATTGAAGCTTTTGATAATTTTGTTACAAAAGCCCACTTCAATATATAAAAAGTTACTTAAGAAAATTTAAATTCCATTTAGTTCCGCTTAAAGGTTTGGAATAGCCTATACCAGGGGTTCTTAAACTTAGTCCGAGGACCCCTTATTGAAAAACTTTTTTTTGCGGACCCCATTCCAACCCTAGTCATTTTACGTCGTTCTTAATTTCTCGTTCAATAATCTCATAGGCACTACGTTATAATAAATATTGGTAAAAATGTACCGTTGATTATTTTAATAAATGGTCTTGTGCATATATAGAGATGTACATTTTTATTAGCATATAGAACAGGGGTCGGGGACATTTTTACCCATTACCCAAAGATATATTTCTTTACACCGACGTTACCCCATTGGCTTGTAAAAACAAAATTTAAGTGACATGCAAAGAAAAAGGTCCTCACCTCTCAAAATCCAAATGACGAGGAAAAAAAAAGGTCCTCGCCTCCCAAAATCTAAATGATGAGAGAAAAACAAAAGGTCCTCACCTTCGCAATGGCGCCCCTTAGTCAAGCCCCTCAGCGCCCTTTTCCTTAGTGCGCTACTAACACGTTTATAAAATAGCAAATTGGAAAAATTTCCTTATTACCCCCAAAAATTTAATTTTTACCCCATTTGGGGTAATTTACTCCAGTTCCCCGACCGCTGATATAGAATAAAAATCATAAAATGAATAAAACTAGTAGTAAAAAGAATTAGAAAAGTTACAAATTGTAATACGTTCAACTCAAACAAACATTTCTTGGTCAAATTAAATCTTATTATAATATGTTTTCTCTCAATAATTTGCAGCTGAATAAAGATAATTAAATTTTTACTAATTATTGTTTAGTAATGTCAATAACTAGTTAAGTAACAACAAATCTAAAAAGTCTTGACCATGTAGGATTTTTATTAAATGAATTATTTGAACAAAAGCGAAAAGTTGGGGGATGTAAAGATGTTGTAAAGTAAAGATAATGCCAAAATTATTTCGCAGACCCAAGTTTACGAACCGCTGGCCTATACATTTATTTTCTGTCAACCAAGTTCAACCATTTTAATATAAAGTTTCGTCCGTATCCATATGCGTAATAGTCTATTGTCATCTGACACTACCGATAGAGGCGCCACTGCATTTTACATCATGGCTGACGCAGATAGGATATTTTTGACAGGTTCAATGGTATCTTCATGTGAAATTTATTGAAATTAATTTATTATTCAATATGAGGGTTGCGTTAAATGAAATTTTCCGTTTTCTAATGTCGGGTTGCTAACGTAAGAGTTTTCTCTAACTCAAGTTAAAATCATTTGTTTTTATATGTTACAACATACAAAAACAAATGATTTTAACTAGAGTTAGGGATAATTCTTACTTTAGCAACCGGCCATCATTGCCCAAGTAACCTCTAGGGTTATAATTGAAGGTAATATATTAAATATGTTATTTATTTTATATCTAATACTGTAAAAAATGTTAATTAACCTTTTTAACATTATGTATATTACATACTGGGCCAAAAATAATCCTCCTTTGTAAAATAACGAGAACACACTTTAAAATGGTCTTTAACTGTCTTTCCACTTCTAAGAACATATTCCCATGCTTGTCTTCTGTCCATAACTACACGTGCACCACCACTTAAATTCAGAAACACATTTTATTTGCCACGTTTCGGAACACGATGAAAACTTAGGTCTCTATCACGAACTACTTTTGCATTGCAAAGATAAACACAACAATTCACGTTGTATTTATTTTTTTCTTGCAATTTTAAAGACATTTTAAAAACTCGCTATGAAAACAACAGTAAACAAACTCGACTATCCTCCACCTATCAGTTTCTCAAAATCTCACTAGAGGCGCTTCAGTTATTGTCAGTTGACAATATCTTCTTTACTTTTCTGAACGGACCAAGCTCATGAAAATTTGCCCCATCAACATAAACTAACCGAGAACAAGTGAAACTACGGGTGTATATACTGTGATATAAGTCAGGACCACCATTGAATACGAATACGATATAGTTTCAAATAAACGATTTATTTTAACTAAATATTGCATTAGGAAACATTTATACAAACATATTTTGATATGTACCTGCATAATAAAAAATATACATTATAAATAAATATAAAAAAATAAATACTTAATAATATCAGTTTTATCTAGTTACATCTTAATATTAATCAACCAAGAATGAAAATAAACTAATATAATAATAACAGTATTATTTTAAAAGTACCATTGTGAAAAACTTTAAATAAAAACCATCACTAATTACTTACATTATTTAAAACACCATGCATGTTAAAATGTAATTTTTAAAATTGTTTAATGCAATCTACGCTCACTATAGTGAAATATCACATAGGCCAAAATAGCATTTTATAAGTACATAATTAAAACTGTATTTCTAAAATTAATGTTGAATTTCACATAAAAAGCATGATTTTTCAATCTTTTAACTATTTAAAACAGTTATAAAACTGGCTTAAAAATTGGTTTAGGCCTATTCACTGACAAGTGGAACAAAACGACAATTTTTATCGTTAATTAAACATGGAATGACATTTGCATAGGGGAAACTTCCTAAGCGCCCTGACATCTGGTGGCAATTTGCGGAAGATACGAAAGTGACATTGTTTTGTTTTGTTCAATGGAGAAATACATGTTCTTTTGTTGTTCGTGTTTTATTTTTATGAATCATGAAAAAAAAAAACAATCAATTTTGTTGTTTGCCGCCATTTAAATCTTGAATAAGGAAGAATCCTTCATAAACATTCCATAATTTACCTAAATCGAAAAAAATATCAATTGAAACGACGTTTGGAGGCAGAGAGAAAGTGGATCGTAGGGTTTTATGGACCCAAAAACTAGAAATTGATGTGAAGTGTGAATTTTCACACATTTCAGGGTTTCGCAGGTATTTAGTGAGTGAATGATGATTATTTGGGGTGCCAAAACAAATTTTATGTTAATTTTTTTTTTTTTGTTAATTTAATTCTAATGCCTAATACCATTATTTAGGTTTCTAAATAAGTGTAGTATTTTTTTTTTTTTATATAGCAATGTTCATTAAGATTTTGAAAATTGCGCCTATGGCTTCCATTGGTTGTTTTAAGTCATAACTCCGTCCCTCTGATATCGAGTATTCAATTTCAACAATTTCCACTGGTTATTAAATTTACGCTTGTAAAAATTAAATGCAACATTTGACCAAATATAACTAGGATTTTGAAAAAATAATTTAAACAATATAAAAATGCAAAAAAAAAACAGCAAAAATAAAATTGTCTCGATACGGAATCCTAGTTTGAAAATTAGAATGCGAGAATGCTAACCATTACACCATGGAAGCATGTTGGTTTACTTTGTTACATAATTTATTAAATATTTTACATGGTCAAGCAAAAAACACAAAAATGCGTTATTTTCCGAAAACATAATCTGATCAAAAATTCCTGTTGTACTATTCCGGTTCACACAAATGTACATTACTTAGAATTTTTTCAGATTTTTAGTTTAAACCATCTAGGCTAAAGGGTGTAGGAAAAAAAAATTTTTTTTTGCACAATTTTGGCAAAAATCGTTTCAGAATAATTTATTTTGCAAAAATAAAATTTTGATCGTTAATCCACGTACTAAGGGTTTTCATTTGACACCCTACTCAGAAATATTTATAGGGGGATATGTTTTTTAAATGTTTTAGTATCCGTCCTATATGCGGGTCAAAGAGTTGTATAAGCATGCCAAATTTGAACTCTCTAGGTTTAGCCGTTTGGCTACAATTTTTACCGAACAGACAGACAGACGACAAAATGACGGTATAAGGGTTTTTTGGTCATACCTACAAAACCCTAAAAATGGGCAAAAATCCAAGCCCATGCATGCATGTTTGCTCGTTGCATTTTATGGAAAGTGATTTTTTACGTCTAAGAAAATACTGAAAAAAAGCATTTATCCCACTCAAAATTTGCCTAAATCATCAGTTGATATATTACAAGGCCCTTCCACTTTTTCAGGCAGAGATATTAATTTTTACTAATATATTTACCATATTTTTGTTGTTATTATATCGATTGACAGTCAAAAAGGATTAAAAATACAAAGAAAAACTAAAAACTTCCTTGAAATTTCTTTAGAATAGTATATTATTACATATTTTGTAAATCGTAGTCTACATTTAAATTAAAAAAAAAAGATAACAGGAAAAATACAACTTTTGTTCATTTTCACCATGTAAACAAATACACGAGTAACAATTTAATGTCATTTTCAAGTGTTCCAGCTTTGCCGCATATGGCGCTGCGATCTTAAAATGTTTCCCCTATTGAGAAGCGACATTAAACCCCCCATACACTATGCTGCAGGCAGCGATGCAAGCATCATTGTGTGTACGGCGGCCTCTGTGATGTCACATCACCGATATCGTGAGTCGATTCACGCATCGGCATCACGAGTGTTGGAGAGCCTGGATGCCGCCTCACTATTCATGTTTATATTTTATTCAAAACCGGTGACAATGAAACAAACGTCGAGCTGGTATAGTAAACAAAGCTGTGTACAACCGTCGACTCAATGTTTTGCATCGAGGCATGCATCAGTAGTGCGTGTCCAACTGCCAGTGATGCTTGTTTCATGATGCCTTTGAATCGATACAAAGAATCGATGCAGGTCTCATAGTGAAAATTAAAAAAAAAATTAAGATGCATATCTTTTCCCTTTCTTGAATGTCAGCCAAAAACACAATTTGTTTTGCTTTTATAGATTTTCACAACTTCCGTCGACATTGTAACAAAAATTCAGCACTAAAATATACGTAGTAAGTTCAAACTGTACTGCAATATATAGTACTGTATTTTAGCCACCAGTTAAGCGCAGTGTTACCCGTAAATTAGTGTGCCGCAAAATCTTTTTTTAAAATACTATCGTAGTTTTTATTGTCCGTAAATACCATTTATAACAGTGGTACTCAACCTGGTCCCACTAGTGGGCGGTAGAAATTTTTTTGTGGGCGGTAGGGGTTTTGTCCAATGATGGCTACTTTCCGTTTTTTTTTAAATTTAATTGACGTTTTAAAATCATTAAAATGTAAATTTTTTAAAGTATTATTTAAAAAAAATTCATAGCATTATTGAAAAACATTTTCATTAAGTTTTCATAAAATTCTTTACTGTTTATAGTTAAATTTCTCAAAATATACAATTTCTATCGCCCGTGCATGTATATTTGTTGTGTTTAATAATAAGAGATGATGCATAAGTTGTTTTATAAAGATTTTTGCAGCTAAATTTTGCGAAAGTATTTGTTAAGTTATTATTATTATACAACAGGTGGGCGGTATGAAAAATTTTCTACCAATAGAGATGCTAAAGTGGGCGGTAGGTATGAAAAGGTTGAGTACCCCTGATTTATAAGAATAAAGTACACGAAGGATCCTTTTATGACGAATTGAAATTGTCATATCTTGAATACAGGGGTCTGCATTCAAAATTTCTTCTTCTATTGCTAAGTAGGTATGCCGCGAAATTTGTCTTCTTTGGAAAATATGCCACGAGAGTAAAAGGATTGGGAAACACTGAGTTAGCGTATTCGACCGTGCCTCTTCTCAATACCTACAAGTTGTTAGCAGGGGTCTGCGAAGAGAACAAAAACGAAATAGCGATAATAACTGAATTTTTTTAAAGAACGAAATATAATAGTTATTTACGCAACAAGTGGAAAAAGCAGTACTTTTTTTTATGAATGGAAAGATAGATCGCACGAGTCGCATGAGTGAAAACAAAGACGCTGTATTTAACTATCGTACGACAGTTTGGTTTTCACCAACAGATTAAGATAATCTTTCCGCAGGCTGAGAGCTCTTTTTTATGCCTTAAAACTTCATCATTTTTACGAACAAACATATAAAAATAATATATATTATAAACACAATTTAATTTTCTAATTTCGCCAGAGTAATGACTAGGAAACCACAGGGCGTCAAAGAATGCTATAAGGCTGCCACAAAATATATACTACCCTAACTTGTCAGAGAAAAGGCCTATTGTAATTATTTGCTATTTTTTAAATGCATGATAATGGGTTATGTTCACAAACTGTAAACGTAGTCTTACATTAAAATTATAGTTCATTACAGTTAAGAATGCAGTGTGTAAAGAGATAGAAGCTGTTCGATTTTGCTTCTGATTGCTTTAGCGCAATTTTTTATTTACAATTAATTTTATTAATTGTAAAAAAAAATAAAATTTTTAATAATTTATTAGAAATTTCAGTTCTGAAAATACAATGTGTGTGGTATTGTTTTTAAACCTTTTTTAACCAAAATTGTATATAATTTTTAAAAATTAATATTTTTTAATTTGTTCAAATTATTCTTTATACTTTATATTTATTAGTGTTGTTTGGTATATTTAAATATTTTATCAACTCATTTCTTTTTTTATATATATAATTTTTTAAATAAATGTATTTTTAGAGTACAATATTAGATGGTACCCCCTGCTTGAAAGAGATGAGCCCGCTCATGGATACTACCTGGCGTGGAAAAATTGGCTTGTTTTGTCTTATACCCTTTTCACACTAGAACTTTGAGACGAGTGAACTTAAAGTACACCGATGTTTAACATCGGTTTGCTTTCACACTAGATGTTTAAATCTCCGGTGCTGTCATCAGCTACAGTAATTTTGTCCTTAAGTTACCGTCATGAAATTACCAGTTTTGAACTGTCTGCGCAGACGCACATTTTGAATTATTATAAACAAATATGGATATTTTATTCCATTCTACAATAAAGATGCTACAATAAAGAATATTTTACACCTGTTTTAACATATAAGTCGATACATTTTACCTTAATTATTGTAGCTCTGTATTGTATTAAATACATTATTAAAATAACTAATTTAATTATAACCAGGGATGGGGAATCGGAGTCGGAGTCGGGAGTCGAGGAGTCGAAGTTTTTTGGAGGAGTCGGAGTCGGAAAAGTTATTGACTCCCGACTCTTTGATTAAATTTTTATCAAGGATGAGAACAATCCGAAAACGACAGCAAAATACCATACTACCAGAATTTTTTAAAGCACGAAAACAGGAACGATATTTTGTTCTCTGTTCATTAACGAAAATGAAATTAAAAATATTCAAAACCAGTTTTACACGGTTTCCTTCATGCTTTCCATTTAAAAATTTAATTAATATTGTTAGTATTAACAGATTAATAATGTAGGATAAAGATTTTTGTTTTATGTCTAATTTTTCTTTTTCTGTATACTTTGTTTATTATGTTTAAACGGAACTAAACTGGATTTTTATTTTCTCAAGTTATAATGAGCTTTGTGATTATTCCATGTTTCATGTTGGGAGATAAAATTTAAATGTCAAAAGAAAAAAGTGACATGTTATGAAAAATAGTATATAAAATACAAAACAACATTTTTTAAAATTAATATATTCGAAAATTTGTATTAAAAATGACTCAATAGTCAAGATGACAATGTTGAAATTGTTGAATTGTTGAAATGATGAAAATGACATTTTATAAAAACAACTCACCCCAACCCAAGATATTTAATATAAGTATAGTCTGTTTCTTTGGTTTAAGCGGAATTATATATCGAAATCTACTAACTTTTAAGGATTGAATGAGGCTCTGTATCATTTTATTTAACAAAAGCCCACTTTGATCGTTAAAAAGTGAACTTATGATAACGTAAGAAAATAAAAATTCCATTTAGTTCCGCTTAAACATTTGGAATAGACTTTACGATTTACGAGTGAAAGGAGTCGGGAGTCGGAGTCGATTTTCAAAAATAGCGACTCCGGAGTCGAGAGTCGGTAATTTTTCTGTTGACTCCCCATCCTTGATTATAACAATTAGTATAAACTTCTTATAACGTCGATATAATACAGTATTCTTGTTTATGATAATATAAAATGGTGACAGCACAAATTCAAACAGTATTTTTGGACAATGTTTACAATATTCCCCTTCAAACTGTATACAGATGGCAGCACATAACGGCTACACTAAATAATTCAAGAATTGTCAGTGGCTCTAAAACAATGGTTTCTGGAAGTGAGCTAACCATCTTCTAGTTTAATGACAAAACACTATCTTACGTTAGGTTAGGTTAGTAAGTGTTTGGTTAGAAGAAGCCGAGTGAAGCGAGCTACCCATCTTCTAGTTTAATGACATAAATAAAAGTTCTGCACAGTCCCACTTGTTTAGAATCTCTGTATATTAAACAAATGACATGTGTTTGACGTATGCGCAAGTGTGAAGTGGGATGTTGTAAACACGTACCGTATTTTTTTATAATAGAAATTATGTTGTTATGTTTCCGCACAGGTCACATAGGGTATCGCACCGCCTCTAATCCAAATTTCCCAAATTACCTACTGTATTTGCAATATGTAAATCGTTCTCGGTCATTAGTGTCACTTACTGCGTTCTTATTTGAAATGAACTATAATTTTATGTTTCATAAACTGTAATATCTATGTGTAACTGTAACGATGATATAATTTACTATATTTTTCTGAGTAATTATTTATCACAATTTTATAATTTTAATGATAACTAAAATTAACTGCTTTAAATTTAATGTTCGCTAATTTTAATAAGTAAAATTACACTAAAGTAATAGAAAAAATATAACAATATATAAAAAAATAAAATTTGGCATTTTGAGAAAAGATTTTCGAATGTAAATTTCGAAATATGTTGCAGAGAATACTACTATTCATCTTCATTATTCGCGAAATATATAATACAATATAAATCATAACAGGAGAATTATACATACTTGAAAAGCAGAAAAGTAGTATACCTTATGGTGTTACCCTTTAAAAATAAAAGTTATAGTTATATTTCAAAAACTATGACATTTTTGTAAGGTGTATCAAAGTAGAGGGAATACGATTTTTTTTTTTTTGAAAACGCGAAAAGCGAGCAAGTTGGAAAATAAATTGCTTGCCAAAGTTAACCTAAAGAATCGAATAATAGTATTGAAATTTTTTGGTACAAACCGAAAGTACAGGATATCAAGGCCAACTTTGACTTTTTAAATGGGAACGTATGTCGTGTTGGGTATCTTTAGATAGCGCCTTTGAAAAGAAACAATTTTTACCTACACATTTTTTAAATATACCTTTACAGTTTATGAAAAATTATGTTTTCTATAATGATTTGAAGATAAAGTATGTTTATTTACAAGGGTTCAAAGTGCCTTCCATTTTGATTTAAACACTTTCGCATCTTTAGTCATGAGATATCTGTAGCTCAGAGCGTAATAAAAATAAAAATATTATTTTACACATATTAAATAAGCATCGACTTGTAGAGTTGATGTATAGTATCTTCTTACTTTGAAAACTTAATTTTTACTTCAAAAATACAATTTAAAAGAACTTTTTTTTATCAAAAGGTAACAAACTACTACGCGGTAGGAGGGGAGCCCATTTTGTGACGTATTTACTAATAGGGTCCATTAATATTTTGAATATTTTAATTATTTTCTTTGTTATATTATCAATATTATTTGTGAATAAAGACTTGCGAATATGTATTGAAACAGTTTTTTTTAATAGTGCATAATGATGTTATAATGTATTATGTACGCAAATAAATTATTATTATGATTCAGACAAATCAAGTCTTGTTTATCCCTCACAGTTGACTTGTTATGGAAACCTACACATTTCTGCCGAAGGCTCAAAGGGTTACCATTTACGTTCTTGCAGACAAAGTGCCGTAAAAAATGTCATCAAAAATAGGTTAAAAAGATATACATTCAGCGCGCGTTTTCTGTACATTTAAAATAATCTATAAATTAGGGCTGCACTGATAAGCAAATTGGCCGATTACCAATTAATCGGCCAGCGATTATTTATAATAATCTGCCGGCTTGCGATTCATATATAGTACCTGATTGTACGGTTCGTATGATTGTATGATTTATTACTATATGCCAGGGGTGGGAACACTACGGTCAGCGGACCACAAGAAGCCCGTGACGGCAGATAAGCAAAAAAAAATGTTTGGACTTTTTAGTGCATTTATAAATGAAATTGTATATTTTAACAAGTTTTTTTTTTTTTTTTTTAAATAGATTTATTAAATGTTGAATTCAATGGTATTCAAATTTCTCTGTCACCCATGGTTTTCTTGCTCCAACATACTCTAGAGTCTAGAGTATACAACAGAGTCTAGAGTATGTTCAAGTTAATTTCATCACAGGTGCATATTACCAGTCCCTTGCGCAGAAACCAAATTTCGTCCATTACATTACCAACAGTTAGCTTAACACATTTCAGTGGCGTCACTTACTTTGATTTGTGTTTAACTACGCGTATTGTGCGATGTTGTTTATTTATTTCCGTTACTATTATTTATTTCTCGTACGTTTCAAGGTATACCGTGTACTAAAATGAGTAAAAATGTATTTGAAATACATGATTTTGTGTGTTTGGTTTCCACAACAATTGTTTAAAACCCTAATAAACGTCAATGTGATCAGATGTTTTCTCGCGCAGAATTGGTGACGTAATTTATGATACCCTGTGATGAAGTTAAGATGAACGTACTCTAACAAAAATAATAAAAATACGAATGGCGGATTATCGAAACCGATTAATCCGCCAAAATGCCGACACTGATTAATCGGCAAAATGATCTATTACCGGTTATCTGTCGATTTCTTTTAGATCTCGTAGCCGAATCTTTTAGATTTCGTTTGTACGACTCTGTTGTCGTTGTCACATTGTCCGTTCTTGTTTTCGTACGGACTCTGTCTTCACTAGGTCTTGGGCGACGCCGGTCGGATTTGTACAAACATTATAATATGTATGTCTAACAATTTTGTGATACTTGTTCCTTTTTGTTTTTGTATATATTTTTTTCTTCTTCTTGTTTTGTATTATTGTTTATATTGGCTTCGTGCTGTATTATTAAATTAAATAAAAAATAAATAAATAAAAATTAATCAGTGCAACCCTACTATAAATTTTATTTGAAATATTTTCTTCAATTTTAAGTCATTTAATTACATTATAGTCTTCCAGATAATTCGCGAATAATGAAGAGAAAATTTTATACATCTAAATAGATTTTATAAAAAGTTGGTATTAATTTTAAAAATATTTTATGCATAAAGCATCTCACTGCACATATAAATTTGACTAAATTAAAATACTTACAATGAATTATAAGTAATAAACAAAGCCAGCTACATATATTTAATGTTACTAATAAATAAAATAATCCCCAATTATAAATATTTTTGCAATATTTTAACAACAATGGCACTAGTTATATTATATATAGATGTTATAGATATCATCTATTGTTTTGTTTTTGGTCTGTAGTTCTCCTTGAATTAGAATGGAGTTTTTGGAATATCTCAGTCATATTTTTATCAGGAAATAAAGTGCATAGAATGCCCTCTAGAAAAACGTACAATAATCTACGATTTAATATTGGTCTTTGAAAAAGTTCAAAAACTGTTAATAAACCTCTACGTGTTGTTTCTGATCCAATTATGTGTTTCAGTTCATCTGCAAACAATTTAAAAATAACATTATTCCTATTGTTGCCATAAATACTGCTACAAAATTTTCAGTGAAATTCCACAAGATGCTTTAAGATATAGAAATTTTATTTTATTACTTAATACATACATTCATCTCAAACAAGAAACACCAATAAGTTTTCAAAATGACTACTTCTGGACGTTACCCAGCGCGTATGTCTCTGTGGCAACTCGTCAATAGAATTACGCCGGGTTTCTTTTTAATATTGAGGAGGCTTTCAACCGCTAGATCGACATGGTATATGCTACAAGTTCACTAGAAAATTGTGAGAACGCGCCGATGATCCAGACGAGCCATTATCCTACTGCCGTTATGGTTTGATGGGGTGGGAGCAATGACGGTACTACTAAGCTTCATTTTTACAAGAAAAAGGTAAAAACGTCTATCAAAGTCTACTAGAAAACCGTGCTGAAGTCGATAGTTAAATAACTGAGCAACTCTTTCATCGCTATTCACCACTGAAATTTTTAGCAAAATTCAGCGCAAGCTCATAATGCGAAGGCTGTGCAGCTGTGGCTTTAAAGCAATATTACGTATTTTATTTCTCCTGCTGATTAGCCCCCTAGCAGCTCTGACCTCAACCCTCTGAACTACAAATTTAGATCCGTGCTTCAGGGCATGGCTTGCAAGAGACACCCTAAATTGCTGGTCTGAATCGCTCCCTGATGAAGCAAGTGGAGAATTTTTCTGTAGAAACTTTTAGTAATTCTATTGACGTATGGCCGTAGAGACTTAAACGCTGTGTAACGGCTAGAAGTGGTCATTATGAAAAGTGATGGGTTTGTCTTTTTTAATTTACACTCGGGTCTATTCTCTAAGCATGATGTTAAAATCTTAGCGTCAGAAACTGACGTTAATTTTTTTAACACCATTTTTAACGTAAATGCTATTCGCTAAACATATATGTGTTAAAATTATACCGCGGCGGCGTTAAAATAGCCAGTTAACGTTCTACAATAAGCGCCTACTAAAACGGTGCCTTTAAAAGTTAGCCTATCCTATTTAAGTAAATGTCATGTTATTTAAAAAAAAAAAAATGAAATAACACACTACAGTAGGAATATTAATCAACTTTCTATTACTATTTAAAGTGAATTCTTTACAGTAGAGATAAGAATGACTTATAAGAGTTACTTGTATAAAAAAAATTTCATAATTTTTGTTATACAAGTAACCCAGACGCAAGTTCAAGTAATTGTATAGAAAGGAAGTAAATGGAGTATTGAAGAGCAGTTTTGGTTTTTTTTGAGACACAGAACTTACAATTATAATCATCTGAAAGCTACAAAACTTCACTTATACCTCCGCCGTGTTTCAAAATATCGCAGTACATTTTAATGGTGTATTATTTGAAGAAACAATTGATGAGAATGATAATGACGATCACAACAGTGTTATTCCAGGGTAGAAATAGCGTAATAAATCAATTAATTATTTAATAATTAATATCACCTAACACCTTTTTAAAAATAGAATGAACATATAATTCACATTTTATTAAAAAATTAGATAAACTGTTATAATACAATGCAGTATATAAATTGACTAAATAAAGTTGAATAAAGTTATATTTTTGTTTAATAAACTGTGGAAACCAGTTATAATGAGTATCACAGAACCAAACATTTCTGTTCCATTTATAAAATAAATTTCGCCACTGAATATTTAATTCAACACCGAAATATTAGGTTAAGATTCTCTTGGAATTTGACTAAATAAATACTCCTGTTAAAATTCAACTTAACAGCGCATGCGCGTGCGTTAAATATTAGCCTCTCAACAGGGTGAGTTAGCGCTTCGCCTTAAAAAATATTGTATTAACGCTTACCTTAACAAATGCTCTTACAGAATACCATTTTTGGATAATGACGTTAAACATGGAGTTAAAATAAAAATATTAACCTGACGCTAATTTTAACGCATTTCTTACAAAACACACCCGATTCTATTATATGCTAGAAGAAGATTAAAATATCTTTAAGCATATTGTGGAATTTTACTGAAAAATTTGTAACAGTATTTATAGTAGGACTAGGTATGAACAGTGCGATCCAGAATGATTGAAGGTTATGTTACTTCAGGAACAAGTCTGTGGAGTCGGAGATGGAATAAATATGGGATGTGTTGCACTCGGAATAAATTTGGGTGAACATAAATTTCAGAGACTACGTAAGATTTAAATAAATTTTGTACTTTTATATAAAACAAAAAAAAAATTTTTTTGTTTTTTTTTTTTTGTCATAATTATGTTTACCTTGACTTAATAAATTTTGTTAAAATTCATTGGAGTGCCATGAATAAATGATATCTCTCCACAAAAAGGGCCAGTTGGTAAATACAAGAAGAAATCTTTGTCATTTTATGATTTGTTTTTTTGTAACAGTTCATATGTTTCTCAAGAAATAAGATAGAGAAAAACGGTCGTCTGTGTTACAATGGCCGCATTCAACAGACTCATCGGTGACTTACGAGTACAATCTTCCCGGTGAATTTTAGTGAATGTATATTTTTTGACAGCGCTGTCGAACGGTATATATGAAAACTACAATATCTAAACAATGACCGATGATAATGTCGATAAACAGATGAACAGTATCTTTTAGAGAAAAATGTTTTAAAGTTTATAAAAAATGGAATCTATGTTGTTTGATGAAGGCAGAGTTAATTTAAATTTAGTGCTGAATTTAGCAGAACAACTAACGCTCACAAATATACTTATATTAAAACGAAATGAAGTAACAAGAAGGGAAAATTACTAGGGAAATGAAGTAATTGTGGTAGAATGTAATATCTAAATATCTGTTTAAACAATTATTAAATAGATTTTAATGAAAGCCTTTACAGTAATTTTAAGATTAACTTGTTCTTTAAATGAGTAGTAAGCAAAGTAACTAAGCAAATTGGCTTAACACCCTTTTCTTTCTCACCATAGATATACAACTGTCAATATATCCACCAGTGAGCTACTAACCGTAAATGAAATCCGGTTAACAAAATGGCGACCGGTGAGTAAGAATGGTAATTCACCGGTAAATCAATGTATGTATACAGAAAAAAAATTACTAACCGGTACCTCGCTGATGAATCTGCTGAATGCGGCAAAACAGAGCTGGAAACCGGTTAAAAAGAACCTGTTGACCGATATTTTAACCAAAACCGAAACCGATTTACTTTTCAGATAATATACTGGTAACATTTAACAATTGTTCTGATGAACCATTTAAACATATTTTTTTTTTATAATTTCTATGCGTCACAAAATAACATCAATGATCAAATAACACAAGCCCATCAATGATTTTACTCTGATTGTTACCTCCTCGAGTCTCTGTCCACAGAACATTTACTATAAATGGGACATTCCCATGTTAAAAGTTTCGACAGTATATTACCGTATTCAGGGCCGGCTCAGACCTCAGATTTTCGGAACTTTTCCCGAGGCCCCGCGCTTGTAAAGGCCCCATACGGCGCCTTACCATAGGCCCCATACGCGTAATTTTAGTGCCCCGCACAATTTTTTTGCTCAGGGTAAGAATTAATTTTTAATCGAAAAAATTTTTTTGACAGAAATTATGTAAAAATTATTATCCTAAGGGCCCCGCATAACTTCCAACCGGCCCTGACCGTATTATATTATCTCGTCGGGATCTAAAAACTAAAACCAAAATTTGCCTTTAAATTAGTCCAAAAAAAAAAGTTAAATTATAATTACTGTACACAATTTTTATTTCGTTCAGAATCCTTCGTTACACGTATCATAGAAATGTGATATTGGCCGTTTCATATTGCATTTTACTGGTAGAATGCTTTGCTCACAAGATAAGACCAGTACGTCACCTGCGCAGAAACCAGAATTCGTACAGTTGTTTGGTTGTTAAGCAACGGACGTAGAACTGGCTGCAAACTGCATTGCGATTGGTTTCAGTCATTGTCTGACGCACATACGATAATGCGTCTGGCCTCAACTCCTCAGAAATGCACTTTACTAACATGATTATATAATCAGAATTTAATTTAAATATAAAAAACATAATCCGATAAACCAGTTAACCTGATTTTCAAAAAGACCCGGTATTCTGTAAACCAGTTTAAGGAAACAGAAAACAGTTATTTAACTAAATAAACATTTATACGAGCCATCAGCACAGTTGGCATAATTCGCATGTTCAACCATTCCAGATTGCACTGCATAATTTTGGAGTATACATTTACATAGCTTCAGCTGAGTGATAACTAAATACATAATATTAAAGACAAACAAAACATTTACTAACCTGATAATGAAGATAATAAGGCTATTTTTGCAGCTACACGAGTTCTACATCTAACGGATTCACTACGAGTTGGTTTCTTCTCTGCTTTAACACCATTTGGCCAGAAAGAATGTCTACAAAAATTTTAAAAACTACAAAATTTTCCTGAAACAGGAAATTGGTTACTTACTTAAAAAGATGAAGATAATGTGCAACATTTTTAGGACTTGTAATAACGGATACATAATCCAATATTCTTCTATTAACAATATCTCCAAACATTGTCCTAATAATTTGTCTTAGGAGTGTTACTATACGTCTCCTTAACCACTGATTTCGAGACTTTAAATCAAACACTTCATCCATTAAAAGTAGCATAATCCGAAGAGGAATGTTATCATCCGTCTAAAAAACACATCCATATATATATATATATATATATATATATATATATATATATATATATATATATATATATATATATATATATATATATATATATATATATATATATTCATATTTTAATAATTATCATTTCCTTTACTGTTATGCCCTAGTTTTTTTTTTTTTTTTAGTGTAGTACAGCGTTTCCCAAACTGTACGCCGCGGGCCCTGGGGCGCCGCGAAGACTCAGGACCTTTTCTTTTTGTATAATCACTTTGTAGTTTAGTAGTGAGGACCTTTTTTTTGTCATCACACCTTGCATTGGGTTGTTACATAAGTCCGTACGTTTTTTTATTTTTCACCTTTTATTCAATAAAATATACATTCTAAAACAAACTTTTATTATCAAATGTACTGTCCATTAATTTCTACTACTTTGGACAAACGGTCAGGCAATTTCATGATGCCATCTCTCCAGAAGATTTCGTCTTTGCTCTCGAAAAATCTGTAAAGGTGAATTTTGATATCGTCCAAAGATGCGAATTTTTTCCGTCAAGGGAATTTTGTAGAGAGCGGAACAAATGGTAGTCGGAGCATATGGTCCAGACATCGCACTATCCGACTACCATTTGTTCTGCTTTCTAGAAAATTCCCTTAAGGGAAAAAATTTCGCATTTGTGGACGATATCAAAATTCACCTGGACAGATTCTTCGAGAGCAAAGACGGATCCTTCTGGAGAGATGGCATTATAAAATTGCCTGAGCGTTGGTCCAAAGTGATAGAAAATAATGGACAGTACATTTGATAATAAAAGTTTTTTTTAGAATGTATATATTATTGAATAACAGGTGAAAAAAAAAAAAAACGAATGGACTTATGTAACAACCCAATAGTTTAGAAGTGCGGACCTTTATTTGGTCATCACTTTGCTGTTTAGTAGTGAGGACCTTTTTTTATGTATTGACATGGGGCGCGCGGGAAATGTTATTACATTAAGGGCGCCCGGAACCGTAAAAGTTTGGGAACCACTGGTGTAGATGATAAAACTAGTTCATAACATACCTGTGTAGCGGCTTTAAGAGCATTATTAGAGATTTTTGCAAATGGTATAAATAGCTAACGTACAATGACAAACATTACGTCAAATCAAAGTCATAGGGGAATCTTTTTAAGATCGCAGCATTATATGCGGCAAAAGCTGGATCATTCGAAAATTACATTAAACTGTTACTTGTGTATTTGATTACATGGTGAAAATGAACATGAGTTGTATTTTTTTATTTTCCAAGCTTTTTTAAGCCATTTTTCTTATTTAAAGGTAATTTACGATTTACAAGATATGTAATAATATACTATTCTAAAGAAATGTCAAGGAAAGTTTTAGTTTTTCATTGTATTTTTAATTCTTTTTGATTGTCTGTCAATATGATATTAACAAAAATATGGTAAATATATTAGTAAAAAATAAAAACCTCTGCCTGAAGAAGTGGAAGGGCCTTTTAATATATGAACTGATGATTTAGACAAATTTTGGGTGGGGTAAGTGCCTTTATTCAGTCTTTTCTTCGACGTAAAAAACATTTTTAAAAGTTGCTCGTTGCATAAAATACAAGAAGCAAACACTCATTAATGGTTTTGGATTTTTGCCCATTTTTAGTTTTTGGATCCATAGAGACATTTGTGTATGATAGAGACGTACCATTCACTTTCTCTCTACCTCCAAATGTCATTTAAATTGATATTGTTCCCAATTTAGAAAAATTCACAACAAAATTAATTGTTGTTTGCCATGATTCACAAAAATAAAACACAAACAACAAAAAAAACACGTATTTCTCCATTGAATAAAACAAAACAATGTCACTTTCGTATCTTCACCACCAGATGTCAGGGCGCTTACGAAGTTTCCCCTATATAGTCGGATTGCTGATTGGTGACTGTTACATGTATGTATCAAGTAGTGCATTCATATAATAATCTAGTTACCATTTTTCAGTGATTTTAAAAATGTTTTTTGTTATTTGTCTTAACTGTCAGTGTCTGTTAATAATATTAATTAATAGAGCTTGCAGTAAATTATTAAATTCTCAAACTTTAATTTTAAATCTGCTAGAATATTTTAATTCCGAAAAAGAGAACAATGGGCCACTTATTTCTCTATCTTGTGTCCATCAAAGAGTAGCAGCTGCCTTAAAGATTTCGGAATCAACAATTCATAGAATTATAAAATGTTATAAATCTGAACTTCTCACTAACAAAATCACGAGAAAACGAAGCAAATTAAAATCTAAACCTGTTTATTTTATTGATACATTGGCACAAACGTATGGTCATGAAGTACTAAGATTACCTCCATATCACTGCCAGTTTAAACCTATTGAACTAATTTGGGGTATAAAAAAAAATTATTATGATAGACATATTGGTCAAAACGGATATAGTGATAACGAAGTTTTGAAAATGTGGCAAGTAGCCTGTGATCAAATTAGATGAGAAACTTGGGCAAAATCTGTTAAAAACATCGAAAATTTAATAAATGAATGGTGGGAAAGGGAAAGGATTGTTGATGATATTAATCCAATAATAATAAATACAAGAAATGACAGCGATAGTTCAGATGACGAAAATATCATGCATTACATTGACTAATTTTTAAAAAATAAAAATAAACATTTAAATACAACTTGTAGCAATATATTATATGAATAAATATATTTTTACTAAACATTTTATTACTTTGTACTTAGGGGAAAAATAAAAATTTATTTTAATTAAACAACAAATTATAATCCAAAATTTACGTATGCAGTGGCGCACCCAGAAATTTTTGTTCGGAAGGGGCGGAAGACTAAATTATTATTTAAATCATGAATAACGTTCACACTTCGTCCTCGCTTCGAAAATACAAAATGATGACCGAAAAAAAAGGTCCTCATCCCTATTTTTAAAATTTTCTAGTGTGTTTGTGTGTTTTTATTTTTATTTCCTTCCTTCTTAGGGGGGGGGGGGGGGCTCCCTGGGTGCGCCACTGTACGTATGAGTATAAGTTTTTCCTTATTTATAATTATTACCTTAAAATTAATAATTTTGTTTGTTTGAGTACTGCTGTGAATTTATTTTCGTGCTCTAATTAGTAAAGATATCTACGAATCATGCCGTTTCTTTCTAATGTTTTGTTTTTAATTAAAATAATTTGGAAGGTTATTTGTCTACTTGCGTCACTATACGTTACTATGGGTATGCAAATAATTAAAATGATATGATATAGACAGAGAAAGCATATAGTATTGTATATCGATACTTTTAGCAACGAACAGTCACCTATAAGCAATCCGACTATAGTATATTTATCGTATAAAAAAAAGGATCTTGCATACCGTCACTTAGTTTTCACGTTTAGCCCTTTCCTTAGTACATGATAAGTATATATTTAAGACCGAAATGTAATTAATATATTGAAATATACAATAAAAGGTAAAAATACTATTAAAAACAATTAACCGTTGTAAATATTTTCAATTGTGTCCCTTATAGATTATAGCACACAACGTAAAACCTAAATCAAAGACGTACTCCGTCAGTTGGATTACGTTATAAATTCCGTACGCATGCGCAGTTAAGTCGTCACATGATTTTAACGTATAGCCGACCACGTTATAAGATTTAAAAACTCTCTATTAATGCGGGTGCATGATACTTTAAATTACATAACTAACACTGTAAAATTAACAACTTAAATATTTAACGGTAAACATTAATCTGCCAAAATTTTATTGTTTTACAATTTAGATCTGAAAGCAATTGAATGAATAGATCAAGAGCAGAGTCAATTACATTAAAAAGTAACAAATACTTACTTCCACATCAATACTAGCACCCACTTTACTCGCCTGCTCAGAAACTTTTTCTTGTTTTGGATGAAACACTTTAGTTAAGCCCACTACTACCTCATCCACCGTGTTTATAAGCTGCTCAGGCATGTTCTTAATCGTCTTCATTCCAGATTTTAACGTATCGATCTGTAATGAAATTACATTTAATGTTTTTATAAGAATCCATAAGTTCCCGTGGCTCCATGATAAAACGGTTAACTATAGAGCACGAGACATGGTTCAAAAGAACCTATTAATATATTACAAATATCTTTAACAAGGGTAGAGTACGTTCAAGTTAACTTCATGCCAGGCCTATGTTACCGGCTGAGCTGCGCAGAAACCAAATTTTGTCCATTACGTTACCAACAGCTAGCTTGCCACATTTCAGTGGCGTCACTTACTTTGATTTGTGTTTAACTACGCGTATTGTGCGATGTTGTTTGTTTATTTCCATTATTATTATTTATTTCTCGTACGTTTCAAGGTATTCCCTGTACTAACATGAGTAAAAATGTATTTGAAATACATGATTTTGTGTGCTTGGTTTCCACAACAATTATTTAAAACCCTAATGTACGTCAATGTGATCAGCTGTTTTCTCGCGCAGGATTGATGACGTATTTTATGATGCCCTGGCATGAAGTTAACTTGAACGTACTCTAGCGGAATTTGTTTTTTTTTACAGGTTACGTAAACCCCTAAAAAGACAACAACAAAAAATATATATACAGTGGTACCTCGGTTTTCGTCGATAATCCGTCCGAAAACAATCGTTGAAATCCGAAACCGATGAAAACTATTTTCATATGAATCGCAATCAATAAAAAAAGCACAAAAACACTAACACTGGAGCAATGGAATTGTTTGGGTAGACGGACGAGCTAGATTCTCACACAACGAGAAACAACGCAACACTGCGAAGCGCGTGGGTCGCGGTACGCCGACGAAATCCGAGGCAACCGACGAAAACCGAGACAAAAATTTTCGGGAAAAATCGATGAAAACCGAAACCGACGATAACCGAAGTCAACGAAAACCGAGGTACCACTGTATAATTTTTCGTAATAATTATCAGTATTTTTTTGACGTAACTCAAAACATATTCCCACGGCTTCCTCCTATCCATAACCAAATCTTTTCCCAATTTGGACTTAATATTAACTTTGCCTCAATATTTTTAGGAAAAGAAAAAAAAAACAAGTTGCCTATCTTTGTCCTTTCTTGAATGACAGCAAAAAATACCAGAATGTGTTCTGCTTTTATAGTTTTTCACAACGTCTGTCGACATTGTAAAAAAATTCAACACTAAAATATACGTAATAAGTTCAAACTGTACTGCAGTACTTAATACAATAATTTGGCCACCAGTTACCGTATTCGAGCGTGTCACTTCACAATACGAATTCTGGTATTTGCGCATATGACATGAATGGACTGTTCACGTCGGAAAAATACCCTACCAGCTAAAAATATTATTCTATGACATTTTTACAGAAATTTCTAATCATGCCTAAGTATGTAATGTTTAAAATTAATAAGTGAAAATAATAAATAAAATAATCAACTTACAGTATGAGAAATAGGTCCTCCAGTAGCTCTATCATACTCTCCCTGTTCTACAAATGCTAATAATAAAGGCTTCAACCCAATATGGGAATCCATCACAGTTCTTTTGCAAACTTCTTGCATATAAGCGTTCAACATTCGCATCCTACGTTCTAGCACAACCCTATCCATATTATGGAATGTCTTTTTACCAGGAAATGGAAGTTTACTCAAATCTACAAACTGAAAATTAAATTAGATAATTGCATTTACGTTTTATAGAAGACATTTGAAGTCAATGGATCAGCTCTGTGAAACCTGTAAGGCGTTCTGTAAACAATCTAACGGGTCTATTCTCTAATCATGATGTTAAAATCTTAGCGTCAGAAACTGACGTTAATTTTTTTAACACCATTTTTAACCTAAATGCTATTCGCTAAACATATATGTGTTAAAATTATAGCGCGGCGGCGCTAAAATAGCCAGTTAACGTTCTACAATAAGCGCCTACCGAAACGGTGGCTTTAAAAGTTAACGCTAGTGTTTAGTTTGCAAAAATGGCTGATCCTATTTAAGTAAATGTCATGTTATTTAAAAAAAAAAAATGAATAAAACACAACACGGTAGGAATATTAATCAACTTTCTATTACTTTTTACAGTGAATTCTTTACAGTAGAGATAAGAATGACGCTTCATAATTTTTGTTATACAAGTAACCCAGACGCAAGTTCAAGTAATTGTATAGAAAGGAAGTAAATGTAGTATTGGAGAGCAGTTTTGGTTTTTGTTGCGACACAGAACTTAAAATTATAATCCTCTGAAAGCTACAAAACTTCACTTATGCCTCCGCCGTGTTTCAAAATATCGCAGTACATTTTAATGGTGTATTATTTGAAGAAGCAATTGATGAGATTGATAATGACGATCACAACAGTGTTATTCCAGGGTAGAAATAGCGTAATAAATCAAATTTAATAATTAATATCACCGGACACCTTTTTAAAAATAGAATGAACATATAATTCACATTTTATTAAAAAATTAGATAAACTGTTATAATACAATGCAGTATATAAATTGACTAAATAAAGTTGAATAAAGTTATATTTTTGTTTAATAAACTGTGGAAACCAGTTATAATGAGTATCACAGAACCAAACATTTCTGTTCCATTTATAAAATAAATTTCGCCACTGAATATTTAATTCAACACCGAAATATTAGGTTAAGATTCTCTTGGCATTTGACTAAATAAATACTCTTGTTAAAATTCAACGTAACAGCGCATGCGCGTGCAGTTAATATTAGCCTCTCTACAGGAGTTAGCGCCTCGCGTTCACAAATATTGTATTAACGCTTACCTTAACAAATGTTCTTACAGAATAACATTTTTGGATAATGACGTTAGATATGGAGTTAAAATAAAAATATTAACCTGACGCTAATTTTAACGCATTTCTTACAGAATACACCCGTATAGGCGTTATACGGGTACGTATAGGAAATTGGTCGATTTTGCGCATACATGTAACGTTACGGATACGCCCAAAATCAACAAACTACCTATTCGCGATTCCAAATAACAGTGAGACATCTGGTGGCGGCTTGGTAAATTAAACAGAAGCGTATATTTGTAGTGTGTTGTGCTGCAGTTTACTTGAATTAAGACGTATTTTTAAATATAGTGACTTAAATACAGTGCTTTTTTTGCCGAAATATTGTTTGAACAGATAAATATTAAGAAAAAACTTCTGAAATATACGCTTCTCGTCGGCCATCAACTGTCGTACGCAGGTCCGCCAACGTTAGTTTGAGTCGCGAATAGGTATCCGTATCGCCTATAGATTGATTACGGAACTCGTTACAGATTGCACTGAATTAGCCCACAAAATAAAATTAATGAATAAAAATTAAAGAAAAAACTGTAAATAAATTCAAAATAAATTAAGGTAAATTCAATTAAGTTTGAATACTAAAATCATAGTTCAATCAGAAAAAAATAATAATTACCTTCTCTTTAATTTTTGTTTGCATATCATGAAAATCGCTATATCTTCGGTAAATATGCCACTGTTCAAGAAATCCAGTATCATATAATTTTGTAACCTGTGTAGCATAAATTCCAAAAGTTTTGCCTTTTTCTGATACAACACCTACAAAAAAAAAGACTTTTTTTAAAAATTCATAAATTTTTAGTAAAATGTTAATCGTTTTATTAAAAAGTTTCTATTATTTATTTATGAACATTTCTTACATAATAAGTTTGCTAAAAAGAATAGATTTGATCTGTTTAATAAATGCGTTGAACGACGTGTTGATGAATCTAAGATATTATTATTTAACTGTGGCGGCTCGTAAGTTTTCTAATGAGAGGGCACATAAAAAAAAGGTGTGAAGTAAGTAGGTATTTAATCAAATTGTCGGTACATAATAAAAATCGTAAATTTCGATAACTTTTGAAAAACTAATCCATGTCATCCATTTAGAAACTTATTAAGTCAGTCAGATAGTCCCTGGGATATAGCGTGCGGATATTGATTTGTTTTAGCAACTTTTTGGAAAAAAAATTTAAAAACTACTTTTCATTCCTTAATCTACGTCGTTTCTCTTGATACCTGCCAATAAATTAAAAAATCAGCTGTGGCCACCACAGGACCGACCGCCATCACAAAGTACTTGCATAAAATACATTCTAGCAGCAGAGTAGAAATAACTTGGCCTAATATTTTCTAACAGAGATATTATTTAGCATAACCATGGAAACGTTACATATACGTAAGTATGAAAAAATAGATAAGAAAAAATTTCGAAACATTTTTCGTTTTATCAAAAAAATGTCTCAAATAAAAGTTGTTAGTTATTGCTTTTATAGCAACTTTTGTTAAATAAATTTTTTCGAAATATTTTTCTGTTGCAAAATATTTGCAAAAATCGACACGAGTAAACTCCCATTTCTAGTCAGCCGATTTTTACCAAAAGTTATCAACTCGTGCCATTGATGTCAAAAGCTTAAATATGAAGTTTCATAAAAATCCTCTTAGCCGAATTTGCTCTGCACGTGTACACAGACAGACGGACGGACAGACAGACAGACAGACAGACGGACAGACAGATATCATGCTAAAGACTTCAATTTGTGGAGATCCATCGAAATCTCAAAATATCAAAATCGGTATGATCACAATACCTCCTTTATATATGTTGGCAGTCGGTAAAAAATAATTATTTAAAAATAATAATATTTTTAATGAGAAAAAATATTAGATATTTTTTGAAAAACTAATCTGAACAAAAATTCCGACAAAGTTTTTTGTCACATTTTTGGAGAAAAAATTATTTGTTGGTTTCATTAAGAGGTTTCATTTAATTGCTCAAAATTTAACAAAAAATATTTATTTTTGTTGGTTTTTTTCCCGCCACGTTTTTTTTTTTTGTAACTTTCAATAGGTTTCCTATAAAAGGGTCAAAGAGTTGTACAAACATGTCAAATAGAAATATCCTGACGTATGATGGTGACTGAACAATATGTTGTACATTTGCGGCGTTGCCGGCTAGTATCATTAATGAGCCGAAGTCGGCCGAAGCTTAACGAAACGAAAATCTTGGGACATTTAAAAATGTTCCCTGAAAGAAACGTTTGATATATATTTTCAGTATAGAATACTTGGGAAAAAGATTCTGTTATTGCAAGTCGTTTCTAGGTTCAAAAATTAAGATTAGAAACAAAAAATCAGAATATTATAATACCTTTATTTCTTTCTGTCTAGCATGTGTAGTGCAGGGTGGGCAAGTGCCCGGTTGCCCCTTAGAACCAGCCGCCACTGTTATTTAATCAAAAGAATATTCTGGATCAAGTCTATCAACACAAATATTAAACCTGTAATATGTCGCACGGCTTTTACAGTAAAATAGTGACTGAAAACGAGTCGCTCTAGCAGGTACTCGAATATTAAATTTACATAATACATCTGGCACAATTATACTCTTCAAAATTTTGTATAGAAAACATATATCGGCTAATGATTGTCCAGATGCTATTCCCTGTTTAATAAGCAACTGCCTTACTACAAAGCCACGGCAGTTGTAATTAAAATTTGTAAGAAAATGATTTACCTGCTTCTATAATATCTACAGATAGAGTAAAATTTCCTGTTTTCAACTTAGTATAATCTTCCAAAGCAATCTTCTCTTCTTCTTTTGTCTCAATTTCTTCCTTGCTAGATGAATCTGTTTCTTTAATAACAATATCCAACGGCTCTGATTCAGATTTATGTGCTGAACAATCTTTAATCTTAGAAATATTCGCAATATCACTTATATCACTAAAAGATCTAGCATGCTTCGTTAATCTCTGAACATTTTCAGTTAGATAATCTTTTTCCATTGCATCAGTGTTTAGCAAATTCATCTCAGTATTTTCTTTACAAGAGGAAGTATCAGATGACAAATCATTATTATCAAAACTACCTATACTAATTACATCTTCTTCTAGATTTGTTTGTCCTAACAAATCTAATTCCGCTAAAAGTTTTAGGTAAGAGGTACTTCTTTCAAAACCAGGTAAAAATTGGTCATTTGTTTTCAGTTTATCATAAATATGTTTTTGTACATCATCAAACCATAGTTCGGATGGGTTATCGGTTAAGTTTTTTATCCGAAAGAACAATGTTTGTACTAATGTTGGATGCACTTGAAGTTTATGTTGACTTTTCTCACTAAGATATTGCTCATATATATTGAAGGCAGTTTCTCTGAGTTTATCATATACTAAAGATGAATTTTCATCTATTCCTTTTAGTTTATTCAATTCAATAGTTGAAATTTGTTGCTCTGCAGTTACTTTCCATCCTGTAAAGATAAAACATAATTATAGATCGAATTAAAATTCTATAGGTATAGATCTGAGAGATCTAAATGCAAAACCTGTCATTTAAAAATATGAGATACGATGGCAGTATGTTCCTTATAGTAGGCAGAATAAGCTGAAATACAATTTCGAAGCAATAATTACTGATTGTAGTGTAAAACAATAAAGCAAAACAGGGTTATAAGTGCAAAACCCGCTATGTACAAAGATATTTTTATTCAAAACCCGCGGTGTCCAAAGTGACAAAGCTGACATGCTATCTTCAGTAAGCAAAAAGAGTTTTAAAAAGAGGTAAAAAATGCATTTTATTAATCCTGACAATATTGAATCTGGAAAAATAAGTGACAAAAACAAAGCAAAAAGTGGTTCCAAATTATTACAGTATCATTGCGGAAATATGTGACAGGATGATCCAATCCGATGTTAGAAAATGTGTACAAAAATTCCAGCAGACAAAGAAGTTGCAAAATTTATTATTTTGTCCAAAATTAATACATAATTATTAGTTCAATGTAAATTGTATATGTATATTTTTTTTTTTTTTTAAATTAATAAATATTCTTGAAAAAATGTCCATCTTTTACTATAGTGCGTTCAAAGGTGAGTTTGCAGTATAGCTCTTATGGCAAATGGGAGCGGTGTTGCCAAATGTTGTAAAAGTGTCAAATGTGTCAATTATAATAATATGAAAAACTCATATGATTTACCAAAATCAACTCTTATAAAACTCAAAATAACACTCAACAAAAACAAATGGCCATTTGTAGAATACTACGTCTTCACAGATCAGCGCGTTTTAGAGCTGCCAACGTTGACAAGCAAGAAAAGGATAGCGTCATTGTGTAAACCCATTATAGAGTATGAAAAAGAACTACTCCATATGCCCTGTACTGCAAACTCACATTTGAACGCACTATACATGTACATACAGGTTGTGTTTGGATAACTGTTTAAGTATTGCTAACTTCTTTATTTCTTATACGAGAGTTGCCTTTTATATTTCGGGATTTGAGATCAAAAACAATTATTTATCAAAAAAAGTGGCTTTATTGTTTTTCAAAATATTCTCCATGAAAATCAATCATTGAATGCGTTTGACCCAATTTTCGAAGAACTTTTTCGACTCCGATTGAGGCAATTTACATTCCGATTATCAAATTATGTGATCCAACGCGAACATATCTTTTTGTCGGGCAAATATTCATGCAATAGTGAATGTATGATGGTCTCACTAATGCCCAAGGATAGCTCAATCTCACGATAAGTCACATGACTATCTTGCAGTATTAATTCACGCACAGCATCAATGTTTTCCGGAACAACAACCGATTTTGGACGAGCTTCGAATATCGTCCTTAAGCGAACTACGGCCACGATTGAAGTCGACAAACCATCGATAAACAGTTTTTGATGGTGTTTCATCGCCAAAAGTCAAATTAAGTTCATCGATGCACTGTTGTTGGGTTAATACACGTCGAAAGTTGTAAAAAATAATAGCTAATAAAACAATATTTTCTTTTCTTTCTGCGTCAAAGTGTAAAATTTATTGAAATATTTAAAATATGTAGAGACGTTTCGACCCAAACAGCTGGATTATCTTCAGTCTAAAATGGATAAAAACTAGTGTTACATACACATAATGCCTGAAAGCTAAAACTATTTGTATTCTAACATCGTTTGCACGTGTATAAATATAAATATATAAATAACTAAAAATATAAATATAAAAAAATAAATAAATGAATAAATAAATAAAAAACATATTTAAAAAAAACTAGAAAAATTATTAAAAAATAGAACCAAAAAGTTTCAAAAAGAAACAAAAATAGAATTCTTTTTGAAACTTTTTGGTTCTATTTTTTAATAATTTTTACAGTTTTTTTAAAATATGTTTTTTATTCATATTTATTTATTTATTTTTTTATATTTATATTTTTAGTTATTTATACATTTATATTTGTATACATGTGCAATCGATGTTAGAATACAAATAGTTTTAGCTTTTAGGCATTATGTGTATGTAACACTAGTTTTTATCCATTTTAGACTGAAGATGATCCAGCCGTTTGGGTCGAAACGTCTCTACATATTTTAAATATTTCAATAAATTTTACACTTTGACGCAGAAAAAAAAGAAAATATTGTTTTATTACCCTTTACATTTGGCGTCAAAAAACTCTACCAAAAAATAATAGCTCGAAAATGTTCACGATTTAATTCCATTTTTAGCCGAAATTAATTTTTCAAGTTAATGTCAGCACTCGTACATCAAAACGTTCTGGGTAGATATACCGTCAAAAATGTCAAACTTTACGATGGAAGCGCCAGTTGCCAGATGGCAGCACTAGTTAGCGCAACCCCGAAATATAAGAGGCAACCCGGATAATGCGAAGGAGGTTGAATTAGTAAAGATCAATTATTTTACTCTATAAATAAGAATATTAAATTGAGAAAACAATTAAACATAAAAAAAACACAAAATAATTTAAAAAAATATATGTTTTTAAATGGAACACTATATTTTTTTATTTTATCGCATAGAAAATGTATTTTTCGTTAATAAATCATAAAAGCACTATGGTTCTAAAACCAATATTTAAAAAAATATATATTAGGACTTGATTAAACATGTTTATCCCCGTAAAACAAATTAAATATCCATGTTTCATAGCCACTTATTTTACTAACGTAAAATAAATGTTAAAAATCAAGTGAAAATTTATTATAAATAAATAAAATATGATTCAAAAAACTTATTAAGACTTGATTAAAACTTAGTAAAATAAGTGGCTATAAAACATGGAGATATTTGTTTTACGGGGGATACACTTGTTTAATCAATTCTTAATAACTTTTTTAATATCGGGTTTAGACGCAGTGCTCGTATGATTTATTAAAGAAAAATACTTTTCCTATGCGATAGACTGAAAGAAATATAGGGTGTTCCTTTTAGACCCGGTATTTCCGCCTTGCAGTTATCTACAAGAATAACTATCAATGGGATAATATTATCCTCTTGATATTCACTAGTTTAAATTGCTTTCTGTATTTCCAACGCTAGTTATCTCGTAGATAACTATTCTGACTGATAATATTTTACGATTATTTTTTTTTTATGTTGGTATTAGCAGCGTTGTGTTAAGCAAAGAGAAACATATACGCGACTCGCAAGAATTAAATAGAGATAGGTACAACTGTCCAACTGTACAAAAGTAAATATAACCTAAAAAACTCGAAGTTTTCTGAATTTTGTACCGAAAAATGTGCGACAAACGCCCAAGAAGCGCAAATTTCAATATTTCCGAAACAAGACAACTTGTAAATCTTGTGTTAAAATGTAAAAAAGTTATAGAAAATAGAGTTACTGACGCTGTAAATCTAAAAGATAAACAAGAGGCCTGGGAAAAATGTATTATATTCAATACATCCTGCGGACAGAATAGAAATGCAAGAACACTGAAAACGGAATACGACAGTTAATAAAAACAAGTTTTTTTTTTTAATTTTGTGGAATATTTGATGAAACAGGATTGATTTATGCGGGCCATATTCTGGACATCAATGGTATAGCTGTTTCTGATTATACCTAGGAAATCCAAAAAAGCCGCTAAATGGTACTAAAAAATTCTCCTATTAATTGGGAAGAAGCCTATTGTTTTTTATGAAAATCCGAAACCGGAAACGGAAGTTATAAAACTTCATAACTAGTTAACCAAACCTTGAACAAAAATTTGTATTAAACATAATTTGATATATTTTTGAAGGTTTACCTAAATCTTTTTTAATTTATTTTTTTATTTATGTTTTATTATTATTATTTTTATGGGAGGGCAAGTCTAGCGGAGGTCTCCCTTCGCCACTGGTTTTAATAAATATTGTTTACGTTTTCCAAAAAATATTTTGTTCTTTAATTTTAAAATTTTTAAATGCTTAATTTAAATTAAAAATTAAAAAAGTTTTTGTAGGAAATATTTATTTGAAAAGGTAGGTACTGTCCACTTAATTTAGTCCTCGACTGTATATATATATATATATATCATTTTCTGTAAAAACAAAATCTAAAAAAAAAAAACAAACAATTTTCCCCTCCGGTCACTGTGGTGTTCTCCCTTTAAATAACAAGTGTTATTTAATTTGCCAATAATAACACACAAAAAAATGTATTAATATTTACCCTAGCTTCGATATTACAAAACTAGGTGGTAGCAACAAGTTAATATTTTAAAAGGAATACTCAGCACAATAGAAGTTACATCCCAGTTTGAATAGTTAAAAAAAAAAAAATCTTACCTTCGACATTTAAATAAAAGAAAAGATAAGACTGTTGCCCAATATTCGTAACATAATCTATAAAATATGATAAAGCTACATTATTTTTTAAAATTGCATCGAGGGGCAAGTTCAATGGCTTCCAATTTCCTAATATTTTATTAAAATCATGCTGACTTAAATGACCTGAAAAGTAACAAGTATATTATTAATATAAATTCACATTAATTTACTATTAGTTAAGTTCAAGTTACATACCAGAATATTCATAATCTTGTAATTTAGCTAAACGATTGTCAATAACTTTAATGACATAATTTAAACTACTTAATTGCTGTTTAATAGCAGTATCAGATTCACCTCCCGAATCTCTCGATCTCAACTGCTGAATTTCTTTAGATACTATTTCCTTGGTATATTTTAACTCATCACAGTTGTCAGTTATACGAAGCGTAGTCAAAAATACATCACTGGGAAGAGAAGCATCTCGGAAGCACTACAAAAAAAAAAAAACATAAACATTTTTAAAAAATAATCTAATAGCAAGAACTTATTTTATGGTTTTGATACATACCAGCCATGTAACTACCTGATTAATATAATCAGGATCAGAAATTAAACTCAAAACTGGTTTGATGAGACAACTAGCCAAAAGTTCTCGTAAAACAAAACGCACTGGTTTACACTGGAAATCTTCTTCAGGTAGCAATAAATATAATAATATTTCAGTCAGTTCTGATAGAAATTCTGGAACAAAGAAATACAAAAGAATCAAATCAGGATAACAGTATTTTTTTTTTTTTTTTGGGACAGAATATTTATTCAACATTAAATGTACACATTTCAATTGACATGCTATTCTTCATCACTATACAATCTGAAAAAGATGGCCACATTTCTTGATTGATAAGCAGTAAATCAAGCGTGTAAATAAATTCCAGAATTAGTGGAGTACTGTGACTACACAAGTTACTAACAATGTAAGGAGAACTCGCGTATTTATCCAACTTAGCAATTCAGTATACCCTCCTTATTCGCTGTTCCATTAAGAGCAGTTTTAGTTAACCGCAGTTCGAAAATATTATATAAACCAAATCAAAAAATTAGAAATTCATAAATTCCGAATTAAGAGAGATTATGAGGACAATTTAATAGTTTTTCAAGGAAATTATATATATAAAAGCCCTAATTTCTGTGTATCCTCGTAACGCTAAGTTCCTAGGTGCTAGCGGGGCTTGAGGTGTGTGGTCGGTCGCTCCCCACAATTCAGAGCGACGTTCTCCGACAGCAACTCCCTTAGGCTAAGCACATAGTGAAGCAGAGAGCAGAGCAGCGATCAAAGCGGAGAGTAAAACAGCGAAAGAATGTCGCGCTTATAAAAGAGTGTCTACGCGTTTAAAATCGAGCAGAAAGTTTACAAAATTATAATGGATTTTTTACTAACAGAAAACTCTTCCCTAAACATTTGGTATTTACTAAAAAATAAAAATAAACACACTAGAAGGTGCAATGTTCACAGAATAAATAAAAGTAGACATATACATGGTGAATTTCATCATTTCTATATGCAACTCCGCGAACATCCAGAAAAGTTTCATTCTTATTTTCGCATGAGTATTTCAACGTTTGATTATATTTTGAAAAAATATCAACATAAATTGGTAAAAAATGGACAAATTTCAATCGGAACCTACTATAAATACCTCTTATAAATGAGAACTACTTGTAAATGCCTCAATATCCATTTTAAACAACTATTTTAGCAACGATGATAGCAGAGAAATCAAAATTGTTTGAACGCGTCGCTTTGCTCCACTGCGCGTGTTAACAGGAATTCATTTATTTAATTTCGCCGCTTTGCTCTCCGCTTTCATCGCTGCTTTGCTCTCTGCTTCACTATGTGTTTAGCCTTAGCGAGAATACAGCTCTTAGATCTCCAGTCAGTATACACCTTGGCTTAATTAAAGAATGTTGTGTCAATTAACGTTATGCCCGCGGGCCGTGTCTGTCCCGATACTTATTTTTAAACGACACGCATTGAGCGGCTTTTTAGGTTTTCCTAGGTATAATCTAAAACAGCTATACCATTGAGGTCCAGCATATGGCCCACGGGCCGTACCCGGCCTGATATTAATTTTTAAACGACACGCATTAATCAGCTTTTTATGATTTCCTAGATATAATCAGAAACAACTATACCATTCATGTCCAGTATATGGCCCGCGGGCCGTATCCGGTCCGATACTAATTTTTACTAATTTTTAGAGTACTGTACTTGTAAGTTAGTTAAAATTTTTGGTGCAGAACAACAGTAGCTATTTGCAGAGTACAGTATAGTTGTAAAAATCCACCTAATACTGCCAGGAGAAAAGTTACCACACGTCCTCTTTTTCCCGAGCATGTGTTTTTTTTTTGTTGTCTTAAATTTCTGTTTGTCCGGGTTTTGAAATATGTCATATAATTTTTATACTTACTTTTGACATATTTAGTGATATCCAAAAATAATAAAAGATTACTAAATTAAATACAATCTTCAGAAAAATTTAGTACAGGTACCAAATTTGTCCATGTCCCCCTAGGGGGCGTTATGGGGGGAAAGCATAATTTTTCACTCTCCGTTCAGTTTAAATTGATTACGTAGGTTAAACCTTAAGAGATATTTCGATATAATGTAGACAAAAAATGTAGATCTTAACTAGATCTAAAAAAAAAGTCCGCGAGAGCATATACCTATAATGCACCGATATCGTGTATTGGACAATTTTCTGTATTTAAACTTAATAGTTTTTCTATTAGAAAGGTTGTGGATGCATAAAATCGGAGTTTTATAGTGATGTATCAATTATTTTAGAATAACACATTAGAGCATTTCACGTAGAATCATAATGTATTTAACACTATACATCAAGGATTAATAATAACGAAGTTATCACAGTGTAAAGTGTACGCATGCACAGAAATGTTTAATAATGTACATGTATGTCGCTATTTGGCGCGGAACTTACCAATAGATGGCAGTACTGGGGATTTCTGTATTTCCCATCGTCTAACAGTTAATTCCAAATTCTGTTATCGTTTTATATATTTAATTTTAACGTTGTGAGCGTAATGTTCTACTTTCTCCGTTTTAAAGTAGTGAAATGCTGTAGCGAAGCACGGGTACACCCACAAGTATAATTATATAAACATTAACCATTTTAGGTGTTCTCTTTTCAAATTACCAAGACCAATGAAGCAACAACTCATCAATTTGTCGCTAAACTCCCTGTGCCCGAAAATTAAAAATGTATTTATTGTGACAGTAAACGTTTTTTTTTACGATTTTTTTTTTTACCGACCTCCAACATATACAAGGTGTTAGGTAAATGTCCGGCACAATTTAAAAGACAGCATGGTGACGTAGAATGCAATCGATTTTTCCTTTGCCAATTTTCTCTAAAATGTGAATTTCGTCCAAAAATAAACATTCAAAAAGATGCCTCAAATTTTTAAAACCACTGACTTTCCGAATAATTTCGAATAATTTCTGTTAAATTTTTCATACTTATATGTAACGTTTCTATGGCCATGATAAATAATATCTCTGTTAGAAAATATTAGGCCAAGTTATTTCTACTCTGCTGCTAGAATTTATTTTATATAAGTACTTTATGATGGCGGTCGGTCCTGTGGTGGCCACAGCTGATTTTTTTCTCTATGGCAACTACACAACTTCTGGATTAATATGAAAAATTAAAGTCAGTGGTTTTAAAAATTTGGGGCATCTTTTTGTTTGTTTATTTTTGGACGAAATTCACATTTTAGAGACATGTGGCAAAGGAAAAATCGATTGCATTCTACGTCACCATGATGTCTTTTAAATTGTGCCGGACATTTACCTAACACCCTGTATAAGGGAGGTATTGTGATCATACCGATTTGGACATTTCGAGATTTCGATGGATCTCCACGAATTGAGGTCCCTACATAACGTTTTGACTATTTTTACTGTCTGACTGAATGTCTATGTCTGTCTGTGCGTGTACACGTGCAGAGCAAATTAGCCTAAAATAATTTTTATGAAACTTCATATTTAAGCTTTTCACATCAATGACACGAATTGATCAACTTTTGGTAAAAATCGGTTAACTAGAAATGGGAGTTTACTCGTGTCGGTTATAAGATTTTAGCGAATATTTCACAACAGAGAAATATTTCGAAAAAAATTATTTAACAAAAGTTGCTATAAAAGCAATAACCAACAACTTTTATTTGAGACCTTTTTTGATAAAGCAGCATAAATTTAACAAGTACTTTGTGATGGCGGTCAGCCCTGTTGTGGCCATAGCTGATTTTTTTGCTGATGTGTTTCTAAAGCTGTAAATAAGACCTGTGTATTGTGAGGAGACGTGTATTAAATTTTCAGTTCCTTCCAAAAAGTTGTGAATTGCTTTATAGTAACACTACAAATTTGAAGTCAATGGCAGATACACAGTTGGAAAAGTTTTATTGACAAACTATTTTTAGACTCGGATCATTCTATGATGATAATTTTTTATTATAGTTGAAGGTAATGGGATTCGGACCAGTCAGAAAATAAAAACAAATTTATTAACTTCGCTAACGTTTCGATTTTATTGAACTGAGTTCAATAACCGGACAATATGATGTGTTCGTTATTAATTTTAAAACTTTTATTTTATATCGTGACTATTAACTAAGCTCTGATGAAGATTTAAATAAAATCGAAACGTTAGCGAAGTTAATAAATTTGTTTATATTTTCTGACTGGTCCGAATCCCATTACCTTCAACTATAATTACTAACTTACGGACGTAACTCATCTAATCAATAATTTTTTATGTTATTATATATAGTAGTTTAACTTACCCATTTCTTTTTTAACATCCATACAAACGATATCCCTACAAATTAAATTATTTTCCATTTTACATTCTAAATCAAAAAAAATATCTTCTAACGTAGTCACACTAGCTGTTGATGTTTCCGCTAGAAAACAAAATAAACTCAATTATTACATTCATAATCAAGTTTTACAGATTAACAATCTTTACCTTTTTTATCAACAGCACGAGCACCGAAATACCAGCCAACATCCGTTTCACTCTTATTACGTTTATGTAATTTTTTCGGTGACAATCTTGTATCGGTCTTCATTGGTGAACCACGTGGTGACTTTGGTTTATCTACAATTTTCATTTTAGCACGAGCCTGTCTGAACAATCGTAAATGTGTGGCAGCATCATCTACTAATTTTGTAGTCAGGTACGGTAACCAATCTATCTCTTTTACCCTAATTCAAATTAAAAATAAATTAGAACTAATATAGGTATAACTACTGTATTTACTAGATTCTGAAGAAAAACCCTAGTATAAAAATTGAATTAGAACTAATTTCTTGTAAAATAATCCATTTCTGTCGCAATAAAGACACAAAATGAAATTAAAAAATTGAAGCATAAAAGTAAATACTGAAGTACTAAATAACGAACTAATATAATATAAATTCAACGAATGATATATAAATGTAAATATGAAGTAAATATTTACCTGTTGGACATATTAATTGCTAAATTCTGTCCTGATTTTCTCACTCCGGCATCTCCAAAATCAGAATTAGATGAAATTAAATTATACCACGGTGATACATAGTCACGTATTATGTATCCGAATATTTCTTGTAAGGAACTATCAATGACATCACTACCAGTCACTCTCTGATCTGTTTTATGGGACGATTTTGGTGTTAATAAGTGTTGTACAACCTAAAAAAAAATGTTATTTACAATTAAAATAATAAATTAAAAGTACTCGGAGAGTATTGAAGTTATTGATTTTATGCAAACGAATAAGTAACTAACGGCTTTGTGCTTAAAAAGTATAGTACATTGATACATATCTAACAAGCAGTTGCCACCTAACGCCTTACTTCTACCCGGAGCAAAAAAAAAGTTGTGTTTTAAATAGAGATGTGTCGGTTCACATAAAAGCCAGATCTGCAGATATAGATACGGATAGGGATTATTTGTTTTCTGATCCGTGGATACGGATACGGATGTCCCATGTAGGTACAGAGACCTTGAAGCGATAGTTTGATATATCGCGCTGTTCCTATAGACCCTTCAACTGTTAGAAAGCAGTACAGGTTAAATGCAGTTTCGAAAACCACCAGTAAATTATTTGATGCTAGACTTAGCATCAGTCTAAACGCCGAAATATAATTTACTCCACTTCGGGCATTTTTAGATGCAAGCTTGTATGAAAACTAATTTAAATTTTTCTATAAGATATTTGTTTAATTTCCGCCTTAGAAAAACGGATACGGACCCAAGTATGGATTTTTATTTTTTCAGATCATCCGCGGATACGGATACGGATAGCCGGCAAAACCACTAGTTTTAAATATAATCCATTGCTCATCTGAGTAAGCCATGATATTTTTTTTGTTGGTTGTATAAAACAGGGCTTCGAACCGTTATTTTTTTCGTTTCGGTTTTCGTTCCGGTTCAATTGAAAAAAAATATATCGGTTCGGTTCCGGCAAAAATAACGGTTTTTTTCGGTTTTCGGTTCAGTTCAGAGTGATAAATTTGTATATGCTTTTATTTGCATTAGAAATTTATTTTCTACTATAATTTAGAAGAACATTTTATTCCTTATTTTGTAATAATCATACCAAGGCCGATGCCAGGGGTGGGATTCTTGAAGTTCAACCCCCCCCCCCCCCTCTTGAAATAATAAAAGCGCATTTTTTTTACTTATCAGTTAAAAAGAATACGATTTTTTCTGCTCATCAGTTTAAAAAATAATCTTAAATAAAATGTACTTTATATTCACTCACATAAACATTATCTGAACCGAAATAAACCGATATTTTTGTTTCGGTTCAGTTCCGGTTTTCGTTCCGACAAAAATAACGGTTTTTTTCGGTTTTCGGTTCAGTTCCGGTTCGAAGCCCTGGTATAAAATTTGACATTAAAAAATAATGACATTCTTCCAATCTTATTTGTATATTTTTTATGTTCAGTTAATATACTGAACATATTATCAACTCATATTAAATAAAATCTATTAAATAAAAAAACCTTTTTTTTATATTATTTTTACATGTCTAGTTATTTTTCGTGGCTACCAACAAAACTGCCACCCTACCATAGCCTGCTCAGATAAAGAAACAACGTGAATGGATTTTAATTAAATATTTATTATATACACAATGTATGCTTCATAACATAAAAAAATCAGCTGTGGCCACCACAGGACCAACCGCCATCGTAAAGTACTTATATAAAATACATTCCAGCAGCAGAGTAGAAATAACTTGGCCTAATATTTTCTAACAGAGATATTATTTATCATGACCATGGAAACGTTACATATAAGTATGAAAAAATTGAGACTTAGAAAAAATTTCGAAAAATTTTACAGAAATTATTCGAAATTTTTCGTTTTATCAAAAAACGTCTCAAATAAAATTTATTAGTTATAGCTTTTATAGCAACTTTTGTTCAATAATTTTTTTCGAAATATTTTTTTGTTGTGAAATATTCACAAAAATCTTAACATCGACACGAGTAAACTCCCATTTTTGGTCAACCGATTTTTACCAAAAGTTCATCAACTCGTGCCATTGATGGCAGAAGCTTAAATATGAAGTTTCATAAAAATCCTTTCAGCCGAATTTGCTCTGCACGTGTACACAGACAGACAGACAGACGGACGGATGGACAGACAGACTGACGGATGGACAGACAGACCGACAAACATCATGCTAAAAATAGTCAATACGTTATGTAAGGACCTCAATTCGTGGACACCATCGAAATCTCGAAACGTCAAAATCGGTATGATCAGAATACCTCCCTTATATATGTTGGCGGTCGGTAAAAAGAAAATCAAAAGAGCGATGAAAGGGAGGCGCAGATATTCAGAAAATCACTTGAAGAGCGGGGGTCAGAAATTCAGAAAATACTTGAAGTATAGGAAAGGCAGAAAACGTGTAACAAACCGTCAGTATGATATAAAAAAAAAATTGGATATTTATATTTCATGCGACCTGGAGAAATAAGGATCAAACCCAGAACCCGGACACAAACCTGTAAAAACCAGAACCTCCAGGTCAGATCCGAAGATCAAATGTTATGTGCAATTCAACTTGTAAATGTATTTTCTCGCAAAGGTACGGTTATAAATTTACAATAGAGAAATTTGCACATTGATTTGTTGATCTAGTCATTTGGCTGGTGGGATTGGCCAATGCATATTGAAATTTGATCAAATATCTGCTTCCCACTTCTAAAGTAATGTTGAGTAATGAATTTGTCCTCGAACTCGTCTGATTTTCAGAATTTCTGCCTCCTTTCATACTCGATTGATTTTTTAAATTTTTTCCCTCCCCTCCTTATCCTCAAGTGATTTTCTGAATTTCAGTCTCAGTCCGCAGGTGATTTCCTAAATTTCTAGTCCCCTGTCCTCAAGAGATATTCTAAATTTCTACCCCTCCGTCCTCCAGTAATATTTTAATTTCTACTTTGACCTTCAGTGATTTTCTGTATTTCTACTCTCGGTCTTCAAGTGGTTTTTTAAATTCTTATTCTCCAATGATTTTGTAAATGTCTTCCCGCGGCCTCAAATAATTTTCTGAATTCTCCCCGTCCTCAAATAATTTTCTGAATTCTCCCCGTCCTCAAATAATTTTCTGAATCCCCCCCGTCGTCAATAATTTTCTGAATCTGCCCGTCCTCAATAATTTTCTGATTCCCCCTGTCCTAAAATAATTATCTGAATTCCCCCAGTCAGTGGCAGCGCTAGCTGGGGGCCCGGGGCCCCCTAAAAGTTGCTCTGGCCTCCAGTTGGCAACACTAGAATTGCTTGGAAAAAAATGTATTTTAGAAGTGAGGACCTTTTTTTAGGTCATTACTTGTCTTTTCATATGTAAACGATAAAAAAAATGTTTCCTGGCCCCCCAAATTTTACTCCATTTTTTTGACTTACATTCAAAGGTACTTACACTTTTTGTATCAATTTAATTTTGTTTTAAATACACACAGTACTATGAATTAAACATGATTTCAGAATTTAGACTGTTTTCACTTTTACCAATGAAACATAGTTAAAATCAGCATTACATATTACTTTTTTATATTTTGATAATGGTACAATAATCCAGAATGTTGAGTAATTGAAGGTCATATAATCAAGATTTGACTGTGTCTACAAAACCTTGATAAAGCAACAGTTTGTTTAACGACAAAAGTTCGGAACAGTACATGTTTTAACATTTGAGTATGAGTGTATAAGACGTATATAGGATATAGCACACACCAAAAGCATTGAAAAATGAATGGCTGATTATTTCAATTAATTGCATAAAACAAGTTACCTGATTTAAGCCTCCGACAGATGATTTTGGCACGTCCAAAGGATTTTCGAGAAGGCTGTTGTGAAAATATATATCATCTACATTATTCATTTGTAAATATAATAATGTAAGCAAGCTGCAATGAATTATTTCACTATTTAGTACATATATTATTTATGATTGCATATGGTTAACTAACCCAATTATAAAAGAAATGATACCAAATGTAAAAGTCAAACACCAGAAAGCTCCAAACGTTGTAAAGCATAGTAAAAATACTAGCCCAATCCAACCTAAAGTCGGTGTATTCATCTGAAAACAGATAATTTATATTTTTTCATGTCAATCAAACACTGATAAATGAAAAATTAATTGATTTGCATCATACAGTATTCACGTTTTAGCAAAAGCCGGAAACGTTAAAAATAACAATAAATATTGCTAATCACTTTATAAATATACCTTTTCTGATGTTAAATCAGGAAAATATACATATATAATTATCACATGATTGGTATATTTGTTTTAGTTTTTATTTTTGATAAACGTCATCTGTCACTAAATGTCATCAAAGACGCTTTTCGTTTGTTACACCAACGCAGAACTAACTCACAATTCATCCTCCAGATGCCACTTTACACATTTACAACAACCGCTAGATTTAAACAAATTTCAAGAGCTTGCGCAGATAATTTTGATTATCTTATTAGATTTTGTGTCTATGACACGCGCGACATGCAGTATTTCAAATATGAATCTTCAGTAATTAAGTAAATATTTTATAAGTGTGTAAAGTGGTTAAAATGGCGAAATTAATTGCAACTATTAAAGCTATTATAACAAGGTTGATGTTTGGTGCTCATGGATTTATTGCAATTTGGCAAGTTACGCAATTTAAGAAAAATCCTTTTTATTGGTATTTAAGTGTGCCTATGCTATTACTATTTTTCGAAGGAATATTTACGCTGACGATTAAAAAGAACCAAGAATGGAAATGGTATGTTAAATTAATTTTTACTTATTTTTCCTGTTGCTTAAGAAAAGTTTACTTGCAATGATTAAAAGATTTTTATTTAAAAAAATTTACTGTACGATAAGGAAAATAATCTACAAACAATAAAATTGCAGCTTTACCTATTTTTTTTATTTATTTTATCTTCCTCATACTTTGTTTCTACACGTTTTAGGTGATTATGACGCTATTCACCAAAAGTCAATTTTTGTCTGTCTGTCCTAGATTCATATAAAAACAACTAGACATATTTTCACGTAATTTGGTATGACAGACAAAACCGAGGCTTCAAAAAACTTCTCGAAATTTTCATATTAAAGGGGGTTTTAGAGAACAGTAGAGTGTATGGACTCATGGTTAGAGGGGCATTTTTAATACTTATCTGAAATATGGAGAGGGTCATACTACCGGTTAACCCGCCGCAAACATCCCGCATTTTTTTTTTTTTTTTGTAGTTCTTGTAGCATCAATGAAAAGAATTATTGAGTTTATTTAGGATAAAAATATATTTAAAAATAGTAAAATATACTCTCTTCTTCCTTTTCTGTTTATGAAAAATGGGGTCCTTCGTGATGTTAAAAGTTCCGTCACTGATTATTATTCTGTTGTATTAAAAATGGTCCGCCACCCAAATGAGTTTGATACCCCTGTTGGAGGATGTGATGAAAATACCAAAAAAAAAATATATTGATTCTTCATTGATAAAAAAAAAAATGATTGTTAACCCACGTATCAAAAAGTTTATAATTTAATTTAATAACAATATTTGTTGCGCGATTTTTTTTTAAGTCTCAACTTTTTTTTGTACATGTGGATCAGAGCCAGTGTTAAATATGTCAAATTTAAATTCTTTAAATTCATCAATTTGATTACAATTTTGACCGAACAGACAACAGACTCATGAGTAACGGTATAAGGATTTCTTGATCATATCTACGAAAACCTAAAAATCACATCGAACATTAAATCCAGTACTGGTCATTTAAATAGAAAGGAACATATCTCTTGTAAAATGTATAAGTGATTTTGCGGTATGATAAGCGGTATTTTAAATTTATTACATTTTCATTTTATTTGACTAAGAGGGTAGCACTTCCCCAGTGACCCCCCTCACCACCCGAATACGCCACGTTAGGGGACGGTAACTAAACAACTTGAAACATTTCATTCATTATCTACTTAATAGTAAAATCAGCTGTGGCCACCTCAGGACCGACCGCCATCACAAAGTACTTGTATAAAATACATTCTAGCAGCAGAGTAGAAATAACTTGGCCCATTTTCTGACGGAAATATTATTTATTATGACCATGGAAACGTTACATATAAGTATGAAAAAATTGAGAATATTTCGGAAAAAATTTCAAATTATTTTGTTTTATCAAAAAATGTCTTAAATAAAATTTGTTAGTTATTGCTTTTATAGCAACTTTTGTTAAATAAATGTTTTCGAAATATTTTTCTGTTGTGAAATATTCGCAAAAATCTTAAAACCGACTCGAGTAAACTCCCATTTTTAGTCGACCGATTTTTACCAAAAGTTGATCAACTCTGCCATTGATGTCAGAAGCTTAAATATGAAGTTTCATAAAAATCCTTTCAGCCGAATTTGCTCTGCACGTGTACACAGACAGACAGACAGACAGACGGACGGACGGATGGATAGACGGACGGACAGATGGACGGACAGAAGGACGGTATATGTATTGGACGGACAGACAGACCGACAGGCATCATGCTAAAAATAGTCAAAACGTTATGTAGGGACCTCAATTCGTGGAGATCCATCGAAAATTCGAAATGTCAAAATCGGTATGATCACAATACCTCCCTTATATATGTTGGCGGTCGGTAAAAATGTCGGTAAAAATTTTTTGAAATATCTCACTTTATATATGTATTGTTTGCTTAGCAGCAAAATCAGCTGTGGTCACCACAGGACCGACCGCCATCATAAAGTACTTATATAAATTACATTCTAGCAGCAGAGTTGAAATAACTTGACCTAATATTTTCTAACAGAGATATTATCATGACCATGGAAACGTTACATATAAATATGAAACCAGTGGCGAAGGGAAACCTCCGCTAGACTTGCCCTCCCATAAAAAAATATTTAAAAAAAAAATGTAAATTAAAAAAAAAAAAAAAATAATATTTAGATAAATCTTCAAAAATACATCAAATTATGTTCTATACAAATTTTTGTCCAAGGCTTGCTTTACTAGTTACGAATTAATTATCATGACCATGGAAACGTTACATATAACTATGAAAAAATTGAGACTTGGAAAAATTTTAAATAATTTTACCAAAATTTTTCGAAATTTTTCGTTTTATCAAAAAACGTCTCAAATAAAAGTTATTAGTTATTGCATTTATAGTAACTTTTGTTGAATAAATTTTTTCGAAATATTTTTCTGTTGCTAAATATTCGCAAAAATCTTAAAATCGACACGAGTAAACTCCCATTTCTAGTCAATCGATTTTCATAAAAAACAATAGGGTTCTTCCTATTTAATAGGAGAATTTTTTAGTACCAGAACGAACTCTTTAAGTTAAACCGTTTTTGAGTTATCGTGTATACACACAGACAGACACACACACACACACACACACACACACATACGGACGGCACTTCGAAAATAGGTTTTTTGGATTCCCTGGACCATGAAACGTGGTCATCCGTCAAAATCTCGACATCGAAAATTTTCGCGATTACAATACTTGCCCCTTATATATTAAGGTCGGGCAAGTAAAAATTGAGACTTGGAAAAAATTTCGAAAAATTTTACAGAAATTATTCGAAATTTTTCGTTTTATCAAAAAACGTCTCAAATAAAAGTTATTAGTTATTGCTTTTATAGCAACTTTTGTTTAATAATTTTTTTCGAGATATTTTTCTGTTGTGAAAGATCAGATTTTTCGCAAAAATCTTAAAATCGACACGATTAAACTCCCATTTTTAGTGAACCGATTTTTACCAAAAGTTGATTGATGACAGAAGCTTAAATATGAAGTTTCATAAAAATCCTTTCAGACGTGCACACAGACAGACGGACAGATGGACAGACGGACAGACAGACGGACAGACAGACAGACAGACAGACAAACGGACGGACAGACAGACCGACAGACATCATGCTAAAAATAGTCAAAACGTTATGTAGGGACCTCAATTTGTGGAGATCCATCGAAATCTCGAAACGTCAAAATCGGTATGATCACAATACCTCCCTTATATATGTTGGCGGTCGGTAAAAATGTATGCATATATATAAAAAATTATTTAGAGTTAGAAACGATTCTTTTTTTGTTTCATTCAGTTTTCAATAAAATGTAATATTAGGGGCGCTATGGTGCGCTTTACCTGGAATTAAGCTATAGAGATATACATGGATGATAATTGAAATCCCGGTTAATACAAACGACGTATTTATTTGGTTGAGAACCTTACAAAAAATAAAAATACAAGACTAATACAAATTTTCCATTTATTTTAATAGGAAGTTTGTACTTTTTTTGTTCAGGGCTCGAAAAGGAAAATTCGAACCGATCAAATTGAGATACTCACGGTCGAAGCTTAAATATAAAATTTCTTAAAAATCCGATAAACCAAATTTGATCTACATGTGTCCACAATCCAACATCACGCTAAAAACAGTTGATTCATGTTACAAAAACCCTAATTCGTGTTTATCTGTAAAAATCTCGAAAAGTCAAAATTGGGATGATTACAATACCTCCGTCTCTATAAGTGACGGTCGGTAACAAAATAAATAAGCATCTTGCGTACAAGAAAACATTTTTTTAAATTCTCATAAATAAATTTATTTTCAAATGACGGTGATGTGGGCTAAGCAGTTGTCGTTTTGAAATTAATACAATACATTTTTTAAACATTGTTTTTCGAATGAACCTAGAGCCGCAGTAAGGAAAACGTCGCCCCCCCCCCCCTACTGCGGCTCTGAATGAACCGAAACAGAAATCTGAATATATTTTACGAACCAGAAAAATATTTTCAATAATGTCAGGAACCAGAACACTGTTTCGGTTTACTCCGGTACATTTCGAGCCCTTAATAAAATTACATTTAAAAGACCGGATAGATACGGATAGTTGAGATTTTACTGTAAAAGCTATTCTATTATATAACGTTTAAGCGGAACTAAATGGATTTTTATTTGTGTAAGTTGATCAAAAGTAAAATGATCCATAATTAAAACGTTAAAAGCTACAGTCTGTTCCAAACGGTTAAGCGGAACTAAATTTTGCAATCTAGTTACTTTCATCGTTTAAATCGTGCTTTTCGACCGTTTTGTTTAAGCTTTGTAAATCATACTTACAATACACATTTTTTGTTAAGGTTAATATCATTTTAAATTGTCATTTTCTTTATATTTTGATTTTTTGTGTCATTCTTAATACAAATTTCCCATTTATTAATTTTTTTGTCATTAAAATATATTTAAAAAATAATTTAATTTTGACATAGGTCATTCGTTTCCATGGTTTCATTGTTGTAATTTTAAATTTTGACATTGCAACGTGAAAAATGAAATAACCCAAGCAAGGTCCCTTGTCGTGACAACCTAAAAGAACGAAATTCCCATTTAGTTCCGCCTAAGCGTTTGAAACAGACTGTATTACTTTTTAAAACCTATAGTCCGTTAAAACGTTAGAATGCAGTACAGAGTGAATGAAGTAGTTCTTTTTCATACTATCTAATGGGTTTTCCCAATAACACTATTTTTTCTTCCTTGGCGAGGTTGCCAGCTTTAAATTATTCTGGTTGTTGAAAACGCGGTACAAATGGTTAATCATTTTTCCCTGATACTTTTTCCATTTACTTTGAATAGATAATCTACAAAGGAATATAAAATTACGCATAATATTGTGGGTTCATTGCCATATTTGACACTTTTCCAACATTTGGCAACACCGCTCCCATTTCCCATAAGGGTAATACTGCATTCTAACGTTTGAACGGATTATAGTTAACGCTTAAATCTAATAAACAAACTATATAATATGTTTGCACTGTGTAAATGTTTTTAATTATTCACTTTGTGATTTCGTAAGATATTTGCTCAAAGAAAAAGCTTCATTCAAACAATAAGACTTAAGATTAGATAATAATTTTTATGCGTAACCCAGATTTTTCATTAACTGAATCATTTATTTCAACAACTATAGATAGGAGCGTCACATGTAGGATTTTTACCAGAGATATTTACCAATCACTGTATGAATTGTGTCAATATTGTCATTGATTTTGGGAAATAATTAGATTATCATTTCAATCAAGGTATTTTGTATCAGCAAAAAATTGAAGTGAAGTGTGAATATTCACACATTTCAGGGTTTTCTAGGTATTTAATAAATGTAAGACGCCAACACAATGTCTAAGACTATTTTTTTGATAAAAAGTTTTTTCATAATCATTTTTATTCTTTATTTGAATACTAAGAGTTTCCATTTAATTTTTTTAAACTAAATTTAAATAATTTGCACAAATTTCATTACAATAAAATTTTAATTAAAAAATCCTAGCAATTTTTTCTCCATCTGTTTCGTAATTAAGTCTTGTTTTGAATTTCAAAAACGTATTGTTCAAATTTAACTATATGTTGTTTTATAAGTATTAAGTATTTCTCTACTAAAAATTATTTATTCTTGTGTGATTTCGTAGAAACTAAAAACTAAACTAATTCAAACAATAAGTTGAATCACGGCGTATAACAATAGGCCTGTAGGATAATTTTTTTATTATATTTTTAATTTCAAAAGTAGACATATACTATCTTAACCATAAATACAAAAAATCCGTAACATTAGCCATTAATTAAAAAAATAATAATTTTGTCAAAAACACAAAAACTGCAATATTTTCCTAAAATGCAATTTGATCCAAAATTAGGTTAAAGGGTGCCGGGCAAGATTTTTTTTAGCACATTTTTGGTTAAAATCGAATTTAAAAATAGGCCTGTAGGATAATTTTTTTAATATATTTTTAATTTCAAAAGTAGACATATACTATCTTAGCCATAAATACAAAAAATCCGTAACATTAGTCATTAATTAAAAAAATAATAATTTTGTCAAAAACACAAAAACTGCAATATTTTCCAAAAATGCAATTTGATCCAAAATTAGGTTAAAGGGTGCCGGGCAAGATTTTTTTTAGCACATTTTTGGTTAAAATCGAATTTAAAAAAACTACCTTTCGTTCCTAAATCTACGTTTAAGGGCTTTCTTTTGATAACACAAAATAATTTTTTTTAAATTTTTCAACGACAATGAAATCAATATTTTTCGAAAAACTAATCTGATCAAAAATTCCTGTTGAACTATTCCGGTTCCCATCAACGTACATTATAGAGATTTTTTCAGATCTTTAAGTCAACCCCTCTGGGAGATAGTGTGGAGGACAAAAGTTTTTTGACATATTTCTAGTGAAAATCATATAAAAAAATGATTTTTCAAAAATATAAATTTGCTTGTTCCATGCATTAAGAGATTTCATATAAAATGCCACTCAAAATTTTAAAAAATATTAATTTTTTTATTGAATACATATTTGTTTATATTTATCTAAAGATGTGTTTTTTAACTCAGTATTTTTCTTATATGTGGGTCAAAGAGTTGTATAAGCATACCAAATTTCAACTTTCTATGTTAAGCCGTTTGTCTACAATTTCTACCGTACAGACAGACAGACACATGCGTGACGTTTTAAGGTTTTTTTTGGTAATCATACCTACAAAACATATTTCTAAATATAATAATTATAACTTCATCAAGCTAATGTTAACTTAGTAAACTCGTTTTAGCTAAAATTTCGTTTATTGTGAACAGTACAGGTTTTGGCGAGGTTGGGTGACCGCTCAGGGCGCCAGGCTAGGAGAGGCGGAGGACGGTCACATGGAGAAAAACTTAGCCCAAATTTTAGTAAAAATTATTGACTTCTAAGAAAAAAATCTAATGCTTGAATTGCAATTTGGAAACGATAAGATAATCTAATATTTTTTCTTACTTTTCGTTAGAAAAATTATCTTTGAAATCGGAAATTTTATTGCCAGTATGTAGTGTAAAGTACAAGTACAGATAAAAATTAGATATATTTATAAGAAACTTTTAAGCTGAGTAGCCAAATATTCAGATGCTTATTGCAATTTTACTAACTTGCAAATTAATCAAAACTTAATTAAGATCAACAATGTCGCAAACAAGGCTGACCGCGGTCTAGCTATTCCAGTGGTGTCCAACCTACGCCCCATAGGCCGAAGCCGGCCCAAATATAAGAATCAAACGGCCTGCACGAATTTTCTGACCCTTCATCCTCAAGTGATTTTAGAAATTTCTCCCCCCTGTCATTAAATAATTTTCAAAATTTCCTCCTAACGTTCTTAAGTAATTTTCAAAAAAACGAACGATGGCGCTCTTCAGGCCTTGCACCCCTGTCACTTGCCCCGACTCTAGGGCGCTGCTACGGCTCTGAGCACAGGTTAAGAGAACATTTTTATCCGTATCCGTATCCGTGGATATGAAAGTTGTATCAACAATGATGGCGCTAGTATTTAAAATCTGGGGGAGCGTGAAATATTTGAGGGGGGTACAATTTATTTATCGTTATAAATATTAATAAAAATATGATGATTTTAAATTCTGAAAATATGATGATTTTGAATTCTGAAAAAATGAAATCAAGCCAAAAGCTGCTTTTTGACCCACTTCCATCTTCCACAGTTCGAAATATTTCCAAAATGAACCGGGCACTTAGTTTTATCATTTTTTTTTATTTTCTCCAAGCATATCTGAGGAGGCTAGCTTGGGGCCTGAACAATTTTTAGGGTTGCCCGACCAACCTTGGCGCCACAACTGCTATCAATAAGAGTTAATGTTTCGAAATATATACAGTAATACCTCGCTTAACGTTACCTCCGTTAACAATACCTCGCTATAACGTCATTTCTGGGCGACAGTAGGACTCAATTTAGAAGAAGAATCGGAACTTGCTAATGAAATCCAGAATGAACTTGTTGAAATGGCACACCAATTACATTTCAATGAAGTTGACGCTGATGATATTCAACAATTCCTATAGGATGACAACGACAATCCGCTAACAAATGAAGAATTGCAAGAACTGACAGAAGAAAATTTGGTAAGAGAAGATGCCAATTCTGACATTGATATGGAAGAGCCGCCGGTTAAAGTTTTAACAACAAAAATATTGTCCGATTGCCTGAGTCAAGTCTCATTCGGTAGATATTTTGTCCGAAAATGATCCAGATTTTTCACGAAGTTGTGCTGTAAAAAGAAATGTATTAAATTCTTTAACATATTACAGTGAGCTATTACGAGAAAAGAAGAGACAAGCAACGCAATCGAACCTTGATTCATTCTAGTCAAAAAATTAAAATGTCACAACTTGTCAGTTTATTTACGTATAACCGCTAATTTTGTAATACATACATGCATACTAATTTTATACTTTAAATTTTGTCAAGAAAAGCTGTTTTCAGTTGTTCCTATCTATTAAATTAAAAAATTAAAAATAAATGTATTAAATAATGTATTTTTTTTTAATTTAGTAACCTATCCCTATCCTTCGCGTGTTATTTCTTCCTCCGTTAACGTTGATTCGGTTAACGTAGTGTTCTTGAGGAACGCATCCCTAATGTTAAACGAGGTATTACTGTATATGACGCTTTACTGCGTTTGTAATAATATCAATTAAAACACACAAATCCAAGCACATATAAGCATTTATTACTACGTCTATTTACAATCTGTCACATATATGTCATTATGTTATGGTTGCTAACGTAACATATTACTAAGGACGTCCGAGAACTAGTTCTGGTCCTAACATATATAAAAAATTAGTTTAATATTGTCTATTTTATTTGGAACTCTAGTATTAGCAAATCTATGATGCGCAGATATATTATTCTTTGTTCTAAAACAAAATATTCACCCTGGTAGAAGTAATGACCTTGTTGGAGCTAACAAGGTAGTTTTCTAAATTAGCTTTCCTTCGCCGCAGCACTTACGAATAAAATTGACGCCTATTTGTCAACCGTGAATTCTTGAATAGGCTATTGTCATATTATAGGATTTCTCGTTAATGGATGTATTCTGGGCAGATATTTTCTACAACGGAAATAAACAATTTATCATAATATTTAGATACGTTTTATTTTGTTTTATGTTTAATAAATCTAATCAGAACGTTTAATTTGTTAATGTGAGTGAGTTTTTATTTGTTTCAACACTATAAAAGCTTTTAACACTACTGGAATAATTAGGAACGTATTTATTACTTTATAAATTTAACTGACAAAAATCGTTCTACAAAGACATGTTAAAAAGCATGGTATAAAGCTTTTTTTATGGTTTTGTAGGTATAACCTACAAAAAATCCTTATAACGTTATGCATGTGTCTCTTTGTATGGTAGAAATTGTGGCCAAACGACTGGACTTAGAAAGTTGAAATTTGACATGTTTGTACGACACTTTGACCTACATACAGGAAAACTATAGAGAGTTCAAGAAACACTAAGGGCCGGTTTCTGAAAGCTTAGTTAACTATAACCAAATTATCAGAAAATGGTTGCTCTGGTTACTTATGGGATTGTTATATTGTAAGCGAGTTTAGTCAAATGGTTAAACTCGGCTAAGCTTTCAGATACCGGACCATAGTGGTATAAATATAATCAGATATGATCAGGTATGTAATGAAAAAATAAATATATGTATTTTTTTAAGTGGGCTCTTGATGCGTGGATAAATGAACACATTTATATTTTTGAAAAATTATTTTTTTTATAATTTTCCCCAAAAATGTGTCAAAAAACTATTGTTCTTCACCCTATTTCCTAGAAGAGTTGATCTAAAAATCTGAAAAAATCCCAATAATGAACATTCGTTTTATTTTATTTATTATGTCCTTAAAAAAATAATTGTATGATATAAAAAGAAAGCTCTTAAGACGTAGATTAAGGTACGAGAAGTAGTTTTTATGGTTTTGTAGGTACGACCAAAAAACCCTTATACCGTCATTTTGTCGTCTGTCTGTCTGTCTGTCTGTCTGTCTGTCTGTCTGTCTGTCTGTCTGTCTGTCTGTCTGCCTGTCTGTCTGTCTGTATGTCTGTCTGTCTGTCTGTCTGTGTGTCTGTTCGGTAAAAATTGTAGCCAAACGGCTAAACCTAGAGAGTTGAAATTTGGCATGCTTATACAACTCTTTGACCCGCATATAGGAAAAATACAAAAACATCTAAAAAACATACCCCCCTAAAAATATAAACAAATATGTGTGTCATCGAAAACAAAAATATTTTTTTAAAATTCTGAGTAGGGTATCAAATGAAAGCCCTTAGTATGTAGATTAACGATCAAATTTTTATTTTTGCAAAATAAATTATTTTGATGCGATTTTGGCCAAAATTGTGCAAAAAAAATTTTGTCCCACTGAGTTGCCCTGTAGCCCAGATGGTTTAAACTAAAAATCTAAAAAAATTCTAAGTAATGTATATTGGTGTGAACCGAAATAGTACAACAGGAATTTTTGATCAGATTATGTTTTCGGAAAATAACGCATTTTTTGTGGTTTTTGGTTCACAAAGTACAAAAGTTATACCAATGTAAGACACTCACATGCAAGGCGTGCGATAGCGTAATGGGTTAGAGCACTGGTGTCGTAAGCTAAAATGCGCTGGAAACGAACGGTTTCGAGTTCGAGTACGGAGTGAATTTTATTTTTTGTTTTTTTTTTTTGCATTTTTATTATGTTGAAATTATTTTGTCAAAATTCTAGTTATCTTTTGACAAATGTTGTATTAAATTTTTAAGAGCGTAAATTTAATAACCACTCTTATTATATGATTAACAGACGATAAATTATTTTAATAATATCGTTCATTTTGCCGTGATTACTACAAAGTAAAATTTGTGCTACACACTCAGCATACCGCCTTCACTTTTTATATACCTGCGAAACCCTGAAATGTGTGAATATTCAAACTTCACATCAATTTTTTTTATTTAATTTTTTTTATTTTAATACGGCTTTTACCAAAAATGTGCAAAAAACACCTGTCCCACACCCTATAAGCTAGGGGGGATAATAAAAAAATTTGAAAAAAATCTTAGCAACGCAAATTAATGCGGACCGAAATAGTACAACAGGAATTTTTGATTTAGTCCTTCGAAAAATATCGTTGTCCTATTCCTTTTTCTAAATTAAGGCAGCTGTAGAAAAATGTACCTATGTACAAATCAATTTTTATTATTTATTTTTTTCTATTTGTCTTTTTTTTTCACTCATAGGATTTCTGAACTTGCCTACGATCCAGCTTTCGCGAAAAAAAGTACTGTTTTGTGCACTTGTTGCATAAATAACTGTTCTATGCGATAGACTAAAAAAATAAAAGAGGTTCTATTTTAATTTATTTTTTTTAATAACTCAAATACTTCGTCTTTTTTAATTTAAACTCCTTCGCATTTCTTATAATAAAACAGTCTAAACAATTCCCGATAACAGCTTGTATAATGATTAATTAAATAAATTAAATCAAATTATTATTTGCGAACCAGTAAATTTTTTTCTTGAACCGGCGGTTAAGAAACCTTGGTTTATAATATAATTAAATATTTATATAATAACATCGATTTATATAATCTTTGATTATGTTTAACTGTCAATTTATTTTGGAAATATGCAACCATGTTTTGATCTGTGTAATGTGGGTTGCAGACATTTCAATTTTAAATCTTTGATTATGTTTTTGTTTAAGGTTTTGTCCTTCCGTGTTTCTATATTTGGGCAGTGTAGTTCCTTCAATATGGCTGCTGGAGTTGGATAAGGTAGATAAGAGATTGATGGCGCAAGAAGAATCATTTAATATGAATATGTCCATGTCAGAAAACTTAAAGGAACTTGGCAACTTATTAGGAGTAAGTGTGATCTTTGATTTTAGTTAACTGTGTACTATGGTATCAAAATTTTTGATCAATTTTTTGTTGCTGTCTATACTGAGAGTCTATTTATAAAAAGTCAATGTTTGCAGGGAAAATTAAAACTACCTGAGATCAATGTATCAGCTGACATGTGGGTGACTTTAATCGAACAGTTTCTCATGCTTATTCTTATTATTGGAAGATGGATGCTACCAAAAGGAGAATTAACAAGAGACCAACTCAGCCAACTACTGCTTGTCTATATAGGTGTGTAAATATTATATGTATAATGTCATATTATAATTAGTGATGTGCCGGATCACATAAAAGCCAGATCCGCGAATACGGATCCAGATTATGTGCGTCTTGAACCGCGAATACGGATCTTGCATTGTAGTAGAAAAACGAAAGACCTTGAAGCGATAGTTAGACGTGTCCTGCTGTTCCTACGAACCAAAGCGTGCAAACTGAGGGTGCAAACACATAGAAAGATTGTTACCGGCGGCTATAACCACTTGCTAAAGTGCACCGACCAGCGAGAATAAAAATTGCTTTACTTTCAATAATAGCCGGACACGTAGAAAGCTTGTTGGCGCTTGAAACATACGCTGATGAGTAACTGGAATCTTTGAAACATTATTTATCAGCTTACAAAAAGCTGACAATCAATTTCAGTTTATTAATCTTTTTTATAATTATTAATAAAATTTCTTTTATGTTATGAATTACCGATATTTACAATTACTTATTAGCAGAATAAATTTTATTTTTTTGTTATGAATTTGCTTTACAACGTATAATCTACATAAATGGCATGTTTTAGCAGATATATTACTCTCCCAAGCAATTACAGGAACATTTATTATAAACCAGGCCACTTTTTGATGAAGAAAACAGGACCTGGCAATAATATTTCTACGGTCTACTAAACGGTGTCAACAAGCACCAATAACAGAATACCTAATTAAACGCCTGTTTATAATAATAATAATAATAAACCTTTATTTAACTTCAATATTTACAAGTTAAGTCAGCAAAAAAGAAAATATACATACTATATCAATTTACATTAAATTTTGAAATTTATATACATACATATATTTCATATCATGATTTAGAAATTCGTTGACAGAATAACATGGATTACTCTGGAAAATTTGTTTTAATTTAAGTTTAAACTGTTTCACTTCTAACTGTCTATATGATAAGGGAATCTTGTTGTATATGTTGAAACCTGCATTTACTCTATCAGATATTATCAGTCTGGATGTGGGTCTTGTTAAGTTGTGTTTCGAACGGATGTTGTAACTATGACAGTCTTGACGGGTCGTATGGTTACAGATAGTTTTCTTGATTTCAAGAGCTTGTAAGAAGATTAATTGTGCGTGCAACGTTAGAATTTTCATACAAAATAGGCTTGCAGGAAGCAGTCGGTGGTGCAGCAACAATTGCTCGAACAGCTTTCTTTTGCAAGCGAAATATATTTTCCGCTTGCGGTGAATTTCCCCATACGATTAAACCATATGTCATTATCAAGTGAAATAACGAATGATAAACCGTTAAGGCCAGATCTTCATTAGATATCATTCTTACTCGTCGTATTGCGTATATAGCACTATTTAGTTTCGCACTTATCTTGTAAATGTGGGTATTCCATATTAATCCCGAGTCCAAGGTTAAACCCAAGAAAACACCTGCGTCATCCTGCAAATTTCTTCTGTTCGACGTAAATGTTTTATTTGTTGGCTTCGAACCATAATTTAGCCTCCATGTTGGCTACATCAGCTGTTCTTTTCAGTGTACAAGCATCGTTGTCGTGAGTTATCAAGGTGGTATCATCAGCGTAAAAGATGCAGTCGCACGTAAGATTTCTTGGCAAATCATTTATGAAAATGATGAAAAGTATGGACCAAGAATTATACCTTGTGGGACATCACATTTAACAATCTGCGATTCACTCCATTCGGAATTGTGATCAATTATTTTCTAGGTATGAAGCCATTAGCTGATGGGCGGTACCTCTAATTCCGTAGTACTCTATTTTTTCCAAAATTAGTTCATGTGACATCCGATCGAAGGCCTTACTAAGATCGCATAGTTGAATTAAGGCATTATTCGTGGTTGTCAAGTGCAGCACAAATTTGTTTAAATAAGGCTATAAGGCATCGGTTGTACTTTTCTGGGGACGAAATCCAAATTACTGCTCCAAAAAATAAGAGTGCTTGTCAAAAAAAGATGTTAATTGTAAAGACATTACACGTTCTAAGCACCGAAAACAATCTTTCTACATGTTCATACCTAGACACACAATTTAGTTGAGTTCAAAATCACTCACTCATTGTCTTTGATTAATTTTACTCCAGTATTTTATGCTTTTACGAGAGTGTTCTAAAAACACCGGTAATTTTATTGCTCATTATTGCTAAGCGCAAATAGCCTTTGTTGCTGTGCGCCAAAAAAATTTAACTAACTAACTAACTCATTATTGCTAATGTTGATGCTCGACTAAATTGTGACTTAAGGATGTCATAAAAACATAACAGAAATGTACATTTAAAAGTTTCATTGATTAAAATTGGCTTATTCCTATTACAGGTACTGCTGCTGATATTATTGAATTCTTTGATTCATTTAAAGATGAGAAAATAAATACAAAAAAGATATTAGCTATACTCACCCTGTCAATTTGGTCCTGGAGTCTGATGCAATTTACAGTTGTATTGACTGCTACGAAGTCTAGAAAATCAAGATTAAGTACAAGTAGCACTCCAAAAGAGTAAGTAAAAAGTCATTAATACACATAGTTTGCCAAACCTTTTCTTCTATTAGATACTTGTATTAGATATCTGCAACGGGCTCGGGTTGTCTCGGGAACCGGAATGCAACTTGAATGCAAATTTGTTAAAATTTTTACTTTAACACCATATTAACGCCTTTTTTGAAAAATACTATTCTGTAAGAGCATAGTTAAAGTACGAGTTATATATATAATTTGAATACACATGCGCTATTACGTTGAGTTTTAAAGTATTTTGGCGTAAATTGAAATATTCACAATGGCAATATTTATTTACTTTAATTTATTTATTAATGTTTTATATGTATGACCAAAAAACCCTTATACCGTCATTTTGTCGTCTGTCTGTCTGTCTGTTCGATAAACTTATAGAGTTGAAATTTGGCATGCTTATACATCTCTTTGTCCTGCACATAGGAAATATGCTAAAATATCTAAAAAACATATCACCCTAAAAATATTTATAAAAACGCCCTTAGTACGTGGATTAACGATCAAAATGTTATTTATGCAAAATAATTTATTTTAACGCAAATGTGTAAATGTGTAAATTTACAATTTTAGCGCTGCCTCCTTAAAATATTAACACGAATACTCTTAGCGAATAACACTTAGGTTTGAAATGATGTTTAAAAAAAATTAACGTCAGTTCCTGACGTTAAAATTTTAACGTCTTGCTTAGAGAATAGACCCGATATTGTCATAACTCAACTTGCATGTCTTCGCTAAAAAGCTAATTGTATCGTCGTTACTCTTATTGAAGCTATATTACTTTAAATGCCTTTCTTGAAAAATGCCAAATTTTAAGTTGACACTCTTGCAGCAAATTAGCGATATGACAAAAACAACGTTTTATCTTCTGTTAATTTATCTGATACCTTTTTTTTATTTATTTATTTTACACCGGCCTATGTAATGTAAACATATTATTCTCGCCCGATTAATATCACCAACGGAGAATCGAACCACCAACCTCACAATCCATACTGTTGTCACCAGCCCAAACTGCACGATTTAATGCGCTCAGCCACTCCGTTGGCATATATGATACCTTAGTAAAATACCTTTTATACTTAAGCAATTGTAGCAAAAATCTCATTAAGTCTAATGCAAATCTTTTTTCTACTTTTCTTTTTCAGTACTCAAAGTTGCTGTTGCAATATCGACGTATGGGGAATAGTCCTCAACATCACCCTCCAAGACGCGCCGTTCTTAACATTCCGTCTTCTCATAATAATACACTACGAAATTATTTCTTATATGAATATATTCTTCACATGCAAAAATACTCTAGTTATTGTTCTACAACTTTACCGATTATATGTGGTATATAGCGAAAATAGACACAAACCAAAAAAGAAAGCTGCGGAGGATTTCGAATTGACAAATATATCGATAATATCTAATTCGAATATGAGTGTAAGACAAGGCGGACGATCTGGCAAGAAGAATGCAGTGGGTGATAAGAGTTCAGGGAATGCTAGAAGATTTGCTGAGGAATCTGGAGGATCAAGCGAGAATGATGAATTGATGGAATATGATGACAGGAAAAATAAAAAATTAAGGTAGAGCTTTTTAATTATCAATATCAGTCTTTATCAGAGGCGTGCGTCTGGGTATGCGGGGTATACGCCTTACGAATTTATCAGCGATCAGTGACAAAAGGTCCAATATGCTTGCAAGATATGCGCGCAAGATTTCATATACACACCAGTTTTACATGTGAAAGACCGGAAATCCTTCGTTTTTCTAATTTTTCTATTTCTGCTGTCATAGAATTTTACTAACTAAACGAACCTAATTACCTAGTTTTTAGGTATACAGTACTTGATTTTCCCCAAAACATTAGCCCATTAAAAATAGTGTAATAGTGTATTGTGCTATTTAATAAATATTATTATTATTATTATTATTATTACTCTAGTAAATACGATCAATTTAGGTAATTAGGTTAGGTTTAGTTATTAACCGCTTAACGCCCGATTTTTTAAATGGATTACGGTAAAAAAATTCAATTTTTAATATTCCTAAAATTTGAAGTATATACTTTTTTAAACGCATTAAAATGAATTATAATAACAAAACCGATTTATTTAATATTTTATTTATGTATATTGTATACTATGTACATATAAGATAGATTAACGTTCCTATCAAAATATAAAAAAATTTAAACTAAAGTTAGTAAAAAAATGACAAATATTAAAAATCACACTTATTTTAATTACAACAATGGCATATTTTCTAATTATTTTTTTCCGTATGATATTTTTTGAAACAAGGAGCAGGACAAAGAGCAACGTCGCACTCTTTACAGCAATATTTTGTTTCTTTTCTTAACTTTTTACCCATCTCATCTTTTTTTGTGGAACATAACACACAACGTTTATACGGGATATTATTTCCCTTTGTAGGGGGGTTGAAGTCAGGCAAATGTCTTTCCGTCAATCTTATTGGCCCAAATTTCTTTGGACGTCCGGCTTTTTTGATAAATACATTCGAATGATATTTTCGAATAATCTGTTCCACTAATTGTATTCTGAATTCTAAATTATTCATTCCACCATTTTTATTTTTTTTTTATATAAAATAAAAGAGTTGAATACTGTTAGATCTAGTAAATGCATAAAAAAAAAAATTATATATTTTTTTTTTATAAAATCAATGGGTCTATTATAACTAACGTAAATAAACATAATCTAGACTATAAGTCTGTTCGCAATCAGCGTTCGTATGTAAATAAATGAAACGCGCCCTATCCCGTCGCGAGAAAAATTCTGTAAGTATTAACACGATACGCGCGTCCTATCACGTCTCTGGGCATTTCTGCCTGTGAACGGCGCGCGTCCTATCACGTCGCTGGGCGTTAAGCGGTTAAACATCTAGGACAGCAGAATTAGGAAAACGGTAATAGATAATAAATATTTTACGAAGGGATTTCCGATCTTTCACTTGCAAGACTGGTGTATATATGAACTCTTGCGGTATGCGCTCACCAGGGGCGTATTTAAGGGGGCTAAGGGGCTGCAGCCCCCCCTAACAATTTTTAAATATGTAGTTTTCATTTACAAAAATGGAAAATTGTGATACCATTATTTTTTATATCGTATTATGATATCTAGTCAATGTTTTATAATTTAAATAGGGCTATACTCTATCTCAGAAAGACTGATAGTAATAAATCATTTTGTCAGGCAGTTACCAGTGGCGTGCACATTTTAAACACGTTTAAATTGGTTTTGTGTATTTCTATATTACTATTTATCATTTTATTAAACGCACGCCTGTGACCATATTTATCATATCATTAAACACACCCCTGTGACCATATTTTTCCTCAAAATTTTTGGGTCAAATTTTTATGATCTATTGTGTTCTATTGTTGTCTAATCCTAGTTCGTATTCCCATAAAATATGTGCGGCACACTCGGTTGTTTTTAACAATATTTCGTTTCGAACTATTCATATTTTGTCGCTTTTGTTTTGCCGCTTCTGTGTGAAAAAACAATAACTTTTTACAAATAATAAATTTTATTAATATCAGTCTTTCTGAGATAGAGTATACCATACGTTCCGGTTTGACCGGGACAGTCCCGGTTTTCAGCCCTTGTTCCCTTGTTAATCTTACAATAAATAGTTTATTATGAAAGAAATTTAATGTTTTTATCCTATTTCACAAATATCCTGAGGGAGGATATCATTCACACCTTTTTTTAAATTAACCCCCCCCCCGCACCTGACAAATTTCTGGATATGCCCCTGGCGCTCACTATAGGCCGCTAATCGATAACAGATCAACAGTCTTTGTTATTATTATAGTGTCAAGAAGAGGTGCTTGCCATTTTTTTTCAGTTTCATAGGTGGATTTAATGGTATCAAATATGGAATTAATTTCATTTAAAAAGTCATTAATAATTTATTAAAAGTATCAAAAATGATAAAAATAATTTACAAAAATCAAAAATGTTTCAAGTTATTGTATAAAAGGTAAAAAGAAAATCTTAAAAAATTGAATAAAATATAATTTAAAATTTTTTAATTTAATACAATGTAGGTATAATATATAAAAAGATTCTCCGTACGCCACTGATCTTTATCAATATTTTAATTATCAATACCATTAATGAGAAATGGAGTGACCGGAACACTTCGAGCTTGCTTCCCGAACCCATTCAATATAATAAATAGCCTATGTCTCATTTCTTGTGTAATCCTTAATATCTTCTTTAGTTATATAAGCTTATATTTATACTATCAAAAGATACCAAATTAAAAATTAATAATGTTTCAGAAAACAACCAAATACTCGAAAGGACACAGGATATTCAACAGGCAGTTCTCACACCAGTGCCAGGACTTCACGAAGCACCGACGAAAAACATCGTCATGGCCTAGCCAAACAAAAACAACCAAAAAAACCAACCTCAACAAGCAGAACAAAAAAGAAGGAACAATCAGACTCCGAACCAGATGAGAAGAAATACCGAAAACAACGAAAACGTGAACCAGAACCTTTATCCGAAGAAAGCGACGAATGTTCAGAAGTCGAAGAAACAAAAAGTATGAAAAAGAAATCAAGAAACAGTAAAGATATGGAGGAAGGAAAGAAATCTAAAAAATCTAGTCAAAAAAATAAAAGTGTAACTGAAAGTAATAGTAGTTCAGAGGAATGACGTCACCAATTAGCCATTATGGCCCTTTTTTGCTTATTCTTTGTCATTTTGATATGTTGCTTGCTGTTTATTTATTGTGGTATTAATTCTGACGGGTTGGTTATTGCCAGAAAATACCCGAAGAAGCAAGAACAAAAAGAATAAGAAAAAAGATACCAATTTAGAATTGAAAATAAAACAACAAATAACGAAAAGATAAAAATTGGTTGATAACGTTTAAAATTTAAAAAAGAATTTGAAGAGCTGTAATGATACATTCTATTTTGGAAATTGATGTTAGACAAGATTCTACCCAAGAGTGGTTTCTGGGTACTACAGTAAAAATTTACATTAAAAAACAAAATACTTAGATGCCTTAAACATATTACAGTATACTAATTCAAATTTGTCAGTATTATTACTGCTTACATGCAATATTGTCTTTAGTATAACGATACATTGCTTTACGGAAGAGATACTTTTCTGAAAATTGTCCGTAAGTTGAAATTTCGTGCATTTGATTAATTACCGACCGCCAACAAGGGAGGTATTGTGATCATACCGATTTTGATATTACGAGATTTCGATGGATCTCCCTTTCGAATTGCAGGTCCCTGCATAACGTTTTGACTATTTTTAGCATGATGTCTGTCGGTCTGTCTGTCTGTCTGTCTGTCCGTCCGTCTGTCGATGTACACGTGCAGAGCGAATTCGGCTAAAAGAATGTATAAAAAACTTCATATTTACGCTTTTGACATCAATGGAACGAGTTGATCAACTTTTGGTAAAAATCGGTTGACTAGAAATGGGTTTACTCGTGTTGATTTTAAGATTTTATATTTAACAACAGAAAAATATTGCGAAAAAATTTATTTAACAATAGTTGCTATGAAAGCAATAACTAACAATTTTTATTTGAGACATTTTCTGATAAAACGAAACATTTTTGATTTTTTTTTTTTCTAAATATCTATTTTTTCATACTTATATGTAACGTTTCCATGGTCATAATAAATAATATCTCTGTTAGAAAATATTAGGCCAAGTTATTTCTACTCTGCTGCTAGAATGTATTTTATACAAGTACTTTGTGATGGCGGTCGGTCCTGTGGTGGCCACAGCTGATTTTTTTCTAGTATAAACATGTAAAACATATGGAGAGTTCAGGGGAAAAATCGAGTCAGAGCTTAACTTATATCTAGACCAGAGTTTCCCAAACTTTTTGAACCGCGGAACACTTTTTAAGAGAAGAATTCGCCGCGGAGCACTATCATTGCTATATAGGATTTGTCCTTCGGGTGGCAAATAACCCTCCCCCGGAGATTTTTTAGCTATAATTTAGGTCCGCCGTGCCTGATAGGTCCCCCGGCTCAAGTAATATCCCCCTCGGAGAAAAACGTCTAGATTCAACACTGTTTTTGGCCCGTGATTCATATATCTTGACTTTTAGTTCTTAAGTTTTGGCCTGTAATTCCTGACATGAGTTAATTCTTGTTATAAGACAAGGAGGGTGCCCTTTGCAAAAACAGTTATTGACACTTTGTGCAACATTGGACTAGCAGTTTTCTTGCCCAGCTTTTAATATATATATATTAAATGAAGTTCTCATTCTGGGGGTCTCTTCTGTAACTTCTCGATAGTCAAATACACAGTATCATATCACCTATGCACACTGAACTGTCTCCGTAGACTGTCCTCTGTGATGTAGTTTTCTATTCTGCATTATCGAAAATAACTGGCGCCATTTTGAAAATTTGACATATTAGGCGTTTCCATTTAGTCAGTCAGATTAATCCAAGTTTTCCCGATCCGTTCGCAAGTCAGTCGGAGCGTACACATTAGCTTATTTTTAGTCAATCCGATTGATCCGCCGGAGCAATCCGAGTGTTTCCAGGCAATCCGATGATCTGGCAGGATTGCTGGGATTAATAGATTGCTGGTGTGGGGGTTAGCGCGGGTAAATTGAATCTTACAGCCAATTGGAATGTGTTGAACACATAACTTAATAAAATATACGAAAAAAGTGCTATAAATGATATTCTCATTAAATTACCGAGCTGTCTTGTCTTTTCCACTTCAAGTACATCTAAAAATTCATAAAATATATATTCTTACTCCAACATTTTAACTATAACATTTTACGTAAAAAACAACAAAAATATATATATCCATAAAAAAAAAAACACACATTTAAAATCACACTACCTACAAATATATTCAAACATATCTAAACAAGTACAAATGTCTAAAAACAATATCACTTTTGAAATAGGACACGTTCCTAAGTCTCCTTTCAAGAGCGAAACAACACTGTCAAAAGTGCACTATCAATGAATCACAGAATACCAACACGAGGTGTTGAAAATCGGAAATTTCGACAGGATGCCGTAGAAACGATCGTCGAAAATCTTACAGAATATACCCCCTGAATTTAAGCATGTGTGGGAACACAGTAACTGCATTTCATGGAACAAAGTAACCAGTATAAAACATTGTATGAGACGATCGCCAAAGAAAGACACCGTGTCTGTTATAGTGATACTGAGTTTTTGTGTGGTATTTGTAATAAATGAATTTTTAAAGCATATCATTTGTTTTTTTCCTAGTGATGTTATTTTTATTCCAAATTATATTGCTACTTCAAAAAACTGCAGTGTCTTACGGTGTGACTTTGTTAGTGCGATAATTTGTACAATTCGAAATATCTAAATTAAAAACCAATATATCATGCTGCTGATCTATGTTTTTCCATGCCAATCCGTTGGAGTTAACATGAAAAGAAATCCAAGGATATAGGCTATTCCAGCGTTTCCCAAACTTTTTTTCCGTGACCCGGTAATTTTCACACTTTTTCTTCGTGACCCACTAAAATTTTTCCGCCTATAATAGCCCATAGGGAAGCTAAAACATATGGATGCTCATACAGTTTTCATTTATTCACATAATAATTATAATAAAAAAGGATTAACCGTTACAAAAATTTGTAGAAATTAAACAAAAATTATTAATGAGAACCAATAAATTATTACTGAGAAGTGTGGTGCTGTTTATTTTTTACTAATAATTTCAGATTAGGAGAAAACGATGATAGCTTTATCCTTAGATCCGGTTCTACTTCCAATCGGTTTCGGTACTTATTTTTAAAGAAGACTAATGTTGAGAAACCTGCTTCGCACTTATAGGTCGTGACTAAAGGAATTAGAAATTTTATTGATCTTTCCGCTATAACTGGGTATTCCTGACGACAATTTATCCAAAAATCTATCGATGGTATTCTGTCGAAGGTCGCAAGTATTATTCAGTATTCCAGATTCAACGATATTTAATCGTATTCTCGTGTTTCTTGAAAAAAACAACTAGGTTTCGCGAGTTTTTATACGACCCGGCATTTCGCTTACCGCGACCCACCATTTGGGAAACCCTGGGCTATTCCAAACCTTTAAGCGGATCTAAGGGGAAATGAAATTTTCTCGTCTTGAATTTAAGTTGTCACTAGATAACTTTTTATATATTGAAGTGGGCCTTTTCCATGGAAAAAGAAAAACAAAATAATCAAAAACTTCAATCAATTGGTAAAATTTACTTGATTTAAAAATCCAAGTCCGTTAAGCCAAAGAAACCGCCTACTTATATGTAAGCAATATAAGTTCATTTTGTAAAACGTAACTACATAGATATGATAATTTTGGTGACTTTTGAGGTGTAAACGGACTTTGACGTATCCACATAAACCAATACTATAATAATATTATAAACGCATTGTAAATATACTACATAAAAAATGAACTTTCCCTGTTAGTTACGTATTACAAAATGGGACATATAATACACTATTATAGATTCATAGGACTCAGATAATAAGTTTCGAAAAGCCAATATTTTTTATAAATTCCTTATTCCTGACAAATGTGGTTAGAAACAATTACCGTGTTTTTGCAAAGGGATGCCGAAGAGGCTCAATGCGGTTTTTATTTTCTGTTTGTTAACACATTAAACATTAGTGTTTATTCCTGAGAAATGTCCCCAAAACCTTGGTGCCTTATAAGGACCAGTCGACGTTTTGAATATTTACGTAAAGGGATATACCGGACAGATTAATAAATAAAACTCTTTTAAAATATACTTTCAAAGGCATTCAAACCATGTGCGGATCCAGAGAGGCCATCCCCCTTCCCAGAGAATAAATTTATGGAAGAGATGTGAGTAGGGGTTATATATATTTATATTTTTCTGTTCAACCCCCCTATTGAAAAAATTGTTGGGTCGATCATGGTTCATCAAAAAGTAAATGGCAAAATATATTTTGAATGAATGAAAAATCGTGTATACGTATATAGAGATATATTTAAAAACATATATATTTTCTTCTAATATTTTTTTTTAGCAGACAAGTTTTTTGTGCCCCTTTTATATCTCTTGCAGAAATAATATTAATTCAAAAAACTAACACTTTTTATGGCAAGAAATCCTAACTTAATTCTTACAACGGATTTATCTGTACGCAAAAAACTGTAGGCTATAATTCAAGGTTAAAATTACAATTAATTGTTAAATAATTTAATGGAACTAAGTGAGGAGCTCATAGTTTATAATTGTATCTAATAACTTAGATTTTAGATTTTACTGTTCCAAGATACCACATTAGTATTTATATCTAAAACTTAAAAAATATTTAATACTCAAATATATAATAATACGCACATTTCTAATTTATTTTATATACTTAAAGAATAAATTTATTTATTTTTATATTTATAATAGTAAAAGTAATAAATAGTTTGGCTCTCAGGCTTAAGTGTTTAAATAATATGTGTGAAGATATATGATAATTAATCTAAGTAACAATGGCATATATTAAGGCCTTTTGCAAATTATCTTAAATAAAATACACATTCCTATTAATGTATCTCTAATGTTATCATCTGCAACTTTTACCTAATGTATTCTTAACTGTAGTCAATTAAATAACTATAAAAATGTAACATAATTAGTATTTTAGTTAGGGTTTTTATTTTCTATGGTGTCCCCTCCTATAATAGGCCTTATTTATCCTGTCTAAATATGGTACCATCAGGGGGCAGTGACGAATCTAGGTTTTCGGTGGCATGAAGCTAAAATTCATATTGAGGCCCCTGAGTACAGTGGGTTTTACACGATTCAATTTGTTGATCAATTAATTGAAAAAGTTGGACTTCAATTAATTGATGTGTGTAAAGTGTAAAATTTGATCAATTTATTTTGAAAATAGAACAAGTTCTATTTTTCGTCAATTTTTCATCAATTTTTTAGGGAATTCTAGGTATATTTTTATCTGTTAAGATATTGCCAACTGTTTAGTTGTAGCATAACCTCGAAATATATTATTTGCGTTTCGTTTTCAAATCTAACATAACCTCAAACGTTCTAATTTATCATGATCTAGGTTATTTCTTTTGTTTTTGTTCACAGCTCGTAATTTTGTGAAGATTTTTTCAATATTTTCATTTTGATAAATATGTCAACATGTTTTACAGTTGGTAATGTAAAAATTTTCAAAAAAATTGATAAATAAATTGATATGTGTAAAGTGATGTTTTTTTTCAAGGTTACCAATAAATTTTTCAATTAATTGACAAAAAAACTAGATCAATTTATTGATCAATTAATTGAACTGTGTAAAACCAACTTTACTCTATGGCATTAAAATTTTAACCTCGGTGTGGTTAATTCAGTAGGTTATTTTTGGAATATTAACTCCAGCCAAATACATAGTGTTAACTTTTAACCAGCTGTAATTTTAACCTCTAAACGTCAAATATCCAGAAAAAAATCCATTTTTAGAATTACTCATGGCAAGTCTGTTTATTTTAAACCAATTATTACTAGAACAAACTGAAGATGAAGTTAATAAGAGAAAAATTAATATAGATCAGGGACGTAGCCCTACAAAAAAAAGGTTATCGTTCCCAAATTACATTAATTTGGCGCCCTTTTGAGTCTCACGACAGCGCCCCCCTCGCAGCAGCGCATGCCTTGCATGCCCTGACTATAGAGAAAGCTATGCAAATAATGCTATAAAACTATTAGTCATTGTAATACGAGTACCAAGAATATACTTGATACTTAAGAATTCTACAATTTGTAAAAATATTTTGACCAAAATTCACATTAAAATGATTTTTTTTAAAAATTATTCTCCGTTTCTTATTTACGCTTCAAAGGCTTTCATTTGATATATACCCTACAATAATTATTTAAAAAATAATCAACAATCTAAAAAAGACTATTATATTAAAATAATAATAATAATTCATGCATAAAGAGCATCTAAATTTTTAAGATTTTCAAACCACCCCTCTAGGTTACATGTGTGGGATATTATTTTAGTATATTTTTGATTTAAAACCGCATCAAAATATAATTTTCAATACATTTTAGTTCGTTTATCAACAGCAAGAGCTTTCATTTGATACCCACATAAAAAATCGATAAATACATATTTGTTTATATTTTTTGGGCGAAATGTTTTTTCCTTCTTGTATGTGAATTAAAGAACTGTATAAGCATGCCAAAATTAAACGCTGAGTCCAGCCATTTGGCCACAATTTCTACCGAACAGACAGTCATAAAATAGTGAAGCTATAAGAACAGGGGCGTAGCCAAATTATTATTTTTTTTGGGGTTGGGATTTTTTAAATTTTCGCTTTTATAAAATAAGTACAGGTACAATATAAAAGATTTTCTTGAAATTTAACTTTGTACTAAATAATAAATGAAAAATAACTTTCTAATAGGATGTCTTGAATACTTACGAAATCATATAAAAAAGAAAAAGATGGAGAGCAGAAAAACAGACGAATAGTTAAACCAACTGATATGACAGCGCCAGGTATAGAAATCCTAGAATATTAAGGCTGTCTTTGGGAATTGTTTAAGCATTGCTAACTTCTTTATTATAAGAGATATGAAAAAGGTTAAATTATGAAAGAAGTATTTTACTAGCAAATAAAAGTATTAAATTGGAAAAACAATTAGATTTGATGTTTAATTGTTTAGTTGGCATCCACCCTGTGAGCGCCACTGGAGAGGGAATCGAAAAATTAGTACAACGTTTGGAAGTCGTAATAAATAATGCTGGAAACTATATTTTGTAATTATACATAATACGAATTTATAAAAAAAAAAAAAATATGCTCTAAAATAATGAATTTCTTTTTGGTACCCCTAATATATCATCTTCATCACAAACGCCGCGATTGAGAACTGACACGCTCGGGTACGCAGTCTGGTGGTCAAATATTGTACTTCGCGACTGTAGTACTATTTGAAATTATTACATATGTTCTGGTGTTGACTTTTTGTTAGAACGTCGATAGATACATTTTCATAAAATAAAAATGTACTGTGCTTAAATTAACCTGTTCCCTGTTAGCATATTGACAGCTGAATACTAGACAATTCAGCCATTTTGGCATGAATTACAGCGCCGCCAACGGTAATGTCACTTCTCAATAGCCCAAATTGAGTCTAAGCCTCCTGTTTCCAGGTTTCATGACCATGTTTTCAATCTATGTACGTTCAGGAGTAATATGGTCAGTATTGCCTCCAATTTTTAGCGTGCACAGAAAGGCACCTACAGTTTATAGCAGGCTGCGAACGGCTAAACAGAACCTGTAATTTGTATAAATACTTTTACACAAGTTATTTAACATAAGCACTTTGAACTCACGCCCTTCATAAGACAATACATCAAAAAGTTGTTGTTGTCTATTGGTTGGTTTCGATTTTGCCACTTTGGCGCTGTAATCTTAAAAGGGTTAATCTTTTTGGTTTATAGGTAAACCAAACAAACAATAGATATATTTCAAACAATTTAGACATTTTTTATTAAAATTCTCTGTACAAAATACCTAAGACTAGATAAATAATTTAACTTATACTGGAAGGAACTTCAACATGGAATGATTAACAATAATATATTATTATACTAAATTAACTGAAACTAACGAATTATAAAATATAATCAGTCAATTAAATTAAATGTTTTATTAGACCATTCAATAATTTCGTCCGGTACCAAACTATCAATATATTTAGAAAGATCTTTACGATCAACGTCATTTGTTAAACAATAAAGTAATAAAGAATTCTCCATTAAAGTTTTAACATCAGTCAAATCAGAATCGGTCTTTTTACTAGGGCTAGTTTTACGTTTCTTTTTAGATAAATTCAAAGGTTTAATGAGAACGTCTTTAACGTTCAAATCATTTAGGAACAAGTCTTTATCATGTTCTTCTCCATTTTCATTGTCCTTCAGTTGTTTGACTGTAGCACCATAGGCGAAGACATGATGTAACATCTCATGGCAAAGTAACCAGAGTTCCTTATCGTTTGTTTCTGATGATTTTTCGTTTTCTGTTTTGGTTTTACCTTGCTGTTCATTGAAGGCTTCTGAAATATTTCTTATGATAGAGTCGAATGGTTCTAATTTACCAGTTAGGACGTTGTATTCTGGTCGTTCATGCATACCTGATACTGGCCATTTTTTGATATGGTAAGTTGATAGTGGACTTGGAGGACAGTAGACCGCACCGCAGTTCGTTTGACGAGGAGATCTCTTATTCGGATTTGCTGCTCCAGTTTTCTGCAAAAATATATTGTAATGATGGTTTTGACTAAGAGGACTATTTCTTAAGTTAATTGAATAGCAGTATTAGAGACTTAAACGTGGAGCCTGTTTCGTAAAAATGGACAAGTGCTACAGGTGACAAGTGACAAATAATAACATGACAATTGAGGGGGCTAAAAGTAAAAGGATTTAAGTACATATTTTAAAGTTTCGAGAAAATTAGCTTCAAATTTAATTACTCTAGGTGATTTTTTTAGTTTCAATATAAGTAAGAGAGCAAATCTCTCTCCATCTTAATGGGTATCCATCAATATTGTTCTTAGGATCTTGCAGTTAAATAATTCAAGCGTACCTAAATCGTTTTACCAATAATTGAAATAGAAATTTATTTTTTCAAGTTTTTTTTTTTCAAGTTCGACAAAGGGTGTTAGTAAAGCGAATTCTGTTGTAATGGCTTACATTTAAAAAAAAACTGCACTTGAATCATTTTACTTCTAACCCCCCCCCCCAATTCCATAATTGCCAATTAGCTGTTTGAAAAAAGTTTGTAATAGTTTGTTTTTTAAACAATTTGTAAAATTATCAGGTAAATTAAACAATTTGTTATTTTTTCGTTTAATAAAAAAATTGTCAAGACCAATGAATTTTCTGACAGTTGTAAGGGATTTTCTAACAAGTTTGTCATCACAATTCTTTATAAAACCAGAAGATATTACAAATTGACAATATGTTCCAAGTTTTATGGTAAATATCTCTATCAATATTTTGATACAATAGAAAAACAGAACTTTCTGACAATTGTAAGGGATTTTCTAACAATTTTGTCATCACAATTTTTTATGAAACAAGAAGAAATTACAAATTGACAATATGTTCCTAGTTTTATGGTAAATATTGACAGAGGACTCAGTATCGAATATAAGAAAGTGATAAATCGACTTAAATTTATAACGAAAACCAATATGCAGTATATTTTTGATACGCGTGAACTTGCTCTGTCATTTTCTTCCACTTTTTAATTTCGTGAGTTAAAACTTCATTAAAGCCTCCAAATAAAATGTCTTTATTTTTTATACATAATTTTAATAAACATAATTTCCACTCATTCTGGCATTGTCGAAGTGAAGACAACAGTGGCGGCTCGTAAAAACCTTTAATGTAGGTGCTGCAACCAGACGTATAATTGAGATTTTCTTTTGGAAAAGAAAATCATTATTAAAATGGACGTAAATTTATTAACTACAGACAGTTTAAAAATAAATCATTATTAAAATATCATAAAAAATATAAAAATATTACATTTTATGATTTAATATGTATTAGTCAAATATGTAGAAGAAAATTATCTTTTTATGTGCTGCACAGAACATGCGATATCCTGCTTTATGGAATAAAGCGATATATTCTTATTTTTGCATTTGTTATATCTATCTTCTGTTTTTGAAATTCTTCAAAAATTAATTGAATTTTAAAAGAATTTGAGTTACACTTCTCTTTGCATACACACATCATAAAAAAAAAAAATGAAATATTCGAAAACTTCGCAAGCTTTTAACTGCAAACGTGTGCAGCGCTGAAAGAAGGCATACCTCCTGTATTCCACCGATACCTCCACTCAATGCCAATCACCGCGATGCAATAAGCAATTGGTGCTGCCAATGCACGCAGCACATTGTAGACTTGTAGACGCACTATTAGTTTTGCGCACGACACACAACAGTAGTAACAGTTGTTAATTGAAAATTAAGTGAATTTAGAGAGAGAGAGAGAGAGAGACTTCGAGAGAAAAAAGTGTACTGCAGCTCTTACGTACCAGTCGCCACTGCTATAGTCCGTTCAAAGGTGAGAATGCAGTATTGTTCTTATGGCAAATGGGAGCGATGTTGCCAAATGTTGTAAAAGTGTCAAATGTGTCAATTATAATAATATGAAAAACTCGTATGAATTACAGAAATCAACTCTTATAAAACTCAAAATAACACTCAACAAAAACAAATGACCATTTGTAAAATACTGCGTCTTCACAGGTCAGCGCGTTTTAGAGCTGGCAACGTCAACAAGCAAGAAAAGGATAGCGTCATTGTGTAAACCCATTAGATTATGAAAAAGAACTACTCCATATGTCCTGTACTGCATACTCACCTTTGAACAGACTATATATATATATATATATATCTGTCAAGTTCTGCACACAAATTTGATTACTTTTCTACTTTTCTTCAATATATTATTAAATGTATTAATGGAAAAATGTATTAATAGCAAAATTTATTTATAGCTATTGAAAGCCACATAGATCAGATTGAAAGAAACCTAAATGGATGGAATTAGATGGAAGAAGTTTTTGGAAAGACCAAGACCCATAAAAGGTTGTCGTGCTATTCCGATGATGAATTGTAGCCTTTAACGATACGCATAACTATAGATTATAAGTTTCTTAAACTAAACTAACGATCTGAAAGAAAATAGAAACAAGCTGTACAACAAAATTTGCAACAAATTTTTATCTATTTTATACAATATTTTTAACTGTACAAAAAAATGTTAACATTTTTTTCGACATGATTGTTTAACACATACGACATGACCTTCTATGAAAAATACTATATTTAAGGATAACGGAATGCCACTAGGTACAAATCAAAACATTTTTACCCGCAGCACCTAAATTGAGAACCGCAACATATTCAAATCGCGATAATAATAGAACACTAAGTACGATAACTAAGTAATTTTCACTATAGAACAAAACAACCACACACATATTTGTATAACGAAGCTTGAGCTCCAATTTGCCACGTAGAACGCAAATATATGTGACAAGATGGCATCTATAATGCAATTTGTTTATTTACAGTTATAGTCGGTTTCTTTAGTTTAAGCGGAAGATTTTGAAATATAATATTTTTTAAAGTTTGAATGAAGCTTTTATCATTTTGTTTAGCAAAATCCGTCTTCAATCCAAATTTAAATTCCATTTAGTTTCGCTTACACGTTTGGAATAGCCTATACCAGTGGTGCTCATAAGGACGATCGCGATCGACTGTAAGCGGAACTAGATTTTGATATATAATATTTTTTAAAGTTTGAATGAAGCTTTTATCATTTTGTTTAGCAAAATCCGTCTTTAATCCAAATTTAAATTCCATTTAGTTTCGCTTACACGTTTGGAATAGCCTATACCAGTGGTGCTCATAAGGATGATCGCGATCGACTGGTCGATCGCGTAATGATTTAAAGTCGATCGCCAGCGAGAAAGTATAAACATATAAAAAAAAAAAACAATGTGTTAAAAATATATTAAATACGGCAGAATATTAATACAGCATTAAGGCTGCGTATAACCCCCGGAGGTTACTTGTTTCTTATACAAAACTAACAATCTGAAATAAAATTAGTATCAACCTATACATCAAATTTTGCACCGAATTTGTATCTATCTAATATGATAGTTTTAATTGTAGAAACTTTTATTGTAAAAATATTATCGCTCAATAACTTAAAAATAGACATCAGCGATATTGTTCTGTAATTTTTTAAATCTATTTGTGGATTTTAAATAACTTTTATTTTTATATAGTTTTATGTAGAAATGTTCAAATAATACGTCGTTTTTTTTCGACTTGATAACTTATAGTTTAGAGCCTTCGTCGAAAAATATTATACTTAAAGATAATAGAATGCCACTTGGTACACGTATTCTTCCCGAAAAATAAATCATTTTTACCCGTAACACCAATTTTGAAAACCGCGGTAGATTCAAGAGAGCTGCAAAATTAGATTACCAAGTACAATTACTATAAGTAATTTTCACAATACAACAAAATAGCTCGAATCATATTTGTAGAATGAAGCATTAGGTACAATTTGCCGCATCGTACGCAAATATGCGTGGATTGGTTTACAAGATGGCGTCTATAATGCAATTTGCTTATTTACAACTACCTAACAGTTTTTTCTACAGTTAAAAATATCCTATTAGATAGATAAAAATTCGCTGCAAATTTTGATACATAGATTGTTATTAATTTTATTTCGGATTATTAGTTTTGTATAAGAAACTATTGAGGACTATAGGGTTGTGCGCCGCCTTAAACAAGCTTCCATGAGTTCCGGAAAATATGCGAACTAATTTCAAAAATTATTGGCGCAACGAGTTTCGAACAATCAGAATGTCCAGTACACTCTGTTCGGGTTAAGCCGAATTCAGAGCTCTTAAATCAATAGCTTATGCACTGTATCTTATGGACTATTCACTGTCACTAGAAACTTTGTCATATGGCAAGACGTGAAACCGTTCAGACCTCCAAATTTAATACGCTGTTTGTTGTGGATTGTGCATAGTTTTCTAAACTTATAGCTAGTGAGATGTTTTAATGAGACAGACATATAAACACATTGGCTATCGCATTCTATCAGTGACACCGTAGTTATCGAATGCCTTTACATAACCTAACATAATGTCATCATTAACAAATCTTGCTCAAAATTACAAAGATGGACAGTAAATATGATCAATTTAGATAACATAATTATAAGAACGATAATACATATAAAATATTTTACGAAGCTAAATAGTTTGTTTCAAAATTCACAGATGGCGGACTATTTGTAACATATTAATTTCTAATTTGCTATGAACGGTACGTGCAACGTTAAAAAGAATGCATAGAAACATAACTTACAGCTAACAAAGCACAGTCTACAACCTCTTAATTTAAAGAGCTCTGAATGCGGCTTTAGAGTAGATCGCGGTTAAGTTTTGTATTTTAAAAGTAGATCGCGTAGAAAAATTAGTGAGCACCACTGGCCTATACCATCGGTCGGCAACCTATGGCACGCGAAGCATTTTTGGGTGGCACCATTTTGGGGTGATTATTTTGTAAAATCAAAAATAAAACACACTTTTATAATTTTGACCCAGTGCTGTAATCGTAAAATCAGAAGATACATGAACTGTAAGAAGAGTATACGCCAAAGACGGGCGTATGCGATGAGCTGGAAAAAAAACATATCGGACCCATACGTTAGGTCGACCTTTTTTTTCTTAGAGGTGGCACGCGCTCAGTGTCTAATAGAATTATATGCAAAAAGTGGCACGTGAGCACATTTGGGTTGCCGACCACTGGCCTATACTATACACACCAATTTTGTTACAATTAAAAATATCCTAGAAGTAGGTAGATGAAAATTCGCTACAAATTTTGATGTATAGATTGTTACTCATTTTATTTCATATTCAGATCAATTCTGTAAAAAATTACTGTGTAGTAAAGTTACTACAAGATAAAATGTTATAAAAAGTATAATGCCTTTCATTCATGATAGTAACTGACCTTGCTCATAGAGACAAATTTAGTTACAATTATCATAGTAACAGAGTTACAGAATTGGTCTGAATGTCAGTTATTTACATTTATTTCAAAGGTAGTTTAATGACTATCAAACATTCTATACTTACTTAAATCAAAGAGTGAGCTTAGAAACAATAAATTAGATTACTAAATTAGACAATAGAGAAAATAAAAAACTTCTTACCTTATCAGCACCTGGTGAATTTCCCTTACTCAGTCTTTTCACCTTTTTAGGTTTGACATCTTTCTTAGATTCATTCATAACATTATCCAATAACTTTAAGTAGTCCTTCTCAATTTGGACTTGACGTTTTGGATTTCGTCTTGGAACTGTCACAGTTGTTTTACGTTTTCTTTTACCTTTATCATCTTCTTGAGAACTTTCTTCAGGTGAACCAGAATTTTCTGGTAATTCTGGAGTTTTAACTGGTGGTTCTAAAGATTGGTTTCTAGTTGATTCTCTTGCGTAAGCTCCAACAAAAATACAATCTTCATCATCTGATTTTTCGGTTTTTAATGCGTCTTTAGTTGTATCAATACTCAGATCTATAACACTCATTTTGGCTTCGATTCTATTCCGATTTAAGTTTTGTGGTACCGAAGTTTTATATCTTTTTGACAAGAGGTTTTCAGTTTGTTTATTTTGTAAATCCGTTGCCATATTTTCCTTGAAATAACTGTAGTCCATAAAGTTGTTTATATCCACAAACTCTGGTAACATATTGGTGTATTCTTCATGGCTGTAGAACCTTGCTGTGTAGCTCTGTTTAAAAGACAAATTGTCGTATTTCACTGGTGGCAACACTGCAGAATCACTTGCCATAGTTGTTAACGGATAAGCAATCGGGGTAATACTAGTATTTCCATCAACAATAGGATAACAAATCGTCCCCCCTTCCATATTTTGAGACTTAAGTCCATAATAATTACTTGAATAACAAGGTAAATTAGTCATTTGTGTACTTAAACTATCTGTGTTTGTTATTATTTGTTTTAATACATTTTCTGTATTTCTTTCATTTGTTCGTGTATGTTTTGTTAGGTTTATTGCTTCATAAGTGTTTTCATAGTTATTATTGTTTATAGAAAAATTTATTTTTCTTAGCAAGTTTTCTGTTGTTGGTATTAAACTTGTTCGTTTTGGTGTTGGAGGTAAGTTTTTTATTGGGGTTATAGGTGGAGAATCTTCTATATAGATTACTTCTGAATCCATTATTATGTTTCACGTATAGGACCTAATAAAAAAAAAATTAAAAAACTAAAATTTTGTTACACTAATTTTTGTTCATAGATAAAAAGTATCTAAAAAGTAATAATCAAAAATATTACGAATCAAAATCTGCGACAATGTTTTGTGTAAATTTATGTGAAATCGAAATTTTCACACATTTCAGAGTTTCGTCAGTATCTAATACGTAAAGGCGCGGAAAATTGACGATCTGCATACTCAATGTCTGAAGTAAGTTACCATTATTAGGTGCTTTCGGAATAACTGTGCAGTGTTAACTATGTGTCGTGCAAGTTTTTTGTCACGTGACCACTGTGCACACTGTGCAAGAAGGTCAAAGACGAACGCTTTGTTCAGATTTTGCAGTTATTCTTGTTATTCTAACCCTTTTTAGGGTTTTTTAGGTATGACCAAAAAACCCTTATACAGTCATTTGTCGTCTGTCTGTTCGGTAAAAATTGTAGCTAAACCTAGAGAGTTGAAATTTTGCATGCTTATACCAACTCTTTGACCCGCACATAGGAAAAATACTAAAACATCTAAAAAACATATCCCCCTAAAGATATAAAAAAAATGCGCTCATCGAAAAAAAAATAGGTTTTTTAAATTCTGAGTAGGGTATCATATGAAAGCCCTTGGTACGTGGATTAACGATCAAATTTTTATTTTTGCAAAAAAAAATATTTTGAAGCGATTTTTGCCAAAATTGTGCAAAAAAAAATTTGTCCCACACCTGTAGTCCAGATGGTTTAAACTAAAAATCTGAAAAAATTCTAAGTAATGTACATTGGTGTGAACCGGAATATTACAACAGGAATTTTTGATCAGATTATGTTTTTGGAAAAAAACGCATTTTTTGTGTTTTTTTGCTAATAATGTACACATGTTATACTTATGTAACACGCTAGATTGGGAGATGTATCCTGGTGTAATGGTTATTGCGCTGGCGTATCACTCAACTAAATTAGTTCGAACCCTGCGAGAGGAGATACAATTTTGTTTTTTTTTTGCATTTTTATTTTGTTTAAATTATTTTTTCAAAATTCTAGTTATATTTTGGCAAAGGTTGCATTTAATTTTTAAAAGCGTAAATTTAATAACCAGTGGAAAGTGTTGAAATTATAATTTAATTCTATGTTTGAATGTATACGAAATCAGAGGGCGGGGCTTATGATTTAAGCAACCAATGGAAGCCATAGGCGCAATTTTCAAAATCTTAATGAACCTTGCTATATAAAAAAAAGACTGCACATATTTAGAAACTTATGGTACATATTTAGAAAATAATGGTATTAGGAATTCGAATTAAAGTTCATAAAAAAAATATTTTGACATAAAATTTGTTTTGGCATCCCAAATAATCATCATTCAGTTACTAAATACCTGCGAAACCCTGAAATGTGTGAAAATTCACAATTCACATCAATTTCTTTGTAAACAAATAAATTATGTGTGTTTGATTACATGAAGTCTGTTTCCTGCTACTTGTTTTGTATGATAATATAAAATTAACGCATGAAGGTTTTGGGATGCTTTTAAGTAATACAAAATTGATGTGAAGTGTGAATATTCACACATTTCAGGGTTTTGCAGGTATATAATAAGTGAAGGCGGTATGCTGAGTGTGTAGGACAAATTTTACTTTGTAGTAATCACGGCAAAATGAACGATATTTTTAAAATAATTTATCGTCTGATAATCATATAATAAGACTGGTTATTAAATTTACGCTCTTAAAAATTAAATACAACATTTGTCAAAATATAACTAGAATTTTGACAAAATAATTTCAACATAATAAAAATGCAAAAATAAAATTCACTCCGTACTCGAACTCGAAACCCTTCGTTTCCAGCGCATTTTAGCTTACGACACCAGTGCTCTAACCCATTACGCTATCGCACGCCTTGCATGTGAGTGTCTTACATTGGTATAACTTTTGTACTTTGTGAACAAAAAACCACAAAAAATGCGTTATTTTCCGTTATTTTTAATCTGATCAAAAATTCCTGTTGTACTATTTCGGTTCACACCAATATACATTACTTAGAATTTTATTAGATTTTTAGTTTAAACCATCTGGGCTACAGGGTGTGGAACAAAAAATTTTTTGCACAATTTTGGCAAAAATCGCATCGAAATAATTTATTTTGCAAAAATAAAAATTTGATCGTTAATCCACGTACTAAGGGCTTTCATTTGATACCTTACTCAAAATTTAAAAAAAATATTTTTGTTTTCGATGAGCACATATTTGTTTATATTTTTAGGGTTTTTTTTACAGACAGACAGACAGACAGACAGACAGACAGACAGACAGACAGACAGACAGACAGACAGACAGACAGACAGACAGACAGACAGACAGACAGACAGACAGACAGACAGACAGACAGACAGACAGACAGACAGACAGACAGACAGACAGACAGACAGACAGACAGACAGACAGACAGACAGACGACAAAATGACGGTATAAGGGTTTTTTGGTCATACCTACAAAACCCTAAAAAGAAATCTATATTTGGAAGGAATTTGATGAGAAAGACAATTCAGAAGAATTTTCCAAACCAGAAAATATTTTAGAAAAAGTTTTTGAATATGCAGAGAGTACTGTTCCAAACATGACTACAAATCAATTTAAAGTACATTTCCGCATGTATCCAGAAAATTTGAGTCTTTTTGAGTTTATTTACATGTTCCATCATGAGGTTCATGTCTGTACTATTTATTTTGCAAATGCTGCTGGTATAAACAATGACATCCTGATTGTTTTCACTCATATTGTTTTGTAGAAATAATAACTTTACCGCGAAAAACACTATTGCATAGAGTGCCGCACGATTTGAACTTGTGACGACGGTGCAACACAAACTGCACTGCACGATATTTGCCAAACGATCTTCGTGCAACACAGAGCACACAGAAACTTTAAACCAAACGTTTCTTGTGTGAATTATGCAGAATGTGTAGATTATTAGCTTATGCCGAACGCACCTATTGTGCCGTACGTTTTGCGTCACTGCGTCACGAGTTTTTATTGGTTGAATTCCAATATCTTTGGCGCAAACATAAGTGTATCGATGCAGAAAGTTGAACACTGCTAAACTTTTTGCAGCGATTAGAAAAGGAAATTGTGTTTTAGAAATAGACTGATTTTGGTTATAGTAACGTAGATAACAATGTTTTGGAGAGCGACTTGTCAACCTATTTGAAGTTTGGTGTTTATAATTTTACAAAAAAATTGTGGTGTGGTGTATTGCATAAAATGTATAGAAATAAATGCGTTGTTTTTTGCTGACGCAGAACACACGACGCAGTAATAGAAACTTAGCTTTAGATTTTTTTTTTTTCTGTAATCACGTAAAATTAATATTGGTATTATTCTTATTGGGCGCTTCAAGAAACGCGATTGACTTTTTTCGAAAATCGCATCAATAAAGACATCGTTAAAATTATATTTAATCTATGTTTCAAGAGCTTTAATTAGATACTACACTCAAGATTTAAAAAAAAAAATATTCTTTTTTGAAACATACACAAATAAACTATATAAAAACCAAGCAAAAAACTGAAGTGTAATATGAATTAGAATAAGGAGGTCCTCATAGGACTCGAATGGTGGTTGTCTGGATCAACATATTTTTGGTACAGTTTTGATTATAATCGAGCGTCAAAATGAAAATCCGTTTCTTAATATGCATACGCTTTCAAAGCTTTCATATGATACCCCACAATCAGAGCCGTAGCAACGCTCTGGCATCGGGAAAGTGCTAGGGGCGCGAGGCCTGAAGGGCTCCGTCTTGCGGTTTTTTGTTTGGTCATCACTTGTATTCTAGAAGTGAAGACCTTGTTTTTTTGATCATCACTTGTATTTTAAAAGTGAAACCCTTTTTTTTGTCATCACTTGTTTCTTAAAAGTGAGAACGTTTTTTTTGTTAGGTCATCACTTGTATTTTCACACAGTGGCGGATCTACATACGGGATAATAGGGCTTAAGCCCTGGGCCCCCCAACCTCTTGGACAGATACCTATTATATTACTTTGGATTGGGGGGGTGAGGACCTTTTTTTTGCTCTTCACTTAGATTTGGGAGGTGAGGACCTAATTTTTTTTGCTCTTCACTTAGATTTGGAAACAAAACAAAAATATTCCTTTCAAAAACAAATTTACTAATATTTATTAAAAATCAACATAAGTGAAGAGAGCTCTGAGCCCCCAAAAAGCTAGATCCGCCAGTGTTTTCACCTGTTTATTAAAATAAAAATGATGCCCTCCTTATATAAAATGAAAAAAGATAAAAAGGGCGCTATTTTAGGTTAAATTAATTTACAAGTGTCTACTTTAAGTATTTCCCGAGGACGCTATTTTAATATTTTAAGTATTTGCCAAGGGCGCCAAACACATTGCTACGGCTCTGACCACAATATATTTAATAAATCTGATCTAAAATTCAGCATATACAGTGTGTATCAAAATAAAAGGAACACGAATTTTTCTTGAAAACTAAAACTAAAATTAAACAAAAAATATATAAAAAATAAGTTTAATTAATTAATTAATTTGTTATGTAATATAAATTATTTATTAAAATTCTTTTTTTCTGATGGTCGTAGAGAAAGTAGAGTCTGTCACTCGGTTTGAAGAGAAAATTCGATGCTCGCTCTCCGAATGTTCCACTTGCATCGACTTTTTTCATTCCAACCTTTACATAATATACTATAGGGGAAACTTCCTAAGCGCCCTGACATCTGGTGGCAATTTGCGGAAGATACGAAAGTGACATTGTTTTGTTTTGTTCAATGGAGAAATACGTCTTCTTTTGTTGTTTGTGTTTTATTTTTGTGATTCATGAAAAAAAAAACAATCAATTTTGTTGTGTGCCGCTATGTAAATTGTGAATAAGGAACTTCTTCTTAAACATTCCATAATTTACCTAAATCAAAAAAAAAAATATCAATTGAAACGATGTTTGGAGGCAGAGAGAAAGTGGATCGTAGGATTTTATGAACTCAAAAACTAAAAATGGGCAAAAAGCCAAGCCCATGCATGCATGTTTGCTCGTTGCATTTTATGGAAAGTGATTTTTTACGTCCAAGAAAAGACTGAAAAAAGTACTTATCCCACCCAAAATTTGTCTAAATCATCAGTTGATATATTAAAAGGCCCTTGTACTTTTACAGGCAGAGATATTAATTTTTACTAATATATTTACCATATTTTTGTTGTTATTATATTGACAGACAGTCAAAAAGAATTAAAAATATAATGAAAAACTAAAAATTTCCTTGAAATTTCTCTAGAAAAGTATATTATTACATATCTTGTAAATCATAGATTACCTCTAAATTAAAAAAAAAAAGCTCGGAAAACAGGGAAAATACACCTGGTGTTCATTTTCACCATGTAAACAAATACACGAGTAACAGTTTAATGTCACTTTCGAGTGTTCCAGCTTTGCCGCATATGGCGCTGCGATCTTAAAAAGTTTCCCCTATTCACTAGTTGACTTTCTCTTATAAAATAGCAATTATGGTCTAATTTAATCAACCTCGTAGCTATTATAGTTCTCGGGCCAGTAATGGTTGACAAATTAAAATTGATACCCTGTAGACCAGCGGTTCTTAACCTTTTTATACTCGGGACCCCCCCCCAACTAGCCTAAAATATTTTCTGGACCCCATAAGAAAATTTTTGAAATAATATTTTAAATGTTCTTAATAATTTATTGTTTAATAATTAAGTTTATTGTAATTTTAAAAGCAAAAATTGGTAAAAATTTAATTTTTTCTTTAAATTTCGGGAGCCCCTAAGGTCTTTTCGGGACCCCCCGATTAAGAACCGCTGCTGTAGACTGACAAACAAACAGAAACATGGATGACGGTATAGAGGTTTCTTATTTTTATTTACGAAAGCTATGAAACGTAAAATGACATTGTATAAAATAGGTTGGTTTCCACTAAAAAATACATACCAGCATGACTCGCTTTATTGTTGCACCACCACTGTTTATGTATGAGTAATACGATAATGTTTTGACTACACAACAGTGCTGGACTGAACCAAATATATCACACCAGTGGCGTACGCAGAAAAATATTTGTTTCCGACATTTTTCACAACATCGGAATTTATACTTATTGAAAAGGCGAGCAATCTTAAAATGCGGTAATTATAATTTTATTTATTTTCAAATTTTCGGGAGGGGGTGTTGCATAATCCCCCCCTCACGTACGTTGGTTAAGATTTCACTATTTCAACTAATAAATGCAAGATTAAGGTTTCAAGTAATTAAAGTCAAGTCAACAAAACCAAAATATAAAGAACTATTGTTCTAATATACAAACATATCTTTTAGGCTGAGGCTGCATAATAATGCGGTGACATCATGGCGTCAAGCTTTCAGATAATATAAAATATTTATACTGAAGTAGTTCTTTTCTGGCTATGATTGAATAAAGATGTTTAAAGTCTATGTATGAGTAAGTTGTAAGAGTAAGACCTTATTTTACGGATAACTCTCGTATATTCATAATTTATAAATCATAAATAAAAGACCAGGCTAAAATAGTTTTTAGTTGTTTTATAATTTAATATAATATTACGCATTTAATCTGAAATTTGGTATCTTGTCAAAATGGTTCGCTATACCAGTGGCGTATTCAGGGAGGGGAGCACTGGGGGCTCGTGCCCCCCCTTAAGGTCGAATAAAATGAAAATTTAACAAATTTAGAATAATAGTGCAGCAAAAAAACTTATGAATTTTACAATATATAAACTATATTTTATTGTTACTAGTATTGAAATTAATAGAAAATGCATATCCCCATGTTATTTTTAGGTTTCCGTAGGTATAATCAAGAAATCCTTTTTCAGTCACATGAGTCTGTCCGTTCGGTAGAAATTACGGCCAACCGGCTGGATTTAGAGAAATGAACACATGTACGAGAAATACGGAGACTTTCAAAATATATCCGGCGAAAAATATAATCATATATGTATTTATGGAAGAAAAAAAGTAATATTTCGTAATATTTTGACGGATACCAAAATGAAAGTTTTTGATACATGGATTAACAATCGCATTTTTTGAATCAACAAATAATGAAATCATGATCTCTTTTTGTTTTTGATATAAACACTAATATCCAACAGCAGGGGTGACAAACTCATTTGGGTCACAGTCTATTTTTCATACAAAATGATAAGCAGTGACGGAACTTCAAATATCCCGAAGGACACCTTGAAATTCTTTTATTAACAGAAAAGGGAGAACAGAGTATATTTTATATTTTTAAATATATTTTTATCCTAAATAAGGTCAAGATTTTTTTTCATTTTCAGGATTTTCCCTTCTTACAGTTCTCATTAAGTGCCCCCCCCCCTATCCAGATGAGTCCTGTATACGCCACTGAACTATACAGCTTACGGCTGAGCAAAAACGCAAGTTACAAAGACTAAAAGAAGTACTTTTCAATCCTAAGTATTATCTAGTCATATTATATAATTGTATTAATGAGATTTCCGGAAACTATTGTCCGACATTTTGAAATACCATCCTGGTCTGACCAAATAGCATGTAATACTCCTTCCTTTAGTCTTTGTATTCAGCACTATGAACAAGTGACACCAAGCGGACAGGATTTGAATTAGTGGAACGAGTAACTGTTTATTGTTTACTAGTTTCTACTTCGTGTTGTTTCTATCGCGTTTAAACTTTAATGTTGCAGTTTGTTTGTAATATTAACTTTTGATAGCAACTATTATTCCTTTTTATATTGTTTTGGGTTATAATGAGTTGTCATAACACAAACTGCTGTGTATTTGGTCTAGGAAAAGAAGTGAGAAAAACATTCACTTCCATTTTTAGGGTTTTGTAGGTATGACCAAAAAACCCTTATACCGTCATTTTGTCGTCTGTCTGTCTGTCTGTCTGTCTGTCTGTCTGTCTGTCTGTTCGGTAAAAATTGTAGCCGAACGGCTAAACCTAGAGAGTTGAAATTTGGCATGCTTATACAACTCGTTGACCCGCACATAGGAAAAATACCAAAACATCTAAAAAACATATCCCCCTAAAAATATAAACAAATATGTGCTCATCGAAAAAAAATATATATTTTTTTAATTCTGAGTAGGGTATCAAATGAAAGCCCTTGGTACGTGGATTAACGATCAAATTTTTATTTTTCCAAAATAAATTATTTTGAAGCGATTTTTGCCAATATTGTGCAAAAAAAATTTTGTCCCACACCCTGTAGCCTAGATGGTTTAAACTAAAAATCTGAAAAAATTCTAAGTAATGTACATTGGTGTGAACCGGAATAGTTCAACAGGAATTTTTGATCAGATTATGTTTTTGGAAAAAAAAGCATTTTTTGTGTTTTTTTGCTAATAATGTTGACAACTTATAGTTATATAATACGCTAAACAGTAATGTGTTTCTTGGTGCTGTGGCTAAGATACTTGCGTTCTGTCCAAGAATTCGTAATCGGACTCATGTTCGAGTCCTACGTGAGGAGACAATATTATTTTTTATTTATTTTTTGCATTTTTATATTGTTTAAATTATTTTTTCAAAATTTTAATTATATTTTGGCAATTGTTGCATTTAATTTTTAATAGCGTAAATTTAATAACCAGTGGAAATTGTTGAAATTATAATTTAATTATATATTTGAATGTACACGAAATCAAAGGGGAGGAGCTATGACTAAAAACAACCAATGGAAGCCATAGGCGCAATTTTCAAAATCTTAATGAACCTTGATATATAAAAAAAAAATACTGCACATCTTTAAAAACTTAAATAATGGTAATAGGCATTCGAATTAAAATTCATAAAAAAATATTTTGTCATAAAATTTGTTTTGGCACCCCAAATAATCATCATTCACTTACTAAATACCTGCAAAACCCTGAAATGTGTGAAAATTCACACTTCACATCAATTTTTTTCCAAATAAAAACAATTTGTGAAAATAATAAATATATTTGGTGTTCTGGAAGAGATAAATAGGTAAAACAGCATGGGAAAATGCTATAAATACAGGAAAAAGAGTGAGAGTGTGCTAAAAGCATTTAAAAGCTACAGATTACATCAATATTGTTAACTTATTAATATTTAACAAACTAGTATTTATTAAAAATAGTCAACAAATAAGAAATACTCAATTATAAAAATCCTACTCGACCATAAATAAATTTCTACCTGTGTAACTTTAATACAGGATTAGGGCATGCGGTCTCAAATATTGTACGTAGATATTCTGATACAGCTTCTTTGAAGTGTTTACTTTCGTTTATGATTAATTTTTTTAGGCAGCGAGTTTCTAACAAAGGTTACGGTTTACAGGTGCAGGTTATCTTGCAGTTTTAATTTTCCAGTGCCTTTGTGAAGTGGTGATTTTAGACTGCTTGTTTGTAAACATAACCCACATAAGTCCACAGGCTCATCATTTTTTTCCGAAATTCCGTATAATATAACACAACCGGCGTTTAACAACTCCTCTCCTTCAACAACACACTTAAAAGAAAGCGTTGCACTTAAAAAATTAAAATGATTTAGTAAAGATAGCTGTTATTCATTGTAAATCGAAGATTTAACATGTAAACAAATGAGGACAACTTTCACTTTACTCGTTTCGATCAGCTATTTCACAGCGATCACAGCGCCGCCATCGGCCATTGTTGAGTCCAATAGATACAAGAATGCCTTTCCCAGTGGCGTGGCCTACCTTTATAATCAAGGATTGCAGTATTAGTTTAATTCTTTATTGATAAAAAAAGTGATAGCAACAGCTTTCATTTGATAACCCTCTAAATTATACAGACTTTTTTTTTTTAGATAAATACTTATTTGTTTTTATTTTTTTGCGCGATATCTTTTCTTGAAGTCTCAGTATTTCTCGCATATGTGAGTCAAAAAGAGTAGTCAAATATATGTATACACGTTCGACTCATGTTACGATATAAGGATTCATGAAAACATGGGAACATGCATTTTATATTAATTTTAATCAGTGGCACAGCCAGGATTTTGTCTTGGGGAGAGCGGAAACAAATTTCGAGAGCACGCGGACCGCATACGGCCCTCAACCTCATTTTTTGTGGCCCCTGCAGCGGTAATCAAAATCACTTGAGCTTATTTAGGGGAAAGATATATTTAAAAATGTAAAATATACTCTCTTTCCCTTTTCTATTTATAAAAAAATGTCAAGAAACCCTTCGGGATATTTAAAGTTCCGTCACTGCTTATCATTTTGTATGTAAAATAGACTGCGACCCAAATCAGTTCGACACCCCTGCAGTTGGATATTGATGTTTATATCAAATAATAATTCCATTAATTGTTGATAAAAAAATGTAATTGTTAATCCATGTATCAAAAAGTTTCACTTGATTTTTTATTCGATAAATACATATTTATTTATATTTTTCGCGGGACATATTTTTGTAGTCTCAATATTTCTCTTACTTATGTTCAGTTCTCTAAATCAGCCGCTTGTCCACAATTTGTACCGAAGGAACAGATTCATGTGACGGAATAAGGATTTCTTGATTATACTTACGAAAACCTAAAAATAACATGTAAATATGCATTTTCTGTTGATTTCAACACTAATCATAATAAAATATAGCTTATTATTATTGTAAAATACATAAGTTATTTTGCTGTATGATTATGATAAATTTGTTAAATTTTCATTTCATTGGACCTTCAGAGGGGGCTTGTGCCCCCCCCCCCCCCTCCTCTGAATACGCCACTGTTGTTCAGTACAACTTATGATATCAGTCCTTTTTGTGTGTAAAACATGAGAGGATAAATCTGACGCTCGATTGACACATGTGCGCATGCTTCAAAATGATCTTGAGCGGAGGTTAAAAATATAATATTCTGATTTATTGTGGATATATTTATCATTATTACATCAATAATAAGACAATAATAATTATCAATTTATTATTTATTTATTTATTTATTTAATAGAACAGCACGTAGCTAATATGAACAATAATACAAAACAAGAAAAAACAAAAAAACAAAAGGAACAAATATCACAGTGTTGTCGATAGTCATAAAATTATTGTTAAGCAACAAATAATTCATTCTTAAATTATAATTTGCTTAAATAAATACAAAGGAGAGAAAATGAATGAAATTACGCGTGTGTGTGTGTGTGTTACTACTCACACAGTTAAGACAAAAAAAAGTTACTTCTGTATTTTTTCAATAATATTATCTTCCTCTTGCGTTGTCGGTTTTTTAAAATATTGGACTTCTTAATTTTTTTCCTGGTACTAAATATAGAAATTTGTTTATTAATTTTTTTATTACTTGGTTCAAATTTTGTCGTATCTAGTTGGTGTTTCAGTTTTTTATTTTCTTTGTTAATTTCTAAACATTTTCTATAAGTATAAGCCCAAAGATTGGGCTTCTCATAATAATTTGTGAAAAAATATTCACCAAATATTTTCATGTCATTGTCCGAAAGTAAAAAACTATTGCTTTTGGTAACATTTCTATAAATTTTGATTCTTCAAGGGTTATTTCTAAAGTTTTTAAAGTTTGGTGCCCATCACTGCACACCAGGCATTGTAAAACACTTCATTTATATCGGATATAGAAAATTGCAATTTATTAAACCGATTTTTTTTGAAAATTTTACGAAAAAAAAAAATCATAAACAGTAGTGTCCTGCCTGTTTGTAAACATACATGATGCAGGAAACCCCTAGCCATATTCGTCGATTACCATTAAAGTTTATCTTAGGAATACTTTTTAAATGGACATTTAAATTATATTGTTTTGAAAATATTTTATTGCAAATTAATCACATCACAGACATTTTCAATTTATTTAAAAATGTGTGCGCTGCATATAAGTACATGTAAACACAACAGTGGTTTCCTCGTTTCATCCTCGTTTCCCGCTACACTGGAACGCATGCGTATATGTGTCAATCGAGCGTCAGATTTATCCTCTCATGTGTAAAACATCATAATTTCAAAAATACCTAAATAATAAATTGATGTTCACATTTATCTACAAAATAAAACCAAATACCGATTTTAAGGGCGCGATTGTCTCCAAAACTACTCTCTTTATTATATTTCTACTATTTCTACTCTATTTCACGTTTGAGGTGTCATTTTAAAATTACGTTCTGAAGGTTATACCGAAGTCAGATTTCCACTTTTATCTGAATCGAGTAATTAGTTGTTTAAAACAGTTTTATCATTTGACTGGGCGAATATTGTAGTCGATGTGTCAGGGGGGGGGGGAGGAGGATCAACGCTCCCCTTCATATAATTCGTTGGAACATATTTGGAAAGTGATGTATTTTCACTTGAAAATAATTATGTCACTTTATCAAGAGTTGGCAATCTTAAAAAAAAATATTTATACAAAAATAAAAATGCCAATATTGGTTACAATGAAGTAATTGAAAAATTAACTACTGTTGTGGTTAACAAATTTTATCTTCAACTCTCCGAGCAGCGCCGTGTAATCTGCTGGTCCTGGGAGGGGCCCAGGCCCGTCGGCCCCCGCCTTGGCTGCGCCAATGATTTTAATACTGATCATAATAAAAGATAGCTTATCTTTGTAAAATGCATAAAATGCACAACGGTACAATTATTTTAAATTTATTAAATTTTTAATTTTATCATTGGGCTTTAAGAGAATGGCACGGTCTCCAGTGCCCCCTCCTCCCGAATACGTCACTGATATATCCATGTTACTTATCTTTATGTTTGACTTGCAAATAAAAACTAAAATACGACAGTTTTTAATCTTATCAGTAGATAAATAATTCCGATTCAATATTAAGGAAATCAAATTATACTATATATAAATTATCAAATTATACTTCCTTAAGGCTCATTTACATTCAGATACAAGTATGAGGACTTTTATGAGATACAAGTATGATCATACTAGTAACCTACACATGTCAATATACAAGTCTAAAATCATGACATTTTTGTGCTCTGTTTACATCTTCATACACGCATACACTCGCAAAAAATGTCTAGTGATGACGAGGAGAGTTTTTTGTATTTAAGTACATGTGCATTACTTCTGTCAAAATCACGAAAATAAAGCGTAGATGATGGAAGCGATATTTTTTATCTGGACGAGAAACCCATAGAGCCTACTCAATGTTGATTAATGAACTGACTTTAGAAGATGGTTCATGCTTCAGAAATTATGTGAGAATGAGTGACGCTGATTTTGAAAGAATATTTACGTTGGTGGTTCCATTAATTACTAAAAGTGATACAAGATTTCGAGAAGCTATATCACCTGCAGATCAACTGGCTGTTACATTGCGGTTCTTGGCAACTGGTGACTAATTTGCATCACTGATGTACGCACCTAGGATTTCTACTTTAGATAGCTCTCGACTATACTGACTTTTATGTTGTGCCATTTAGTGTATACGTCTTTAGCCATGCAACTTAACTTCTCAGAAATGTTATCATAAATATCTTTTGTTTTGTTAAAATCTTTATACTCCTTCGACTTTACATCCCAGATATTACTGGCTATGATTTTCTCAATTATTAACAGAGTTTTATCCTTATTCCACAAAGACATATTTAAATTGTAAAAAAAAAAAAACTATTGAAAATAATCAAATGTGAGATATCTTTTAAAACATAACCTAACTTTCCACCAGGTTGTCAGCTCATACAAGTCAAGTATATGGAAAAGTCTGCTCATACAGAAAGTATGAGCAAATGTCAATGGATTTGACAAATTATACAAATTGTATGATCTCATGTATGAGGTGATGTATCGCGACAAGTCAATTTGACTCTCATACAAGTCCTCATACTTGTATCTAAATGTAAATGAGCCTTTATCCCTATAATACTGGGCGCCCACAGAAAGTGACAATTGGGCACTTGCCCCCCCCCCTGGATTCTTCACCTTTAAGCGTTTTATTGCAAACCCTTATGCTTTTTTGTTCTCAAATATTTTTATTTTTACATTTGTCTATTTTATATTATAACTGTATTTATTATGTCTATTTTATATTTGCTATAAACAAAAGGAGCAGTCAGAATTTCGAGATTTTTAAATGCAGTTCTACATGAGTCTCTATTTCTTAAGTTAGCTAAAATTCGAATAGCCCGTTTTTGAATCACAAAAACTCTCTGAAGCTCGGATGATTTTCCCCAGTGCATTATGCCGTATTTAAGAAGCGAATGAAAATTAGCGAAATAACCAATTTGCTGCACTTGGAAGACATTATTCTAATTCCGTACAGAGCCCTGTTTAGCTTTTTGCACAATTAATGAATTGTGTATGTTCAGTCCAAGTGAGATTTGAATTAATGTGTGGACCTAAAATTTTAGTGGTGCTGTTTTCTGGTAATATTTCGATGGGCTGAAAGTTTATATTAGATCTAGAGGTTTTGAAAATTACTGCTGCTGATCTTGAACTGTTGACTACTAGATTATTTTTCTCAGCTCACTCGAGAAGGGTTTTGTGCAACAATTCTATATGCCAATTAGGATTGTCGGTTTTCTTTATTCTAATTAAGTAATTGTTGTCGTCCGCATATGACATCAATTCTACTTCAAATGAGAGGTTGGCTAAACATCTAGGAAGATCGCTGACATACAGGTTAAATAATGTAGGTCCTGTAATAGAGCCTTGTGGAACACCAGTATTCGATGCGCTGATCTCTGATATAACGGTATCGGTTTGATCTGTCTGAATTTTAACTGCCTGTGTTCTATTGCTTAGATATGACTTAAACCAGGCCAGAGCATGTCCTCTAATTCCATATCTTTCTAGTTTGGCTAGAAGAGTTTGGTGTGCAACATAGTCAAATGCCTTGGACAGATCAATAAATACTCCTATTGCAACATCCTTAGCATCGATAATTTTACAAATATGGTCCAGAAAGTCAAACAGGGCAGTATCAACGCTTTTCTGCTTTGTGAAACCATGTTGTGTGATTGATAATAGCTTATGTTTATGAAAAAATTTAAGCAATTTATCATTTGCAATTATTTCAAATATTTTCGAGAAGGGTGATAACAAACAATTGGGCCGATAATTTGATAAAATATTCTTATCACCTTTTTTAAAAATGGGTTTTATCACTGCGTGCTTTAGAGCTGTCTGGAAGATCGATTTTTCGAAGGAAGTATTAATTATATGAGTAAGAGGTCGACAAATGATCTCTTTGCAGACCTTCACAATATAGCTAGGTATTCCATCATTTCCCACCGAATAACTGGACTTAAGTTTATTAATAGCTTCAATGGTATCTATGTAACAAATAGGAGAATAATAAAAGGTTTTGTCATGACAAGGTATGCACGAATTTATATAATCATAGTCTATATGATTTTCAGTATCTGGAATTGTACTATTAGAAGTATTTGAAAAGTAAGTATTGAAGTTGTTTTCTATGGTTTGGTATCTAATTTCATTGCCTAAATCATCGGTCATTTGTATTTGATTTGATTTGTTCTTATTTATAGTGGAATTAATAATTTTCCACATGCTTTTACTTTTAAGGTAAATTTAATTTAATTTACTTTATAAGAAACTGATAACCTCTGGGGGTTATACGCAGCCTTAAAGCTGATTAGCCAGATATACAGACACTGCAGCAATCGCTGACTGTTTTGACTATTCTGTGTCGCCATCTGCTGCACTCGGACTATCAACTGTCAACCGGTAGTGTGAGTCAGATAGTAGCACGGTGACGATTGACGGTCGATGGACGTTGTTAATGTTTTAGGAAATAAAAGCAAAATTTAATATAATATACTGTATTTCCGATTTTTTTTTTTTTCAGTCTCAGGGTTTACCTAAACTGAAATATGGTCACCCTGGTCGGGAGTCGGTTAATAGACTTTACGATTTACGAGTGAAAGGAGTCGGGAGTCGGAGTCAAAGTCGGGAATCGGAAACGGTTTTCGAAAATACCGACAAGGGAGTCGCGAGTCGTTTTTTTTTTCTGCCGGTTCCCCATTCCATTTAACACCCAAAGTTAAAATTATTTGGTTTAACGTCCTTGTACTTTAAGTTCCTAGATAAAGAAAGTAACGCAAACCATTGTTTTGAAATTTGTGTTTGATTGGGAATACTGGTACCCCTGTTCGACAACAAATTTTGTTAATTTAGGTTGGCGAATCTAAACACTCTGTTGCTACATAAAAAGGTTAGAATTCTTTCTTCTGTCAAATCAAATCAAAATACTATTATTATTCATTTCTTAGCCTCGTGCGGAACTAGATACAGTGACAGTTATTATAAATATAAGTTAGAAACTCTGAACATTTTAATCTCAAAGTAAATTCGTGCATAGAATATAAAGCTACGGCATGCTACACCAATAAATATAGGGTGTAACGAATTCATGTTTTACCATACTCGCAGTTTAATATGCATGTAAACAAGATAATTGAAATTATAATAATTTTGCTTGGAATTTTACTTGTTTAACCAAATCTTGATAATTTATTTAATACTGGATTTAGACCAATAGTGCCCTTATGATTTATTAAAGAAAAACATATTTGTATGCGATTGATAAAAAAATAAATAAATAAAAAAAAATACTCCATTAATTTTTTTCGTTTTTAGGGTTTTGTAGGTATGACAAAAAAATCCTTATACCGTCATTTTGTCGTCTGTCTGTCTGTTTGGTAAAAATTGTAGCCAAACGGCTAAATCTAGAGAGTTGAAATTTGGCATGCTTATACAACTCTTTAACCCGCACATAGGAAAAATACCAAAACATCTAAAAAACATATTCCCCTAAAAATATAAACAAATATGGGCTCAACGAAAAAAAAAATATATATATTTTTTTTAAATTCTGAGTAGCGTATCAAATGAAAGCCCTTGGTACGTGAATTAATGATCAAAATTTTATTTTTGCAAAATAAATTATTCTGAAGCGATTTTTGCCAAAATTGTGCAAAAAAAATTTGTCCCACACCCTGTAGCCCAGATGGTTTTAAAAAAATCTGAAAAAATTCTAAGTAATGTACATTGGTGTGAACCAGAATAGTACAACAGGAATTTTTGATCAGATTTTGTTTTCGGAAAATAACGCAATTTTTGTGTTTTTAACTAAAATATGTTGAATATTTAATTCACTATGTAACACAGTAAATAAGTAGCGCCCGTAGCGTAGCTCGTAGCGTCGTTACTTCGTAATTTGCAAACTACAGTTCAATTCCTGTCAATTTTATTTTTTGTTTTTTTTTTGCATTTTTATTTTGTCAAAATTCTGGTAATATTTTGGTAAATGTTGCATTTAATTTTTAAAAGCGTAAATTTAAGAACCAGTGGGAAGTGTTGAAATTATAATTTAATTCTATTTTTGAATGTATACGAAATCAGAGGGGCGGAGCTTATGATTTAAGCAACCAATGGAAGCCATAGGCGCAATTTTCAAAATCTTAATTAACCTTGCTATATATTGTCAACTGACAATAACTGAAGCGCCTCTAGTGAGATTTTGAGAAACTGACGGTTGTAGGATAGTCGAGTTTGTGACAAGCATGGGAATATGTTCTTAGAAGTGGAAAGACAGTTAAAGACCATTTTAGAGTGTGTTCCCGTGTGTTTCAATAAATATTACATGAAGATACCATTGAACCTGTCAAAAATATCCTACCAAAATCAGCCATGATGCGAATGCAGTAGCGCCTCTATTGGTAGTGTCAGATGCCAATAAAAAAAACTACTGCACATATTTAGAAACTTAAATAATGGTATTGGGCATTCGACTTAAAATTCATAAAAAAATATTTTGACATAAAATTTGTTTTGGCATCCCAAATAATCATCATTCACTTACTAAATACCTGCGAAACCCTGAAATGTGTGAAAAATCACACTTCACATCAATTTTTTTGATGTTTAACACAATGAGTGCCAAAGCAGACACCGGTGTCTGTTCGTGATTTTCTTTCCCAAGCTTCGGCAGACACCGATGTTTGTTTTAAAATCTACCAATAGTGCTGCATGGATACACTGGTGCGTAATTCAAGATATACAGTATCTGCTTGGACCTATCCGCATATACCCCTATATTGGGCAAAAGTAAACGTGGACCGTATTAGTTTTTTACTTTTGTCTGTTTCGTATCTGCTGTGGCCTACAGGTAACATATTTTGTTCTCATTATATGACAGGGCCAAAGCAGACACACTATTAATGTTCCTTTTAGAACTAAATACATAAATGATGCAGGGATTTCACATATCTCATCATTTTATTGTTTTATAGAAAAATACATATCCAAAATATGAACACTGGACATATATAAATATCTTATAAAATTTCAGGGATAAAAAACTGTAAAAGTTTATTTTTTTATTAAAAAACAATAGAAAAATACACTGAAGGTAACAAATACATTACTTCTGCACTACTTCCGGTAATTACGGGGAAAATTACATGCTATTATAGACATGTTTAGACGTGTCTGCTAGCAATACTGTGTCTGCTAATAGTGTCTATCATGGCCCCCGATATCTAATGATGCCTGAAATTTGTGTACGATTTGGGCTGAGGAAGCAAGGTTTTGTCGCAGGACCACAGCAGACAGAGGTGTCTGTTTTATTTTTTTCAAATTATCCATCTCAAATAAAGAAAAAAAAGAAAATTAAAAAAGTATTGACGTATGTAACTTGCGCATTACACAATATGAATCAATACTCTATCTCAGAAAAGCTGATGGTAATAAATCTTTTTGTCAGGCAGTTACCAGTGGCTTGCATATTTTAAACACGTTTAAATTGGTTTTGTGTATTTCTATATTACTATTTATCATTTTATTAAACGCACGCCTGTGACCATATTTATCATATCATTAAACGCACCCCTGTGACCATATTTTTCCTCAAAATTTTAGGGTAACATTTTTATGATCTATTGTGTTTAACCCTAGTTCGTATTCCCATATAATATGTGCGGCACACTCGGTTGTTTTTAAAAATATTTCGTATCGAACTATTCATATTTTGTGGGCCGTTTCTGTGTGAAAAAACAATAACTATTTACAAATAATAAATTTTATTACTATCAGTCTTTCTGAGATAGAGTATAGTCACGGGACTGTGATGAAAATATAAAAATTTAATCTGGCGCTCAATGTATTAATTGTTTTTCCAATTTAATATATATATTTTTTAAATTTATTTATTTTACATCGGCCTATTTCTGCAACGAGGCTAATCGCCGATGTCAGGAAGCGAGCTCCTACACCTGGAGGAGGGGTGAATGATTGTGAAAATGGGTGTAATGTAAACATATTATTCTCGCCCGAATAATATCATCAACGAAGGAGGCTCGAACCACCGACCGCCCAGGCCAGACTGTATATTCCATCAGTCTAAACCGTACGACTCAGTGCGCTCGGCCACTCCGTTGGCCAATTTAATATTCTTATATCTTAATACAGAGTAAAATACTTGATCTTTCCTAATTTAACGTCCTTCGTATCTCTTATAATTAAGAAGTTAGCAATGTTTAAATAGTTTCCAAAAACCCTGTATATATATATATATATATATATATATATAGATGCATAAAACTAATATATATGCGAAACGTCCCAATGAATTAAACTAATTTATTAATTTTCCTACCTAATTGACGATTAAAGAAGAAACACAATTATTATATATATATATATATATATATATATATATATATAAAAATTTTAAATACATTAGTTTTACAATTTTATGTTGTTATGTTTCACTAAGTTTCAATATTTTACTATATGCGGGTCAAATAATTGTATATGCACGCCAGATTTCAACTATGTTTAGCCATTTGGCCAATATATTTACCTAGAGACCTTGTTGTATTTATGAAATGTTAAAAGTGAATCATATGTACATACATATATTCATGGGCTCCCGCAGAATTTGTTTTAAGGGGAGCGGCAAAATACGATGGCCTATTTTTGAATATATTTAGTAATTTACTGAATAAACTTTCATAAATACAGAACACTATTTAAACAGAAATTGAAGGCGTCTGCGAACATTGGCAAATTGGCATTAATGACTTTTTCTATATAATCTGCTCTATTATTAGTATTTTTTTCCCTACATACTCAAACCGGATAAATGAACATCCGTTATAGTTGATCTCAAAATTGAAATAATAGTGTTTATAGGTCCAGGCCAGACCCGATTTGACTGCACACTTTGTTTATGTAGTTAGCTGTCATCAGTTATCGGTATTTGGGCCCCTTTGTGGCGTTTCTATTGGCAGCTTCTGCGTGGAAAATGAAGTACGTCACGTAAACATCTGATAATATTTTTTAAGATATTTATAATATTACATAAAAACTAAAGCACAATTTTTATCTACGTGCAGTTTTTTATCTGTCATTGAGCCCGTTTCGTTATCGTTTTTCGGGGCGGGGCGGTAATATTGTCTTCCCGGGTCCGGAATTTTTGTTTTTCCGGGCCCGGGCGTTATCTTGACGCCCCAGCTTACCCTTTCCGAGGCCTAAGGTACTCCAGTGTTGCGAGGCCCCTTAATGCAAACTTTAAACAAGTAAATACACATGAACTAACATTTGTTTAACATTTGAGAACAAATATAAAAGACAATAAAAATATTTATAATATAATTAACCAACATAAACATAAATAAATTTGAGGACAAAAAAGCATAAGGGTTTAGAATAAAAAACTTAAAAGTGTATATTCCAGGGAGGGGCAAATGCCACCTTGCCCCTAACTGCGGGCGCCCATGTTTGTACTTATATATATTTGAGACAACTAGTTAAAAAATGACGTCACCATTTTGTTAATACATGTCAAATCTTACCTACCCCCACCCCTTCAAATATACCATAATTAATAAAGAATTAAGATTTATTTCCATATTTACATAGGTTTACAAATATTGCGCAGTATTATCATATTTTTTCATTTGTTTGTTTGAAACGTTTCTTTTGTTTTAATAAAAATATAAAAAACAAACGAAATAGATTCACAAATTGGAACAAAATTGTAATAAAATGATATAATGGCTATATATTTTTAACAAATTAAAGGTTATGTACATATAAACAAAAATATATATTTAACATAACATCCACTGCTCCCAAACTTGACAAATAAAATGCTTGCACCTTCTCTGGTCGAATTGGAGTATCTCCTTTCAGTTAAATTTGCAATAAAAACACTTTTATAAGAACATACTCATCATTTAGATGAAAAATATGTTTTAGAATCAAAAACTATTATAATTCTTATTATCTACATATTTTTCTATGCTTTTTATACTTTAATTAAATATACGTTTAAAATTTACGTAAAATAAAAGATATAGGTTATGTTATCAGTTATTTTTAATTGTCAAGGTATTTTCTTAAATGCGATAAGTAAATATTCCTATAGTTAAACTCACCCAAATTTTAAATTCTTGTTACTGAAATAACAAGATGAACTAATTTTCCCGGTACGTTCTTCTCGCCTACTTAATCACAACTCACGTTTATACTGATAATACCTATAAATACGATTATTAATAACGTTGACGTTTCTGAAACAACTGATTGTAAAACACAAGTCAAAGATAACTTGATCGTTTATTAATATGTCTTATTGTTAGGTTTTATTGTTAATGTAATGTTTTATTGTTTAAATTATATATTTTATTATTTTATTCTAGTTACTGTTAGAAATTGTAGCAAGAATGAATTTGAGCTGCTTGCAATGTTGAATGTCATTAAGGGAAAATTCTTGTTGAAACTAGTCAACTAACAAGCTTGTAACTGGCAATGATAAAACTTAACAGTACCTGTTGCTTTTGCGTTGTATGTTTTAATAAAACACATTTTGATTATTACAAATTATTTTTTGACACAATTGTTTATGGTTTAAATATGGCTTAAATCTTATTAATTTATTTTCAGTGTGTTAAATACAGTTGCTGATTTAACTAGTCATAATTTTTAAACTGATTTGCTTGCTGATAGTTGTGATACTCAAATAACGATAAGGATATTACCAAATATAACTTAGAATAACTTTAGAAATTTCTTAAAGGTATCTACCAATTGAGAAGTGACACGCTCGGATACGCAGTCTGGTGGTCCAATATTGTACTACGCGACTGTAGTACTGTTTGAAATTATTACATATGTTCTGGTGTTGATTTTTTGTTAGAACGTCGATAGATACATTTTCATAAAATAAAAATGTACTGTGCTTAAATTAACCTGTTCTCTGTTAGCATATTGACAGCTGAATACTAGACAATTCAGCCATTTTGCCATGAATTACAGCGCCGCCAACGGTAATGTCACTTCTCAATACAGTTCAGATCATGTATCTAGAATGTATCTACCAAATACATTAACTCTTGTTCACTGATTCGCTTTTACTCATCTATTACTTCCGTTTAGAAGGTTTATCAAGCATTATTTTGTTAGCTTGGTAATATTTTTAGTTGGTATAAACCCTGGTCTAATGAATTAAACAATAATAATACTTATTTAATGTTTTATGTCGATATTGCCAACACAACCTTAAAAATATATATTGTAAAGTATGAATTTTAACATATTTTAGGACTTTGTAGGTATTTAATAGAGAAGAGGTCTACATAAGAACCGAATGCTGCACGTGTTGGACTTATCCATCATAATATGATCATAAATACGTCATAACCATTTTTTACTTACCTCATCAAATAGTCCAGTTTACAGTAATATGTAGAAGGTGTCCATGGGTCCACCAACAGTGACCTATACGAAGGCGTGTGATGGCGGCTTCCTCCCTGCGGTTAATCCTGCAGGAAGAACCCCATGGTTTAACATCTCCCTTAATTTGTCTCAACTTAACATCCTGTATGCTGCTACACTCATGCTGCCACCTGGCTAGAACCAGATGTTTCAGATGACACTTTGCGTCATCTGGGAATGTAAAATTCATATCAATCATAGATCTCTAGGCGGCTTTGCAGCAACATCTGCCGGTTCATTGCCTTTAATACCAACATGTCCCGGTATCCAAAACAGCTTTACTCTCACATTCTGAGCATTCAGATTGTGGAGTAGCAACAGGATTTTTAGTACAAGAGGATGCACTGGATCTGGTTCTTGGATACTGTTCAGAGCGCTTAGCGAGTCCGTCAAAATAACACTTGACCGACTTTGCTCTGACGAAACAAAACATAGGGCCTTGAAAATAGCGTACAGCTCAGCAGTGTACACACTTGTTATGGAATGCAGACGGTACTGAAACTGTTGACGTGGGTTCAGCACAACGAATGCACACCCAACCCTGGTTCCGGATTTTGATCCGTCAGTAAAAATTACAGTATCCTCGAATCTAGGGACTAGTGTTCTTTGTAACTCATGTTGGTATTCGATCGACGTTAGATAGAAAACATATTTCTGGACCAAGTAATATTGATGTGATAAAATTAAAAAAAATTCAGTAATGTTTATAATAGCGATATGCCAAATAAGGCGAAACATATTCGATATTTCCAAACAGACGGCAAATCCTGTGCGGATATTTTTGCGGATGCTGATATTATATTTACAAAGGCTGCGGATGCGGATACAGAAAAACGTATCCGCGCAGGGCTCTAGATATAAGCAGAAAAATTCTGTAAAAAATTACTGTGTAGTAACGTTACTACAAGATAAAATATTATAAAAAGTATAATGACTTTTATTCATGATAGTAACTGACCTTGCTCACAATGACATTTTTAGTTACTAAACAGATCAATTCTGTAAAAATTTACTGTGTAGTAACGTTACTACAAGATATGCAGATCAATTCTGTAAAAAGTTATTATGTAATAACGTTACTATAGTCGGATTGATGATAAGTGACTGTTCGTTGCTACAAGTATCGATATTCAATACTATATGCTTTCTTTGTTTATATCATTATAATTATTTGCATACCCATAGTAACGTATAGTGGACCCAAGTTAACAACTAACCTTCAAAATTATTTGAATAAAAAACAAAGCATTAGAAAGAAACGGCATGATTCGTAGATATCTTTACTAATAAGAGAGCGAAAATAAATGTACAGCAGTATTCAAACAAACAAAATTATTAATTTTACGGTAATAATCATAAATAAGGAAAAATTTATACTCATACGTAAATTTTGGATTATAATTTGTTGTTTATTCCAGCAGATTTAAAATTAAAGTTTGTGAATTTAATAACTGGCTGCAAACCATATTTTAATTAATATTTATTACCAGACACTGACAGTTAAGACAAATAACAAAAAACATTTTTAAAATCGCTGAAAAATGTTAACTAGATTATTATATGAATGCACTACTTGATACATACATGTAACAGTCACCTATCAGCAATCCGACTATACAAGATAAAATATTATAAAAAATATAATGACATTCATTCATGGTAGTAACTGACCTTGCTCATAGTGACATATTTAGTTACTATTATCATAGTAACTGAGTTACAGAATTGGTCTGAAAATATTATAAAAAGTATAATGACTTTCATTCATGATAGTAACTGACCTTGCTCATAGTGACAGATTTAGTTCCCATGATCATAGTAACTGAGTTACAGAATTGGTCTGAAGGAGTCTCAAGGGTGAGAAGGTTGATGACCATATTGAAGCATACTGAATATAGCCAACATTACATACAACGTTAAATAAAATACTATTATTTCTTTTGATAAAATTTTCAAGTATCGGCGATAAAAATGTCATTTACCATATAACCACAATTTTGGCGATTTTCTGGGTTCATTACATTTTTCTGTTTGTAGTGGGGGGGGGGTCATTTTAAAGCCAGCTACAAATTATCAACCATCTTAACACACTAATCATAAAGGAGAGTTCAGAATCGGAATTCCTTCAATCATAGTTTGGTTGAGTTATGGTTCTGCTACACCAAGGTGTAGCAGAACCATAAGTCCCGAGACAAGTCCCGAGAAGCAACCGGACTACCCTATTGATATCTGACCGAAGTCAACTGCTTATTTCTGGCTGAGTTGAGGTTCTAGCCATACCTACGCCCGACAAGCTACGGACCACCCTCTTAACACACTAATCATTATATCATTAAAAATTTGATCTGAGTGATTTAAAGATGAATGAGTTTTTCACCAGCTAACAAAATCATTTTTAAATAATTATTAGTTAGTGTCTAATATTGAGGTAAATTAGGAATGAGAGGTATTATGTTAATTATTCCTTGTTAATTATAAAAACCATTAAGGGCCAGACATTTAAACATTTAGTAATTACTAGTGAACGGACAAAATAAGTCTTTCTAAGAAATATTTTAAAAACATTTATATCAAGCGAATATAACTGTTGTGAATATAATTGTGGTACAATTGTCCAAACAAGTAAAGACAGTTGTCTTTACTAATTGGTGGAACCTACGCAGAGATAATTTTTTAATGAGATAAATTTCATAACATTAATTTAGCGCCAATTATCGTTGGCGCTGGAATGTAATTTATTTATTATTTTTAGGGTTTTGAAGGTATGACCACCAAACAACGCTTATAAAGTTAATCAAGTGTCTGTCTGTCTGTACGGTAGAAATTGTAGCCAAACGGCTTAACATAGAAAGTTGAAATTTGGTATGCTTATACAACTCTTTGACCCACATATGGGAAAAAACATCCCCAGGTAAATATAAACAAATATGTAATCAAATTTGTGAGTGGGGTATCAAATAAAACCTCTTAATGCTTAGATAGACAAGCAAATTTTTCTTTTTGAAATTTTTTTATCACGGGTTTCTGCCATAAATATGTAAAAAAAAATTGTCCCCTACCCTCTCCTCCAGAGGGGTTGATCTAAAAATCTGAAAGAATCTCCATAATATACATACAGTAGAACCTCGGTTATCCGGACTAGGTCGGGGATGAAGGTAGTCCGGATAACGAAAAATCCGGATAATAGAAAAAAAGAGAAATAGGAAAGAAAAATTACGTACATTAAGCACGAATCTTTTTTTATTGATATATATATACGTTCAGTAAACTGTGTAATTTTTTCACTTCGTTTTTTTATATCCGATATTGTGGAAGTGCCGACGCCATATTTATCAGACCAATAACGTCCTGAGTCACCTCATTTCAATGCACGGATGATACCTAATTTGTCTTTTAAAGATAGTACAACAGGTTTTCTTTTCGATGACATATCGGTAATATTTAGAGCCCTGCGCGGATAAGCTTTTCTGTATCCGCATCCGATCCGCATCCGCACATCCATGATCCGCATCCGATCCGCATCCGCAGCTTTTGTAAATAACAAATCCGCATCCGATCCGCATCCGCAAAAATATCCGCACTATCCGCACTACAGGTTTTGCTGTCAGTTTGGAAAGAACTAACATATTTCGCCTGTTTAGGTAATCTCTGCTCTAAAACGTTACTGAAAATTTTTGGATTTACCAGCTTATTTATTACTAACCTAACCTAAGGGACCCCAAAAGTTTTAAGGCCTAGATGCGCTAATAACTTATTTAAATCTAGAGAGAGATAACAATTTTGGGGGGCCTAAGCGTTCTTTTTCGTAGGGAGTAAGTGGCGCGCTGCTTTTTTTAATATTGAATTTAAAAAAAAAATCAGAAAAGTTACTTGATAGAAGGTGCTTCATATTTTTAGGATCAAGTAATTCTCTTACGCCATTTCGCGCATTAGTTAGGCGTTGCAACTTTTTCAAATAGCAACATGTGTCATTTTTCAAATTTTTGGGATCTGCAAGACTTTTTACTTCGGGTAGTATAAAAAAATTGGCAGGTTACATCATAAAATTTTCGAGAAAAAATTATGTAGGAAAATTTTGGTATTTAAATAAAACTTACTAATCAGTTTTATGTAAAAAAAAACCTTTATCAGATTTAAAAGCCAGAATTAGAGCAGAGGTAGGAAGAATTACGTCGAAAGTGTACCAGGAAACTTTTGTCCAAAATATTATTTTCTATAATATATTCAATAATAAAAAGAAAGTTAAGTTGATTGTCTCAGCTCAGTCTTGATCATAGACAATTGTCTTAATAAAAATAACATAAAGTGAGATTGAATGCTTCAAAATATCATGTATATACAGACAACCGAAAATAACCTAGGACTGCGTAGTCAGAACACAATTGCTTGTTTCTCCGAAAGTAACCGAAGATTAATTGTTCACGCGGATATTGCGGATAAGCGGATATGACATTTAATCCGCATCCGATCCGCATCCGCATGGTTTAAATGATAATTTATCCGCATCCGCAGAAAAGTTGCGGATATCCGCGGATAATCCGCGGATACCCGCGGATTTGCAGGGCTCTAGTAATATTAAAAGAAAATATTTAAATCGCACGTCCAGGCACGTCATGACGTGAAAACCGGTACACAGCGGCGTAACACAGCTATTCGTAAAATGATTTCCTCATTTAAAAGAATCCGGATAATCGAAAATTCGGATAATCGAGGTCCGGATAATCGAGGTTCTACTGTATATGGGAACCGGAATAGTTCAACAGGAATTTTTGAAAAATATCTATAATATTTTTTTAAAATTTATTGTGTGGTATCAAAAGAAAGCTCTTAAAACGTATATTGAGGAACTAAAACTAGTTTTTTTAAATTCGTTTCTTTTAACACGATTTTAGTCAAAAATGTGCCAAAAATGTTCTTGTCCCGCCCCTCTTTACTCAAAAGGGTTAAACAAAAAACCTGAAAAAATTATAAGCAATGTACATTGATCTGAGCCGAAAACGTAAGCGAGGAAAATTTGATCAGATTTTAACCTCGGTTTTGGAAAATATTGCAGTTTTTGTGTTTGACAAAATTAATTATTTATTTAATTCATACCTAAATTATGACTAATAATGTTATGGAATTTTTTGTATTTATGACTAAGGTTGTGTATGTCTTTTTCGATATTTAATATATAATAAAAAATTGTTAACAGATGAGAACGAATCGCCTTCTTAAGAGCAGAAAAAAAAATCGCTAGGATTTTCTAATTTATATTTTTAATAGCGTAATATTCGCAAATTATTTAAATTTAGTTTAAACAAATTAAATGGAATCTCTTAGTACTCAAATATCGAATAAAAATGATTATCAAAAATCTCTTGATTTTGATGTGTGATGTAGTATTGAATTTTCTTGGATATGCGATTTTTATCATCCCCGTGCAACGTATAAAATCTACCTTCATGGATAATGTGGAGGTGGCTGACTACAATTTTTCCAAAATTTCCCCACCGCTTAAGGGTGTTTGTATAGTGTTTTTCTGTGTGGTATATATATCAAGTCTGGGAAAAAGTTCGTGGCATTTTTTTAGTAAAATTCAACTGGTTTTGTTATAGTGTGAAAATGAATTTATTTAAACCAAATATGCTCCATTATTATCGACAACGTTTCGCCATTTTTCGGGTAGAGCCATCATACCATCGGTGAAGAACTTCTGTGGTTTCTAGTTGAAAAACTGAATCAAGTAGTTTTCACAGGCTTCGTTTAAAACCAGCTTAATTCCATTGAGAGAATTTTGCAGAGATCGGAATAGGTGATAGTCAAAGGGTGCTATGTCTGGACTATATGGTGGATGCAACAAAAATTCCCAACCAAGCTCTCGCAGTTTTTTACGGGTCATCAAAAAAGTGTGTGGTCTTGCGTTGTCATGATGAAAGACAACACCTTTCCTATTATTCAATTCGGGCCGTTCTCTTTCAATTGCCTGACGTAATCTCTCTAGTTGTCCACAGTAGAGTTGAGAATCAATCGTCCGATCAACTGGAAGTAGCTCATGGTGGACAATTCCCTTCCAGTCCCACCACACACACAGCATCACCTTGTTCGGCGTCAATCCTCGCTTCGCGAACGCTTGTGACGGCTTACCATCCCTTGTCCACGATCTTTTACGCTTCCAATTGTCGTACGTGATCCATTTTTCATCACCGGTTATGACATGTTCAGATGTTAATTCGGTCTATCATGTTTTTCGCGCTCAACTCATGAGGAACCCATATATCGAGCTTCTTTTTGTAGCCAGCTTTCCGTAAATGGTTCAAAACCGTTTTGTGATCAATGCCTAGCTCCGTACCAATATCGACACTGCTGATATGCCTATCTTGCTGGACTTTTTCAAGAATTTCATCAGCTTTTTCACTGATTGGACGACCAGAGCGTGAGTCATCTTTCACATTAAAATTACCAGAACGAGCGCACGCGAATCATTTCTGGGCAGCAGATATTGATAGTACCTTCAAAAGAACGTTTAAAAGAACGCTAAAAAGAAGGTTAAAAAGAACGCTAAAAAGAACGTTAAAAAGAACGCTAAAAAGAACGCTAAAAAAAACGCTAAAAAGAACGTTTAAAAGAACGCTAAAAAGAACGTTAAAAAAACGTTAAAAGAACGCTAAAAAGAACGCTAAAAAGAACGCTAAAAATAAAAAAGGAAAAGAACGTTAAGAAGAACACTAAAAAGAACGCTAAAAAGAACTTTAAGAAGAACGCTAAAAAGAACGCTAAAAAGAACGTAAAAAAGGCGCTAAAAAGAACGTTAAAAGAACGCTAAAAAGAACGCTAAAAAGAACGTTTAAAAGAACGCTAAAAAGAACGTTAAAAAGAACATTAAAAAGAACGCTTAAAAGATCGCAAAAAAAACGGTAAAAAGAACGTTAAAAAGAACGCTAAAAAGAATGCTAAAAAGAACGCTAAAAAGAACGCTAAAAAGAACGCTAAAAAGAACGTTAAAAAGGAAAAGAACGTTAAGAAGAACGCTAAAAAGAACGCTCAAAAGAACGTTAAAAAGAACGTTAAAATAAAAGCAAAACCGAACGCTGAAAAGAACGTTTAAAGAAACGCTAAAAAGACCGTTAAAAAGAACGTTAAGAAGAACGTTTAAAAGAACGCTAAAAAGAACGTTAAAAAGAACGTTTAAAAGAACGCTAAAAAGAACGTTAAAAAGAACGTTAAAAAGAACGCTAAAAAGAACGCTAAAAAGAACGCTAAAAAGAACGTTAAAAAGGAAAAGAACGTTAAGAAGAACGCTAAAAAGAACGCTTAAAAGAACGCTTAAAAAAAAGTTAAAAAGAACGTTAAAAAGAACGCTAAACAGAACGCTGAAAAGAACGTTTAAAGAAACGCTAAAAATACCGTTAAAAAGAACGTTAAAAAAAACGTTTAAAAGAACGCTAGAAGAACGTTAAAAAGAACGTTTAAAATAACGCTATAAAGAACGTTAAAAAGAACGTTAAAAAGAACGCTAAAAAGAACGCTAAAAAGAACGTTTTAAAAAACGCTAAAAAGAACGTTAAAAAGAATGTTAAAAGAATGCTAAAAAGAACGTTAAAAAGAACGCTAAAAAGAACGTTAAAAAGGAAAAGAACGTTAAGAAGAACGCTAAAAAGAACGCTTAAAAGAACGCTTAAAAGAAAGTTAAAAAGAACGTTAAAAAGAACGCTAAACAGAACGCTGAAAAGAACGTTTAAAGAAACGCTAAAAAGACCGTTAAAAAGAACGTTAAAAAAAACGTTTAAAAGAACGCTAGAAGAACGTTAAAAAGAACGTTTAAAATAACGCTATAAAGAACGTTAAAAAGAACGATAAAAAGAACGCTAAAAAGAACGCTAAAAAGAACGTTTTAAAAAACGCTAAAAAGAACGTTAAAAAGAATGTTAAAAAACATGCTAAAAAGAACGTTAAAAAGAACGTTAAAAAGAACGCTAAACAGAACGCTAAAAAGAACGTTAAAAAGAACGTTTAAACAAACCCTAAAAAGAACGTTAGGAAGAACGCTAAAAAGAACGTTTAAAAAAAAGTTAAAAAAACTTTAAAAACAATGTTAAAAAGAACGCTTAAAAAAAAAAACGTTAAGAAGAACGCTAAAAAGAACGTTAAAAAGAACGCTAAAAAGAACGATAAAAAGAACGTTTAAATTAACGCTAAAAAGAACGTTAAAAAGAACGTTAAAAAGAACGCTAAAAAGAACGCTAAAAAGAACGCTAAAAAGAACGTTTAAAAGAACGCTAAAAAGAACGTTAAAAAGAACGTTAAAAAGAACGTTAAAAAGAACGCTAAAAAGAACGCTAAAAAGAACGTTTAAAAGAACGCTAAAAAGAACATTAAAAAGAACGTTAAAAAGAACGCTAAAAAGAAATTTAAAAAGAACGTTAATAAGAACGTTTAAAAGAACGCTAAAAAGAACGTTAAAAAGAACATGAAAAAGAACGCTAAATAAAACGCTAAAAAGAACGTTTAAAAGAACGCTAAAAAGAACGTTAAAAAGAACGCTAAAAAGAACGTTAAAAAGGAAAAGAACGTTTAGAAGAACGCCAAAAAGAACGTTAAAAAAAAACGTTAAAAAGAACGCTAAAAAGAAAGTTTAAAAGAAAGCGAAACAGTACGTTAAAAAGAACATTAAAAAGAACGTTAAAAAGAACGTTAAAAAGAACGTTAAAAATACGTTAAAAAGAACGTTAAAAATAACGTTAAAAAGAACGTTAAAAAGAACGCTTAAAGAACGCTAAAAATAACGTTAAAAAAACGTTTAAAAGAACGCTAAAAAGAACATTAAAAAGAACGCTAAAATGAACGCTAAAACGAACGTTTAAAAGAACGCAAAAAAACCGTTAAAAAGAACGTTAAAAAAACGCTAAAAAGAACGTTAAGAAGAACGCTAAAAAGAACGCTTAAAAGAACGCTTAAAAGAACGTTAAAAAGAACGTTAAAAAGAACTCTAAACAGAACCCTGAAAAGAACGTTTAAAGAAACGCTAAAAAGAATCCTAAAAAGAACGTTAAGAAGAACGTTAAAAAGAACGCAACAAAAGAACGTTAAAAAACGTTAAAACGATCGTTAAAAAGAACGCAAAAAAGAACGTTAAAAAGGGCGCGTAAAAGAACGTTAAAAAGAACGCTAAAAAGAACGTTAAAAAAACATTAAAAAGAACGCTAAAAGGAACGTTTAAAAGAACGCTAAAAAGTACGTTAAAAAGTACGTTAAAAAGAACGTTAAAAAGAACGTTTAAAAAAACACTAAAAAACGTTAAAAAAACGTTTAAAAGAACGCTAAAAAACGTTAAAAAGAACGCTAAAAAGAACGTTAAAAAGAACGCTAAAAAGAACGCTAAAGAGAACATTAAAACGAACGTTAAAAAGAACGCAAAAAAGAACGTTAAAAAGAACGCTAAAAAGAACGCTAAAAATAACGTTTTAAAGCACGCTAAAAAGAACGTTAAAAAGAACTTTAAAAAGAACGTTAAAACGAACGTTAAAAAGAACCCAAAAAAGAACGTTAAAAAGAACGCTAAAAAGAACGCTAAAAATAACGTTTTTAAGCACGCTAAAAAGAACGTTAAAAAGAACGCTAAAAAGAACGCTAAAGAGAACGTTAAAACGAACGTTAAAAAGAACGCAAAAAAGAACGTTAAAAAGAACGCTAAAAAGAACGCTAAAAATAACGTTTTAAAGCACGCTAAAAAGAACGTTAAAAAGAACTTTAAAAAGAATGTTAAAATGAACGCTAAAAAGAACGCTCAAAAAAACACTAAAAAACGTTAAAAAAACGTTTAAAAGAACGCTAAAAAAACGTTAAAAAGAACGCTGAAAACAACATTAAAAAGAACGCTAAAAAGAACGCTAAAGAGAACGTTAAAACGAACGTTAAAAAGAACCCAAAAAAGAACGTTAAAAAGAACGCTAAAAAGAACGCTAAAAATAACGTTTTTAAGCACGCTAAAAAGAACGTTAAAAAGAACTTTAAAAAGAATGTTAAAAAGAACGTTAAGAAGAACGCTAAAAAGAACGTTTAAAAAAACGCTAAAAAGAACGTTAAAAAGAACTTTAAAAAGAATGTTAAAAAGAACGCTAAAAGAACGTTAAAAAGAACGTTAAAAAGAATGCTAAAAAGAACGCTAAAAAGAACGTTAAAAAGAACGCTAAAAAGAACGTTAAAAAGGAAAAGAACGTTAAGAAGAACGCTAAAAAGAACGTTAAAAAAAAACGTTAAAAAGAACGCTAAAAAGAAAGTTTAAAAGAATGCGAAAAAGTACGTTAAAAAGAACGTTAAAAAGAACGTTAAAAAGAACGTTAAAAAGAACGTTAAAAAGAACGTTTAAAAGAACGCTAAAAAGAACGTTAAAAAGAATGTTAAAAAGAACGCAACAAAAGGACGTTAAAAAACGTTAAAACGAACGTTAAAAAGAACGCAACAAAAGGACGTTAAAAAACGTTAAAACGAACGTTAAAAAGAACGCAAAAAAGAACGTTAAAAAGGGCGCTAAAAAGAACGTTAAAAAGAACGCTAAAAAGAACGTTAAAAAGAACGTTTAAAAGAACGCTAAAAAAAACGTTAAAAAGAACGCTAAAAAGAACGATAAAAAGAACGCCAAAAAGAACGCTAAAGAGAACGTTAAAACGAACGTTAAAATGAACGCAAAGAAGCGCGTTAAAATGAACGCAAAACAGCGCGTTAAAAAGAACGCTAAAAATAACGCTAAAAAGAACGCTAAAAAGTACGTTAAAAAGAACGTTAAAAAGAACGTTTAAAAGAACGCTAAAAAGAACGCTAAAGAAAACGTTTAAAAGAACGCTAAAAAGAACGTTAAAAAGAACGCAAAAAAGAACGTTAAAAAGGGCGCTAAAAAGAACGCTAAAAAGAACGTTTAAAAGAACGCTAAAAAAAACATTTAAAAGTACGCTAAAAAAACGTTAAAAAGAACGTTAAAAAGAACGTTTAAAAGAACGCTAAAAAGAACGTTAAAAAAAATGTTTAAAAGAACGCTAAAAAGAACTTTAATAAGAACGCAACAAAAGAACATTAAAAATGTTAAAAAGAACGTTAAAAAGGGTGCCAAAAAGAACGTTAAAAGAACGCTAAAAAGAACGTTAAAAAGGAAAAGAACGTTAAGAAGAACGCTAAAAATAAGGCTAAAAAGAACGTTAAAAAGAACGCTAAAAAGAATGCTAAATAGAACGTTTAAAATAACTCTAAAAAGAACGTTAAAAAGAACGTTAAAAAGAACGTTAAAAAGAACGTTAAAAAGAACGTTTAAAAGAACGCTAAAAAGAACGTTAAAAAGAACGTTAAAAAGAACGTTTAAAAGAACGCTAAAAAGAACGTTAAAAAGAACGTTTAAAAGAACGCTAAAAAGAACGTTAAAAAGAACGTTAAAAAGAACGTTAAAAAGAACGCATTTAGCGTTCTATTTAAGAACGCTAAAAAGAACGTTTAAAAGAACGCTAAAAAGTACGTTCAAAAGAACATTAAAAAGAACGTTAAAAAGAACGTTAAAAAGAACGTTAAAAAAACGTTAAAAAGAACGTTTAAAAGAACGTTAAAAAAACGCTAAAAAGAACGTTTAAAAGAACGCTAAAAAGTACGTTAAAAAGAACGATAAAAAGAACGTTTAAAAGAACGCTAAAAAGAACGTTAAAAAGAACGTTTAAAAGAACGCTAAAAAAAAAAGTTAAAAAGGGTGCTAAAAAGAACGTTAAAAAGAACGCTGAATAGAACGCTAAAAAGAACGCTACAAAAAACGCTAAAAAGAGCGCTAAAAAGAACGTTAAAAAACGCTAAAAAGAACGTTAAATAGATCGCTAAAAAGTACGTTCAAATGAACGCTAAAAAGCACGCCAAGAAAAACGTTAAAAAGAACGCTAAAAAGATCGTTAAAAGGTACACTAAAAAGAACGCTAAAAAGAACGTTAAAAAGAACGCTTAAAAGAACGCTAAAACGAACGCTAAAAAGAAATCTAAAAAGAACGCTAAAAAGAACGCTAAAATGAACCTAAAAAAACGCTAAAAATAGCACTAAAAAGAACGTTAAAAAGATCGCTAAAAATAACGTTAAAAATAAAGTTTTTCCATTATATTTGGTCGTGTTGGCAATTCTGATAATAATTTACACGTGGCACAATTTAACAGTTATAAAGCTTCCGCCAAAAGTTTGCGAAACAAGACATTTTGAAGATTAAAACTGAAAGCTAAAATTAACGTAAAATGTTCTAAAAATTAATTACAGCACACACCTATCTAGAGCGAACCTTCTCACTCATTTTGGATGTCAACTGCAACTTTTAATCGCGCCAAAATTTTAACTACCTGCTTTATATAAGATGCGTTATTATTAACTACCAAAAGGTGACCTACCATTTCATATTTTTAGTGAAAATTTTCATTTTTAATATTACTTGTCCTTGAATATTAAATTAAAATGATTACTTATTAAGTAATATTTGATCACTGGCAAATTAAATTAAAAAATCAGCTGTGGCCATCACAGGACCGACCGCCATCACAAAGTACTTGTATAAAATACATTCTAACAGAAGAGTAGAAATAACTTCGTCTAATATTTTCTAAAAGAGATATTATTTATCATGACCAAGGAAACGTTACATATAAGTATGAAAAAATAGATTAATAAATTTCGAAAAAAAATTTCAAAATTTTTTCGTTTTATCAAAAAATGTCTCAAATAAAAGTTATTATTTATTGCTTTTATAGCAATTTTTGTTAAATAAATTTTTTCGAAATATTTTTCTGTTTTGAGATATTCGCAAAAATCTTAAGATCGACACGGGTAAACTCCCATTTCTAGTCAACCGACTTTTACCAAAAATTGATCAACTTGTGCCATTGATGTCAAAAACTTAAATATGAAGGTTCATAAAAATCCTTTGAGCCGAATTTGCTCTGCACGTGTACACAGACAGACGGATGGACAGACAGACAGACCGACAGACATCATGCTAAAAGTAGTCAAAACGTTATGTAAGGACTCATATTCGTGGAGATCCATCGAAATCTCGAAATGTCAAAATCGGTATGATCACAATACCTCCCTTATATATGTTGGCGGTCGGTAAAAAGTCTACCGAATGCTGGATGTCTAGAAATAGTATTTTAATTAACAAGCATATAATGGAAACTATATCACGAGTAAAGTTTACAACCCGAAAAAAAAAAAAAACAAATTTTAAATACATTCAAACTTAAATATTCAAATTACTCAAAATCAAGTTTTTGACTTAATACCTTTTGTGCAGCTGTAGGACATAATGAAGATTAAGGAAATAGATCAACAAAATTAGAGAAATTTATAAAGAAACCAGCAACAGTGTGAAGGCGGAAAACGCAATGAGTACGGTTTTCTGGATGGAGAAGGGACTGAGACAAGGCTGTCCGCTAAGTCCGATACTGTTCTCGGTCTATAGGTCGGATCTGGAAGACGTGCTAAGAAGATGGCAGACAGGTGGTATAAAAGTGGGCAGCATGAAGATATGGTCCCTGGCGTACGGTGACGACATTGTATTGTTGGCAAAAAGCGCAGCGGAATTAAGGAAAATGCTGCGGAAAATGCTGTTTAAAAGATACTTAGAGAAGAAAAACATGCGACTTAGCCCAGAAAAATCAAAAGTAGTAGAGTTCAGAAAATGAAGCGGCAGAGAGAAGAAAGAACTGTGGAAATGGGGAGACCAAGAAATTGGACAGGTGAAGGAAATCAAATATTTGGGGTACATATTTCAAAAAAATAACGGAAATACCAAGCACATAAAGGACAGACAAAAAAAGGCAAGGAACACGATGGGACAAATCTGGAGCATAGGAGAGAGGGAATTCAGGACGGATTTTAACAAAAAAAATGTTCCTTTATGACAGATTGATAAAGACAATTCTACTGTACGGGTCCGAGATATGGCTGTGGAGCGAATACGAAGACATAGAAAGAACACAAGAGACTTACATCAAATGGACGCTACAGCTAGACAGACAGACTCCCGACTATATAGTGCTAGCAGAAACAAAACGGGACAAAATCAGAGTCAACACCGGGGCCAGAGCAGCAAAATTCGAGCATAAGATCAGACTAAGCTGCAACGAAATTCTCAGAGAATGCAGGAAGAAAAACGAAAAGAACACGCAAACAAGTTGGGGAACAGAGAGAAGAAAGTACTATGAAAGAAATGGATATGGCCTGGAGGAAGTAAGGAGAATGCAGGAAGAAGGCGAGGATTACCTGCAAAGGATGGTGGACAGAGACACGGAAGTACAGGACCAAGAAAGACAAAACAGAATAGACAAAACAAGATACAATGAACACTACCAGAAGATAAAAGGCGAAATATTACCAAGATACTTGAGAGACAATAACAGACGCCAGAAAACGATTGCCAGATTCAGATGCGGGAACGAGGCGGCAGCCAATCAATTTTGGAGGAATGAAGAAGAGAAGAAGTGCCGGACATGTAGAGAAGAACCAGAAACCATGAACCACTTAAGATGCTGTCCAGAAATAGGGGAAGAGCCAGCACGGTTGGAAAAAATCTTGGAGGAGGCAGGAAGCGGTATAGAATGGATGACGAGAGTCAAAAGAAGCCGAACTCGACCAAACGCAAAGAAAGACTAGACGTTTCAGAGGAAATAAAATACTGCTTAGCCATTTTTAATAGTTTATTTTCGTATTTATAAGATTTCTTGTTAGTTATTTAGTTATTTTATTTTTGATAATTAGGAAGTAGATTTAATTGGGATATTTAGGTCATACACATATTTTAGAATGTAAACAAGAGAAAATAATGTACTCCAATCCGAGGCCGAAAGGCAAGAATAAATATATTATTGATTGATTGACTTAATACCTTTTATTTGCAAACCCACGATGTATAGGTTTTTCCAAACTTAAGCGATTAAAAATTAGTTGCGAACAGATGACTCAAGAAAGGTTGGTTGGCACAATTTAAAACAGCTTTATTGTGCAACAATATCGCCTTGATGTCAGCCGCCCATGTACAAGCTTTTCATAAGACTAGTAGAGGGCGGTACTAGTAGAAATCTGTTAAAATCGACCCTTTGATGGGCCGCTTATGTAGGGTGCACACAGTAAACACCAGCACGAAGCGGCTTCAGGGGTGATCAGTGTTGGCTCCTCGTGAAAATCCAAGGCCCTACCATCGCAAAATTATGGCAACTCCATCACAAATTAAGCATTCAAAAGCTTTTATTTTCTTTAAAAATACCGATAAATACAAATAAACATATACGCGTTTAAGTACGGAACGCTGCTATTGCCTTGCATTTGATGCGAAGTAGCACGTTTCGTATATAATAGGCAGGCGGGTCAAATCGAAACTATTCTGTTTTTAAACGTTTTCAGACAATTTGTAGGCCTCCGAGGAGAGTCGGGGTAAGAGCGGATGGTCGCTAGTCGCTAGAATTACATTACAGCTGCACCACTGTATCTTGTACAGTGGTCTTATACAAGAAATAAAAGAACTAGGAAGACCGCTACCGGATTTGAACATTTGAGAAACTAAGAATGTTTCTGCATCTGCTTTTAAAACACGGTCAAGAAAATTGAATAGACATTTACTTAAGAACAATTAGATTTGCGAATGCAACGAAAAGCAAGCTGTTTTTAGGGTTTTGTAGGTATGACCCAAAAACCCTTATACCGTCATTTTGTCGTCTGTCTGTCTGTCTGTTCGGTAAAAATTGTAGCCAAACGGCTAAACCTAGAGAGTTGAAATTTGGCATGCTTATAAAACTCTTTGATCTGCACATAGGAAAAATACTAAAACATCTAAAAAACATATCCCTCAAAAATATAAACAAATATCTGCCCATCGAAAAAAAAAACAAAAAAAACTGAGTAGAGTACCAAATGAAAGCCCTTAGTACAGTGCTTCTCAACCTTTTATGGCCTGGGACCCCCAAATTATATAAATATTGTCTGCGGCCCCCCTATGTATGTATGTATATATATATATATATATATATATAGTTAGGATGTTGTTCTTTACAACAAGAATTGTTGTACAAGAATTTTTATTTTCCTTCTTATATATATATATATACATACATATATATATGGTGTATCAAGATAACATGGATGGGAACACGAGTTTTTTCGACAAGGCGACGTTGCTCACACGTCACTCACACGTCAAAAATTTTGAACTAAATTTTTCCACAAAATTGAATGGTAGTATTGAAATTTTCCGGAAAAAAAAAACAGAATTACAGGACATCAAGGATAATTTCGAATTTTTAAATAGGAACGTATGTCATATTGGATATCTTTGGATAGAGCTTTTCAACAACTTTTCCTTAAACATTTTTTTAATATCTTTTACGGTTGACAAAAAACTGTGATATTTTTAAATGACGATTATAGTCCCTATAACGACTTGAAAGTTAAGTATTTTTATTTATAAATGTTCAAAGTGCCTTCCATTTTAATTTAAACACATTCGCATCCTTACTCTTGAGTTACCTGTAGTTCGGAGAGCAATTAAAAAAATATATAATAACAAATATTGCACTTTCAAATCGTACCTACTTCAAAGCACAACTTAAAAATACTTGAAGTGCCTCCAACGCGAACCCATTAACCGACACATACAATTTATTTGACCTTTATATAGTCTACTTATAGTCTGTTTCTTTTGTTAAAGCGGAACTAGATTTTCAAATCTAGAAATTTTTATCGATTAAATGAAGCTTTTGATCATATTGTTTAGTAAAAGCCCATTTACTCATTATAAAGTTAGCTAGCGACAACTTAAACATTTGAAATAGCCTATAGTTTAAATTAGTTGTCAAAATAAGTATATTAAGTATAAAAATAAATAGAATATTTATTTTATTTATGTTGTGAAAGGTATATTTTTATGAATATCAATATAAGATACTCGTATTTATAAATATGAATCAAATTTATATCTTGCAAGATTGAGTGCATTTTTATTATATTTTCATGTTTCGATCTTGTATGACTTCGCGGCCCCCCGACGAAGCCTTCACGGCCCACCAGGGAGCCGCGGCCCCCCGGTTGAGAAACGCTGCCTTAGTACATGGATTAACGATCAAAATTTTATTTTTGCAAAATAAATTATTTTGACGCGATTTTTGCCAAAATTGTGCAAGAAAATTTTTGTCTCACACTCTGTAGCCCAGATGGTTTCAACTAAAAATCTGAAAAAAATCTAAATGATGTACATTTGTGTGAACTGGAATAGTACAACATGAATTTTTGATCAGATTATGTTTTCGGAAAATAACGCATTTTTTTTTTTTTTTTGCTTGATCGTGTAAAATATTTAATAACTTATGTAACACAATAAACCAGCATGCTTTGATAATGTAATGGTTAACATGCTCGCGTTCTAATTTGCAAACTAAGGTTCAATCTGGTCTAGAGACAATTTTATTTTTTCTTCTTTTTTTGCATTTTTATTTTGTTTAAATTATTTTTTCAAAATTCTAGTTATATTTGGGCAAAGTTGCATTTAATTTTTAAAAACGTAAATTTAATAACCAGTGGCAATTGTTGGAATTATAATTTAATTCTATGTTTCAATGTACACGAAATCAGAGGGGCGGAGCTTATGACTTAAAACAACCAATAGAAGCCATAGGCGCAATTTTCAAAATCTTAATGAACCTTGCTATATAAAAAAAATACTGCACATATTTAGATTCCTAATAGTATCAGGAATTCGAATTATAATTAACAAAAAAAATATTTTAACAAAGAATTTGATTTGGCATCCGAAATAATCATCATTCACTTACTAAATACCTGCAAAACCCTGAAATGTGTGAAAATTCACACTTCACATCAATTTTTCATTTTTAAATGACTTCTCAATTTGTATACATTAAAATTTTTGTGTCGGTGTTTTTAGGGTTTTGTAGGTATGACCAAAAAACCCTTATACCGTCATTTTGTCGTCTGTCTGTCTGTCTGTCTGTCTGTCTGTCTGTCTGTCTGTCTGTTTGTCTGTCTGTCTGTCTGTCTGTCTGTCTGTCTGTCTGTCTGTCTGTCTGTCTGTCTGTCTGTCTGTTTGTCTGTCTGTCTGTTCGGTAAAAATTGTAGCCAAACGGCTAAACCTAGAGAGTTGAAATTTCACATGCTTATACAACTCTTTGACCCGCACATAGGAAAAATACTAAAACATCTAAAAAACATATCCCCCTAAAAATATAAACAAATATATGCTCATCGAAAAAAAAAATATATTTTTTTACAATTCTGTGTAGGTATCAAATGAAAGTCCTTGGTTCATGGATTAACGACTAAAATTTTATTTTTGCAAAATAAATTATTTTGTCGCGATTTTTGCCAAAATTGTGCAAAAAAAAATTTGTCCCACACCCTGTAGCCCAGATGGTTTAAACTAAAATTCTGAAAAAATTCTAAGTAATGTACATTGGTGTGAACCGGAATAGTACAACAGGAATTTTTGATCAGATTATGTTTTCGGAAAATAACGCATTTTTTGTGTTTTTAACTAAAATATGTAAAATATTTAATCCGCTATTTAACACAGAAAATGAGTGAACGTCCGTAGTCCAGTGGTAACGTTCTCGCTTCGTAAGTTGCAAACTACTGTTCGATTCCCGTCAATTTTTATTCTTTCTATTTTTTTTGCAATTTTATTTTGTTTAAATTTATTGTCAAAATTCTAGTAATATTTTGGCAAATGTTGCATTTAATTTATAAAAGCGTAAATTTAATAACCAGTGGGAAGTGTTGAAATTATAATTTAATTCTACGTTTGAATGTATATGAAATCAGACGGGCGGAGTTTATGACTTAAACAACCAATGGCAGCCGTAGGCGCAATTTTCAAGATATTAATGAACCTTGCTATATAAAAAAAATACGTGTGAAATTGTTTAAATTATAATTTAATTCTGTTTCAATGTACACGAAATCAGAGGGGCGGAACTTATAACAACCAATGGAAGCCATAGGCGCAATTTTTAAAATTATTAATGAGCCTTGCTATATAAAAAAAAAAAACACTGCACATATTTAGAAACCTAAATAATGGGTATTAGGCATTCGAATTAAAATTAATAAAAAAATATTTTAACATAAAATTTGTTTTGACATCCCAAATAACTATCATTCACTTACTAAATACCTGCGAAACCCTGAAATGTGTGAAAATTCACATTGAAGCGAGATCGGCCTCAATATTGTCACGATCCACCACTGGGGATGTTTATTAATTGTTTGTCTCAGGGCGCAATCTGGTCTGTCAACGGCCCTGACACCTGTCTAGTAAAAATGCCAAACTTGATTCAAAAGTAACTTATTTATAGAAAAGTATGTACCTACGCACGTTTTGAGGTCAGTGTTTACTTGTCAGACATCTGTTCTTCGCCAGTAAACAAATGTGTGAATGAACAATGTGTAAATAACAGGAACTACGCCACAGCCTACTAAATAACGTCACTACTCAGGCCTGAAATTACTCACAGGATTATTTAGAATTCCATAACACTACATACTCATTATGGATATGTGAATTTTAAAATCAACAATCAAATCTAATTCAGTAATGAATGTTATTATATACTGAAAAGTTCTTTCCTTGGTTATTGTTATACTGAAAAGAATTGGTTAATGTTAAAACTGATTTAAAACAGGTTTTTATACAAATAATATACAAATCAATCGCGTACGCATTCTCTTCCATTCACCTTCATCACCTGTATTATTATCTATCTCAGTGCTTATTTTACTGCGCCATCCTAACAAAAAGAAATCGACTTTGTGACACTCATTAACAAAAATATTTATTTTTCAAACAGCTGTGGTAAAATAGTATATTATGCAACGAGCATGGAATGATGGTAATTTCACACGAGTAGGTATGAAAGTTGCGCCACGAGCCGCAGGCAATTAGCGCAAATCATACGAGTGAGAAATTACTATTCCATGCAAGTTTCATAATATGCTTTTTCCACGACCATAACTTATTTATTTTTATTTGCTTTCAACCTATTTATTACGTTGCCTAGCAACGGTCATGTAGTACGTGTCCTACGGAATGTAAATTCAGTTAAAATAACAATACTTGCGTCAACTGATTAACTGACTGACCAAGACCAACTCTATCAAAAAATATATTTGCAAAATTCGACAATTTTAACCAGTGTTGAATCCAGACATTTTTCTCCGGGGTGGAAACTATATGAGCCGGGGGTGAAATTAGTATAATGAATACAGATGTCTTTCTTCATGGGGGTGGGGGGTACATGAACAAGAATTGGAGCACGAAAAAGAATTTTTTAGAGTTTGAAGTATAAAATAATACAATACGTTGCACAATATTCTGAATTTTATTAAAATGAAAATAATTATAAACATGTAACATACATAGGTATGTATTATCTCTCAATCACAACTATTAGACTCGTAAAACTTGCTAAACTGTTAGACAATACTTAAGTATCTAACTATTATATCTTATATAACGAAAAAATCAATAAATAAGAAAATCACATTTAACGTATATATTCATACGTGTCTATTCTCTAAGCATCAGTGGCGGTCGGTGAAACATGTTTGGGTATGCAATTAGTATGATCGGACAAGCTCGTACTATATCGCTCAACAGCAATATAGCGACGACAAAGCACGAGCGTGTGTATTCTTTGTAATTGCATACCCAAAAATGGTTCACCGACCGCCACTGCTAAGCATGATGTTAAAATCTTAGCTTCAGAAACTGACGTTAATTTTTTTAACACCATTTTTAACCTAAATGCTATTCGCTAAACATATATGTGTTAAAATTATAACGCGGTGGCGTTAAAATAGCCAGTTAACGTTCTACAATAAGCGCCTACCGAAACGGTGGCTTTAAAAGTTAACGCTAGTGTTTAGTTTGCAAAAATGGCTGATCCTATTTAAGTAAATGTCATGTTATTAAAAAAAAAAATGAATAAAACACAAGACGGTAGGAATATTAATCAACTTTCTATTACTTTTTAAAGTGAATTCTTTACAGTAGAGATAAGAATGACGCTTCATAATTTTTGTTATACAAGTAACCCAGACGCAAGTTCAAGTAATTGTATAGAAAGGAGGTAAATGGAGTATTGGAGAGCAGCTTTGGTTTTTGTTGAGACACAGAACTTAAAATTATAATCCTCTGAAAGCTACAAAACTTCGCTTATGCCTCCGCCGTGTTTCAAAATATCGCAGTATATTTTAATGGTGTATTATTTGAAGAAACAATTGATGAGATTGATAATGACGATCACAACAGTGTTATTCCAGGAACACCTTTTTAAAAATAGAATGAACATATAATTCACATATTATTAAAAAATTAGATAAATTGTTATAATACAATGTAGTATATAAATTGACAACAAAAGTTGAATAAAGTTATATTTTTTTTTAATACACTGTGGAAACCAGTTATAATGAGTATCACAGGACCAAACATTTCTGTCCCATTTTTAAAATAAATTTCGCCACTGAATATTTAATTCAACACCGAAATATTAGGTTAAGATTCTCTTGGCATTTGACTAAATAAATATTCCTGTTAAAATTCAACGTAACAGCGCATGCGCGTGCAGTTAATATTAGCCTCACTACAGGGTGAGTTAGCGCCTCGCGTTAACAAATATTGTATTAACGCTTACCTTAACAAATGCTCTTACAGAATAGCATTTTTGGATAACGACGTTAGACATGGAGTTAAAATAAAAATATTAACCTGACGCTAATTTTAACGCATTTCTTACAGAATACACCCGATACATAGTAAATAAATCATTTAAATTAATCTCAGTCGTGTTTGCTTTTTCTTATCATACGTGTCTATAATAATGTCTATTAAATTATCGGGTAACTCATCTGGCCTTTCAATTGAAATTTTCACAAGATCTTGTACAGTTTCTTGTCCCAGGCTATACCTTAATTTGGTCAAAAAAGCGTTTAAAAAGAACTCAGAAGGGAACTCAAAAATTCTGTTGAATCGCTTATTTGTAAGTGCGCAAGCGCTAGGTGATTCCGTTCCGATTCTGAACTCTGTTGAAACAAACCTAAAGTTCGTTCTACATTATATACTTTTTTGCGTAGCACTACAGATTTTTTGCAAACTGACGTAAAAAGTATATTGTGAAACACTATACTTCCTTCCAACTTTCATGTTACACTACAAACTACACTATTTTCAAAACTACCTCCGGTCATATTTTTGGATGACTGTTGTATACTTCTCAGTCGTACCAACTACCAACTTTCACCTGAATCAAACTGTTGACTGTCACCTGAACCAAAAATTTTAAGTTGGTAGTGTAGAGTATCACAAAGTAATAAAAGATGGAAGTATCTCTGTCTCTTATTTTTTCCCCCACTATATTCTGTTGTATCAAAAGTTGAAATGAAGTCAGAGTTGGATAGTATAGAAAAAAGTATTGAAAAAAGTATAAAGCGTGTTCTACATTATACAATTCTCGTCAAATTTTCATACTTATTTCTTTGACTAGAACTTGTACTAGAAATAAAGCAGTGAAATTGTACAGTGTAGAACACTTTATGTAGTCAAGGTCAACTTTATTAAAAACTAGATTTCGACAAAGTTTTCTTGAAAATATTTTCAAGTTTAACAACAGTACCAACATTAAAATTACGCTTGTAAATATTTTGTATTACCACTTGTTTAATAGTTTTGTTGATCATTGGTTTGAATAGGCGAATATATAATTTGTGTTTTGTACGTAAATCATTCATCACGTCAATTTCATTCTCTACCAAAAAATTGAAAAATAAATTGTATTAAAACTTTGACTAGTTCAAGGAAAAAAGTTTAGAAAATTGACGAATAAAGTATAATGTAGAACACGCTTAATGTAGACTTTATAAATAGACCTAATATTTGAAGTATCTTTGTAAAGTCCGTACCAAATTAGTTTTGAAGATCGCAATAAAATAATAAAAGTTAGGGAACTCATAAAATTACAATAGAAGTGATATAACTAGGCGTGTCAACCCATAGCCGTAGGGATTAGTTTTTCACATTACGCATTTCACAGCTGCAGAGGACTGTGACTAGAGATGGGTCGTTCATGAATAAACCGGCTCACTGAGCCGGCTCAGTGAAGTGACAGAAATAACAGTTGACAGTTCATAGCTGGCAACATAACTACTTCAAAATTACTAAAAGTCTATCGGCCGAGAGTTCCAGTTCCTAATAAACTCCCTAATAGTTATTAGACACATATATATTTATGAAGCTAATATATTTATTGGTGATTTCCAAGTTACAAAATCTTTCTAATAGTTTATTAGCAACATAATATTTGGTTTTTGTATTGGCATTTCTTATGAAGATAGTAACACGGTGAAAGAGAGATAGAGCTATACGTAAATTTGTAGAAGGAAAGTGAGATGAAATTTTGACATTGAATATTTCGACATTAAATATTTTGACATTAAATAGCTTGACTTTGCATTCAATGATGTTACGTATATTTTTATGTTACTGTTAAAATAACAATTAAACGGCGTTCAACAAATTTTACCACTGAAAACGAGGATAATATAGATAGAAGAGGAGTTATTAAAAATAACATTTTATAATACAAAAGTAATTGAAAATAAGAAGACAGCAATATTTTGCTTCATTTTACATTTCTTAAACAATATTAATTAAACTTATCAGCAATTTTCAGCCACACATCTTTATTATTCTGCCAAAAATTGCGTCTGTCTTCTTATTTTCTATCATTTTTATATAAATAGTAATGCTTAAAGTATTATTTGTAATGTATTGTAATCGTAATTAAAAGAAATACATATGTAAAAATAAAAGACAATGTTTATTTAAAAATATATATTTATATATTGTTCTTTATATACCACAATTACAATAAAAGCCCAAAATATTCTAAAAACGGTTGTCTATAATTTATAAATTCATCCAAACAGATCGTCGATTTTGTCAAAATTCAACTAAAATGTATTATCAATACCAACTATATACCAACAATATCACCATTATAGAAAAAATATGGATGTATAAAAACTACACATTTGTATATTCTTTTAAAATTATACTATTTTTCAATTAAAATTGAAATATTAACACATTTTGCGAACTTGTTTTTGGATATATGTCACTTTATTAAGCACTTCATGTTGCCTATAAGTTATTAGATAAATAAGCCTATTTATTAGCAACCTAATAACTATTTCGGGGTGGAACTCTCGGAAAAAAAGTTATGTTGCTAATAAATTTATAGGACAGTTTATTAGCAACTGGAACTCTCGGCCCTATGTTTATTATGTCAATATTATCGCTAGCTGACTGTTAACAAACAGTAGGTCAAAAAAAGGTGGTAAAATACAGTACTGCAAGATAGATTTTGGTTACTGTTAGCTAAAAGGTAATAAACAGTTACTGTTAACAGTTGATTGTAAAACAGGGCATTAATGTGCAATCTGTAGACTTTATAATTGGTGTTAGTTATTGTTTTGAAATTTTTTGGATGAACATTGAGTTTAAATATAGAATTTAATTATAATTTTTATAAGACTTATGATAAATGGCGTATTTGTTTAAGTAACTAGTTCAGAGTGAGGCACATGTTTATATAAATAGAGTTTGAAATGCATATCTAATTAGTTCATTGTCGATGAGTGATACCCAAAATACTTTAATAACATATTCCGGCCTTGCATTTCTAAATATGTCTACTTCGATATATTTAAATATTTTAACCTCATCTATATTTAGACAGGGGAATTTTTATGAAATGACCAAATGAAGAAAGTTGCTCACAAATCTTTTATCTTCAAATTGAGTATCATTTACCCATTGTATTGTAGAATTATACGTCTACGTGAAAATATAAGTAATAGGAAAATGCATGCTATGGTTTCCAACAGACGTAGATGGTAGGGATGGGAAAAAAACTAAGATGTTTGTTTTAAAAACATCGATGTTTTTACCATCGATGGTCAGCTGGCGATAGTATCGATAAAACATCGATGTCTACTACTGATGTCGATGTTTAAACTTTGAAATTCAGAAACTACCGCTAGAGGCGCTGGAATCTTAAAAAATTAATTTTTATTAAAATTAGTACACAAAATATAAGCGCCATCTATTGTGATACAACAATACTAATAGTGTTAGTTCTTAATCTTCTTAGCAGTTAGCAGAATACGAAAAAATAAGAAGAAACTTCTAATTTTTGCAAACAATGCGAACGACCAACGACGCCAACACACTTTTTCTTTTTGTGTCTTGTTGACACTTTCCCAGTTGTTATTCCTCCAATCCCTGGATTTTTGTAAGTTGTCATTAGCTATTTTTTTATATATTGAAGTTGGCTTTTCCTGAACAAAATGATCAAACGCTTCAATTAATCGGTAAAGTAACTAGAATTGAAAATCTAGTTCCGCCTAAACCAAAGGAACAGACTTTATTTCAACTTAAAAAAGTATAAAAATAATTGTGTGCCATACACAATTATTTTTATATTAAATAGTGTTATTTTTATGTTAAATGATATAAAATTAACATTAAGATTACTATATTAGTATTGTAATAAAATCCAATATTTCATTTTAGAAATGTAAAAATAGTAAGGTCTGTTCCTTTGGTTTAGGCGGAACTAGATTTTCAATTCTAGTTACTTTTACCGATTGATTGAAGCTTTTGATCATTTTGTTCAGGAAAAGTCAACTTCAATATGTAAAAAAATATCTAATGACAAATTACAAAAATGAAAATTGCGGTTAGTTCCGCCTAATCGTTTGGAATAGACTGTAGGTACAAATTAGGATTATTATATTGGGTATAATAATATTAATGTGAAATTAATTACTATTAAAAAGGAATATTTCTATTTCAAAATCTAATAAATGCTTTTTGTGTATTATGTGTTACTTTTTTCGTATTTTATCTTTACATTATTAAATAAAACCTATATAATATAAATAAATAGCTTTTTTAATATGAATAAAACATCGATGTTTCCGATACATCGATGTTTTTCCTTCGATGTTTTTTCAACATCGATAGTAAGCGCCGATGTTAACATCGATGTTAAACATCGATGTTTTGCCTTTGATTTACAACCCTAGTAGATGGACGTAGAAGTAGAAACGTTCACGTAGAATATTCATATTTTTATATTTCACGTCTACGTTTTTACGTCCGGCCAATAGGAAAAATTGATGTGAAGTGTGAATTTTCACACATTTCAGGGTTTTGCAGGTATTTAGTTAGTGAATGATGATTATTTGGGTTGCCAAAACAAATTTTATATTAAAATATTTTTTTTGTTAATTTTAATTCGAACGCCTAATACCATTATTTAGGTTTCTAAATATGTGCAGTATTTTTTTTTTTTATATAGCAAGGTTCATTAAGAATTTTAAAGATTGCGCCTATGGCTTCCATTGGTTGTTATTAGTTCCGCCCCTCTGATTTCGTGTACATTGAAACAGAATTAAATTATAATTTAAACAATTTCCACTAGTTATTAAATTTACGCTTTTAAAAATTAAATGCAACATTTGCGAAAATTTAACTAGAATTTTGAAAAAATAATTTAAACAATATAAAAATTTAAAAAAAAATAATATTGTCTCTTCTCGCAAGGTTCGATCCCTTTCGGATCGAGTTACTTGGGTGAAACGCCAGCGCAAAAACCACTACACCAGCATACACGTTCCATTGTAGCGTGTTACAAAGCTATAACTTGTGTACATTATTAGCCAAAAATCACAAAAAATGCTTTTTTTTTTCAAAAACGTAATCTGATCAAAAATTCCTGTTGTAATATTCCGGTTCACACCAATGTACATTACTTAGAATTTTTTCAGATTTTTAGTTTAAACCATCTGGGCTACAGGGTGTGGGACAAATATTTTTTTGCACAATTTTGGCAAAAATCGCTTCAAAATAATTTATTTTGCAAAAATAAAAATTTGATCGTTAATACACGTGATTTCAAGGGCTTTCATTTGATACTCTACTCAGAATTATAAAAAAATATATTTTTTTTCGATGAGCACATATTTTTTTAATTTTTTTTTTATGTGGATACGTTTTTTAGATGTTTTAGTATTTTTCCTATGTGCGGGTCAAAGAGTTGTATAAGCATGCCAAATTTCAACTCTCTAGGTTTAGCCGTTTGGCTACAATTTTTACCGAACAGGCAGACAGACAGACAGACAGACAGACGACAAAATGACGGTATAAGGGTTTTTTGGTCATACCTACAAAACCCTAAAAATGATAGAAAATGACAAAACATACTCACTCTGTCGTATGTAGATTAGAACCTGTCAACAGTTGTTGGGTTCACGGTATTGAAATAACGGAAATAAATAATTACCATAGCTAGATTATTATTTAATAATAAATATACAGGTTATTAGGTAAATGTCCGGCACAATTTTAAAGGCAGCATTGTTGGCACATTTAGAGCTTAAAAGTTCTCAACCATTTTTGGATAAGATGCGTATATCGCTTGATAATCTATGCAGTACCACTGTTTAGGAACCACTAATATTTTGTCTGTTACAACAATCACATATGTGACTGACATAAATAGAAACCATGGAAACAATACCATAATTTTATTTCAACAAAATGCTTTTTAAATTTTATGCAGAAAAAAGAAATAAGAAAAAGTTAAATATTAAAAAAAAAATGTTACAAAAAAAAATATAATTAAAACAAATGCTCAAAATGTGCTCCATTTGAATCTAAACATGCTTGGACTCTCCGTATTAAAGAAGCTTCCACTCGTTGGATTCCAGTATGATTGCGGATATGTCCTGCAGCGGCAATAACACGATATTCAATCTTCCTCATTTTTTTTCTCTTCTTAAAGTTGTGGATAGAAAAGTACAGCGGACCGAGGAGAATTTGGACAGGAAAACTGAAGCGACGGAAAAACTCATCGCAAAAATATCTGAAGATGTTCAAGCAAACAACGAGATGCGAAGTGAAGCTGTGTCATATGCTGACAAACCAAAATCTAAAGTTAAATCAGATCCTGTTCTAGTAATCAAACCGAAAAAATCCGACCAGAGAAGTGATATTACCAAAGAAGCCATTAGGAAAAACATTGACCCTCTATCAGCCTCAGTTCTAGGTGTAAGAAATATCAGCAAGGGTGGGATAGCAATTGAATGTAAGAACCAACAAGCAATAGACAACTTGAGAGAATCTGTTACCAAAAAGTTAGGCACAGACTATGTAGCAACCGTGCCAAAGAAGAAAGCTCCAAGGGTTAAAATATTCGGCCTATCTGAGAAACTAGAACCTGAAGATATAGAATACAAAATTTTAGCTCAAAATGATTGTTTGAACAATAAAGCTACGGTAAAGGTTGTTCATATCGCTAAAGACAACCGAAACGATCATAAATTTATGGCGTACTTGGAAGTCGATGGTGAATCTTACTTCAGGCTGACCGAAGAAGGAAGAGTGAATATCGGCTGGGATAGATGCAGAGTATATGGCGCAATAAATATTGAAAGATGTTTTAAATGTAACAAGTATGGACACAAAGCCCAGGTTTGCAGAAGGATACATCATGCCCGAAGTGTACTGGCAATCATGAATTGTCCAACTGTCGTTGTGAAGATGCAGAAATAAAGTGCAGTAACTGCGCATATGTAGTTAACAAATTAAAGATGAGACTTGATGTCAACCACCCCGTCTGGAGCTCCGAGTGTTCAGTTTATAAAAAGAAGTTGGAAACAGAAATGAAAAAAATTGATTTTTAATTGGATTGAATTTGGAAACCCGGACAAATCACTCATTGGACCCATTAATATGTGAAGATAAGTCTCATCCGGCCCTACATTTCAAAATTAAGTATAGTATTTCACAAGAAAAACGAACACGTAACAATTACAAATACAACTTCAAAATTGCTGACAACTGAAAAATTATATAGGGCACTTATTACAACTGACTGGAATGCGGAACTAACAAACCACAATACCGAAAATGCTGATGCAGGAGTTGACAACATTTATTGCATAATTTATACAATACTTGATGATTGCGTGCCAAAAACCAGGTCGCTGTCAACATCAAAATAAGACACCTAGATTACTTAAAAGAATGTGAGTCCAACATCTCCACAAACCCAAACCAGTTTTCGTCGTACTATCAACACACTAAAACCAAGATCCTCTATAGGGGAAGACCTTATTCCTAATATATAATCAAAGCCTGTGCACATGCCCTAGTGAAACCATTGCATTATTTATTCAATATATGTATATTACTATATAATAACATGTAATTATTATCATTGAGTCTGTTAATTTGTTCATTGTTCTGTCCAGACATTGCGACAAGCTTCAGCTTAGTGATGCTGGACAGAATGATAAAAATAGTATATATAAATAAAATTGTCAATAAGTATAAAAATTAGGTCTAAGAAATTATAATAGGTTTTGGAAATAAATTTTCTTATTTACATTTATAACATAGGTCAATGTAAAAAATGTAAATAAAGTTATTATTATTATTATTATTATTTTGTATAGGTGTTTTATAGACCAGTGTTTTCATGTGGCCTCAAAGATAGAAGTCGCAGCTATTAAGGTCTGGTGACCTAGGAGGCCAAGCAGTAGGACCACCTTTAACAATCCACCTTTGTGGGTACGACTGATTAAAAAAACGACGCACATCTTTGCTAAAGTGAGGTGGAGCACCATCGTGCATAAACCAGATTTCTCTTCGAAGTGCTAATGGTTAAATTTCTAAGAGTTCTGCTAAGGTTTCAATTAAAAAGTTTAAATAAACTTGACCGGTTAGTCGCTGTGGTAATACGTATGAAGACATTTCCCATTATTCCTGCCCAAACATTAACTGCAAATCGGTGTTGAAAATTTGTTTCACAAATCTGACGAGGATTGCCATCTGCCCAATAATGGGTGTTGTGAAAATTCAGAATTCCACCTCTGGTGAAGCAACATTCATCTGACATTAATATTTTTGAAACAAATCCAGGATTTTGGTGGTTTTACTGAAGCAACCAGTCGCAAAAAAGAACTCTTCGTGGATAGTCGTCTTCGGTCAAGCTTTGGACCCTTTGTATTATGGTATGGATAAAGCAAATTTTATCGCAAAATGTTCCAAATATTCCAATGGCTCACCCTAAATTCACGACCTATCTCTCTAGTAGAAGCTGCTAGATGTTCTTCAATTTGTTCTAATACCTCTTCTACAATATCCAATTCCACTGGTTATCCTAATTCACTTCCCTTTGGCAAAACAGATCCAGTTTCGCGTAATCGTTGTGCTACCGCTTCAAAAGTTTTTCTGTTTGGGTGTCTTCTATTCGGAAACCTTTCAGCATATCGTCGTTCTGCTTCCACAGCATTGCCGACACATTCCCCATACACAAAATGCATGTCTGCATATTCTTCAATTGTGTAATGTGCCATTTTTTTTACAAAATCGGAACAAAATTTTAGATTATGACGTACACGTACTTTGATATTCTATTATTGAACTACAATTAAAATATTTTTTTCTCTATAGCAATTACACAACTTCTGGATTAATATGAAAAATTAAAAAAAGTCAGTGGTTTTCAAAATTTGGGGCATCTTTTTGTTTGTTTATTTTTGGACGAAATTCACATTTTAGAGAAAATTGGCAAAGGAAAAATCGATTGCATTCTACGTCACCATGCTGTCTCTTAAATTGTGCCGGACATTTACCTAACACCCTGTATATTGTTTGATATATAACAGATAAACTAATTGTGGGAACTTTTCGGAGCCGCAGCGTGTGCGCTGCGCACTGGTGTCGTAACAAATGGGCGGCATTTGGGGTCGATTTTATAGAACACTGCTAGTAGACGGTGATCTTATAGAAGCTTACGCACGGGCGACATTCGGTTAAATTCTAGAAAAGCTGGTCTAATGTATATTTGCACACGGGCGGCTGACACCAACGTGGCCGCCACGGCCCTGTTTGCAAAATTGTTCTAAACTACCATCTTGCTTTAGATATTCTGTGCTTACGACGTTGTTTGTGACTAATTAGCATAACAGTAAAAATAAAAATTGTTAGCATTGCTAAATCGTCGTCCATATTATTTGACAAATACATGTTATTCGACACTTGTTTACATTAAATCCACACTTACACAATCGTTCCATTGTAGATAATTTCACAACATACCTTTAACCATAAGGTTAAAAAGTTCGAACTTAACGCTTGGGTTATTACCTGAAATGTAGAATAAGAAACAAAGTTAAAATTTTAAAGTCTAGTTAAAATGTTAATTTTTAACCGTCAGTTTTAACTACAAATCTTTTTGACTACAGAAGATACAGTATAGGCCCGATCTTAAGCTAAAAATAATACACTAAACAGAGTACTCTGGTAAAAAAATTAATTCTTTTGACATGATTAAAGGATGTAAAATAGTGATGTAAAATAGTTACATTTACGACTTACAAATTTTGTATATGTAATAAATAACTTTTTATATATTTGTTGATACAACTAGCCTAAATTTATTTCTCAAAATACGGATGTAACACATAAATTCAAAGAAAATTTGTTCTCAGGATAAATTTCACTTAAAAATATTCGGAGAATCTACCAAATACCAAAGTTTTATTTTACAGTATGTTCTGGATGATTTCCAACTAATAGTTCAAATTTTTATTCTATTTTGTACATGAAAAATAACATTAAAATTCAGGAACACGATAGTCAAAAATCGTCAATGCTAAAATGAAAATAAAATGAAAATTGGAACGACAATGACCCAGTTTAGTCGGACAAAGATATTTTCTAGAATGTGAGTCATTTTGGGAATTCTTTCATGCATTTGAAGCAATGTTACATGCTTGCATACTTTACTAAAATTATCACTAAGTTCAACCACCTACATATGAAATATCTGAGTTTGTAAAAATGATTCAGGGTAAAGGTATTTACAAATTAAGCAGTTACTAAGAAAAATGTTGTTCAATTTTTTATGTTGACGGTGACAGTAAACAAGTTACATATAAGGAAAGGATGAAGTGGAATTTTATTCACATTTTGGAACAAACATTTGAGGAAAGAATATTTATTTTTACTTACATACGATTATTAAATACATTTGAGAAGTGGTTGCGCAAATGAAAGGCGGATAAATAATCGACTATCTCATACGGTATCTTAAGAGGATCCTACACTGTACACGCAAGAAATCACTGTATTTGTAAATAATAAAAAGATAATAAAAAAAGCAGCTGTGGCCACCACAGGACCGACCGCCATCATAAATTAATTGTATAAAATACATCTAGCAGCAAGGGTAGAAATAATTTGGCCTAATATTTTCTAACAGAGATATTATTTATCATGATCATGGAAACGTTACATAAGTATGAAAAAATTGACAACAAAAATTTTTCGAAATTTTTCGTTTTATCAAAAAACGTCACAAATAAAAGTTATTAGTTATTGCATTTATAGCAACTTTTGTTCAATAAATTTTTTAGAAATATTTTTCTGTTGTTAAATATTCGCAAAAATCTTAAAATCGACACGAGTAAACTCTCATTTTTAGTCAACCGATATTTACCAAAAGTTGATCAACTCGTGTCATTGATGTCAAAAGCTTAAATATGCAGTTTCATAAAAATCCTTTTAACCGAATTTGCTCTGCACGTGTACACAGACGGACAGACGGACAGACAGACAGACAGACGGACGGACAGGCAGACCGACAGACATCATGCTAAAAATAGTCAAAACGTTATGTAGGGACCTCAATTCCGGGAGATCCATCGAAATCTCGAAATGTCAAAATCGGTATGATCACAATACCTCCCTAAAGTCCATTCTACATTATACTTTTTTCAATACTTTTTTCAATACTATCCAACTCTGACGTCATTTTAACTTTTGATACTACATAATATAGTGGGGGAAAAAAATAAGAGACAGTATAAATTTTATATCTTCCATCTCTTATTACTTTTCATTGCCAACTTAAAAATTTTTAGGTTCAGATGGCAGACAAAAATTTGGTTATAGTAAACCAATTTATAAATATTGTTTAATTGTGCTAAGTTTATATTTAATTATATGATCTAAATAAACTTCTTATCAACTTAATAAACTACTAAAAGTTAAGTTGTAAACAAAAACTAAAAAGTTGGTGTTGGTACGACTGAAAAGTACAGAACTAAAATATAAACTTAGCACAATTAAACAATATTTATAAATTGGTTTACTATAACCAAATTGTTGTCTGGTATCTGAACCTAAAAATTTTTAAGTTGGCAATGAAAAGTAATAAGAGATGGAAGATATAAAATTTATACTGTCTCTTATTTTTTTCCCCCACTATATTCTGTAGTATCAAAAGTTGAAATGACGTCAGAGTTGGATAGTATTGAAAAAAGTATAATGTAGAATGGACTTTATATATGTTGACGGTCGGTAAAAAGTTGGAAGAAGACGGAAAAGAATTTCCATACAAAGTTAGCCATATGTATAATTATTTGAAGTTGCTAGGATTTATTTTGTTGCAAAAAAAGAATGCAAGTATTTAATATAGACTATAAAGACTTTAAAACAAATCGATATTTAAACATAGCTGTAATTATAATTCAAATATAGTCAGTCCTAAGCCTGATAAAAATATGAAGGAATGTCATGTGAGTATATACAGTTCATTCTAAATAGCATATAAGAAAACACGTTTATTTAAAATAATTATTACGGTCCTGGCAACTATTATTAACAGAACCATAAACTCAGCAGGTATAATGGTTATACTATTAGTCATTATTGGAATCAATAAGTGAGGGTGGCTATTTAATTTTGGAAATACTATCCTGGCAAAGTACATAAAGAGTGGGTTCGGGAAGTAAGCTCGGAGTGTTCCGAGTCACTCTGTTTAACTCCAGACCGCTCGAGGAAACGCGTTTAGGCCTTTTCTCGAATGCTCTGGAGTTAAACAAAGTGCCTTGGAGCACTCGGAGCTTGCTTCTCGAACCCACTTAAAATAGTATAGTAATTCAAAGAATTACAATACAATGTTAGGAATTTATATTTCAAGTAAATGTTCTTGAGTAATTTTTCTTTTATCAAAAAGATACTACAAGTGTTCGTTATAGAATACGTAAGTAATTTTCAAAGAATCTTTTATCGAACACTATAATTATATTAGAACTTATTTTTATCTATAAACGTATTTACGACCAATAAGAACGGAATTATTATACTATCAACTTAAAATATTTTGATTAAATTAGACGTAGAAATTTACGATTACGCTTGTATTTATTGGATCATAGAATTATTATGCCTAAACAGACTATATTTTCTAAAAATAAATTCAAATATTTTTATTAAAATAAATTGAAAAACAGCTGTATATTTCGAAACTGGCAGTAGTTTAAAAAAATCACTTGGAAAGTAGAAATTAAAAAAATTATGTGAAGAGCGGAGAGTAAAAAATTAGAAAATCACCTTATTCTTGTTCCGTATATAAACCAACCATTAGATAGTGATGGGACGGGGCAAAAAAATCATTTTTTAAATGGAATTTTCGCCAAAAATGTGTTAAAAAACTTTTATCTCTCATCCTATTTTCTAGAGTGGTTGATTTAAAAACCTGAAAAAATTCTCAATAATATATACTGATAGAAAACGAAATATTTTTCAGGTTCAGATTAATGTACATTACTTTAGCACACAATAAATTTAAGAAAAAAAAATATGTTTTGAACGACTCAAAAAAATAGATATTTTTCAAAAAACTAATCTGATTAAAAATTCCAAATTAAGTTATTCCGGTTCCCATCAATGTATATTACCGAGATTTTTTTCAGATTTTCAGAACCATCCCTCTGGGTGGGGGACTAAAGTTTGTTGACATATCATTAGCGGGGAAAAAAAAAAATCAATAATACCATAAATACCATAAAAAATGATTTTTTAAAAATAATATATTTTTGTTTATCCACGCATTAACAGGTTTTATTTGATATCCACTTTAAAAACATATTTAAATACAATATCGGAAGATAAACATTTGAAGGAAGTGGGGGATTCGAACCCAGGTTCCTGTGCTCCGTAGACAACCAACCGTCTTACCACGGATCCACGGCAACTCTTAAAAATATTAATTTTTTCATTAAATATATGTTTGTTTATATTTATCTCGTCGTGTGTTTTTTTGAACTCTCAGTATTTTTCCTATATGTGAGGCAAAGAGTATAATCATGCCAAATGGCTGCACATAGAAAGTTGAAATTTGGCATGATTATACTCTTTGACTCACATATAGGAAAAATCGTAGCATTTTATAGGACGAAGAACAGATCGTATCTATATGCGAATTGAAAGTAAGTCTACTATCAAACTCAATGTCCAGATCCCGGGTACTTTCGCAACGAGTAAGCAACTGATTAAGTATCGAATAGGGAAAAATAGTGGGGTTACAGTTTCATGTAAATGTCAGAATTTTGCATTTAGAAAGATTGAGGTAAAGTTTGTTTAAGGTGCACCGATTAGAGATATTTTCCAAGTCGTTTTGAAGAATGTGGCAATCATTATATGAAGAGATAGTTCGAAAAATTTTGGGATCGTCGGCAAAAACTAATCTTTTACTGACTATTACATTATTAATGTCATCAATAAATATTAAAAAAAGAAGAGGACCTAAATTTGATCCTTGTGGGACTCCGGAAGTGACTTTAAAAGGTGAGGTTGTATGACCACAACAGCAAACAGATAGATTGCGATCTAGAAGATACGACGAAAATAACGCTATCAGTGCTGGTGAAAGTCCAAAAATTTTAAGTTTTTCAATGATAATTTGGTGATCAATTGTATCAAAAGCTTTGGCAAAATCGGTATATACAACATCTACCTGATTATTGCTATCCAAAGCGGACAAAACGTAATGCGTGAAATAACACAGGTTGCTCGACGTGGATCTGTGCTGCATAAAGCCTTGTTGTGAAAAGGATAGTTTATTTTTTATATTGAAATAGATATTTTCATATATAATGTATTCGAAGATTTTACTAAAATTAGGGATTAGTAATATTAAGGACCGTAATAATTATTTTAAATAATTATTATGGTCCTGGCAACTGTTGGTAACAGAACCATAAACTCAGCAGGTATAATGGTTCTACTGTCAGTCATTATTGGAATCAATAAGTGAGAGGTGCCAATTCCTTTTGGAAATACTATAGGAAATACTAAATATATATAATACCTACCTACAAAATCCTAAAAACGTAATAATCTTTTTGTTCTGTTTATTACCGACATATGTTAAAAGCAATAAAACCTTTTGTGAAATCTTATGGATATGGCTGTGCACTAAGTTTTGTATCTATCATAAACAAGACTTCAAGTGGCGCCGTGAAACAGACTGCCTCTATGCTACATCCTGTCAACGGTACTGTAAATACGATTTATAAAATAAAAATTTCGTCAGAACTATAATTCACATGTTTTTTATATTTTTAATTTCACGTTCACGAACATGTTTAGTGAGATTCGTCGTTGTTTGGCAAATGTCCTAATAGTTTAATGTATGAACGGTATTATAAATGTTTGACATTGATAAGATTGTAGGAAAAACTCTTGCACGTGTTAGACGCATCGCAGAAGAGTTCATTTAAAATAAATTCTTCTTTTAATATTTATTATTATTACTTTGTTTGAAATTTATGTTCATATTGATAAAGTTATATTCAAAATATTTACTTGAACTTGTTTTGATGGACAGGTAAAAGATTCAACATGTTTTTAAGAATTTTATTTATTATGTCATGGTTAATTTAAGGGATTTTGAACTTTTGTATGTCTAAAGCTAAGGTGACCATTCGTACTGGTAAAACCAGTACTGTACTGTTTTTTGGTCATTGGTCCTGGTTAGTCGTGAAATATAACCAGTACAGTTTAGGGACACAAAATCAAAAATTATTAATTTTTCAAAAGATCGAGTAATCATTCCATCTTTCAGTACGCGCGTAAATTTAAACACAAAATACGGCTCAGCAGTGTAGCGGCCTTTACAAAATGACTTTCTTAATCTACAATATAAATAAAAGAAGTACATTTTATTTTTTCACTTAATGGCAAAAAAAAAACTAAGCTTACTTTGCAATATTTTTTTAATATGTATATATTCTAAATATCCGATAAATAATATAAAATTTATTATTGCCTCTTTCGGGGAGGGGTGGTCTTATATGTTAATTGCATTTTGACTATGATTTGTTTTTATCAACAAAAGAGATGATTTTATTTTCAGTAGCTTAGTTTTTATTAAGTATATGATTTTTTAGGTCCTGGGGGGGGGGTCAGGACCCAAGGACCCCTCTCCTATTCCACGCGCCTGTACTTGGGCTATTTTAAATGTCCTGGTTTTATATTTGACAAAAAATGTTCACCTTACTAAAGCGGTCTCAAGACGATCAATATTATTGTACAATATTTAATATTGCACAATAATATTGACCGTCTAAAGGCTGCATCAAGAGTTTTTTGACATATATTGCAGAACTTGTAGAATATTGTTTAGTCTGTGGTTATTATTGTGCAATATTGCTTTAGTACAGTGCAAGATTTCAAGGTGGAAGGTTGCCATGAGTGCCAAAAAAAGTACATTAGTAACAAAACTATATAAAGTACAATTTAATTAAAACATTGGATTGTCTGAGGACGCCAACGAAAATATTGTACAATAACCATACAATAACCAAAACAACAGTGGCGGTGCTAGTTCTTAAAACCTGGGGGGGGGGAAGGCAGGAAATATTTGAGGAGGGCATTATTAAAACACATGAAAATACAAGTGATCACCTAAAAAAAAAAGATAAAAGGTCGTCACCGCTAAACAATACAAGTGATGACTAAAAAAAAGGTCCGCACCAGTGTGAATTTTCACACATTTCATAGTTTTGTAGGAATTTAATAAGTGTAAGAAGCCAACATAATACTGGATGTCTTGCAATATTTATTATATAGCCATAAATACAAAAAATCCATAACATTATTAGCCATGAATTAAAAAGATAATTAATTTTGTCAAAAACACAAAAACTGCAATATTTTTCAAAAACGCAAGCGGATCAAAAATTCCTCTAGTACGTTTCCTGCTCAGAACAATATATATTACCTATAATTTTTTCAGATTTTTGGTTTAACCTTTTTGGGAAGGACTTTTTAAGCACATTTTTGGCTGAACTCAAGTTAAAAAAAAAAGACTACTTTTCGTTTCTTAATCTACTTCTTAAGAGCTTTCTTTCGATACCAATAATTTTTTTAAAACATATTTTTTTATGACGACCCAAAAAAGGTCGATATTTTTAGAAAAACTAATCTGATCAAAAATTCATGTTGAACTATTCCGGTTCCCATTAATGTTCATTATGGAGATTTTTTTATTCTTAGATCAACTCCTCTGAGAGATAGGGTGAGGGAACAAAAGTGTTCTGACATATTTTTGACAAAAATCTCACAAAAAAAACATATTTTTCAAAAATAAAAATTTGGTTGTTGTTCTACGCATTAAGATGATTCAATTGGAGTGCCTTTCAAAATAAAAAAAAAAAATAAAAAAATTATTAAATACATAATTATTTATATTTATCTCGGGATGTGTTTTTTTGAACTCTCAGTATTTTTCCTATATGTGGGTCAATAAGTTGTATAAGTATGCCAAATTTCAACTTTCTATGTTAAGCCGTTTGGCTAAAATTTCTACCGTACAGACAGATAGACAGACAGAGAGACAGATACGGGTTTCGAACCGTAAAGTCATACCTGTATGCAGATGACCTGGTGATACTATGTAGCGGAAAACAGCTGAAAACCATTAAGCATAATCTACAAGATTCCATTACTAAACTAGAACAATGGTCGAACAAAACAGGCTTTCAATTTTCCCCTAGCAAAACCAAGGCGATCCGGTTTTCAAAAAAACAATTCAATTTTGTCAACCCAAAATTATTCCTCTACAATAATCCTATAGAATATGTCAACCAAATTAAGTTTCTAGGAGTAATATTTGACAAAAAATTAACTTGGAGGGACCATGTCATATATTTAAAACAAGACTGCAACAAAAGATTAAACATATTAAAATCTTTAGGCCATTGTAAATGGGGAGCTCATCGAGACGTACTGATAAGAATCTATCAAGCACTTATCCGATCAAAATTAGATTATGGATGTATTGCGTTAATAAACGCAAAATACAGATTGACTAAACTACTAGAGCCTATTCAAAATGCTGCAATACGGATAGCAACGGGAGCCATGAGAACTAGTCCTATTAGCAGCCTGCAATGCGAATCTAACCAGCCGCCACTTGAACACCGACGAATACAACTATCACTAACATACCTTACAAATCTCGCCAGTAAACCCAAATTACCAGCCTTTCAAAGCATACTCGAAAAGAATCAAAACGGGAAAGTAACGATTCAAATGACTACGCCACTTGTCGCAAAGCTTGGCGAACACCTTCAAGACCTCGAAATTGGACTCACTAAGATATGGACAGACAATATAATAAAATATCCACCCTGGCTCCTTAAAAAACCTGTTTTCAACCTATCCCTTACAAAATACAACAAATCTAGTACCAACCCAATCCTATACAGAAATTCCTACAAATCCATAGTCGAGAAATACTCACCTTTCCATGCAGTATATACGGACGGATCAAAAGTAGAAAATAAGACTGGCGCAGGACTCGTGTTCAACGAAGAGAAATCAAAATTTCACCTACCCGATATCATGAGCATATTTTCTGCTAAAGCTTATTGTCTTCTAAAGGCAACAGAAGAAATAAAAAACAATAATGAAATCAGGGGCACATATATCATACACTGTGACTCGCTCAGTGTAATTCAATCCGTTCAACAAGAACGTACCGCCAATCCAGTGGTTACGAAAATCAAAGAGACGATGCATGAAGCTATTCACGACGGCAAGAAACTCATCCTTATGTGGATACCTTCACATATAGGAATCGAAGGTAATGAACAAGCTGACCAACTAGCTAAAGAAGCCATAAGTGAAGAAATCATGGACATACCCATTCCAAGCTATGACCTAAAAAACTGCATCCGAAGAAAACTCGAAAAAAAGTGGAAAGTAGCATGGCAAAATAACCAAAATAACCACTTACACCAAATAAAAGATAGTGTAGGCAAATGGTCCTCCCGAACTAACAGAAGAGAGCAAGTAATATTAACAAGACTGAGACTTGGGCACACCATGTACACCCACGTACATATATTCCAAAAAACCGACCCGCCACAATGCAGTACATATAACACTCGCCTAACCGTAGAACACATCCTTCTAGACTGATAAGAATACCAACTACAGAGAGCAAATAATTCCCTACCAGCAACTTTAAAGGACCTGCTAGCCAATAAGACCGATATAGAAGACAGAGTCATTCAATACCTTAAGGATATCAACATCAAATCAAAAATTTAACTTAAAATAATTCATTTGTACAAACATATGCATGTAAACCATTATGTAACCTGGTGGCCAATAGCCATAGTAGCTGAGGCAACCAATAATTATTTAAATAAAAAAAAAAAAAGATACGGGTTTTTATAAGGTTTGTATAAGGTTTTTTTGGTGGACATACCTACAAAACCCTAAAAATTATCTAAAATTGACACTTGCGTTTTATGCAATTAGATGGAAATACATATAGAAAATATTCTAGGGAGGATTGTGATCCAATTTATAGGTTTTTTATGGATTTTTTGATGTGGTCATTGAATTAACTATATTTTGACTTTTTAGTGAATTTCCGAATAAAATTAGTTAATTTAATTTTTTTTTTTATTAGCTTTATTAATTGTATGAATCCAATGTTTTACAATTTTTTCTGTTACCCATGGTTTACTTGCTCCAATATAGTGTTTAACAATAATAATAACAATATGAATGGCCGATTATCAAAACCGATTAACCGGCAAAAAAGCCGATACCCAATGGCGGACTGGTCTGCCGGGACACCGGGGAATTTCCCAGTGAGCCGGTCCCAATATGATCGATTCTTGGATGAATAGGGTTGGTTCTTGATCCAAAAAGGCTGGCTCTTGACCCCATGAGGACGATTAATTTAAATTTTCCAGGGCCGAATTTTGGCAGTAAGCTACTGCGGATACCGATGAATCAGCAAATGGCTGATTACCGATTATCTGCCGATTAATCGGTTCAACCCTATTCCAAACATTTAGAATTCTGTTGATTCTTTTCATATAATAATTCCTGAAATGTATAACAATTTACACTTCATATCCTTTTTAGGGTTTTGTAGGTATGACCACCAAAAAACCCTTATAACGTCACTCATGTATCTGCCTGTTTGTCTGTACGGTAGAAATTGTAGCCAAACAGCTTAACATAGAAAGTTGAAATTGATTACACAACTCTAAGACTCATATATAGGAAAAATACTGAGAATTCAAAAAACACATTCCCAGATAAATATAAACAAATGTGTAATTAATAAAAAAAAAAATATATATATTTTTATAATTATGAGTGGGGTACCAAATAAAACCTCTTAATATGTGGATAGACGAGCGAATTTTTATTTTTGAAAAATACATTTTTTTATTTTCACAAAAATATGTAAAAAAACTTTTGTCCCCACCCTATCTTCTAGAGCAGCGTTTCTCAATCGGGGAGCCGCGGCCCCCTGGGGGTTCGTGAAGGCTTCGTCGGGGGGCCGCGAAGTCATACAAGATCGAAACATGAAAATATAATAAAAATGCAGTCAATCTTGCAAGATATAAATTTTATTCATATTTATAAATACGAGTATCTCATATTTATATTCATAAAAACATACTTTTCATAACATAAATAAAATAAAAATTATATTTATTTTTATACTTATAATATACTTATTTTGACAACTAATTTAAACTACAGGCTATTTAAAACGTTTAAGTTGTCACTAGCTAACTTTATAATGAGTAAATGGGCTTTTACTAAACAAAATGATCAAAAGCTTCATTCAATCGATAAAAATTACTAGATTTGAAAATCTAGTTCCGCTTTAACCAAAGAAACAGACTATCAGACCAATTCTGTAACTCAGTTACTCTGATCATAGTAACTAAATTTGTCACTATGAGCAAGGTCAGTTACTACCATGAATGAAAGTCATTATACTTTTATAATATTTTATCTTGTAGTAACGTTACTACACAGTAACTTTTTACAGAATTGATCTGTATAAGTAGACTATATCAAGGTCTAATAAATAGTATGTGTCGGTTGATTGGTTTCTCTGACAAGATTCGCGTTGGAGGTACTTCAAGTATTTTCAAACTGTACTTTGAAGTAGGTACGACTTGAAAGTGCAATATTTTTTATTATATCTTTTTAATTGCTCTCCGAGCTACAGATAACACAAGAGTTAAGTCCATTCTACATTATACTTTTTTCAATACTTTTTTCAATACTATCCAACTCTGACGTCATTTCAACTTTTGATACTACAGAATATAGTGGGGGAAAAAAATAAGAGACAGTGAAAAATTTTATATCTTCCATCTCTTATTACTTTTGTTGCCAACTTAAAAATTTTTAGGTTCAGATGGCAGACAACAATTTGGTTATAGTGAACCAATTTATAAATATTGTTTAATTGTGCTAAGTTTATATTTAATTATATGACCCAAATAAACTTCTTATCAACTTAATAAACTACTAAAAGTTAAGTTGTAAACAAAAACTAAAAAGTTGGTGTTGGTACGATTGAAAAGTACAGAACTGTCATCCAAAACTACCCCCGGTCAAATTTTCGATTGACAGTTCTGTACTTTTCAGTCGTACCAAAACCAACTTTTTAGTTTTTGTTTACAACTTAACTTTTAGTAGTTTATTAAGTTGATAAGAAGTTTATTTGGGTCATATAATTAAATATAAACTTAGCACAATTAAACAATATTTATAAATTGGTTCACTATAACCAAATTGTTGTCTGCCATCTGAACCTAAAAATGTTTAAGTTGGCAACAAAAGTAATAAGAGATGGAAGATATAAAATTTTTCACTGTCTCTTATTTTTTTCCCCCACTATATTCTGTAGTATCAAAAGTTGAAATGACGTCAGAGTTGGATAGTATTGAAAAAAGTATTGAAAAAAGTATAATGTAGAATGGACTTAAGAATTCGAATGTGAAATGGAAGGCATTTTGAACACTTGTAAATAAAAATACTTTACGTTCAAATCGTTATAAGGAATATAATCGTCATTTATAAATATCACAGTTTTTTGTCAACCGTAAAAGATATTTAAAAAATGTTTAAGTAAAAGTTGTTGAAAAGCTTTATCCAAAGATATCTAATATGACATACGTTCCCATTTAAAAATTCGGAATTGTCCTTGACATCCTGTACTTCAATACTACCATTCAATTTTGTGGATAAATTTTAGTTCAAAATTTTTCCCAACTTGCTCCTACGTCGCCTTTTCGAAAAAAATCGTGTATCCATTATCTTGATACACCATAATATAGGGGGACCGCAGACATTATTTACATAATTTCGGGGGGTCCCAGGCCAGAAAAGGTTTAGGAACACTGTTCTAGAGGGTCTGATCTAAGAATCTGAAAAAAATCTCCATAATGTTCATTGATGGTAACAGAAATTATTCAACAGAAATTTTTGATCAGATTAATTTTTCGAAAAATATCGATTTTTAGGGTTTTGTAGATATGACCAAAAAACCCTTATACCGTCATTTTGTCGTCTGTCGTCTGTCTGTCTGTCTGTCTGTAATTCTGTTCGGTAAAAATTGTAGCCAAATGGCTAAACCTAGAGAGTTGAAATTTGGCATGCTTATATAACTCTTTGACCCGCACATAAGAAAAATACTAAAACATCTAAAAAACATATCCCCCTAAAAATATAAACAAATATGTGCTCATCGAAAAAAAATATATTTTTTTATAATTCTGAGTAGGGTATCAAATGAAAGCCCTTGGTACGTGGATTAACGATCAAATTTTTATTTTTGCAAAATAAATTATTTTGAGCGATTTTTTCCAAAATTGTGCAAAAAAATATTTGTCTCACACCCTGTAGCCCAGATGGTTAAAACTAAAAATCTGAAAAAATTCTGAGTAATGTACATTGGTGTGAACCGGAATACTACAAGAGGAATTTTTGATTAAATTATGTTTTTGGAAAAAAACGTTTTTTTTGTGATTTTTGGCTAATAATGTACACAAGTTATAGCTTTGTAACACGCTACACTGGAACGTGTATGCTGGTGTAGTGGTTTTTGACGCTGGCTTTTCACCCAAGTAACTCGATCCGAAAGGAATCTGAGAGATAGATTCTTCTCTCAGATTCCTTTCGGGAACTGCGAGAAGAGACAATATTATTTTTTGTTTTTTTTAAAATTTTTATAGTGTTTAAATTATTTTTTTTAAATTCTAGTTATATTTTGGCAAATGTTGCATTTAATTTTTAAAAGCGTAAATTTAATAACCAGTGGAAATTGTTTAAATTATAATTTAATTCTGTTTCAATGTACACGAAATCAGAGGGGCGGAACTTATAACAACCAATGGAAACCATAGGCGCAATTATTAAAATTTTTAATGAAACTTGCTATATAAAAAAAAAAAAATACTGGACATATTTAGAAACCTAAATAATGGTATTAGGCGTTCGAATTAAAATTAACAAAAAAAATATTTTAATACAAAATTTGTTTTCGCATCCCAAATAATCATCATTCACTTACTAAATACCTGCAAAACCCTGAAATTTGTGTAAATTCACACTTCACATCATTTTTTTGTGTCGTTGGAAACAATAATTATTTTTTTAGAATTTATTGTGTGGTATCAAAAGACAGCTCTTAAAACTTAGATTAAGGAACAGAAAGTAGTTTTTTAAATTAAATTTCTTTTAACACGATTTTAGTCAAAAATATGCCAAAAAAGTTCTTGACCCGCCCCTTTTTACCCGAGGGGGTTAAACTAAAAATCTGGAAAAATTATAAGTAATGTACATTGATCTAAGACGGAAACGTACGAGAGGAATTTTTGATCGGATTTCGGTTTTGCAGTTTTTGTGTTTTTGACAAACTTATTATTATTATTTTTTAATTCATAGCTAATAATGTTATGGATTTTTGTATTTATGAGTTAGGTATTGTATGTCTTTTTTTATATTAAAAATATAATAAAAATTGTTAACAGCTAACTACGAATTGTCTTCTTAAGGAGCTTGCACGCATAAACTCGATCAGTAGACACGATAAAATTGTCTTAGACATCCTGAATTCTGTTGACTTCTTACACTTATTAAATACCTACAAACCCTGAAATGTCAATATTTTTAAATTCAACGCAGGGTAGCAAATGTAAGGTTTGAAAGAATAAATTGAGGAAAGAAAAAAAAAAAAAAAAAATCCAAAAAAATGTGCCCAGAATCACCTTACTACCTACGGTTCATGAAATATGCAAAAATTCACACTTCACGTCAATTTCAACGTCTCAAAACCAATATAAAATATTTTAATGGGTGTATCGAAATTTATTAATTTTGGATTTGATGGTACGCATCCTTAAAACATTTGAGAACGGCTAGTATATTGCACCAAGAATACAATACCTTTACTATGTAGAACGAACAGTATATTCTACATGAATTTTGTAATTTACATTAATTCAGAGCCAAATCTTATTTAGTTTATAATAAGTAACTAAAATGTACCGAATACTTAAAATTCTTCAGTTCTCTTAATGTAGTATGTTATAAAATGGATATTTGCCTAAAATCAGTAAGCGTGTCATAGATTTGATTAATTATCGTAAGTGAATTTTCTGTACTGGTGATTTTGGCATTGGCCCAACCTATGATCTCGTGAGAATAAAACTGTACGTTTATGCAACAAGACCAAATGAAAATACCATATTACTGACGCACATTCATCTGAAATCCACTGTAAATATGGATTCAAAATTATTTATTAGTCACAAGATGTAAACAACATTCTTAGAGCTATTTATTATTTTAAAAGAGTCAGGTAAAGATTGATGCTATCTCTAATGCATGAGTAAGAACATGTGCTTAATTACGCTTCAATTTTGAAATAAACCTACGTTGTTAAATTAAAAACTACGTGAAAATATAAAGTATTTTTCACAGTAGCCCAGCCAAGGCGGGGGGGGGCGACGGGCCTATGCCCCTCCCAGGACCAGCAGATTACACGGCGCTCCTCGGGGAGTTGAAGATAAAATTTGTTAACCACAACCAGTGGCGCAGCCAAGGGGGGGGCTGGGACCCTCCCAGGACCAGCAGGTTACACGGCGCTGCTCGGGGACTTGAAGATAAAATTTGTTAACCACAACCAGTGGCGCAGCCAAGGGGGGGGGACCCTCCCAGGACCAGCAGGTTATACGGCGCTGCTCGGGGACTTGAAGATAAAATTTGTTAAACACAACCAGTGGCACAGCCAAGGGGGGAGCCGACGGGCCTGGGCCCCTCCCAGGACCAGCAGATTACACGGCGCTGCTCGGAGAGTTGAAGATAAAATTTGTTATCCACAACAGTAGTTAATTTTTAAATTGTAAACATTATTGTCATTTTTTATTTATTTATTTATTTTTTCGTATAAATGAACATTTTTTTAAGATTGCCTACTCTTGATAGTGGCCGTTATTGTTCAAGTGAAAATACATCTCTTTCCAAATATGATCCAACGAATTATATGAAGGGGAGCGTTGATCTTTTTCCCCCCTGACACATCGACTAAAACATTCGCCCAGTCAAATGATAAAACTGGTTTAAACAACTAATTACTCGCTTCAGATAAGATAAAGTGGAAATCTGACTTCGGTATAACCTTCACACGAGTCTGTTCGTTCGGTACAAATTGTGGCCAAGCGGCTGATTTAGAGAACTGAACATAAGTAAGAAAAATATTGAGACAAAAATATATCCCGCGAAAAATATAAATAAATATGTATGTTAGCGACAATATAATTATGCAACATTTATCCTTATTAACGATCGTGGGGTGCTATATCGTTGCTAAGGCATATTGTTTTATGTAAATAGAATAGTATAAAATATATCATATGATGTGCGAGACGTATTAGTTGATCAATAAAATCATGTCTTATTATTCATAAAATACCTTTTTTATTAATATGTATTTATCAAAGAAAAAATCAAGTGAAAGTGTTTGATACATGGATTAACATTTTTTTATGAACAAATAATGGAGTTATTATTTGATATAAACATCAATATCCAACAACAGGGGTGTCGAACTGATTTGGTCGCAGTTTATTTTACATACTAAATGATAAGCAGTGACGGAACTTTAAATATCCCGAAGGGTTTCTTGACATTTTTTTATAAACAGAAAAGGGGAAGAGAATATATTTTATATTTTTAAACATATTTTTCCCCTAAATAAGCTCAAGTGATTTTGATTACCGCTTCAGGATCCACAAAAAATAAGGTTGAGGGCCGTATGCGGCCCGCGTGCCCTCGAAATTTGATTCGACCCTCCCCAAGACAAAATCCTGGCTACGCCACTGATTTTTCAGCAACCTACCAGAAAGTAGATGTTTTTTGATTTTTTTTTTCCAGGAATTGATATTTTACAGTAATAGTTCTGTAAATAATTATTGAAATTTTCTTAATCTAATTGTGTTGTTTTGTTGTTTTGTTCATATTGTAATGTGTGATGATAAGAGAAATCAGCAATGAAACGGGGGTTGAAAATCAACAAACATAGCTGAAGGATATATAGAAAATGTTCTACAAAATAAAAATGAAATTACAAATAAAATTCAAAGAGGAAGAAAATCTATATTAATAAAATTGGAGGCTCTATCTCTTTTTGTAGCTATTCTGGTTTCTACACGTTTCAGCTGATTATAAAATATCCGCAAAAATATTTTTTTTGTCTGTCTGTCTGTCCGAGTTTCACGCTAAATAGCTGGGCATATTTTCACGTAATTTGGTATGATGATAGAGTAAAACCTGGATTCAAACATAGGCTATAAGGTATCTCAAAATTTTTAATCTTGGGTGGATGTGGGGTTAGTTTTTGAGTTAATACTGTATATTAAAAAAAATTATTTGCCTTATTATTGGCTTAATAATTAAAATTGTTTATAAAAATATAATCTTTTTTTTCAATTAGATGAATATTTGGGGAGTTACGGGGGTGCATCTGAACGAAACATAATGCTAATATCCAAATTAGAAATTAGAATTAACGTAAAATTAGTACTTAACATAAAATTTGTACGTAGAAATTAAGTAGTGTTCACAATATAAATTAAGAAATTAAGATAATGACAGAAATTTCTATCGATTTCTACTTTATTGATCGATATTTGACATTTGTTTGTATTTACTAATGAGTTTTTGAGTGTTTCATAGTTCTGAAAAGAATTAAAATAGAGAAGAATTTATATTTATGCTCATAGAAAACAGAAAGATGTGGATAGAAACAAACAAATACGGTCACAGAAATTTTTAGGTTGACAAGTGCTTACTGCTTATGCGTCAATTATAAATTAACGTAAGGGTTTGAAGTCTACAAACAACTAATTTTAATTTATAAGTATAAGTATTAGTTTTGAAGGTTGTGAACGATAACGTACGGTTACGTATAACAAACATTTACGTTAATTCTAAGTACTAATTCTAATTCCTAATTTAGAGGTTCTGAACGCAGCATTAGTCATTTCAAGGATTATTTTCCTAGAAACTGTCTTCCAATTTTTAACCTTTAGTTCTTTTAGGTCTTTCTCCAACTAATCCATATATCTAGTCTTTAGCCTTACCATGCTTATTTTTCCGAGTGCCTACTATCTGGATATTCTTCTCGTTTGGTCACTTTCCTGCATTCGCTCTTGATGTCCTATCCATCTTAACCTATGGATTTTTATTTAACTATATCCGGATCTTTTATAAATCTATTACTGTTTATTTTTTTATTTTTCAATATACTGGTATTCAATATATTTAGAGTAGCTCTGAGGTCGAATCAATCTAACGTATTTAATACTTAAAATGAGTGTATACAGAGATAATAGAATCGGTCAAAACTTCACATTGACCAAGTGAGGTCTCGAAACGAAGAACTTACTTTCTCCGCCCTTATATGCCTATCTAGGCTTTGGAAACCTATTATTTATTATTTTAATATCTCACCACATTTATTAGAGTTCCGTTTTTTTTTCTGCTCGCGGGGTTCATGCGGGCGTCAGTTAAGTTAAGTACGCCTCTGGACACATGAGTGATAGATATAAAATTTTCTTCGTTTTATCAACAAAATCCTTAAATCAATTCCTACTGGAGTATCAAATTTCAATATTTGTGTAAAGTAACAAAACACCAGATATTCAGATCAATTCTGTAAAAAGTTACTGTGTAATAACGTTACTACAACATAAAATATTGTAAAAAGTATAATGCCTTTCATTCATGATAGTAACTGACATTGCTCATAGTGACGAATTTAGTTCCTATTCAGACCAGTTACTAAATTCGTCCCTATGAGTAAGGTCAGTTACTATCATGAATGAAAGTCATTGTATTTTATATTTTATGTTGTAGTAACTTTATTACACAGTAACTTTTTACAGAATTGATAAATTATCATAGTAACAGAGTTACAGAATTGGTCTGATAGAATATCACTAAGAACTAAAAACTGGCAGTCTAATTTATTTTAAGTTGGTAGTAAAAACGAGTATATTTTATTATTTGTTGTCCCTGAAGGATGCGACGTCGCGACGGATGTTAGGCGTCGGTTGAACAATGTCACACCAGTCATAATTCTTATCTTGCTTTTATTTTCGGCAACTGAGCGTCTTAAGCTTTGTTTCCATATTTAAATCACATATTAAGTCATTAAAATGTATTCATAAAACAATGTAGTGCGAATAAACATTTTTCTCTTCACAGTTAAACAAATGACAAATGCAGTATAGAAAATTATCGTGCATATATAATTAGCAAGAATGTGTATGTGATCTGGGTAACATTCTGTCGTCATTTTTTCCTAAGGTTCTCGTGATTGGCTAACTGAGGACTCAAGAGTCTCTCCTCAAGAGGTCTCTTGATTGACCGGTATTTTGCAGATTTATTCTCTAAGAATCTACGAATATAATTACATACAGAAATGTGTAGGATATCGTAGGCATAAACAAGAAACTCTAGATACTCCTATATTATTTGACCGATATAAACAACATTTTGCAGATTTATTCTCTAAGAAACTGCGAATAAAATAACATACAGAAATGTCTAGGATTTCGTAGGCATAAACAAGAAACTCTAGACACTCCTATATCCTATGATTGATATGAAAAATATTTTCCAGATTTATTTTCTAAAAATCTGCGGATAAAATAACATATAGAAATGTCTAGGGTTTCATAGGCATAAATAAGAAACTCTAGACACTCCTATATCCTTTGACTGATAGCAACAATATTTTGCAGATTTATTCTATAAGTATCAACGAATAATAAAAATATACAAACAAACAATTGAAATTTTTATATAATAAATCCGTCATTGATGACGGATAATAACCTAGTATAATAATAATATATATATTGTTAACGTTATTGTTGTATATTCCATTATTCCATCCCTCTGTTAAGCTATTTGCCTCTTTGTTAGACTATTTATTTTTAATTTGCGAAAAAAATATAATGAAACAAATTGTTCATAAAAAAATTCCACTTACTAACGCGGTACGAAACTAGATTTTGAAACCTAGTGACTTTTAATGATTAAATGAGACTTTCAATCAATTGTTTTTAACATTGTAAAACGGCCTTATATAATAATTTGGAGGCTAAAATTAATTATCAAATTAAAATGTCTTATTTTGCGTAGATTAGCTAACATTAATACAATCACCTATATTTGAGACATTAAATTAAGAAATTACTTTTTATAGTCTATTCCAAAAGTTTAAGAGGAATTAAAAGATACTCTTATTTTCTTAAATTGTCTTCAGATCACCTTTGAACGATTAAATGAGGTTTTTGTTAAACAAAATGGTCAAAAGCCTCATTTAATCGTTAAAAGTAACTAGATTTCAAAATCTAGTTCTGCTGAAATCAAAGAAACAGACTATAGTTCCGCACAGCGTTAAGAAATAGACTATATTACGAGGATTATTATCATTTTTAAGAATATAATACTATTACAACAAGTTCTTGCTATCGTGCTCCTAGTACCAAACAAAAAATCAGCTGTGGCCACCGCAGAGTATTTATTATTGTAAAAGACAATAACGTATTATATTACGTTGACAATTTCATAATATGTATTTATAATTTAGGATAACCATGGAAACGTAACTGCGTACAAAAAAAAAGTCTCAAATAAAAGTTGTTAGCGATGTTGCAAAAAAATCGATAATTTTCGAAATTATCAGATCCAAAATTTCTGTTGTACTATTCCAGTTCACATTAATTCGCATTACTTTTTTTCAGATTCCATTTTTGGCTCAAATTGTGTTAAAATAAAGAAATATTAAAAAACAACAAACTATTTTTCGTTTCTTAATATTTGTCTTTGTTCTTATGATACCACACGATAAATTTTTATTCATTTTGCAACGGCAAAAAAATCGATACACAGTCTGTTCCAAAGGGTTAAGCGGAACTTACAATACAACATTTTTTGGTTAAGGTTAATATCATTTTAAAATGTCATCTTTATATTTTGATGTTTTGTGTCATTCTTAATACAAATTTCCCATTTATTTATTTTTTTGTCATTAAAATATAAAAAAAAAAAATATTTAATTTTGACATATGTCATTCGTTTCCATGGTTGCATTGTTGGAATTTTAAACTTTGACATTCCAACGTGACAAAATGAAATAACCCAAGCAAGGTCCCTTCTCGTGACAACCTAAAAGAACTAAATTCTCATTTAGTTCCGCTTAACCGTTTGGAACAGACTGTATTTTTAACAATAATCTGATCAAAAATTCCTGTTGAAATATTCCTGTTTCCATTAGTGTACATTATTAAGAATGTTTTCAGATTTTCAACCAATCCTTCTGGAAAAAGGTCGCGGCACGAAACTTTTTTGAAACTTTTTTAAGGAAAATTTGTCAAAAATTTTTAAAATATAACTTTTGTCGAAATGTCTATGCGTTAAGGAGCTTCATTTGATACCAGAATTTTACAAAAATAATTATATTTTCGTTAAATACATCTATTGTGTTCACTTATGTAAGAACAAACCAGGTCTGGTTATTTTGGTTACTTTTATAGCGTATTACCGTCTTTAAATGTAATTTTAAAAAAACCTTACGCATTTATTTTATGACGTGGCAAATAGAATGACATATTAAGTAAGTGACATTTTTTATTAAATACCAACATGAAAAAAATAAAATAAAATTTATACAATTTCAAAGGTGCAAACTATTGAAACCAAAATTTCCTCTGAGTTTGTTTTACAAAAGTGAACTGGATATATTTTCCCGCTATGTCTCTCTATGGTTTGCCTATGTGTGGGTCAAAGAATTGTACAGGTAGCCAAATTTCAACTTTCTATATTCAGCTGTTTGGCCACATTTCTACCGTACAGATAGACAGACAGACACATGAGTGACATTGTAAAGGTTTTTTTGGTAATATCTACGAAACTCTAAAAAGATAATCCAATTTTGAAAATTTTGCGTGCGATTAGTTTTATAATATATACGTATTAAGAAATTCTAAAATTTCAAGTGAGAACAGGGCAGTATCTAGTAAAAGTAATAAAGTAATAAATTCTGGGGTTCCTACACAATGGGGACTCAAGTGTGTCATTCCCAGGTGAAGATGGCGAAGACCTATAAAAGGTTATGGTTGATGACGATGAGTGGAAACTTACAGGCGACGTTAAAAGTCAACCTGAACGACAGTGCCCAAGAAGAGAGCCGTAGAAAAATACTATTTAAACGAGTGCGAGTGAGCAGTCTTTTGTCTGTATCCATATTTATAAAATTTTATTATTTTTCGTTCATATTTAACTGTCAAAATTGAACATATCTTGCGAAATAATCAAGATGTCCCTGAAATGACAAACGAAGCTAGACGGAATGTCTGGAATGCAACAGGATCAACGGTTCGTTTCTTTCGTCTACTAATTTAGAATCGTAGAGAGCTTAAAACAAAGTAGCCTGACTAAGCCATTGTCAAGGATTAGCTTAAAATATCTTTAATTAACGCAGTCATTTGTCACTCACTTTTTTTTAGAGTTGGGGGGAAAATGTAAGTGTTTTGGTGAAAGATTAAAAATGTTTATTTTTGGCAAATATGCAAATGAACCAGGATCTCAGCAAAATAAATTAGATATTTTTAGTTGAAGATTTATCATCCATAGACATAATGTAACTTAATATATGTCCTGGCCGGGTCCACCGCTAGCAATTGCGGGACCCGGGGCAAAGATACGCGGGGCCTCTCCAAAAATACGTACTAATTTTTTACCAGATATTTAACTAACACAAAAAAAAAAGAAATACTAAAACTTCTCTAATATAAAGAAAATTAAGTGTAGTGTGAATTTTCACACATTTCAGGGTTTTGTAGGTATTTAATAAGTGTAAGAAGTCAATGAAATGCTGGATATCTAGGACAATATCTTTCCTACCCATATAATCACATCAAAATCAATAGTTTTTTTATGAAATTTTTATTCGTTATTTGTGTACCTACCAAGAGCTTTTATTTAAAGTTTTTAGGGTTTTATAGGTACGACCAAAAAACCCTTATACCGTCATTTTGTCGTCTGTCTGTCTGTCTGTTCGGTAAAAATTGTAGCCAAACGGCTAAACCTAGAAAGTTGAAATTTGGCATGCTTGTACAACTTTTTGACCCGCACATAGGAAAAATACTAAAACATCTAAAAAACATATCCCCCTAAAAATATAAACAAATATGTGCTCATCGAAAAAAAAAAAATATTTTTTTAAAATTCTGAGTAGGGTATCAAATGAAAGCCCTTAGTACGTGGATTAACGATCAAAATTTTATTTTTGCAAAATAAATTATTTTGAGGCGATTTTTGCCAAAATTGTGCAAAAAAATTTTTGTCCCACACCCTGTAGCCCAGATGGTTTAAACTAAAAATGTGAAAAAATTCTAAGTAATGTATATTGGTGTGAACCGGAATAGTACAACAGGAATTTTTGATCAGATTATGTTTTCGGAAAATAACGCATTTATTGTGTTTTTTGGTTGACGATGCATACATGTTATACTCTTATAACACACTAAGTTGATAAGCGTTTGGTGGTCTAGTGGCTCAGTTGCGCGACAACTACACAGGATCGTTATTCACTACACAGGTTCGTTCGTGGCTTGTGGAGTTAGTTTTATTTTTTGTTTTTTTTTTCACATTTATTTTGTTTAAATTAATTTGTTAAAATTCTAGTTATATTTTAGCACATTTTGAATTTAATTTTCAAGAGCGTAAATTTAATAAAGCCAGAGGGGCGGGGCGTATGATTTAAGACAACCAATGAAAGCCATAGACCCAATTTTCAAAATCTTAATGAACCTTGTTATATAAAAAAAGAAATACTGCACTTATTTAGAAACCTAAATAATGATATTAGGTATTCGAATTAAAATTAGCAAAAAAATATTTTAACATAAAATTTGTTTTTAAAGCTCTGAGATTAACAGACGATAAATTATTTTAAAAAGATCGTTCATTTTGCCGTGGTTACTACAAAGCAAAATTTGTCCTACACACTCAGCATGCCGCCTTCACTTATTATATACCTGCGAAACCCTGCAATGTGTGAAAATTCACACTTCACATCAATTTTTAATACTTAATTTAAATAATTTGCGAAAATTGAGTCACAATAAAATTTAAATTAAAAAATCCCAAAATTTTTTTGCATTTGCTTCGTATCTTTCGTAAATTTATGTGAAGTGTGAATTATCAAACATTTCAGGCTTTTGTAGGAAGTTAATAAATGTAAGAAGTCAACAGAATGCTGCATTTCTAGCAATATTTATTTCTATAATCACATCAAAGTCAACAGGTTTTTATGGTTTTGTAGGTATGACCACCAAAAACCCCTTATATCGTCACTCATGTGTCTGTCTGACTGTCTGTACGGTAGAAATTGTAGCCAAACGGCTGAACATAGAAAGTTGAAATTTGGCATACTTGTACAATTTCTCGACCCACATATAGGAAAACTAGTGAGAGTTCATAAAATACAGTGCGGGATAAATATAAACAAATACCTATGTATTAAATGGAAAAATACATTTTTTTTTAAATTTTGAGTGGGGTATCAAATGAAACCTCTTAATGCGAGGATGCACAAACAAATATTTATTTTTGAAAAATCTTTTTTCTATGGGGTTTTTATCAATATAATGGCAAAAAACTTTTGTCACCCACCCTATCTCCCAGAGGGGTTGACCTAAAAATTTGAAATAATCTCAATAATGTACATTGAATAGTTCAACAGGAAAATTTGATCAGATTGGTTTTTCGCAAAATATTGATTTTTTGGTGTAGTCGAAAAAAATAATTATTTTTTTTACAATTTATTGTGTGGTATCAAAAGAAAACTCTTAAGACGTACATAAAGGAACGGGAAGTAGTTTTTTATTTTTTTAATTTAACATGATTTTTTCCAGAAAAGAACCCTAAGAGATTAAATTAAAAATCGGAAAAAATTCTAAGCATTGTATATTGCTATGAACCGAAAACATACCCGAGGAATTTTCGATCCGATTTAGTTTTTGGAAAATATTAGTTTTTGTGTTATTGAAAAAAAAAGTTTTTAATTTAAATTTTATTGTGGGGATATTAAATGGAAGTTCTTTAAGTGCAGATTAATGAACGGTACTTGATTTTTGAAATAAATTTCATTTTGACTAAATTTTGCTATGGTTTGATACATTTTGCTATGGGTAGAGATGGGGTACGTAAATTTATTTTGCAAATATCGACTAGGAAAATAAATAAATAATTGGCCGGTAGCTGGGATTCCATTTCTAGTAGAGAATCTGTAAGTTTTTCATATAGTCGCAATGTAAACATGTCTCTGTAGGCGTTATGCTCTTGCGTGAAAAAAGTCCGCAGTGTTGCCAGGTCTGGATTTGAATGATATTATGGCGATTCACGGTAAGTTCATCGAAAATCAATTCATCGAAAATCAATTCATCGAAAATCAATTCATCGAATGATCAATTCATCGAAAAAAAATATTTTGTAAATATTTGAGAGGAATGCCGAGGGGATTGGAAAGCCAAAAAAGCAGTGGTCAATAAAAGTTGACGACTACACTTATTAAGTAACTATCATACTTGGTCTATTAATAATTTTTAAATTTTCCATTCAGAAAATACGCCAGGTAAAAGATACCTGTTGGATTATTTTGAAATCGAACAGGGCTCCTTAGATCAGAAAAACCCGGTGAATGGGATCATAAATGTACTTAATACACCCATTCTTAAAGGATTATAAAAATGGTATTTCCACATCTGTTAAGTCTTAAGGGTTTTGTGTTATGTACATAGTTTTACTATTCATATTTACTATACCACACATGATTTGTTCAATGTACGGTGATTCTAAACAGGTGGCATTGTTATGTTAGGTTGAGTTTGTTTTGTCATTAAACTAGATGATGGGTAGCTCGCTTCGCTCGGCTTCTTCTAACTTCTAAAATTACGCAATTATTTCTTAGTCTGTCTACTTTTATTGACCACTGCTCTTTTGACTTTCCGATCCCCTCGGCATTCCTCTCAAATATTTTTTTTTCGATGATTTGATCATTCGATTTTCTATGAATTGATTTTCGATGAACTCGTCGGTTACATATTACGGCAATTGTACAAAAAAAAAAAAAAATGCGTTAAAATATATATTATGGTATTATTAGAGATATGACCACCAAATTAGAGGAGTTCTAGTGTAATTAATACACGGTAGAAAAAATGTAACTGCAACCTTCTTGTCGTGCTTATTGATTTAAAGGATTTAAAACCAACACTGTAATTGTGTTATGTAGTGACAGGCATTCATCGTTTGGGGACTAAAAAATTATAAAATTACATATAATGAAGATTTGTTTAAATCAGGGGTTTCCAAATAACGGCCCGAGGGATAAATTTCGGCTCGCAAGAAAATACCATACGGCCCGTGGACACTTTTTAAAAAGTTTATTTACATTTAAACAGCAATTTACAATAATCAGAAAATCGATAAATAAAACACAACTATAACTAAATAATATCCGAACCTTAAACTTATTATTTTTATTAATAATATCATTATTATTTAGCTTGTTTTAAAAATCAAGCGCCAAGAGCTCAGTTGAATTCAAGTTGTCCGGCCCGCCATTTGTTTAAGAAATTTGGCCCGCTTCCGAAACGTTTGGAAACCGCTGGTTTAAAAGAATATGATGAGTTTCCCGTTTTAGACGTTCGTTCGATGCACCAAATTTACATTTAACATTTTTATTTTATTGAAATTTTTGAATTTTTGCGATTTATTTTTATTAAATATTCACAAAAGCACAGGATTTCCTCAAGTTTGGGCCCCTCTCTAGCGCGGAGCTCGGGAGAGTGTCCCTTTTGTCCGAGCTTAACGGCGACTTTGGTCCTGGCAGATTTAGTGTTTTGTGGTATTTCTATTTCTCGTAACATATTTCGTAGTCTCTGGGCTGCATTTCATTGTAGAAATCTATTATTCTCGAAATAGAATTACATTAGGTAATCAAATAACTTCGTACGGTTTATTTTTGTTAATATTGTTGTCCTTGGACAATTTTTGGGGATGCACGTGTACCCAAACTCTCCTCAATTCGTCACTGCATTGTCCATCTCAAAACTGAACACTTTTAGCACATTGTCATTGTTTGGCAACCTGTTTTATGTGGCCTAGTCAGTGTATTCTAGCGCTCTTGATAAACCTAATTGTTATGCATTTTATATAATGGTCAGAGCAAGATCTAAGATTGGTGAGGCCCTAAGCTAAACATTTTTAGGGGGCCTTCCAGAACCAGGTACGCAATACAATTAGCTATTGACCTATATATATATAATACACATGCGCTATTCCATACATTTAAACGGAACTAACTGGAATTTTATTTTACCTAAGTTGTCATGACTCCTCTTTTAAAGGTTTGAAATGGGAATGAATGGCTAAATGAAATGATCAAAAGCCTCACTTAAACGGTAAAAGTTAATAGAATTCAAAATCTAATTCCGCTTAAACCAAAGATATAGGATAGGCTATATTTTTTTCGATAATACTCGTATTATATGTTTCATTTTGTAACACGTAACTAACAAGAAAAGTTCATTTTTAGGGTTTTGTAGGTATGACCAAAAAACCCTTATACCGACATTTTGTCGTCTGTCTGTCTGTCTGTCTGTCTGTTCGGTAAAAATTGTAGCCAAACGGCTAAACCTAGAGAGTTGAAATTTGGCATGCTTGTACAACTTTTTGACCCGCACATAGGAAAAATACTAAAACATCTAAAAAACATATCCCCCTAAAAATATAAACAAATATGTGCTCATCGAAACAAAAAAATATTTTTTTTAAATTCTGAGTAGGGTATCAAATGAAAGCCCTTAGTACGTGGATTAACGATCAAAATTTTATTTTTTCAAAATAAATTATTTTGACGCGATTTTTGCCAAAATTGTGCAAAAAAATTTTTGTCCCACACCCTGTAGCCCAGATGGTTTAAACTAAAAATCTGAAAAAATTCGAAGTAATGTACATTGGTGTGAACCGGAATAGTACAACAGGTATTTTCGATCAGATTATGTTTTCGGAAAATAATGCATTTTTTGTGTTTTTAGCCAAAATATGTTCAATATTTAATTCGCTATGTAACCGAATAGATAAGTCAGTGCTCATAGCGATGTGCGTTTAGTCATTGGTTTTCTAATTTGCTAAACAGGTAACTTGCGATCTAGAGTTCGAATCCTGTCAGTATTACATTTTTTGTTTTTTTTTTGCAGTTTTCTTTTGTTTAAATCATGTTGTCAAAATTCTAGTTATATTTTGGTAAATGTTGCATTTAATTTTTAAAAGCGTAAATTTAATAACCAGTGGGAAGTGTTGAAATTATAATTTAATGCTATGTTTGATGTATACGAAATCAGAGGGCGGGGCTAATGATTTAAGCAACCAATAGAAGCCATAGGCGCAATTTCCAAAATCTTAATGAACCTTGCTATGTAAAAAAAATACTGCACATATTTAGTAACTTAAATAATGGTATTAGGCATTCGAATAAAAATTCATAAAAATATATTTTGACATAAAATTTGTTTTGGCATCCCAAATAATCATCATTCAGTGACTAAATACCTGCAAAACCCTGAAATATGTGAAAATTCACACTTCACATCAAATTTTTATGTATATTTACAACACATTTATAATATTATATGTAAGGACAAACCAGATCTAGTTATTTTGGTTACTTTTGTAGTATATTACTGACTTTAAATGTCATTTAAAAAATTTCCTTGTGCTGTAAATCAGACTTCAGATTTATTGGTTATGATCGTTATAATTAAGATATCATTTTTTACTATGACACATGTCAAATTAACATTTTTTACCATTTTTTAATACAAATAGAAAGAAAGAAATACAAGAAAAGTACATTTTTTATGTTGTATATTTACAACACATTTATAATATTATATGCTGTTCACTTTTGTAAGGACAAACCAGATTTAGTTATTTTGGTTACTTTTGTAGTGTATTACTGACTTTAAATGTCATTTCAAAAAATTTCCTTGTGCTGTAAATCAGACTTCAGATTTGTTGGTTATGATCATTATAATTAAGATATCATTTTTTATTATGACATATGTCAAATTGACATTTTTTACCATTTCTTAATGCCAACATGACCTACAATTTCAAAGGTGCAAACTATTGAAATCAAAATTTCCATATATTAAATGATATATGCTGTTCACTTTTGTAAAAACAAACTAAGAGGAAATTTTGATTTTAATAGTTTGCACTAGAGATGGGTCGTTCATGAATGAACCTGCTTCCTGAGCCGGCTCACCGTTTAAAATTTCTTTATTTTAACATGATTTTTCCCAAAAATTTAAAAAAGAAATTACTATCCAGCACTTTTTAACACAAAGGGGTTAAACTAATAATCTGAAAAAAAATTAGGTAATGTATATTGAATGTATATTGAAAATCTGAACCGGAAACATACGAAAGAAATTTAAAAAATCAGATTGAGTTTTCGGAAAATATAGCAGAGTTTGTATTTCTGACAATATTAATTAATTTTTTAATTCATGACTAAATTATGGATAATAATGTTATGGTTTTTTTGTATTTATGGCTAAGGGACATCCTCACCCAAAGTATTAACCATATCGCCATGGGTTTTTTCGCCGAAAACAACATTCTTTTTTAAAATTTATTCAATAAACAATATCATTATTAGGAATTAATTTATTATTTTTTTAAGTAGATCATTGGTCCATTTTAATATAAAAAATGATTTTATACGACAGTGTTTCACAAACTTTCTACTCTGGGGACCCCTTCGTAGGCTTCAAGATTGTGGAAGACTCTCAATGAGCCTCTTGTATGTACAAAATATCAACATTTCGGACATCATGAGAGGAGGTCTTGGATACCCCTTGAGAAAGTCTCTGGAACCACTAAGGGTCCTCGGATCATACTTTGAGAAACACTGTTTTACGACAAAAGGTTAGAGATCACTGAGCCTGCCTAATATAATATTGTTCGAACCACTGTATTAACTGTTTTACTGTAAATTTGACTGAATTATTGAATTGAGTTTAATTGAAAATTTTGTCCAAAAGTTATTCTAAGTCCAAAAGTTAATATAAGTTTTATATCGATGCTTGAACTATCTTTAAAATTATGCAAGGTACAAATCACGTAAAAAAAAAAATCTGGCAAATCACATACTACAATAAAATTAAAAAATGCCAAGTCAAACACTTGATTTGACAATAAGGAAGTATTTAAAAATTACATTTAACAGACTTGCCACAAAAATGTGAGAAATTATTTTTGGATACTTCTTATACAAATACGTCAAGCCACACAGCAGTATTAATTCACACTTGTTCACATTCTGACCCAATTCCAATCTACTTTTTTTTTATTTAGCAAAAAAAGGCTTATCCACTGCTATGGTGATTAGTGCCTGTACATTATTAAGTTATAATATATTTGGTGTTTATATTATTACTAAGAGAAAAGCCTGTCATTCGACGGAGTAGAAGTCACCAAATTAAAAAGAAACTCTCGGTACAATATTAAAACAGTAGTGGCGTTTATTGATAAGTTTTCTTTCTAAATATAATAAATTGTCACGTAACTGCCCAGTTAGGCAAAGGAAATAAACTGATTTAGAAATAAACCATAAACATCTGTAAAATAATTATAAAGGGGAGTGATTATTTAAGCCATCTTCGTCACAGATTGCAGAAACAGAAAATAATATGGAGCTACTGTTCATGTTAAACAGCAACTAAGGTTATTCATATTTAACAATTACAGGGAAAAATTGATAATAAGAATTAAAAAAAAGTTGTGTTAGTTTATTGGCAAGCACACCACAAAACTTCTTTAAAAACTACACTTTTCGTAAAAAAATAATCAGACTGCTCTTGGAGTTTCCCATTAGTACTCACATCGGTTATGCATTTCACCTTAACGTCCGTTGCACGTTATGGCGTTAAGTCGGGATCGGCGGGAGCTAAATCAATCCTAGGAATAAAAGCTGGATTTCCTTGGGACAATCCAGTTATAACAGTGGCAGTTATTAGATTTTTAAACAATTTTGTCACCATCAGGCATGTGCCATTACATATGCTCTTTTTTGTTTTGAGGTTTCGTAACAACCTAATTATTGCCCTTACGTTTAAGTTTAATTTGTGAGGTAACATCCCTGAAGGGGTAAGACTATTCAAAAATTCTATTGGATAGTTTTCTGTTTTGAGGCGTCCTTCTAAAGGTTCAGAACCTCTTTGTTGATGCTTGTAGGATCTTCATTTCGAGGACAAAGGATGGCTGTATTGGAAGAGTTGGGACATCGATGGCAGTCAAACTGTTTCCAAATATAGCCCTCACTATTGATTCATTGATGATGAGCTTATCTGGATTTCAATGATATTCTTAGACACGCAGGGCCCATAAACGGCTGCCCACTCTGTCTATTAGGTAATCTGGCACTGGTGAAAAACCACTGGTACTGGAAGACAGGCATGCGAAACCCTAAAAACCGAATTGTGTTAAGCAATAATAAAGGGGTAGACAATCAAAATTTCGGAAAACTGATAGCAAAGTCAGTTTGAAATGTCCGATTCTTCGTCTAGTCGTTGCTATTTGCTGTCTTCTTCTCCCTTCGAATTTCCATTTTTTGTGTCTTCTTTTATTCGCCGTAGTATGTTGTCTCGTGAGTCTTGCAATTTTCTTTCTTCTTTTATTATTAGTCTCTGGCATTTTTTTCAATCTGCTTATCAGTGATTCTTAACAGATAGATTTGTGTGGCACAAATACGAACAGGTTTATAACTACTGTACTAAATCATTCATGAAACATATTAGCAATGAGTAAACAGGATATAATTTTGCACATGCAAAATTTACGTCAAATATTTCTTTTTCTTTTATGTAAACAGTATAATTGCAGAAATAGATTGCAAGTTATTTATGTATCGGAAGTTGATATTTTCATTCAAAAATCCTTAATTTAAATTTGAACTCATTTACGCAAACCATGAAATCTTCATGGCTTGCTTTGATATGAGTTACTTTTAGAATTGGGGTGTTATTTTTGACTTAGTTAAAATTTATGAGATCTTTTTATTATTATAGGATTTATGTTAAAAACTTTAAAATTATTAGTGTATAGTTTTATTTTGTTTATTATAATTTGCCAAGTTCCGCATTTCTGCGATTTTTGAATAAAAGTATATTAATTTCTCGACAATATATTATATACTTAAGTGTTTTTAGGGTTTTGTAGGAATGACCACAAAAAACCCTTATAACGTCACTCATGTGTCCGTCTGTCTGTCTGTACGGTAGAAATTGTAGCCAAAGGGCTGAACATAGAAAGTTGAAATTTGACATACTTGTACAACTTTTTGAGCCACATATAGGAAAACTATAGAGAGTTCAAAAAAATACAGCGCGAGATAAATATAAACAAATATGTATTTAATGGAAAAATAATATTTTTTTAAAATTTTGAATGGGGTATCAAATGAAACCTCTTAATGCGTGGATGCACAAACAAATTTTTATTTATTATTATTATTTTTTTTATGTTTTTTTTGTCAATATAATGGCAAAAAACTTTTGTCTCCCACCTTGTCTCTCAGAGCGGTTGAACTAAAAATCTGAAAAAAATCTCAGTAATGTACATTGACGGAAACCGGAATAGTTAACAGGAAATTTTTATCAAATTCGTTTTTCGCAAAATATTGATCTTCTTATGCTCTCAAAAAGAAAAATATATGTTTTTAAAATTTATAGTGTAGTTTCAAAATAAAGCTCTTAAGACGTAGATAAAGGAACGGGAAGTAGTTTTTTATTTTAATACGATTTTTTCCAAAAAAAAGTATTAAAAAATCTGTTAACCCTAACCTTAAACCTAAGGGGTTAAATTAAAAATCTAAAAAAATTCTAAGTAATGTATATTGCTATGAACCGGAAACGTACGAGAGGAATTTTTTATCAGATTTCGTTCTTGGAAAATATTACAGTTTTAGTTTTATTGAAAAATTTTAAATTTTATTGTGGGGTTGTTAAATGGAAGCTCGTTAAATGCAGATTAAGGAATGGTAATTGAAATACATTTCATTTTGACTAAATTTTTCCAAGTATTTTTGTTTAATATCTTAGCTAAAATTAAAAAAATATATATTTGTATATATGTACATGGATATATTTTGTTATGGGTAAAGAAGAGGTACGTAAATTTATTTTGCTAATAGCGACTAGGAAAATAAATGAATAACTGGTCGGTTGCTGGGATTCCATTTCTAGTAGAAAATCTGTTAGTTTTTCATATAGTCGCAATATAAAAAATGTCTCTTAAGACGTTATGCTCTTGCGTGACAAAAGATCGCCCGTAGAGTTGCCAGGTATGGATTTGAATGAAATTTTAGCAATTATACAAAAAAAAAAAAAAACGTTAAAATATATATTATGGTATTATTAGAGATATATGATATACGATAGAAAAAATCTAACTGCAACCTTCTTGGCGTGCCTATTGATTGAAATAATTTAAAACCAACACTAATTGTGTTATGTAGTGACAGGCATTCATCGTTCAACCTTCTAATAATCATCATTCACCGACTAAATAACTACAGAACCCTGAAATGAGTGAAAATTCACACTTCACGTCAATTTTTTAGAGTTTTGTATATGAAACCAAGAATTCCGTATATACTCGGGAAGAAATTGCTTGACCGACACCCCTCAGAAAAAGGATATGGTTCAATTTAGAAGATCATAAAATTTAAGCGATGCTATTGGTTCGGATGATGTGAAAGAACTATTGTTTGGTTTCACTCGCTCTAGCACAGTTGCAATAAAAACACTCCATATAGAAAAACGCACATACATTTATCTGAATATATTCAAATATAACAAACGAAGATAAAAATTACGGACGTACTTTGGATATGAGAAATTCAAATACGTCACTGAATTTTACATAGAACTGTGTGAAATAGATATATACATGTAAACGCTTTATAGCGCTTATGATAATAGTAATTAAAACACAAAAATGCAAGCACAAATAAGCATTTATTACAATGTTTATTTATAAACTGTCACATATATGTCAGCACATTATAGTTGCTATCATTGCATTTTAAGGACGACCAACAACTAGTCCTGATCCAAACACGGCCAACCTGTTATTGCCGCGTCCTCGCGGCTTCTTCAAATTTTAACTGTAAAATAAAACAACTTACTATTCTTAGTCGGCCGTCCTGCACCAACCACGTTCTCACGGCATTTTCAAAATTTAATAACTGCAAAATAAAGCAGAAGAAATGAAACATAATGTTAGTTTTGCCCCACTCCATGAGGTTCCTGACCATCCAGAGTTTCACCGAACTCCTTGAGATCCCTGACCATCCCGAGTTCAAGAATTCCCCTGAACTCCTTAAGATCCCTGAATATTCAGAGTCAAACAAAACAAACACAACTCCTTGAGGTCCTTGACCATCCAGAGTTCAAGAGTTCCCCTGAACTCCTTGATGGCCCTGGCCACCCAGAGTCAAAACTAACACAACTCCTTGAAGTCCCTGACCATCTAGAGTTCCCCTGAACTCCTTGAGGTCCCTAACAATCCAGACTCAAACAAAGCAAACACAGCTCCTTGAGGTCCCTGACCATCCAGAGTTCAAGAGTTCCCCTGAACTCCTTGATGGCCCTGGCCACCCAAAGTCAAAACTAACACAACTCCTTGAAGTCCCTGACCATCTAGAGTTCCCCTGAACTCCTTGAGGTCCCTGACCATCCAGACTCAAACAAAGCAAACACAGCTCCTTGAGGTCCCTGACCATTCAGAGTCAACAAGACAAACACGACCATTTTAGGTCCAACAACTCCTTGAGGTCCCTGACTATCCAGAGTTCCCCTGATCTCCTTGAGGTCACTGACCATCCAGAGTTCCCCTGAACTTCTTGAGATCCCTGATTATCCAGAGTCAAACAACTCATGGCCAACACGTGTCATATCATCAGCATTGTACAGTGTGTCTTGCGGTACTCAAGAAGCTATCAATTTTTAACTCAACTATCTTTCAGTTTATTTCATTATAGGTTGTCTACAGTACCCAACAAGCTCAGTGCGCTGCTTAATACTCAGTGCCTTATCATGTAATCAAAGTAATAAAATATCTCTTACCACTTTAGTCATCCTCAATCCTTCGTACTAATCTGTCAAAAGACAAACGCTCGTCCTTTCTGACTTTTTTTAATTTTTTCAGATCATTACATTTGCTATTTCAAGTAAACTGCACCTTGATCTGTTATTTATCGTCTTAGCAAAACAAGTAAAAATAAGCAGAACCCTACAGTTCAATACAATAGCAGTAACAAAGGATCTGCTCAAGCAATGTGTACAGTATTACATAGCCTCAACAGTAATCGTAAAGTCTGTTATGTATTTTCGTCAAATATGTACCACTAGGGGCCTCAGCCCGGCTACGCCAGGCTTCTCCCCCTACGTTGACAAAACTCGACTCGTTTTTTGCCTGTCACGTGGTTATCGAAGTGACGCACCTCGAGCGCGCCCGCAGAACGTCCACGAAACGTCAGCAAAAATTATTATTATTATTATTATTATCATTAGCCTATAACAAACAGGAAGTTCTGAGCAATTTAACGTTGAAATTATTCGGATATGTCTTTTCTTGTGGATATCCGCGGATACGGATATCTGCCACATTTCTATAATAAACTTTATCTTATGAATCGCCGATCGAAAAATATTTAATGATTCAGGGGTAAAATATTCAACTAAATAAAAAATATTTACAAGATACTAAAATAGTAATCATTCACAGAAATATCGATATCCTGTTGACTAATTCTAATATTTATCCCAAATTAACACATTTTTATCGTGAAAATAAACTTTTAATAGTTGTTTTCTTAATTTTAACAAAATAAACTATTTTACGTCATCGAGAAAAGAATTTGTAGTAAAATAGAATGTTTGCAGTTTCGATTTATAAATAATATGAATGAAAATATAATTCAGCTTAATTTAATGACGCATGACTTTATGTGGGACCATTTTGTGTGAATAGAAAAATGTATTTCTTCATACATTGATTAGGTATTAGACATGAATATAAATAATTTAACGACCGCATCTGAATAAGAGTACGGTGGGCAGTTGGCAAGAACCAAACAAAATCGTTAAACTCATACCTAAGATGGTTCCAAGAAATGCCCTTCTAACTTCGGTCTAGAACTCAATTGCTACAAAAAGATTTCAAGTGGATCAGTGGTGGCTCGTGACAAGATTGAGTGGTAGGGCCAATCTCTGGTCAACCACCTACCCCCCACATTTTACAAAGTTTGAATCAACTCAGCTTGTAGTAATTTATTACCTCGTTTATTACCAATTAAAACCAGTGGCGAAGGGAAACCTCCGCTAGACTTGCCCTCCCATAAAAAAATATTAAAAAAAAAAAAAATGTAAATTTATAAAAAAAAAAATAATATTTAGATAAATCTTCAAAAATACATCAAATTATGTTCTATACAAATTTTTGTCCAAGGCTTGCTTTACTAGTTACGAATTAATTATCATGACCATGGAAACGTTACATATAAGTATGAAAAAATTGAGACTTTTTTAAATAATTTTACAAAAAAATTCGAAATTTTTCGTTTTATCAAAAAACGTCTCAAATAAAAGTTATTAGTTATTGCATTTATAGTAACTTTTGTTCAATAAATTTTTTCGAAATATTTTTCTGTTGCTAAATATTCGCAAAAATCTTAAAATCGACACGAGTAAACTCCCATTTCTAGTCAACCGATTTTCATAAAAAACAATAGGGTTCTTCCCATTTAATAGGAGAATTTTTTAGTACCAGAACGAACTCTTTAAGTTAAACCGTTTTTGAGTTATCGTGTATACACACAGACAGACAGACAGACAGACACACACACACACACACACACACACACACACACACACACACACACACACACACACACACACACACATACGGACGGCACTTCGAAAATAGGTTTTTTGGATTCCCTGGACCATGAAACGTGGTCATCCGTCAAAATCTCGACATCGAAAATTTTCGATTACAATACTTGCCCCTTATATATTAAGGTCGGGCAAGTAAAAACATCGACACAAAAATTTTAAAGTACACAAATTGAGAGGTAAACTAAAAATTTATGTGAAGTGTGAATATTCACACATTTCAGGGTTTCGCAGGTATATAATAAGTGAAGGCAGTATGCTGAGTGTGTAGGACAAATTTTACTTTGTAGTAATCACGGCAAAATGAACGATATTTTTAAAATAATTTATCGTCTGTTAATCATATAATAAGACTGGTTATTAAATTTACGCTCATAAAAATTAAATACAACATTTGTCAAAATATAACTAGAATTTTGACAAAATAATTTCAACATAATAAAAATGCAAAAAAAAACAGAAAAAATAAAATTCACTCCGTACTCGAACTCGAAAACCCTTCGTTTTCCAGTCAGTTTAACAGCGCTCTAACGCATGTAGCCATCGAACGCTACGCATGTGACTGTCTTACATTGGTATAACTTTTGTACTTTGTGAACCAAAAACCACAAAAAATGCGTTATTTTCCAAAAACATAATCTGATCAAAAATTCCTGTTGTACTATTTCGGTTCACACCAATATACATTACTTAGATTTTTTTTAGATTTTTAGTTTAAACCATCTGGGCTACAGGGTGTGGGACAAAATTTTTTTTGCACGTTTTTGGCAAAAATCGCATCAAAATAATTTATTTTGCAAAAATAAAAATTTGATCGTTAATCCACGTACTAAGGGCTTTCATTTGATACCCTACTCAGAATTTAAAAAAATATTTTTGTTTTCGATGAGCACATATTTGTTTATATTTTTAGGGGGGTATGTTTTTTAGATGTTTTAGTATTTTTCCTATGTGCGGGTGAAAGAGTTGTATAAGCATGCCAAATTTCAACTCTCTAGGTTTAGCCGTTTGGCTACAATTTTTACCGAACAGACAGACAGACAGACAGACAGACAGACAGACAGACAGACAGACAGACAGACAGACAGACAGACGACAAAATGACGGTATAAGGGTTTTTTGGTCATACCTACAAAACCCTAAAAATGAAAACTGCATTAAGTAGATACTTATTGCGGGTACTTATCTACCTAAATATGGATACTTAAATTAAATGGAAGTGACTTATCAAAATCTCAGATGTGCACTAAATCGTTCTTCGTCCGTGTTAATTCTCCCCCAAATAAAACGCAAGGAAAACAAAAAAAAACAGCTTGCTTTTCGTTGAATCCGCAAATTATTTTTGAAGTAAATGTTTCTATTAAATTTTCTTAACCGTGTTTTAGAAGCAAAAACATTCTGAGTTTTTGAAATGTGCAAATCTGATAGCAGTCTTGGACCGCTTTTAAGAGCAGAGAATCGACTTTTTCCGCGAGTTACACTACGTATATAATGCAACTCAAAATACCGTTCAAGTGTGAAAGCTTCGCCGATTATTATACGTCATGGTTCGACATATCGTTTGAATTATTTTAGTTTTTAAGGGGTCAAAGAGCAATCAATTATTTATAGTAGTAAAATAATTATTCATAAATCAAATAACACATTGCTAACAGCGAGAAATACGTTCCTGAAATTGAAAAAAATGAAGCCATTTATCAATATATTACTTATTTCTAATTTAATGAAGGCTTAGTTACTTAAGGTACGTTCGGCATAACTGTGCAATGTTAACTCTGTGTCGTGCAAGTTTTTTGTCACGTGACCTCTGTGCAGACTGTGCAAGTAAGTCAAAGACGAACGCTTTGTTCAGATTGTGCAGTTATTTAAACTATTATTCTAACCTTTTTTTTTTTTTGTAAACAAATGAATTATATGTGTGTGATTACATCAAGTCTGTATCCTGCTAATTGTTTTGTACGAAAATATATAAATGGCGCATAAAGGTTTTGGGATGCTTTTAAGTAATATTAAAGAAATTTTATTTGATGAGGAAGACAATTCAGAGGAATTTTCCAAACCAGAAAATATTTTGGAAAAAGTGTTTGAATATGCAGAGAGTACTGTTCCAAACATGATAACGAATCAATTTAAAGTACATTTCCACTTGTATCCAGAAAATTTGGATTCTTTTTGAGTTTATTTACATGTTCCATCATGAGGTTCATGTCTATACTATTTATGTTGAAAATGCTGCAGGTATAAACAATGATATCTTGATTGTTTTCACTCATATTGTTTTGTAGAAATAATAATTTGTATTTTTACCGCGAAAAAACACTATTGCACAGACTGCCGCACGATCTAAACTTGTGACGATTGTGCAACACAAACTGCACTGCACAGTATATGACGAACGATCTTCGTGCAGCACAGAGCACACAGAAACTTTATGACGAACGCTTCTTGTGTAAATTATGCAGAATGTGTAGATTATTAGCTTATGCCGAACGCACTTAAAGTAAATCGCAAAAAAATCGCTGGAATTTAAATTTTATTGTGACGAAAATTTCACAAATTATTTAAATTTTGTTTTAAAATATTAAATGATAGCTCTTAATACTCAAATTGTCGAATAATAAAAAATATTAACCAAACATCCAACATTTCTTACACTTATTTAATACCTACAAAATCCTGAAATGTGTGAAAATTCACATTTCACATATTATTTTTATTATGTTCCGAGCTACACATATCCAGCACACAAGAGTACGGATTCGAAAGCGTTAATATCAGAAAGGAAGGCACTTTGAATTTTTTTTAAAAAATGTTAAATAAAAGTTGTTTCTTTTTAAAATTTCTATCCAAAGATACCCAACTCGACATCCGAACCCATTTAAAAAATTAGAGTTGTCCTTGATATCCTGTACTTCCGGTTTATTCCGGAAAATTTAAATATTACTATTCGATTCTTTTGGTAGAATTTGATTATGAGATTGTTTTCCCCAACTTTTTCACACATCGCCTTCTCGAGACAGAAAGGAGGTGGACGAGAAATATGACACGTCCTGTATAAATTTTACCAAAAAATTGCAACAATATAATTTGGCAAACACAAATAAAAAATACTTGCTACGACCAATCAAGTAATAAATGCATTATGTGTCCAATTGTAAATACATTCATATTGTAAAAAGTGTAAATAACTGATGCGCATGCGACATGGAAAAATTAACGTTCTTTTACACTGTAAGTTTTTATTTAGTAAGTTAGTTAATATGTTTGGCACCCAGCAATGATGACTATTTGCACCTCACACAACCTGTCTTTATAATATTATTTATAAGTTAGAATAAATAAAACAATAAATAATAGTATTTTAAACTATGTTGTATAATACAATCAGCTGATGGTTCGGCAAGCGTCTTGAAGACGTGGGTTCTGACGTTAAACAATTGACGCTCAGAATTTGTGTTTTTAAATTAAATTTACGTTTTCTAAATGATAAAACTATATAGTTGTAGATAAAATATTGTGTTTAACTCGCATATAATTCTACTCGGATAGTGGCGTAAGGTGCCCAAAAAATGTTCAATTTTTTTATTTTTTTAATACAATTGTGTTATGAATTATATTACAGAACTATCGAGCGATTGCCGTTTTGGTGGCAATGGAGATTACATCTTTCGCGTCAATGAAAGATATAATTTCAATTAATTATGCCGACGGAATTCATCCCTTTTCACCCCTAAAGGGTGAAAAGGGATGAATTGTGATTTCAAGGATTCCTTAATATCTCTTAGGACCAATAAGATATCGACTTGCTTTTTGCTTACGAAGATTACCCATACAAATACCGAAAAACTTATTTCAGGATTTGGTCCTAATCAACCCCTAAAGGGATGGATCTACAATCAAGGTGAATTATACATCCCGTCCTATTCCCTGTGTTTGTTGAGTTATAAGGTTTCTTTTTGGCAAAAAGGGGTAAAATGTGATTTCAAGGATTGTTTAACATTTTTTAGGACCAATAAGATATCTACTTGGTTTTTGCTTACAAAAACTACCCATGCAAATACCGAAAAACCAATTTTTGGATTTTGTCCTAATCAACCCCTTAAGGGGTGGATCTACAATCGGGATGAATTATAGATCCCGTCGCATTTCCTGTGTTCGTTTAGTTGCAACATTACTTTTTGGCACATAGGTGTTTTTTTTTTTTAATATCTCGAAATGATTTTGACATTTTTTTTTAAATTTCACCCCTTAAGGGTGAAAAGGGGTGAAATGTGATTTCAGTAATTCCTTAATTCTTTTAGGACTAATAAGATATCGACTTGGTGTTTGCTTACAATGGCCGAAAAACTTATTTCAGCGGTTGTTGAGTTATAACATTCCATTTTGGCATATATGTTTTCACAGATTGACAGTTTTCTTTCAATCCTAAAGGGTAAATTAGTATTTTTTGTTAAAAATAAAAAATTCGGAGTACATTTTTCAGTATGAAGTAAGAACCCACTAAGAAAGGATTTTTTCAAGTTCGACTCCTATCTGGTGAAAGGAGTAAAATGTTTTTTCACGGGTTCCTCAATATCTCTTAGGACAGATGAGATCGACTAGATTTTTTGTTACAAAGGTTACCCATACACAAGTTTAAAAACAAACTGCGGATTTTATGCCAATGAGACCATCAATATACCGTAGCGAAGCACGGGTTTTCAGCTAGTATATATATATATATATATTTAAATCTAATGGGAGGGCCGAATAATATTTTGCTGGGGGGGGGGCAAAAATTTGAAGTTACGCCACTGACTCGGATGATTACAATGCTTACGGCTCGCGTAGTGAACTTTATCCTAGTGAAATATAGCCCCCATTATGTTTGTTAAATAAAATACTATTATTACACTATTAAAAAACGTCTTATTTTATTTTTAGATAAAAAACTTGTTTCAAATTTATTTCATGTCACAAAAAAATGTTATTAACCTGAGAAATCCTATATAATCATAACAAAAATGTATTTTTTCTACAAAAATCCCAAAAAGTATGTTCAGTGTAAACAGAAAATAAATAAAAAATTATCGTCGTCGCGACGCGGCGTCAGCATTGACAGTACTATATATACATAACCGGTGCATTTATAAGACGGCGCGTCGATTCACAAATCCACATTCGTTCTTAAGATCTCCTCTAGTTAATTATCTCAGATATTCTGGGAGTAAGTCAGTATTAATTTGGGTTTAAGTCGGAAGTAAAGGAGAGTAGATTTAGTGAATTTTTGGAGTGGTATTGGTAGATTTTGTGCGAATATTTCTACCACTAATATACTTTCATAAAAGAACTTTCACTGTTATAAACTTTCTTAAGATAAGTCGGGGTTTAGTTTATTGTTAGTGTGATTGTTAACCGGTGAAGATGGCATCTGCAGCATCTTGCCCACGTGTCTACCATGTAAGTTATTAACAATTATTATTATTGTCTGAATTATTCATTATTAAACATTTATTGCATCGCAATGAAATATTACTAAAATTATAATTGTTTTGGAATTACATATTTATAAGACAAACTAAAATTAATTTTTAAATTAATATCAAAGATATATTTTTAGGATTTCGTAACCATAACCATTAGGCTTATGAATCGATTGAAAAATATTTACGTACCGGGTACCCCATTTAAAAGGGAATTTCGAAAACTACAAGATACGACTTCGGTTAAGTTATATAAAATTATCACTATAACTAGTGTATTTGAATGACAGTTTATTGGTTTTGATAAAATACATAGCACACTAGATATAAACAAAAAACTAAAATTCGCTGGGAAAAAAACTGGGGATGAAATTTTCCTTCTTAAGTTTTTTATTAAAAATCTTATAATAATTTAACGCTACGTAAACCCCTAGAGATTATTGGTTTATTATACAAAACTAACAATATGAAATAAAATTAGTGACAATCTATACATCAAATTTTGCCCCGAATTTTTATTTATCTAATTTTTGACTGTCGAAAAAATAATTGTAAAAATGTAATCGCTCAATAACTAAATACTAGGTATCAAACAACAATGTTCTGTAATTTTTTTAAGTATATTTGTAGGATTCAAATAACTTTTATATTTATATAATTTTGTGTAGCACTGTTTAAATTATACGTTAACATTTTTTTCAACATGATTATAGTTTGAAACACATTCTAAATCTTCGTCGAAAAATATTATACTTGATGATAATGAAATGCTTCTTGGTTCATTTATTCTTTACAAAAATTTAATCATTTTTACTCGCAGCACCTATATTGAGAACCGCGGCAGATTCGAGGTGGCAAAAAAAGTAGATTACCAAGTAGAGGCGGACTATGGCCTAGGCAAAATAGGCAACTGCCTAAGCCCTGTATTTTTTTGGGGCCCACAAGACGGTTTTATAATACATTTTTTCTATTATTTTATGATTTGTTTAACTAGTGAGGCCCGCAATGAGCACCTTGCCTAGGGCCCCGATTTTCCTTAGTCCATCACTGTTACCAAGTACAATAAATATAAGGAGTTTTCACAATAAAACAAAATATCTAGTTATATATTTGTAAAATGAAGCTTTAGCTACAATTTGCCGCATGGTACACAAATATGCATCGAATGGTTTACAATATGGCAACTATAATGCAATTTGTTTATTTATAATTACATGACAGTTCTTTTTACAATTAAAAATGCCCTATTAGATAAATAAAAATTCGCTGCAAATTTAGATCTATAGATTGTAACTGATTTTATTTCAGATTGTTAGTTTTGTATAAGAAATACGGATGTGCGCACCCTTAAACTAAACTTTCTTGATGCAACTTTTTACTATACTTTTCAGTGGCATTGTAAAAAAAATCACTGACCATTTTTCGTTTATCATTATGTATTATTTTATGGTAAATTTTTCTTATAGAACTCTAGCAGGGCATTTTATTATTGAAATTAAAAAAATATTTCTTTCTGATGTGCACAACTTTGCCTATATAAAAAATATTGTAAATAAGTATAAAATATAATTCTAATTGAATTAAAGTCATATTGCATTTTTTTAAAATAAACCTATAGAATAAATTAAGTTATGAACATAATTAAGTTTAAAAAAAATAAATAAATTACAAATAACTATCAATATTAATATTTTTAAATGTAAACGAACAACAATTAATATTAATTTTAAAAAATCTTAACTACTAACAAATAAAATTAAATTTTGTAAAACTTAACATACAAGAATTCATTTTTTAAAATACTTTATTTTGTCCAAAATGTGCAAAATATTTTTTTATATTATTATCTAAATGAACAGATTGATGTGAACCGTAGTAATATGATCAGAATGTTTGATTTTGAACATTTTTTCGAAATTTATTATTATGTTCAAAAACAGTTGTATTTTTTGAATTTGGTGCATCAAATAAAAGTGAAAATACCATTACCGACAAAAACTTGATCGTTAGAAAAAAAGACATCCATCAATCGAGCCCTTTGCTGACCAATTTCACTTACTAAATACTTACGAAATCCTGATATATGTGAAAATTTACATTGCATAATTATCCAATGCCTTCTATATACTAAAAACTTTTATAGTAATGTTCAAATATTGAAAAACTTTAACGAGTTACTAATTTTTTGTTTTAAATAGAGTTTGAATATAAGCACTTTTCATCAATACCGTAATCGAAGTGATTAGCAAAAAAAGGAAGGAAAATCGGAGTAAAAAAAAAAGGAAGACAAATTGAAATGATGAACAAAAAAATAAATAAATAAATAAGTCGGATATCGACGTAATGAACAACGAAAAAGGAAACACTAGGTTCTTTGGGGCTCCAAAATCGTAGGGCCCTAGAACCCGGTGTATTTGGCCTATACGTAAATCCGGTACTGTAAGTATTGGCCCATACCGTGCCGGTAAAAATGACTAGCTTATTCGAATGAATCATGAACAGAAAGATCTATATTAGGTTATTAATATCGTGAGCACTGTAAGGTTGTACAGGGTTAGGTGATTGTAGTGCCGGATTAAGAGGCGGGTTGACCGGCCAATTGCTCGGGCGCCAAATGTAAGGGGGCAACAAATCTAACGCCAAGACTAGGGCCTTAGAGCCTGCGCTCCTCATAAATGAAATCTCCCCAAAGAGCTTTACTTAAAAAAAAGTGACTCATTGAAAAAATAAGGTCTCTCTAAAAAAGAGGGCCCCTATGAAAAAATAGTTCCTTTTAAAAAAAAGGTCCCATTTAAAAATAGCGCCTCTATGAAAAAAAAATAACACTCTTTTGGATAATAATGTCCAACTGCAGGAGTGCAATTTCCTCAAAAAAGTGTAACTCAAAAAAGGTTTTTGTAATGTTTATAAATTATAATCAACAGCGGAAAGTTATTGTGGCACTGTATTATTTACTAATAAAAATTATAGTTGAAACCAATTATTCTTTGGTTTTCTAAGAACATATCATGATTTATTTCGCATTAATGTAGAAAATATCAAAATTGCTATAAAAATTGCAAAGTTCTTTTTATACACAATATTTTAATTGTAACAAAAATATTTTGTTAGAATCAGAAACTTGATGACGAAAAATATTTGTTTTGTACAAAAATATTTTCTGAGAATTCAAAAATAATGTCAAAATACACTTATAGTGAACCACATCACAAGACACACTGGTAATTAGAAGCATCAACAAAAGTAGAAAATAATGGAAATAAATCAGAGAAAATCATTTTAATTCGTCGAGATAATTAAGCAATATCATATAAAAAGGGGCGCCACACAAAAAGTCTGCTCAGGTCGACGAGTTTGGAGGCAAGCAATTAAAGAGATAATCATCCACCAAAGAAGTACAATGATGATGGTCTATCTAAAATCAACTTCTAAATTGTTAAAATTAAATTAATACAAAAAATATTTTCCCACGAATATTTGAACCATTTTTCCCTTCATTTATTTTGAAAACTTTCTTTGTATTCAATAAAGTTTTCTTTTTAAACAAAAGATCGTATGTGTAAATTAGTCCCACGCATTCTCTCTTATTAAAAGAAACAAATTAAACAAACTATTTCTAATTTTTAAACTTCAAAGTGAATACCTTGAATGAAAGAGTAAACATATTTAGTATGAATGAAACAAACGAATACGTGTTTTTCAATCATTTGCTTTTGCCAGTAGAATACGTTATTTAAAATTACTACCTCAACATTTGGCCCAGTTTCAGCTCCATACAGAACAAAGAATATCAAATAAAAAGTCTACAACAATGCACATACTTTTACAATGTTATATGAGGGGGTCAAAGCCTAAAGTTGGTTTTACACAGTTCAATTAATTGATCAAGTTTTTTGTCAATTAATTGAAAAATGTATTGGTAACCTTGGAAAAAAAACATCACTTTATACACATCAATTTATTTATCAATTTTTTTGAAAATTTTTACATTACCAACTGTAAAACATGTTGACATATTTATCAAAATGAAAATATTGAAAAAATCTTCACAAACTTGTATTTCGAGGTTATGCTACAACTAAACAGTTGGCAATATCCTAACAGATAAAAATATACCTAGAATTCCCTAAAAACTTGATGAAAAATTGACGAAAAATAGAACATGTTCTATTTTCAAAATAAATTGATCAAATTTTTTGTCAATTGATCAATTAATTGACGAAATTTTTACACTTTACACACATCAATTAATTGAAGGCCAACTTTTTCAATTAATTGATCAACAAATTGAATCGTGTAAAACCCACTTAAGGGATGTAAGTCGTATTATCAAAAAAAAAAAAAAAACTGACATGACGTAGTAAAAACTAGACATAACAATCTATTAATTGCAAAGATGGAGCAACTCATATCCCGTGTCCTGGTATTAAATTTTAAAATATTAAAATAGTTAAAAGGCTTGTTTCCCGAAATGTACAAAATGTGACTTACACCACTTTGGCTTTGAACCTTTTACATATATAAAAGTATGTAATAGTTTCCATGAGCATTTTTGCCTTGTTTGAACTCGTACCGCATGGAATATGGAATATACTTGTAATAGTAGCTCATCGTGTTCAGTACTGTTTTGTGAGGTTATGTCTATCATTAACTTATGACATATGATGTTTTACAAACTTCGATGCCAACTCTTCAAAAAACGCTAAAAAGGCGAGATTTTATTTAAATTTTAAATAACAGGTGCACAAATTAATTCAGTGCCTTTTAAGAAAAATAAACTTTTTTTACAAATAAATAAATGACATTTTAATCCTCGAAATATTCGCTATTATTTTCAATTTTTTTGTTTTATCTGTCGAACAACTAAAGAATACCCTATTGAAAGAAAAAAATATATAGCTGCTTTTAGTCGATAAGGTCGTCGATGTATTATTGGACCTCTTTCATTGTTTTTAAGTGCGTATCAACTTGTGCAACCAGGTAGTAATATACATAGCTTCGGTGAATATGGCGCATGAGAGAGAACTTTCCATACCAAGGACAAATAACCTTTGTCTCTTTCGCGACATGAGGCCGAGCGTTGTAGAGCTGCAGAATGACTTGGCTGGTTCTGTGGCCAGTAAATGTATTTTTTCCGCTTTATTTCATCACTTAAACGAAGGAGTTGAAGTAGCAATGCTGTCAATTAGCACACCATTAACCACAACCTTAATATCTCACCTTTTGGTTATGAATATTGGATTTTGGGATCGATATCGAGGGTAGTCTTATAAAACCCAGTTTCCATCACCGATTAAAACTTGTACAAAAAATGTCTTGGATTTCAATCTTGTCATCAAGGACATAACCATGTGACGTATTCACTCTTTGTTTTCCGGACTGAGCTCATGTGGATTTCATCGGCTTTTGAAACTTTCCCAACGAACGAAAAGAAATTTTTGGAAACACACTTTGTTCTTCAATTTTGATCGGTTGGTCGGAACGATTCAATGTCAAAACACCAAATTACCTTGTACACTTAATAATTGTATTAGAATGCTGGAAAAAAGACTTTTGCACTCCTTATATAATAAGGAATGATTAAAAGTAGTATTGCCAAGTGTAGGTATTTGGGGTGTTCCCCAACACAGGCGGCTCAATAAGCATGGCATTTTGGGCTGATTCTAGTATAGGATGTTCTTATAAAAGCAGGGCCGTGCGGTGATATTTTTGCGCCTGGAGCAGACATTTTTACAAGGCGCCGTTATACTGACGTGACAAATTATTGAGGCTGCCAATTTATTATGCAATGCCATTTTTCATATATGTTTATATTCCAAGATTTCATGCAAAGTTTCACTAAAAGACTAACTGCAAAAGACATCTTACAACTGACTTAACTCAGAACACTGAAAAATAATGCACTCACTAAACGTGATTGTCTATTATCTCTGGCTAGAAGGGGACATATTGTTAGGTGCAATACAAAGGTTTGATTAGATGCCGCAAACCTTTGATAATAATTTGCCGGTTTTATTGCATTTATACCGCCTTGCCTAACATTATTCTCCTTATTTATCGAAGTGCATTGTTACTTATGTCAGAGCGGAGATTTCGTCAAAGATCGACTCCCGCAATAATTAAAATTGCTTTCTGGAACAGGTGCTTATATTTATTTTATAAATAACTTGAATATACCTCGCTAGCAAGCTGTTTTTGAATGCGGGATATGCGGGACAATAAATAGATTTCCGAGACGATTTTAGGTACCGATATTAAAAAGTCTAATAAACCTTAAAAAAGCCTAAACAGGGCCAGTTATAGGGTGTGGCGAGCGACGCACGAGCCGCAGATTTGGTAAGGACGCAAGAAAATGTTAAGGCGCAAAAATCACGCTTCCTTTTTTTGATCATCACTGCGATCCATATTCCTTTTTTATTTAATTAAGGTTGGTGGCGCAAGACTGGTACTTTGCTTCGGGTGCAGAAATACATTTGTCCGGATCTAGTAATAAATCCTAAAAAAAGCCTGATAAATATCAAACATTTGTAGTAATTATCAAACGAAAAAATTTCTCTGTCTGGTTAGTGAAAAGTTAATAAAATGTTTATGATGAAAATATTATAAAAATAAACAAATGTGAAATATCTGAAAGGCGCCCTCGTATCAGAGGCGCCTGGAGCGATCGCCCCTTGCTCCATGCCATCGCACGGCCCTGTATAAAAGTTTGAGTACGGGTAACTGACACCCACGTGACGACCCTGTTTGAAAGGATGATACTTCCCTCGTACAAATTCATACTAAAATTCATAGTTAAAGAAAGTAGTACCTGTTGTTAAAAGATTGAAATACTTCCGCACTGGTTAAAATGAATAGTAGGATAGACAGTAAAAAAAAATAGTTTAAGTCATTTAGTTTTTACTTTGGGGAAAAGGCTATATCAACAATTTCTATAATTCATAAAATGATTATGAAAATTATTAGAACTATTTGCGCCACAACTATCATTGGTAACAAGGCCGGATCAAGGCATAGATAAATGAGACAAATGTCTAGGGCCCGCTTTTTTCAGGAGCCCTGTCAAACCGTCCATTTTGAAAAAAAGAAAAAAATGTAAAAAAAAAAATAAAAGTTTAAAAATATATATTTTTGACAATTTATTTAATTACGTTAATAGTTTAAGAAGTTTATTTCCCGAAATAGAAGTGGAGGCATTAAACGTGTCAGTAATAAAAACTTATTCCGATTTAACAAAAAGGTCCCACAAAAGGAAAGGATTTTTTGATGAAGTTCATCATGATGAGGAAGACGTAAGTTCTTGTAGTCAGGGTCAAGAAGCCTTTAAACGAAATTGTTTTTATGTGATTTGTGACAAAATATCTTTTTAACTAAAACTACATAGCAAAAGTTACAAAGATATTGACGAGATTTTTAAAATATTTCATACCGACTTAGATGACGACGTATCAATTAGATCTGAACATACCACATTGCTAAAAAAATGGTACAATGAAAACATTGATACTGAAGAATTGGACGAGGAACTGTTGCAATTTATGTTAATTTGTAAAAGCCAAAATTTAAAGTTTGCCATCTGATATGCTACAATTTATAAAGACCACAAAAATTGTGTCCACATTTCCAAATATAGAAATCTTATTGCGCATATATTTAACTTTGCCTGTATCAAATGCACCTGGTGAAAGGTCGTTTTCAGTATTAAAACGTGTAAAAAATTATTTACGAAACTCATTGAGTTAATCAAAATTAACTTCTTTAGCTGTACTATATATCGAACAAAATGCTTTGGACAATATCAATTATGATGAAATAGTTGATAATTTTGCAGAATTAAAAGCGAGAAAAAAGGATTTTTGAATTGTCGTTTTTCCCTATTTTCCCGATTCTATTGAAATAAAAATAAAAATTTATTTATTTTGTTTTGTATTGAAAATTCTTTTTTTAATAAAAAATTAACATATGCATTAGTTTTTTAACTACCCCAGGGACATTATTTATTTATTTATTTATTTATTTATTTATTTATTTATTTATTTATTTATTTATTTATTTATTTATTTATTTATTTAATTAATTAATTTCATTTGTTTTCTAATTTTTTGGAGAGTATTTTTTTTGTCTCTTTCTTGTGGGACCTCGACAGGGAAAAAATGTCTAGGGCCCCGAAATAGGTTAATCCGGCCCTGATTGGTAAGTTTTTTGCTTATCAGATGTTTCAGCGTTTTTATTATTTTAGCGTTTAGCTTACTTGAATATTTTGCATATCAGCCCCTATATTTATTGCTTACAACTCTCGACAGTGAAATGAAAAGACAAAGAATCTAATTGTGTCAAAACTGACGCATACTTCATGAAACTTTATCAATGAACCAGTCTGAACCTGCCAAAATATTTACCCGTGTCAAAATCAATTGTATTTTCATATCAATTGACGCAAAGTCAAACGTCAACAAACACCCCATCTCAAGGTCAAAGTATCTCTTCTTAAAAAGGTCATATCCGGTTTAAACAAAACATACATAAACATAATGACGTAACGGTGCCGTCATATAACATTTTTTGGCACGAATCCTTAAAATTCCAATCGTTCCCCACTTAAACTAACGTCTCCGCCGAGTTCTAAAAATACGTTAGTCTCAATGTTGAGTTTCAACACTAGTTCTTATTAACAATATAAACGAGGTTTCTTTAAATAATTCCTGTAATTAATCGTTACAAGTTGTTGATTACGATAAAATGGAGAATTTAGAAGAGTTTAGTAGTGATGATGAGGTAGGAATTTAGTTTATTAAATGTTTAATATGGGAAGAGGCTATCGAAAATATTTGGCATGGCGGATAGGTTATATAGAAGTAAGACGCATAAAATTCTTGCGTTTGTTGCAATCAGCAACTAACCGGAACTAATATTCTACGTAATGAATTTAATTATATAATGAGCATAAGTTTTTTTTAGTTTATGCTGTGGAACAAGTTTGTTATATCTAATATTTACCGACCGCTACATGATTTTTTTTGTCTTTTAAAAAGGCAATGATTAATTTTATAAAAGATATTATCTGAATTTAAAATTTAAAAAAGGTATTTCTTTGTTAGTGCTCGATTTAGTTGTATGGTGTATGATCAAGATCAAAATGACGAAGATTTATTTGGAGGTCATCCAAAATGTTATTTACTTTCTTTTTTTAAAAAGTAGCCAACTGTTTCTTATTTTTTATAGTTGACTCTAACAGTTCTAGAACATGGGTGTAAAATTAGCGGCCCGTGGGTCTAATGCGACCCACGGGTCGAACACCGTGACGTATTTTTTGGCGACTGGCCATTGTAAATTTTTTTTTAATTGAACTTAATTAGGATTAAGAGTTATTAGGAAAAAATCTTTCTTCTTACATTTTTGTATACCAAAATTTTTACGGGGAAGGACTTGAAATTTGAAGTTACTTTACTTCTTAAGAGGGCAATGCAGCTAGATTTCGCGCAACAAACATAAATTTGTTTGGGATGTTGAATTTAGACCAAATATAGTCGGATAAATATGATTGTTTTTTTTTTAAATTTCCAATTCATTAACAATTTATATCGCTAGAATTTGTACATATAAATAGTGTTTCGGTTGTGGGAGCATAATTGGTATTAAATAATAATTAATTTTTATGAGCAATGGTTTATTTTTAAGATAAAAGTACAATCTACTATGTCCTTAAATTGACATTTACAAATTTTATTTATGTAGGCACTGAATAACAGTGGTAAGTTAGAAAAAGTTTAGGTTATTGTAAAACTGAAAATTAAATATTTATATATAAAAATTGATGTGAAGTGTGAATTTTCACACATTGCAAGGTTTCGCAGGTATATAATAACTGAAAGCGGTATGCTGAGTGTGTAGGACAAATTTTGCTTTGTAGTAATCACGGCAAAACGAACAATATTTTTAAAATAATTTATCGTCTGTTAATCTAAGAGCTTTAAAAACAAATTTTATGTTAAAATATTTTTTTGTTAATTTTAATTCGAATACCCAATACCATTATTTATGTTTCTAAATATGGGCAGTATTTTTTTTTTTTTTTTATATGTAGCAATGTTCATTAAGATTTTGAAAATTGCGCCTATGGCTTCCATTGGTTGTTTTAAGCCATACACTCCGCCCCTCTGGTTTTGTATACATGACACATAGAATGTAATTCCAACAATTCCAAATGGTTATTAAATTTACGCTCTTAAAAATTAAATGCAACATTTGCCAATATATAACTAGAATTTTGACAAAACAATTTAAACAAAATAAAAACGAAAAAAAAAAACAAAAAATAAAATTATCTCCTCTGTCCGGGAGCGAACCTAGTTTGCTGGGTAGCAAGCGAGCAAGCTAACCATTAGACCAGGATACGCCTTCTAGTATGGTATGGTACATAACTATAACTGTTGTACATCGTCAACCAAAAAACACAAAAAACGCGTTGTTTTCCGAAAAAATAATCTGATCAAAAATTCCTGTTGTACTATTCCGGTTCAAATGTACATTACTTAGAATTTTTTCAAATTTTTAGTTTAAACCCTCTGGGCTACAGGGTGTGGGACAATTTTTTTTGCACAATTTTGGAAAAAATCGCATCAAAATAATTTATTTTGCAAAAATAAAATTTTGATTGTTAATCCACGTACTAAGTGCTTTCATTTGAAACCCTACTCAGAATTTTAAAAAAATATATATTTTTTTTCGATGAGCACATATTTGTTTATATTTTTAGGGGGATATATGTTTTTTAGATGTTTTAGTATTTTTCCTATGTGCGGGTTAAAGAGTTGTATAAGCATGCCAAATTTCAACTCTCTAGGTTTAGCGTTTGGCTACAATTTTTACCGAGTAGACGGACAGACAGACAGACGACAAAATGACGGTATAAGGGTTCTTTGGTCATACCTACAAAATCCTAAAAATCAATTTCTGTTTGTCCGTTTGTTTGTTTTCCTGTCCTTTATGCAAAGCCAAACGGATGGACCGATTTTCACCAAATTTACTACAGGGGGGTAATATAATATAATACCGAGGAAGGTTTTGGTGATGGTTCCTACTTCGTCCCTGTCCCCTTAGGGGGCATTATGGTGGGAAATCATCATTTTTCACTCTCCGTGCAATTTAAATTGATTACGTAGGCTAAACATTAAAGGATATATCGATATAATGTAGACAAAAAATGTAGATATACAAAAAAATTCGCGAGAGCATATACCTATCATGCACAAATATCGTGTATTGGGCAATTTTCTGTTTTCAAACGCGTTTTTGTATTATGAGTTTGTGGGTGCATAACATTGGAATTTTACAGTGATGTATCAATTATTTAAATATAACAAATTAGAACATTTCACGTAGAATCATAATGTACATAACAATATATATCAAAGATTAATAATAATGGAGTTATCACAGTGTAAAGTGTACGCATACACAGAAAGGTTTTAAGTTGTATGTCGCTATTTGGTGCGGAACTTACCAATAGACGGCAGTGCTGGAGATTTCTTTATTTCCCAACGTCTAATAGTTTATTGAAAATTATATTATCGTTTTATATATTTAACTTTAACTCTGTGCGTGTTATGTTCTACTTTCTTCGTTTTAAAGTAGTGAAATGTCATAGCGAAGCACAGGTACACCCACGGGTAACTGGAGCTAGTTTCAGAAGTTGAATTGGAAGTCGGATAGCACCGAAAATTTTAAGGAAGTATTGAGTTTCACTTATACTTTTTATGTCAATACTACGCAAATCCGTAGTGCTAAGAAGAAAAGTATTATGTACAACAGACTTTAAGTTGGCAGTGAGAAGTAACAAATGACAGGCAGTGTTAAAAGTCTCTCTCAGACGCTAATACTTCAGACAAATTTTTGGAAATTTGAAAGTGTAATAAAAAGTATAATGTAAAAGTTAATACTTTGGGTAATAAAAATTAATGCTCTGCGTAAAAAATTTCACTAGCTGTTGGCCCACTATTAGTAAAAACTTGTATTTACTCCTAAGTTTAATGAAGTATGGAGCAATTCTGCATTTGTTAATAGTTATTATTTAAAAGATGAAATCAGAAACATAGACAGTGTCCGCACTAACTGTAGAAATATATTTCTTCTATTTTTTAGTTCAAAAGAACGAATTAAATTTGAAATATTTTCACGGTTGTTGGCGCCAGTTAAATCTTAATAAACGATGACAAGATCAATTCACTTAACACAGAATTTATAATCCAAATATTCGCGGATTCTTTGGCGCGTAACATCTAGATTGACCGTGATATAAAAATAATATTCATGGTTAATTTCAATTTCATTTCAATAAATGTGTTTTTAGACCATTTGGAAAATTTGGGTTAAAATCGTATAAGAGGCTACACGTGTACATATTTTTACCATAATTTAACACAACACAGTTTCGGGTATAATTTTCGAATCTGCATAAGTTGTTAATTGTATTTGATACCAAAATTTAAATTTTCTGATGAGAACATTTTACGCAACTAGTATTTTATTGACATCTTCGTTGTCGTTTTTATGTACTTAATTTTCCGCATGAAATGATAGATCCATATTTATTAATTAAAATTCATCTACACTGCCACTTTACGGATGCCACGGTAGCTTATTATTTACCGCATAAATAATAATTATTCATATTTAATTTTTTTAAGGGCAAATTAAAAATAAAAGCAGGTACATACTCTAGCACATTGAGAAGTAAAAATTGGTGTGAAGTGTGAATTTCCACCCATTTCAGGGTTTTGTAGGTATCTAGTATTTAAATTGTGAGTTCATGTTAAAAATTAATGTGAAGTGTGAATTTTCACACATAGCAGGGTTTCGCAGGCAGCGGCGGCCGGTGAAGCATATTTGAGAGGGCAATCAGCGTGATCGGACACGCTCGTGCTTTGTCGTTGCTATACTACTGTTGAGCGATATAGTGCGAACTTGTCCGATCATATCAATTGCCCTCCCAAACATGCTTTACCGGCCGCCGCTGTTCGCAGGTATATAATAAGTGTAGGCGGCATGCTGAGTGTGTAAGACAAATTTTGCTTTGTAGTAATCACGGCAAAATGCACGATATTTTTTAAATAATTTATCATCTGTTAATCTAAGAGCTTTAAAAACAAATTTTATGTTAAAATATTTTTTTATTAATTTTAATTCGAATACCTAATACCATTATTTAGGTTTCTAAATATGTGCAGTATTTTTTTTATATAGCAAGGTTCAGTAAGATTTTGAAAACTGCGCCTATGGCTTCCATTGGTTGTTTTAAGCAGGGCTACGAACCGTTAATTTTCGTTTCGGTTTTTGTTCCGGGTCAATTAAAAAAATAAATATCGGTTCGGTTCCGGTTTTCGTTCCTGCAAAAATAACGGTTTTTTTCGGTTTTCTGTTCAGTTCCGAGTGATAAATTTTTAAATGCTTTTATTTGTATTAGAAATTTATTTTCTACTACAATTTAGAAGAACATTTTATTCCTTATTTGGTAATAATCATACCCAGGCAGCTGCCAAGGGGCGCGGGGGGAGGAGTTCTGCCCCCCCCCCGAAATAATAGAAGCGCAATTTTTTTTAACTCATCAGTTAAAACAATTACGATTTTTTTTCTAGACACCAGTTCAAAAAATAATCTTAAATAAATTGTATTTTATATTCACTCCCATAAACATTATCTGAACCGAATTAAAGCGATATTTTTTTTTTTTGGTTCAGCTCCGTTTTTCGTTCCGACAAAAATAACGGTTTTCCGCCAATCTGATTAAACAAACATACATATATAGAATTAAATTATAATTCCAACATTTTCCAGTTATTAAATTTACGCTTTTAAAAATTAAATGCAACATTTGCGAAAATATAACTAGAATTTTTACAAAATAATTTAAACAAAATAATAAAATGCAAAAAAAACAGAAAAAATAAAATTGTCTCCAGACTGGAAACGAACCCTAGTTTCCAATTTAGGAATCGAGAATGCTAACTACTAGACTATGAAAGCTTATTTGTTTACTGTGTTACATAACGTATTAAATATTTTACATCGTCAACCAAATGCGTTATTTTCCGAAAACATAATCTGATCAAAAATTTCTGTCGTACTATTCCGATTCACACCAATGTACATTACTTAGAATTTTTTCAAATTTTTAGTTTATCTTCCATCTGGACTACAGGGTGTGGGATACATTTTTTATAGAAGAAAAACTATTCAAAATTCAAATGATGAGTAGTAAAACAATGGCGCTTAATTTTCCGTTCTGGCGCTCTCTTTTCCAGTTCTGATGCCCCTTTTTGCCAGTAAAGGTAGATGCCTCACTCGTCTCACTCTCGGCACGGCTCTTGTACTGATTTTAATAATAGAATAATTGTTAGCATTTTTTTTTTTTTCCTGTAGCGTTTGACACTGTTTCCGGGCACTACGAATATATTCGTCTGGAGCGATTAATCTTATTAACTACTTTTATTACATTTAAATGTGAAATCGTAACTAGGAAGTGTTATTTTTCTCGTAAATACAATAATTATAAAATTATGAAAGATGAATATAATTTTCCTTTTTAAATTTTATGTAATAAAATTAAGATTTCTATTTTGTCATAAATATTTTAAAAATTAAGTAACTGTTATTAAATCTTGAACCATGTAATATATTTTGTACAACATTTTATTTTTTTCTGAATGAGCAACAGTGCGTTTGATTTAGTGTCAAAAATGAATAAAATTTCCTTAAAATATTAAGTAAAGTATAATTACTGTTCTAAACGTAATGAATGAACTAAACAATTAAAAAGAAAAGAAGAAACATCAGAATAATATATCTGTATGTTTGTTCCATATTTTCTTGCAAGATAAATTCCAATAAATATCTTTAAATAAATTCAACCCAGCCAGTTTCTTAAGATTATTAAGAAAATATATAAATTTGGACAAATACAGTACCTAGACAAAATATTATAACCACTTATAATTTTTTAAAAATTCATTGTTTTACACAAAATCAACAAAATAATAATACACCAATTATATTTTTATTTTGTATTTTATTATTTCAAATTATTTTAGTCCATTTATAAAATGTTTTTTAATATTTTGTGTTGCCCCCGTTTGCTTTTATTACTGCCGCAATTCTTCGAGGCATACTCTCAATACATGCCCTAATACAATTTTCAATTTCTGGAGAGCCATGCCATACTTTTTTAATATTATCTATAAACACTTGTTTATTAGCATTATTTAAATCATAAACAAGTCTTTTCAGGAGGTTCCAAACATTTTCGATAGGATTGATATCCGAAGAATTACCTGGCCAGGACAAAACCGGTACTTGTTGTTCTTGCAGGAATTTTTTAACAGATTTAGCAGTATGACATGGCGCCCCATCCTGCATGAATATTGTAGTTGGCGTTCTTCTATAATCATCGAAATACGGCAAGAAAAAATGCTCTAGAATATGGATATACTGCTGTTGTTGTAATGTCCCGTCGACGAAATAGAGAGGCCCTGGTCGAAAACCGCTAATTACACCCCACACCATTACCGAAGGAGGGTGTTTTACAGTTTTTTGTATGCATTTGGTGTGATATCTTTCTTCAGGGTGCCTTCTTACATAAATTGTTGCGTCGGATAAGCAGTGTAGGGTGGATTCATCCGAAAAAAATACCTAGAAAAAGTTTTCATTTTCTTAATTAGAGCAATTAGCTGATCAAAAACACGCTAATAAAAGAATACTTTTTTCCAATCATCAACAGTGAAATAGGAATACTCTGGCAAATTTGAGTCGATTGTTCATCATTCGTTTTGTCAGATTTGGCTTTTTAGTAGGTCTTTTGCATTTTATGTTTGCTTCGCTGAGACGACGTTCAATTGTCTTCTCTGATACATCCGCTCCATAAGTCGACAAAAAAAAATTCACTTCTCTTAAAGGAGCTCTTCTACGAGCACAAACTATCTGGACTATTTTTCTGTCGGTTCTTGGACTAGCTTTTCTTTTTCTTCCAGAATTAGCACGTCGTGTAGGTGTAACGGCAGAATTATATTTAAGTTTTTTTGCCAATTGCACCACAGAACAGTGACTAACTTTCTCATTTCGCGCAATTTCGCGCATTGAATGCTTCCCTGTCTTCAATAAGGCACAAATAGCGGCTTTTTTCTCCAATCCGGTATCTGGTTTTTTACCCATTTGAGCAAATTTGAAATAAAAGACACTTTCAAAAAAAAAATCTTTACCTCCACTTAAAAAACAATAACTGCCCCAATTTTATTTTAATTTTACTTAGCATAAACTCAAAATACAACCATTCAACGCAAAAATTATTTATTGAATGGTTATTCTTAAACTTACTATCTTCAAATGATATTTCGCAATACAATGCTTTATATTGTTCAAACACGTTTAGATAGGTTTAAACAAGCAAATCAGTCTCAGAATAAAAATACAGAGATGAAGATGTTTAAAATAGCTTATCTTTTAATAAATACACGATATGTTAAAGAAATAAATAAAGTAGCATATGATTATATGTCGGCATTTTTAATAAACAGTTGTTTTTGTAAGTGGTTATAATATTTTGTCTAGGTACTGTATATTATAATATTACCCCCTTTATGTAGTGGTTTGGAATTATATATTATTATACTCTGTTCAGTTTTTGTTTGACTTGGGCAGTTCAAGGGCGTTTGACATCATTAAAAGGCTTGATTTATTTGATATCGGCGAATTTAATATAGTGCACCTACCAGAAAAATTGATGTATGGTTGAAGACATTTATTATTATAAATTTTACTGTTTTAAAAAATGTTGCTGTTGCATTGTATCAAGTCGTCAAGGATGCAATTTGTAGTTAATAATATTTAACATCCAAATTTAACAGCTTATTATTTGACATTGGCTTAATATTTTACCGTTCAGTTTTTTTTTTTTTTTTTGGACAGTTACACATCTCGCCTGTTTAAAGAAATCATCGTATGCTCTAATAAATATCAAAAACTTTTTTTTTAAATTAATTTTGTTGAAAATGGAACGGTCGGAAATTCGCACTCTTATGAAGTATGAGTTCTTACGTGCAACTACGGCATAGCAGACCGCGCGAAACATTAATAGTGTATTTGGCTCTAGTGTTACTACGCAGCAGACAATATCAAATTGGTTCGCCAAATTTCGTACAGGTAACTTAAAAACCAAACAAAAAAAAAAAACCTGGCTCATCAATCACAGCAAAAATATACTGCAATCAACTGGACGAAATGATGCAAAAACTTAAAGAAAAACAGCCTAGATTGGTCAACAGATCGACTCCTATCTTATTGCATTATAACGCTAGACCACACACTGCACAAATGACTTTGGCAAAACTACAGGTATTGGAGTTGGAACTTCTTCATCATCCTCCGTACTCATCAGACCTAGCCCCCACTGACTACCAATTCTTCCGCAATTTGGACAACTTTTTAATAGGAAAACAGTTTAATTCCGACAATGCTGTAAAACTGGCCTTCCAGGAATTCATTGACTTTCGTCCGCCAGGGTTTTATACCACCAGCCTGAACAACCTGCCGCTTAACTGGAAAAAGTGTATAGACAATATTGGTGCATACTTTGATGAATAAAATAATTCCTTATATTTGTAAGTTATCAACCAACTTTGCCTTTTTTTCTACAAATTTCATCCTTGACGAACTAATAATATAACCAGGGTGACTAGATTTCAATTGAGGTAAACACTAAGATTGAAAAAAATTGGAAATATAGTGTATTTTATTCAGTTTTGCTCACCTCCAAAAAAATACAAGTGATGAGCAAAAAAAAAGGTCTTCACTTCCAAAATATAAGTGATGAGCAAAAAACCTTACCTGCAAAAAAAGGTCCTCACCTCTAAACTGCAAACAGAAAGCCCTGAGACTCTGGCCCGAAACCCTAAGACTCCGGGTAAAAACCTGAGACATGGTCACCATGAACATATATATATAAAATACTCTCTCTGTCCGAAAATGTCCCCTGGAACACATTATGTATTATATATATTAACGTTAAGTAAAATAACAACAATTGTTTAAATATAATACCAATTCGCATACAAGATTGTTTATTATTCGTGTTCACTCGTACAATATAAGACGACAACTAATTAGCTTATCAAATCAATAATATTCTATCAATTAACGTTAATGAGTTATAAGTGTGACGTCAGCTCTTCTATTTTGATTTACTAGGACGTACGGATTACTTTTTTAGAGCATACTAGGTGGAGCGGGCGTCGAGAGTATAATCTGCCTCAGGCGCCAAAATTCTTCGGCACGAGCCTGCGTGTACCTATATTAAGGAAAAATACAAAATTTATGTGTCTGACCTCAAGCATGACAATGTAAACAAGTACAAATATGCAGATTTATTAAAAGTGACAGAATTATAATTCGATATGGAACCTTGCCAAAAATACTATATCGGCATGTGCACATTGAATGGAAACCTATTTTAAAATTATGATAAACATCAAAAATGTGTTAGATTATCAACAAATTTAATGTATACAAAACTCATGGTTAACGCTTTAAGGTTTAAATAAACAAAGTTTTAAATAAATAACAGAAAAATACATCTTATAACAATTCAATGGATAGTGCTAAACGTGAAGTTTGGAATCAGTAAAATAAAAGCAATAATTCACACAATAAGACATTTTACAAGATACTACTGACAATAATGTATAACCAACCCCGTCGAACGAGGATGGGTGCTTTGCAAATCCATACAGTTCTTCTTGGATGTACCTTTTCACGGCTGGTGGTCCAACACACGACTCAAAACTTTTGCCGCACACACAACTCAAATAATCTCCAGATGATACAAACATACTGTTAAGTCTCTCTTCCCGTCTAGCACGAGCAATCTCAGCTAGTGTTATTTTCTGCTGTTAAAACTGGTTCACAGCACAAGACACCGAGTTTTTCCACCTGGTGCGAGCAGTACATATGTATCTTCTCCCAAGATGAATGTAGGAGGAGACATGATTTGAGTGAGCTCTGGACCATATCTTTATATCTCTAGAAGCTTGGCATGGGCAAAATTGCGTTTGGTTTTGTTCATATATGCCGGATGAGCTGTATTCCATAGTTCCGGAAAACCGTCATTACGAATAATAACGTTTTTGAGCCTTTCATGTCCAGTTACAGTTTGTTATTCATCAGCATGATCTTCTAAATTTTCCGATGCAGTTATATCTACATTAGATAGAGAAGAAGCGGTCTCCATTGTGTTTTGTGCTAAAATGAGCTGAAATATTGATCAAAATATAGACACACATTCTCACACGGTCAATATTATTATCAATATCCCCACCAGTCTCCGATATTGATTCTTCGATTTCAAAAAATCTTGTCAATATTTTTAAGTATAGTCAATAATAGTGATCATGTAAGCTACGCAGTAGGCCAAGATCTCGCAACATATCTGAATTGATATACAGTAGGGATCGGCAACCTTTTTGTCAATAAGGGCGCAATATAAATTCAAATGTTATTGAGGGCGCATAAAAACGTAAAATATGTAAACACTAGTGGTTCGCAAAGTCGTCTAATCTAGCGCTGATCGCTCAAGTCGAATTACCAATAGATGCGATGTGGATATTGGGCTCAGTATGTGTGTGTCTCGATAACGAGGGCGCATAAAAATCTTACAGAAAGCGCCGTGTTGCCGGCCCCTGATATACAGTATTCGTTTTGGAAGAAGTTAAATATGACAAAAGTGGATCCACGTACTTAATTTGGCGCCCTCTTGTTATGGCGATTTTGTGGAACTATTTGCGGCGACGCTGCCTTCAGTGTGTATTATTCTGTACAAAAAATGCTGAGTTTACTTCATACATATAATAATTAAAATTTTCTTTTTTCAGGACTCTCCCCTCTGTGACAAAGTTCGTATGTTCAACATACAAGCCAACAAACACATGAAGAGTCAAGCATTAAATCCATTCTCATCTGGAAATGTACATGAAGTTCCTAAACCCAAATTTTCAAAAGAAGACTATGGCAGGTAAGAATTAGGTTTATCTTTCACTTTTAAATAAAGCAATTTCACAAAAATCGGGGTACGCAATATTAATATTTTTTATGCAATATGTTTCTCAATATTTTGTTATATGTGGGGCAAAGAGTTATATACATGTCAAATCTCAATTCTCTAGATCCAGCAATTTTGCCACAATATCTTTCGAACAGATAGAGACAGACTCATGGCTGACAGTATAAGGACTTCTTAATCAAACCTACGAAAACAAAAAATCACAAAGAACATAGGAATATTCATTTTATATTAATTTCAATACTGATAAGGTGACCGTATTGTTTAATTCAAAATTCGGGACGGGAGCTCATAGACGGGAGGGAGGAGGGTTAAATATTCAAGTTTGGTCTTGTCACTTGTCCAAAAAGTTGTTCATCAAGGTAAATACCCGTTCGGTAGATTTTTTTTTTCAAGTTTTGTAAAAATAATTCTAGATGAAATATATTTTAACACGCCCCCCCCCCCCAATACGTCAGTGCTGAGTATTGATCTGATATTAAGTTATTCGAATTGCACACTACAAATCGAAATATTTTCGTATGTCTATGTAATAATTGAATAATATAATTTAAATTATATTAATTAACATAAATATATTTTGTTGCAGACCAGAGAGAGGATCAAAAACAGAAGCACGAGGTTGCAAAGCGGCATCTCACGTCTACAAAGAAATGCTTGAACTATGTGAAATCATCAATGAAAATGGTGAATTCCTCTTCACACCCAGTGAGAAGAAAGATGATCCAAGGAAAGTCATCAGCTTCGGGGAACTTTTTAATGTAAATATCACTTTCTTCTAATTACCAACCTTAATTTGAATTAAATGTTTTCATTGTTGCGTTTATTATGTGAAAATCATAAATTCACATCATAAACACTGTTTTAGTTTGTTTAAAAACAATTTGTAATTAAGTATGAAATATTTCTTTGTTACAGATTTACACAGTTATCTCAAATAAATTAGTGGGAGATTTAATCAGAGCAAGAAAATACAAAATACTTGATTTTGAAGGAGAAATGTTATTCCAAGTAAGTATTTACTTATAAATTACAAATAATCTTATTCTAAAATATTAATAACAGAGCCGGATCGAGGGTGAGGCAAGTGAGACACTTGCCTCAGGTGATCAATGGAAAAGGGCCCCAAATTTATGAAATTAATGTAATTACTGTATTGTATATATTATAGCATTACCCATGTATATACCTTAGCAACATAAAGATAGTTAGTTGTTTTATGATAATAAAGAAATCAACACATGGTGTCAGAAGATAATTTTTAAAGTTAAATTAAAATTAAAAAGAAAACTTTAAAATAAAATAAAAATGCCTGGTGATTTACAAAATGGATCAAATAATTATCTACAAGCTTTTTCAGCGAAACCGCCAGAAAGTATTAACATCAAAAATGCAACAGATAAGTCAAGAATTTGGCGCGAGTGGTTACAACAATACGAATGGTTCGAGATTGCAGCTGGAATAAAGGAGTTAACGATGGAAAGACAAGTAGGAATACTGATGAACTGTTTAGGACAAGATGTGATCGGTACATACAATGGGTTCTTATTAACAGCTACAGAACGAAAAGATCCAGAAATCCTAAAGAAAAAATTTGGTGAAGCTTACAATCCTACCGCTAACCCAACTTACAGTACATATGCTTTTTTCAGAACTTTTCAAGAAGAACATGAATGTTTCGAAAACTTTTTAATAAAGGCAAGAACAGCAATTGTTGACTGTAATTTTAATTCGACCAACGAAGGAATGACGATAGAAGAACGACTTCTTAAAGATAAAATTGTTTTGGGAATAAGAAGTGAGAAAGTACGCGAAAAATTATTGTCAGATCCAAAATTGACGTTGCAAAAGGCAATATCTATCTGCAGGGCCAGCGAACAAACCACGGAAACGCTATTACAAATTAAAACGAACAAAAAACAATCATGTGACGCTGTCAAAAATGACAATTTTCGAAATGTTTTTAAATGTAAACGCTGCGCTACTACGCATGGTAAAAGAAGCTGTCCTGCATATAAGAAATATTGTACTCTCTGTGGAAAAAGTGGGCATTTGACAGAATGTTGTTTTAAGAAAAATAAAAATGAAGCTGTAAAAGGTAAAAATGTAAACAAATATATAGAAAATAAAGCAGGCACTGTAAGTTTGTCAAATACTGACATTGACACTACAGGAGCTGAACTGTCAAATTTTGATTTACATTTAAACGTCATCGACTTAAATAGTTCAGATGACTGGAATGAAGATATCAAGGTAGGATCTACTATTATTAACTTTAAGCTAGATACAGGAGCTCAATGTAATATTGTCTCAAAAGTATTAGCAGATACAATTAAAGGTCATATAAATAATTCACACACTAAAAATATTATTTCATTTAATAATGAAAAAACAAAGGTGTTAGGTGAATTTGAAGAAATTTGTGAAGTAAACAATCAAAAAGCTTTACTTAATTTTATTGTTGTAGATCTAGATGTCAAACCAATTCTTGGGAAAAATTCATGTGTCAAATTAAATTTAGTAAAACGTGTTGACACTATAATTGATAATGATGATCTTTTCAGAGGTCTAGGATGTTTTAAAAACTTTGAATATACATTAGAATTTAAAACAAATCCAAACTTTATAATTCATCCTCCAAGAACTATACCATACAAGCTTCGCGAAACTGTCAAGCAAGAGCTTAACGACATGGTAAAAATGGGTATTATTAAAAAGCAAAATGAACCAACACCAGTCGTAAGTAATTTGATAATAGTTCGCAAAAATAATAAAATAAGGTTATGCATTGACCCATCTGACGTTAATAAAAATATTTTAAGACGTCATTACCCTTTAAGAACTATTGAAGAAATATCCTCTAGAATACAAAATTCAAAATGGTTTACTATATTAGATTGTAAAAAAGGATTCTGGCAGGTAAAAATAGCGGAACAATCTCAAAAATATTTAACTTTTTCAACTCCTTGGGGAAGATATTCTTATATGCGTTTACCATTTGGATTGGCATCCGCTCCAGAACTTTTTCAAAATTTAATGTCTACATTACTAGATGATATTAAAAATGTAGAAGTATCAATGGATGATATTTTAATACATTCTAAAACCGAAGAAGGTTTAGAGGAGAAAACAAAGGAAGTATTCAATAGAATTAGATTAAATGGGCTGAAACTTAACAAGGAAAAATGTAAATTTAAATTAAAAACTGTAAAATTTCTAGGCCACATAGTTACTTCGAATGGATTGTTACCTGATGAAGAAAAAATTGAAGCAATTCGACGACTCAAAATACCAGAAAATAAGAAACAGTTACAAAGATTACTTGGAATGGTAACGTATTTATCTAAATTTATTAAAAATTTATCTGATTTGACAGGTCCTTTACGACAACTATTGCTGAAAGATACTTCATGGTACTGGGACCAAGAGCAACAATTGGCATTTGAAAAAATTAAAGAAGCCTTGTCGACACTTCCCGTACTGAAATATTATGACGTGAATAAAGAAAACACCCTGTCAGTTGATTGCAGCTCATATTCAATGGGAGCAGTATTAATGCAAGATGGACATCCCATAGCTTACGCGTCGAGGGCATTAACATCTGCACAGAAAAATTATCCCCAAATAGAGAAAGAAGCATTTGCAATCAGGTTTGGATGTCAAAAATTTCACTCATATATTTTTGGTAAACCAGTAATTATTGAATCAGATCATAAACCTTTAGAGTCAATATTTAAAAAATCCCTTGACAAAGCACCCGCACGACTAAAAAGAATTATTTTAGATGTACAACCATACGCACCTAAAATAATTTACGTGAAAGGTAAAGATATACCAATTCCAGATATTTTAAGTAGAGACGTGGAAAATATGCCAACCTATGATGAAAAAAATGAACTAGAAGTTAATATAGTTCTAAATGTTGGTAATAAATCTGTGAAAAAATTTATAGAGGAAACGTCAAAATCCAGAACCTTAATTAAATTAAAGGAAATCATTAATAATGGCTGGCCTAGCAAAATAAATTTAGTAGATCCTGATATTAAAAAATATTGGAATTTCAGAGATGAATTGTCTGTATATGACAATATCATATTTAAAGGAGAACAAATTTTAGTTCCCTCATCTCTTAAATTTGAAATGCTTCAAAAAATTCATGAAGGTCACTTTGGAATACAGTCGAGCATAAAACGAGCCAAACAATTATTATTTTGGTTGAACATGGGAAAAGATATTCAAAAATTTGTTGATGAATGTTCTATTTGCCAAAAATTTGCTCGAAACAATATTAAAGAACCAATGATTTTAACAAAAATTCCAGAATATCCTTTTGAAATTGTTGCTTCGGATTTATTTTATTTCAACAATTACCATTACATTGTAATAATAGACAGTTATTCCGGATGGCTAGATTTTAAAAAATTAAAAACAATTGAATCTTCGGAAATAATAAAAAATCTTAAAATATGGTTTTCAATATTTGGAATTCCAGCTGAACTGCACACAGATAATGGACGCCAGTATTGTTCACAATTATTTAAAGAATTTTCGCAACAATGGAACTTCGAACACATTACGTCAAGTCCATATTATCCACAAAGCAATGGGTTAAGCGAAAGAGCAGTTCAAACTGCAAAAAATGTTTTAAGAAAATGCTACGAAGATCAAACTTCAATCGAGTTAGCCTTGTTGAATTATAGGAACATAACAAGAACTAATGAACTTTATTCTCCAAATCAAAGACTTTTAAGTAGAATAACAAGATCAGTTATACCCATCAAGGAAGATAGATTAAAGCCAAAAATAGTCAAGAATGTTTCAAAGAACCTGAAAAACGAAAGAGAAAAGCAAAAGAGATACTACGATCGAACATCTCATAAAAGAAATTTGTTGAACTTAGACGATTCAGTAATTGTTCAAGATCCCTTGACAAACAAATGGCAGTCAGGTAAAATTATACATAATAGTAATACACCTCGTTCAGTTTTTGTAGAATTGAAGGATGGAAGTATACAGAGAAGAAATCAGAAACATATTAGAAAATCTCCAGCAACGGTGCAGCCAGAATTGGAAATAGCTTCAGAAGAAGTTACGGCTCCGGTAGAATCACCTCCAGAAACGGTTTCAAGTCCTTCCACCAGCCAGCAACGCCTTCCACAACAATATGTCACCAGATATGGCCGAACAATCAAGCCCGTATCTAAATTTCAATTATAAAAAAAATAAGGGAGATGTATTGTATATATTATAGCATTACCCATGTATATACCTTAGCAACATAAAGATAGTTAGTTGTTTTATGATAATAAAGAAATCAACACAATTACCATAATGTAATTTTTTGGTTTTTGCAGTGAGGATCTTTTGTTTTTAGTTCATTACTTCTATTTTTAGCAAAGAGGACATTTTTTGTTTAGGTCATTACTTAAATTTTAGAAGTGAGGACGTAGATCATCACTTTATATAATATGTAAAAGCTAGTTACGCCGGCCCTGATTAATAATACAATTTTGTATAAAAGCAATCACGCCCAAGTGGTGAAAAATACTTATATTTTTAGAGTTATACCCTTTTCACACTAGAACTTTAAGATCGGATGTTAAAGTGAATGTATCTTTAAACGCTAATGTGAAACCGTATGACCTAAATACAAGCGATGTTTAAGACAGAGATCTGCGTCTTAAACATCGTCCGACTTGCCAACTTAATTTCTATTATAAAAAAATACTCCTTGAATTTGTGCTGTCAACATTTTATATTATCATGAACAAGAATACTGTATTATATCGACGTTATAAGAAGTTTATACTTATTGTTATAATAAAATTATTTATTTTAATAATGTGTTTAATAAAATACAGAGCTACAATAATTGAGATAAAATGTATCGACTTACATGTTAATACAGGTGTAATATATTCTTTATTGTAGTGTCTTTATTGTAGAATGAAATGAAATATCCATATTTGTTTATAATAATTCAAAATGTGCGTCTGCGCAGACAGTTCAAAACTGGTAATTTCATGACGGTAACTTAAGGACAAAATTACTGTAGCTGATGACGGCACCGGAGATTTAAACATCAAGTGTGAAAGCATACCGATGTTAAACATCGGTGAACTTTAAGTTCACTCGTCTTAAAGTTCTAGTGTGAAAAGGGTATTATACCCTTTAAGAAGTTTGGAAGCGTGGTGGTGGTATAAACCAGTGGTTCCCAAAGTAGGGTACGCGTATATCCATGGGTACGTCCGTTGTTACTTGGAGATACGCATAGAAAATGTAAATCTAGTTATAGATTCCTTTTGGATCTATATATCAATCTAATCACGTGGTCAGCATGACGTCATCGCACGTCTTGGAGGTATCAGAAACTGCTAGAGCTATATACCACCATGATAAATATACTATTTTCAAATTAGCATTAATATTATACCAGTGAGAATTAAGTGTCTTAAATAAATCTTAAATTAAATGTTAAATAAATTGTATTTTAAATCTGACACTTTACGGTTAAGGGATAATATAATTTATTCTAAATATAAATAGTAATTGTCAAAATACTGTCCTATTGTTTTGATCTTGGTTGCAAATCAAATGCTGTAAATGATGCAAAAAAATAATGTTTTAGAAAACCAAACAAATGTATTGAATGTATAAGATTATTGGTGGTTAGTATAATAGGAGTTGTACAGTAGCGTAACTATAAATTTGCCCCCCCCCCCGCAAAAAAGTGATGCCCCCTCTGATATTTTTAAAAATTATATTGGAAAATTAAATATGCAATAGGTATGTTCGATTTGCACCTTCGCGTTATACTGCTAAACGCTAGCAGTAAAACGCTGCATTAGCAGTTTACTACTAAAAACTGGTAACATACAGCGAGTTTAATTTTCTGTTCAATTTGTTTATACGTAAAGAATAAGAAGTACGTCTGACGTAAATGTTAAATGTAAGATAACTTTCCAGGTTAAGAATCTTTTTACGATTTGGTTCGGAGATTATCTTGTGTGTCGAATAGGGTGACCAGAAGTACTCTTTTTAAGAATATTATACTCTTTTTTGAGTAATATTTTCTATACTCTTACTTTTTATAAAAATACCCTGAATATACTCTTTTTTGATGGTCACTTGTTTTTATTACTTCTAGTTTAGAAGTGAGGATCTTTTTTTTTGCTCATCACTTCTATTTTGGGAGTGAAGACCTTTTTTTTTTTTGCTCGTCACTAGTATTTTTTAATGAGGACCTCTGTTTTTTGCTCATTATTTGAATTTTTGTTGTGTAACCTTTTTTTTAGTATGCTCTTTTTCTGTGAAAAAAATCTGGTCAGCCTAGTGTCGAAAGGGTGAAAAATATTAGATATATTTAATGGATCTTGAAATATTATCAAATCCAGAATCATCTGATTCAGATTTAGATTTTTCGAGTTCGGATGATGAAGTTATGAACTGTATTTGCGAGGTTTACAAAATGCCCCAGGATAGAAAAACTGAAAAATTTTGTAGAAACTATTGTCCCAGGATATTCAAAAAAAGAATTTGTAAGACATTAGCCATCAAAGAATATAGTATAAATATCAAAACAAATATGCTAGCCATATTCCTGTCAAAAAGTCAAAAACAAAGTACCAACCATTTATTCTTTATCTATGGTACCAACTCAAAAAGGTAAACAAACACAGCCCTAACAAATAATCCGCAAGAGAAGCAGCTGTAACTTTTTCGCAGTAGCGTCATAAACTGGCAGTAAATTACGACAAATCGAATAGATTTGCAGTTACTGCGAAACAAAACGAACAGATTTTTATAACGCGGCAGTAAACAGTAACTGTAAATGTGCAAATCGAACACACCTAATGTTTATTTTTTTTTTCTTTTTATATCCAGTTAGGAAAACACAATTAGGTATATAAATAATATTTATTTTATTCCACATGGAACAGAAAACAGTTTTCGTTTAATTAATATAATTAACTTATCAGCAGCAACAATATAATATAAGCATGTACCACAATATCCCAAAAATGTTTTGCAGTGTAATATTTGTCTTAGAAAATTTTTGAGTTACAATCTAAATAAATTTACATTTCTCACAGATAATTTTTATTTTCAATCTGAATTAATTTATAATTATTTAAATTTATAAAATAATTTTTGTTTAATTTGTTTCAGCGCCGAGATGATCACGTACCTATAATTCTCCTCAAACCAATAGAAGAAATCAGAACAGAACTAAGAGCAAAAATGGCAGAAGCAACAGCAGTCCTCAGAGAACATGGCGAAGAACTTTAAGCCACCATAAATATTTTTATTTGAAAATGAACATTTCCATTTATTTTATAAAAAGTTGAGCACATTTATTATCAGAACTAAATATAAGTTCACAACAAAACCAAAGAAAAATATATAGGACCAAAGAACACCAAATACAAAGTATGAAAAACTGCCAAAGATAGAAGAGGTCCTTACTTGAAGCTCGAAATTAAAGACAAAAATAATAAAATATTTTATTACTTACAGTATTATTAAAAATTATAATCCGCTAGTTAAGTCGTTGAAGAAATGAAGTAATATTATAAAAGACTCAGTTCGAAATAAGAACTGGTCAGAATTTGACTAACATTGCTATAGTTGAAAAATAGACGCCATTTTACCCTCTATATAAAAACTAATGCGTGTTTTAGAAAAATAGTATTTTATAAAAAATAATAAGCTTCATTTCTTCAGTGCTCAAAATGTAGTAGTACGTTCCAAAATTGTACACCAGAGTAGTTTTAAGTATATTTATGCCCTATTGTTAGGGATCCCATTCGTACCGATTTACCCGTGACAGTCCAGGTTTTATTACTTCTGTCCCGGCAAGTTTAGTGTATCTTTTAACTCTTTATCCTTGTCGGTCTCCATCAAGTAGTGATCAGCGTGTCTGACTCCTAATCATGGGGGCTCGGGTTCGAATCCCTGTAATGGCGTGGATCTTTGTATTTGTTGAAAAATTACTAATGTATCCAAAAATAAACTATTTAATGGCCATCAGTAGCAAAGACCAAAAATTAAAATTAAAAAAAATTGATGTGAAGTGTGAATATTCACACATTTCAGGGTTTCGCAGGTATATAATAAGTGAAGGCGGTATGCTGAGTGTGTAGGACAAATTTTACAATTTTTACACGGCAAAATGAACGATATTTTTAAAATAATTTATCGTCTGTTAATCATATAATAAGACTGGTTATTAAATTTACGCTCATAAAAATTAAATACAACATTTGTCAAAATATAACTAGAATTTTGACAAAATAATTTCAACATAATAAAAATGCAAAAAAAACAGAAAAAATAAAATTCACTCCGTACTCGAACTCGAAACCCTTCGTTTTCCAGCCAGTTAAAGAGTGCTCTAACGCATGTAGCCATCGCACGCCATGCATGTGAGTGTCTTACATTGGTATAGCTTTTGTACTTTGTGAACCAAAAACCACAAACAATGCGTTATTTTCCAAAAACATAATCTGATCAAAAATTCCTGTTGTACTATTTCGGTTCACACCAATATACATTACTTAGAATTTTTTTAGATTTTTAGTTTAAACCATCTGTGCTACAGGGTGTGGGACAACATTTTTTTTTGCACTTTTTGGCAAAAATCGCATCAAAATAATTTATTTTGCAAAAATAAAAATTTGATCGTTAATCCACGTACTAAGGGCTTTCATTTGATACCCTACTCAGAATTAAAAAAAAATATTTTTGTTTTCGATGAGCACATATTTGTTTATATTTTTAGGGGGGTATGTTTTTTAGATGTTTTAGTATTTTTCCTATGTGCGGGTTAAAGAGTTGTATAAGCATGCCAAATTTCAACTCTCTAGGTTTAGCCGTTTGGCTACAATTTTTACCGAACAGACAGACAGACAGACAGACAGACAGACAGACAGACAGACAGACGACAAAATGACGGTATAAGGTTTTTTTGGTCATACCTACAAAACCCTAAAAAGAACTCTTTATCCAGTCTCTTACCAAATTTCATTGTCACGGTTTTTTGTTTTCAAAAAATGGAATCCTTACCTATTGTTGAAATAAACTTGTTGCCTTTTAAACCATCAACGACTAGTACAGTATAGAGTGGGTTCGGGAAGCAGCTCGGAGTGCTCCGAATCACTCTGTTTAACTCCAGATCGTTCTCGAAGCACTCCGAGTTTACTTCCCGAACCCACTCTATACTGTACTAGTCGTTGATGAACCACTTGTGAAGTTTTAGCGCCCCAATACCGGCTATTTTGTTTGTTAACATAATCGCTGAGGTTGAGATGGACTTCAATTTACCCTTTCTTGTCGATGGATACGGAATCGGACTTAAACTCAATTTTACAGAAAATAAATCACGCGCTCTCTGTATATTGTTACCACTGTAAAACGTTCTTACAATGAACACTATTTCTTCAAGGGAATACATTATTTTCGTGATTAAGTATGAATCTCGCAAATAAAACTATATTATTTTGGTTTACCTGCAAATTCATTGCGATGCGTGATTATTTAAAAAACAAATCCATAATAAATTTTCCCACGTTTCGTAGTAAAAGAAATAAAAAAACTAAAATTATCAAAACCAATTGCAAAAGTTTTCGGAATCATTAAAAGTGAGTAAAAACTAGAGAATACTACTCTGAGTTTATAAGTATTGGAACGTTGCTCGTAAAATTCTAAAATGACTTTTAGACAAATAAGGCTTTTATTAAATTTTTATTAGGTAGAAATTTTGAATAGTACATTGTGGTGTAATTTATATTGGTGTTTATTTTTAATTAAACAGAGTTGCTTTTTTATAAATACATATAAAATACTGTAGTTATTGTATCTCTAGTCAGTGTAAAACAGTTGTTGAAATGTTATCTGTAAACCAAATATTATAAATATACAAATTATTGTTAATTTTGTTTTTTAATATCCTGGGCTAACCGCATTTTAAAATTTTAGCTATGGTAGCGGACAAACGGGTCTATTCTCTAAGCATGATGTTAAAATCTAAACGCCAGAAACTGACGTTAATTTTTTTAACACCATTTTTAACGTAAATGCTATTGGCTAAGCATATAAGTGTTAAAATTATAGCGCGGCGGCGTTAAAATAGCCAGTTAACGTTCTACAATAAGCCTACTAAAACGGTGGCTTTAAAAGTTAACGCTGGTGTTTAGTTTGCAAAGATGGCTGATCCTAATTAAGTAAATGTCATGTTATTTAAAAAAAAATTTAATAAAACACAAGACGGTAGGAATATTAATTATTATAAGACAAAATTCAAACAGAAATTAAACACAAAAATTAAAAAGTTTAATATTACTGGTTAAAAATTAAAATGAAGTTTTTGAGAATGCAATCTTATATTGGAATATGGGTATCTTGAATTCCAGAAATTAAGAAGAATAAACTTGCAGCTACCCGTAATTTATAGTGCTTGGTTAAACCATGAACCGGTCATACAGAGTGGCCAAAAATTAGCTTACAACTTTCATTTCAAATAATACTTATAATAAATACAGGCTGTTCCAAACGTTTAGACGGAACTAAATGGAAATTTCGTTCTTTTAGGTTGTCACGAAAAAGGACCTTGCTTGGGTTATTTCATGTTTCACGTTTGCTATGTTTCACAGTTGTTGAAATGTTATCTGTAAACCAAATATTATAAATATACAAATTATTGTTAATTTTGTTTTTTAATATCCTGGGCTAACCGCATTTTAAAATTTTAGCTATGGTAGGGGACAAACGGGTGTATTCTCTAAGCATGATGTTAAAATCTCTAACGCTAGAAACTGACGTTCATTTTTTTAACACCATTTTTAACGTAAATGCTATTGGCTAAGCATATAAGTGTTAAAATTATAGCGCAGCGGCGTTAAAATAGCCAGTTAACCTTCGACAATAAGCCTACTAAAACGGTGGCTTTAAAAGTTAACGCTGGTGTTTAGTTTGCAAAAATGGCTTATCTTAATTAAGTAAATGTCATGTTATTTAAAAAAAAAAAAAATAATAATAATAATAAAACACAAGACGGTAGGAATATTAATTATTATAAGACAAAATTCAAACTTTCTATTACTTTTTAAAGTGAAGTAGAACTAAGACTGGCGCTTCGTAATTTTTGTGATACAAGTAACCCAGACGCAAGTTCAAGTAATTGTATAGAAAGGAAGTAAATGGAGTATTGAAGAGCAGTTTTTGGTTTTTGTTGAGACACAGAACTTAAAATTATAATCATCCGAAATATACAAAAATTGATGTGAAGTGTGAATTTTCACACATTGCAGGGTTTCGCAGGTATATAATAAGTGAAAGCGGCACGCTGAGTGTGTAGGACAAATTTTGCTTTGTAGTAACCACGGCAAAATGAACGATCTTTTTAAAATAATTTATCGTCCGTTAATCTCAGAGCTTTAAAAACAAATTTTATGTTAAAATATTTTTTTGTTTATTTTAATTCGAATACCTAATATCATTATTTAGGTTTCTAAATAAGTGCAGTATTTTTTTTATATAACAAGGTTCATTAAGTTTTTGAAAATTGCGCCTATGGCTTTCATTGGTTGTCTTAAATCATACGCTCCGCCCCTCTGGTTTGGTATAAATGACACATAGAATGAAAATATAATTCGAATTGGTTATTAAATTTACGCTCTTGAAAATTAAATTCAAAATTTGCTAAAATATAACTAGAATTTTAACAAATTAATTTAAACAAAATAAAAATGAAAAAATAAAAATAAAATAAAATTGACTCCACAAGCCAGGGACGAACCTGTGTATAACAAATCTGTGTAGTTGGCGCGCAACGGAGCCACTAGACCACCATACGCTTAACAACTCAGCGTGTTATATGAGTATAAGCTATATGCATCGTCAACCAAAAAACACAAAAAATGCGTTATTTTCCGAAAACATAATCTGATTCGAAAATTCCTCTTGTACTATTCCGGTTCACACCAATGTACATCATTTAGAATTTTTTCAGATTTTTAGTTTAAACCATCTAGGCTACAGGTGTGGGACAATTTTTTTTTGCACAATTTTTGCAAAAATAGCGTCAAAATAATTTATTTTGCAAAAATAAAATTTTGATCGTTAATCCACGTACTAAGGGCTTTCATTTGATACCCTAAATAGAATTTTAAAAAAATATTTTTTTTTTCGATGAGCATATTTTTCTTTTTATTTTTAGGGGGATATGTTTTTTAGATGTTTTAGTATTTTTCCTATGTGCGGGTCAAAGAGTTGTATAAGCATGCCAAATTTCAACTCTCTAGGTTTAGCCGTTTGGCTACAATTTTTACCGAACAGACAGACAGACGACAAAATAACGGTATAAGGGTTTTTTGGTCATACCTACAAAACCCTAAAAATCACTTATGCCTCTGCCGTGTTTCACAATATCGCAGTACATTTTAATGGTGTATTATTTGAAGAAACAATTGATGGGAATGATAATGAAGAACACAACAATGTTATTCCAGGGTAGAAATAGCGTAATAAATCAATTAATTATTTAATAATTAATATCACCGAACACCTTTTTAAAAATAGAATGAACACATAATTCACATTTTATTCAAAAATTAGATAAACTGTTATAATACAATGTAGTATATAAATTAACTAAATAAAAGTTGAATAAAGTTATATTTTTATTTAACACACTGTGGAAACCAGTTATAATGAGTATCACAGGACCAAACATTCCTGTTCCATTTGTAAAATAAATTTCGCTACTGAATATTTAATTCAACATCGAAATATTAGGTTAAGATTTTCTTGGCATTTGTACCTATTATTGTCAAAAATTCTTGTTAAAATTCAACGTAGCAGCGCATGCGCGTGCAGTTAATATAGTCTCTCTACGAGGTGAGTTATCACCTCGCGTTAACAAATATTGTATTAACGCTTACCTTAACAAATGCTCTTACAGAATAGCATTTTTGAGTGAAGGTGTTAAAATAAAAATATTAACCTGACGCTAATTTTAACGCATTTCTTACAGATTACACCCGTAAGTTGACCTAGGAATAAAAGTACAAAAAATAAAACTTGCAGGGTCAATTAGAAAAAAACAAGGAATGGAATCCAGGGCCGTTCCAATCGTTTGTGTTGTGGCAAATGATCTAAATGGACTTGAATTATTTAACGAAATATTAAGTTTAAGGGAAATATTTACTACTTTTACAAAACCCATAATTATTATGAATCGAGTATTACCGCATATGGAAACTGAGTAGTTTATGAAGCAGAGATCCCAGAAAAATGGCGGGAAAGCAAAATATGGACACATCATAAAGGAAAAGGAGAAGTCGATGATCCGAACAATTACCGTGGAATCGCCTTGCAACAAACTATGTTCAAGTGCCTAACAAAACTTATAAACAATCAAATTATATCTAATGTGCTTCACATCCTTCCAAAAGAACAGTATGGGTTTCTACCACAAAAATCTAAATTACAAGCCGAAAAACATCACTGCAAAATACAATAGGATGTCTATATGCTTGTTTTGTCGACTTCGAAAAGGCTTTCGACAATGTCGACAGAACTTGATTAAATGAAAAACTTATAAAAGATTTCAACATAGGTGGTAAACTCCTAAGCACATTACCATCTTCGGAAAAAACCGGATACACGTCTACAATGATGAATTATCCAGAGAAAAGGACTAGCCCAAGGAGACAGCCTCACTTTGTTTATTATGTATATTTTCGATCTACCAAAGAAAATAATAGAAAACACTAACAATCTAAAAATAGTTATGTATGTACAGCAAAAATGCTCTAGACATAAAAGTAGCCCTGGAAAACCTCTCAAACTACTGCCTCAAAAGCAGGTTAATTATAAATCTCAAGAAAACACAAATAATAAAATTCAGAACAGGAGGGAGGCTAGATAAGTCAGACGTATTTGAATACAGAAATGAGATAGTCAATATCACAAATAAATATAATTACCTAGTGGTAACACTGCAGTCAAAGCTTTCTTTTGCGGAACATTTTAGGCACCGAAAGTGACAAGCTATAAAAGCAATTAATTGTTTAAATAATTTAGCTAGATTATACTGGTCAACACAATTTTTGCTGCCTTACATCTAAGACTTGTTTCTTACTAATTTGGTGCTGCTGAACTGAAATATTACATCAGTTTTTGCGTATCACATCAGATTTTTGCTCTACAACAAATATATATTTTCGGCCAAATAATGCTTCTATCGTTTAATTTTAGACGTCGATACTGTAATTGGTACAAATTTGGCGAACAATAAGGACTAAATAATTAGAAAATATTCTTAAAAATTTATTTATAGTGAAATATAGAAAACATATTTATATAGAAAATGAGAACAGTTTTAAATACATTTTAATGTATTGATGTGTTAAAATAAAAATACAAAGTAATTTAAGGATTAAATGGTCGTTCGTAAGATCTTCTGGAGTGTACCATTCCCGATAAGTCTCTTTTAATACTCCAACAGTAGTCAGCCATCATGTGAGTATCCCACCTTCCTTGATAACGTCTCTCCATCTCTTTTAAATCCTGATGGAAACCTTCACCCTGTTCATCACTAACATCTCCAAGATTGACAGGAAATTTGTCAAGATGACTGCTTAAAAAATGAAGTTTTACGCTCATGTTGCACCCTTCCCGCCATTGCAAAAAGGTTGCTATCAGGTACCTGCAACTAAGCCTTTTCTGGGAAACTTATTGAACGACAAGTATAAACCTGAACATTTAATGGATGCAGCGGCCATACTAAGTACCTTACCCTTGACCTTGCAACCCCCGCCGTTGTAAAAAAGTCTATAACAAGTACCTGCATTTAAGGCGTTCCTATAGTGGACAACAAGAACGAAGTTGAAATTAAAGAAGACGTATATCAGAACGTGAAAAGGTCAAAATACGATAGAACAAAAATTTGACGTGATAGGCAGAAACTGTTAACATTTTTGAAATCAGCACCCTAAAATTAGTTAAAAACAAGTATCAGATCTAAGTCAGCAAAAAAAAGTTTAAATATGTTGACCAGTGTTATCGATTGAAACTGCAGAGCAACTTTTGAAATTAAATTCTCACCAAGAGTAACCTATGGCATTTCTGTGTGCTACGAATATGTGACTCTCGCGCAGCTAAATGAAATAGATAAGGTGAAATTTACCTTTATGAAAAGAGTTTTAGGCGTAATCAAAACAGCGTATAGCACAGCCTGTATGAATATGTTAGGCTGGCACACACTTGGGGACGACCTTATTATATATATAAATAAAAGCCCTAATTTCTGTGTGTCATCGTAACGCTAAGTTGCGAGGTGTGAATGGGTTTTGCGGGGTGTGGGCGGTAACGAAGTGAGTAGTAGGGGGCGACGTATACGACGAAACAGGTAGCTTACCAGACAGTAGAGCAGAGTATTGCAGTACATACGGTGACTCGAGTGAAGGTTGTTGTGTCAGGGGCAGGTTTTGAATGTTACGCAACGTATAATGACTCGCGGGCCGTCTCCAGCCCGATACTAAATTTTTAAACTTTAAACCACATGCATTGAGCGGCTTTTTAGGATTTCCTAGGTATAATCAGAAACAGATATACCATTGATGTCCAGTATATGGCCCGCGGGCCGTATCCAGCCCGATACTATTTTTAAACGGCACGCATTAAGCGGTTTCTTATGATTTGCTAGGTATAATCAGAAACAGCTATAACATTTATATCCAGCATATGGGCCGCGGGCCGTATCCAGCCCGATACTAATTTTTAAACGACACACATTAAGCGATTTTTAGGATTTCCTAGGTATAATCAAGAAACGTTTTTGTTTTGTTAATATACGCAGAATCATGCAAATTTTAATAATTAATTCCTGCTTAAATTGATTTTTATTCGATATCAGTTTGCCAACGTTGTTGGCAACAGGGTCTACTAGTCTACAAATATAAAGCACCCGAATCAGTCGTTAACGAGTAGAAAAAATTCAGAGAAGATAAAAACTGGAAGTTTGTGGAACAAAACTATACCGACGGCCCAGCGTTCAAAAGCAGTTGCTGGAAAAAAGCAAACCAACGTAATAAAAGCTTCATTAGTAGAGTCACGATACATTGTCTCCACTACCTTATATGTACCAACAACTAACCTTTCCACGATCTCAATATAAACTGCAAGTGCAATTACTGTAATAGTACGTGCAATAACAGGTACCATGTACTTGAATGTAATAAAGTATCAAAAAATGTATTAACCTAACCTTAATATAAGTTACCTATGCAAATATGTATCAACTTTGTACTTCATTTATATTTATATTCATTCAAAATCGATGTTTTTTCAACATCGATATTAAGCATCGATGTTAACATCGATGTTAAACATCAATGTTTTGCTTTCGATGTACAACCCTAGTTTCGGGGTTACAACTGTTAACTAAAAAACTTTAAATATTTCCCTTATTATGGACAAAAGAAAATAATATACAAAAAATAATGTTTAAATTAATAAAACAAATAGTTTTTGTTCAATGTATTTTTTCAATTTAATGAATATTTGGTGAGTTACGGGGAGAGACCCTAACTCTATACTTCTGAAATATCTCCCGTATTATTGACTTAACAGCAAAAACGTTTATGACTAAAATTGTTATAATTTTTTTGTCATAAATAATAAGAAAAAAAATCTTTTTTGTTTTATACACTTTTTCAATTCGCAAATATTGGGTTTCGATTTACAGGGGGTTTAATAAAATCTTAAAATATCTCTCTTATTATTTACTTAACATCAAAAACGTATATTTGAAAACGTGTTTAGGGTAAGAAACAAGGGGGCGTCTCCACAAAAGACTAGTAATAACAGGATACATAGGATCGTAATCTGTAGATTGTTTCTTACATACAATACTGACATATCGCTGAAGAGCACCGGATATCAACCCCAACCTGAAATCAGTAAATAAATTATTTGCCACAGAAATGCATTACTAAACAGTAAAAAAGAAACCTGATAATTATTACGAATCATAAAATATCTACGATATTAAATATAAGTTAATATCACTGCAGAATTCCTTATTTCAGCATTTCCAAACTGACCCAGTACCGGTCCCCAAGAAAAAATTATAAAAACCGTTTTATGAAACAAAAACATTTATGTATATATCTATTCTATATCTGTGTATTTACCTCTGCAATAATATCTCCTGGCAAACCCGCCATCAAGCTCACTTCTAGGAAGTTCGATCTAACCCTGTTAATTTTATTTCTTCCATTCTGAAACAATTGCAATACATTAAAATGCAAAATAACGGGTGTTTTTTTTAGAGGTATAGAAATTTAAATTGCAATAAAACAACGATGGATTATTCGATTGACATGAATTTTTTTTTATTCGAAAGATAATCTTGTGGCATTACATTAAATCATACCAACAAGACGGCGCAACATGTTACACAGCTCGTGCCACAATCGATTTATTGAAAGACACGTTTGGTGACCGCCTAATTTCACGTTTTGGACCTGTGAATTGGCCTCCAAGATCTTGTGATTTAACACCGCTGGACTACTTTCTGTGGGGCTATGTAAAGTCATTGGTCTATGCGGATAAGCCACAAACGCTTGACCATTTGGAAGACAACATTCGCCGTGTTATTGCCGATATACGGCCACAAATGTTGGAAAAAGTCATCGAAAATTGGACGTCCAGATTGGACTACATCCGAGCCAGCCGTGGCGGTCATATGCCAGAAATCATATTTAAAATGTAATGCCACAAGATTATCTTTCGAATAAAAAAAAATTCATGTCAATCGAATAATCCATCGTTGTTTTATTGCAATTTAAAGTTCTATACCTCTAAAAAAAACACCCATTACAATAAAAACAATCAAAATAAAAAGTATGTAAAGTGTATTTACCTTTGCAACAGTGCCTCTTGGCAAATCCACCACGTGCCCACTTCTAGAAAGTCCAATCTAACCTCTTAATTTTATTTCTTCGATTCTGAAACAATTGTAATACATTAAATTGCAAAAAACAATAAAAACAGGAAATATAAAAAGCATATAAAGTGTATTTACCTCTGCAGTAGTACCTCCTGGCCAACCCATCACGTGCCCACTTTAAGGAAGTCCAATCTAACCAGTTAATTTTATATGTTCCATTCTGAAACAATTGTTATACATTAAAATGCAAAATACAATAAAAACAGTCAAAATAAAAAGTGTATAAAGTGTATTTACCTTTACAATAGTGTCTTCTGGCAAACCCGCCACCTGCCCACTTTAAGGAAGTCCGATCTAACTTTTTAATCTTATTTCTTCCATTCAGAATATATTAAAATGTAAATTACAATAAAAACAGTCAAAATAAAAAGTTTATAAAGACTATTTACCTTTGCAATAAAGCCTTGTAGCAAACTCGCCACCTACCCACTTCTAGGAAGTCCGATCTAGCTTGTGAATTTTATTTCTTTCATTCTGAAACATTAACAATAAATTAAAATGAAAAATACAATAAAAACAGTCTAAATAAAAAGTGTATAAAGTGTATTTACCTTTACAATAGTGTCTTCTGGCAAACCCGCCACCTGCCCACTTTAAGGAAGTCCGATCTAACTTTTTAATCTTATTTCTTCCATTCAGAATATATTAAAATGTAAATTACAATAAAAACAGTCAAAATAAAAAGTTTATAAAGACTATTTACCTTTGCAATAAAGCCTTGTAGCAAACTCGCCACCTACCCACTTCTAGGAAGTCCGATCTAGCTTGTGAATTTTATTTCTTTCATTCTGAAACATTAACAATAAATTAAAATGCAAAATACAATAAAAACAGTCTAAATAAAAAGTGTATAAAGTGTATTTACTTTTACAATAAAGCTTTCTAGCAAACTCGCCACCTACCCACTTCTAGGAAGTCTAAACTAATTAGTGAATTTTATTTCTTTCATTCTGATATAATAAAAATACATTAAAATGTAAAATACAATAAATATAGTCCAAATAAAAAGTGTATAAAGTGTATTTACCTTTGCAATAAAGTTTCCTGGCAAACCCACCAACTGCCCACTTCTAGGAAGTCCGATCTAGCTTGTGAATTTTATTTCTTTCATTCTGAAACATTTACAATACATTAAAATGCAAAATACAATAAAAACAGTTAAAATAAAAAGTGTATAAAATGTATAGACCTTTACAATACAGTTTCCTGGAAAACCCACTACCTGTCCACTTCTAGGAAGCCCAATATAACTTGTTAATTTTATTCCTTCCATTCTGAAACAGGTGCAATACATTAAATTGCAAAATATAAATATTGAAAAAATAAAAAGCATATAAAGTGTATTTACCTTTGCAATAGTGTCTCCTGGCAAACTCGCCACATGCCCACTTTAAGGAAGTCCGATCTAACTTGTAAATTTTATTTCTTGCATTCTGAAATAATTACAATATATTAAAATGCAAAATAAATACAATTCTGAAATAATAAGAATAAATTAAAATGTAAAATACAATAAAAATAGTCAAAATAAAAAGTGTATTTACCTTTGGAATAAAGTCTCCTCACAAACCCACCACCTGACCACTTCTAGGAAGTTCGATATAACTTGTGAATTTTATTTCTTTTATTCTGAAACAATTACAATACATTAAAATGCAAAGTACAATAAAAATTGTCAAAATAAAAAGATAAAAAGTCTATTTAACTTAACAATAAAGTTTACTGGCAAACCCACCACATGCCCGCTTCTAGGAAGTCCAATCTAATTTGTGAATTTTATTTCTTCTATTCTGAAATAATTATAATACCTTAAAATGTAAAAAACAATAAAAACAGTGCATAAAGTGCATTTACTTTTGCAATAAAGTCTACTGGAAAACCTGCCACCTACCCACTTCTAGCAAATTTGGACTAACTTGTGAATTTTACTTCTTCCATTCTGAAACAGTCACAATACATTAAAAAGCAAAATATACTAAAGACAGTCATAATAGAAAGTAAATAAAAGAGTATTTACCTTTGCAGAAGTATATCCTGGCGAACCCACCACTTGCCCACTTCAAGGAAGGCCGATCTAACTTCTTAATTTTATTCCTTCTATTCTGAAACAATCACAATACATTAAAATTTTAAATATACTAAAAATAGTCATAATAGAATATAAACAAAAGAGTATTTACCTCTGCAGTACTACTTCCTGGCAAACCCACAACCTGGCCACTTCTAAGAAATCTGATCTAACTTGTTAATTTTATTTCTTCCATTCTTAAACAATCACAATACATTAAAATGCAAACTTTACTAATATAAGACATAATAGAAGGTAAACAAAAGAGTATTTACCATTGCAGTAGTATGTCCTGGCAAACACACCACCTGCCCATTTCTAGGAAGTCCGATTTAACTTATTAAATTTATTTCTTCTATTCTGAAACAATCACAATAAACTTAAATGCAAAATATACAAATAACAGTCATAATATAAAGTAAACAAAAGAGTATTTACCTTTGCAGAAGTATCTCCTGGCAAACCCACCACCTGCCCACCTCTAGGAAGTCCGATCTAACTTGATAATTTTATTTCTGCCATTCTGAAAAAAATCACAATTCATTAAATTTCGAAATATACCAAATACAGTCATAATAGAAAGTAAACAAAAATGAATTTACCTTTGCAGTAGTATCTCCTGGCAAACCCACCACTTGCCCACTTCTAAGAAGTCCGATCTAACTTGTTAATTTTATTTCTTCCATTCTGAAACAATTACAATACATTAAAATGCTAAATATACTAAAAACAGTTATAATATAAAGTAAACAAAAGAGTATTTACCTTTTCAGTAGTATCTTCTGACAAACCCACCACCTGCCCACTTCTAGGAAGTCCGATCTAACTTCTTAATTTTATTTCACCCATTCTGAAACAATCACAATACATTCAAATGCAAAATATACTAAATACAGTCATAATATAAAGTAAACAAAAGTGTATTTACCTTTGCAGTAGTATCTCCTGGCAAACCCACCACCTGCCCACTTCTAGGAAGTCCGATCTAACTTCTTAATTTTATTTCATCCATTCTGGAACAATCACAATACATTTAAATGCAAAATATACTAAAAACAGTTATAATATAAAGTAAACAAAAGAGTATTTACCTTTTCAGTAGTATCTTCTGACAAACCCACCACCTGCCCACTTCTAGGAAATCCGATCTAACTTGTTAATTTTATTTCATCCATTCTGGAACAATCACAATACATTTAAATGCAAAATATACTAAAAACAGTTATAATATAAAGTAAACAAAAGAGTATTTACCTTTTCAGTAGTATCTTCTGACAAACCCACCACCTGCCCACTTCTAGGAAGTCCGATCTAACTTGTTAATTTTATTTCATCCATTCTGGAACAATCACAATAAATTTAAATGCAAAATATACTAAAAACAGTTATAATATAAAGTAAACAAAAGAGTATTTACCTTTTCAGTAGTATCTTCTGACAAACCCACCACCTGCCCACTTCTAGGAAGTCCGATCTAACTTCTTAATTTTATTTCACCCATTCTGAAACAATCACAATACATTCAAATGCAAAATATACTAAATACAGTCATAATATAAAGTAAACAAAAGTGTATTTACCTTTGCAGTAGTATCTCCTGGCAAACCCACCACCTGCCCACTTCTAGGAAGTCCGATCTAACTTGTTAATTCTATTTCTTCCATTCTGGAACAATCACAATACATTTAAATGCAAAATATACTAAAAACAGTTATAATATAAAGTAAACAAAAGTGTATTTACCTTTTCAGTAGTATCTTCTGGCAAACCCACAACCTGCCCACTTCTAGGAAGTCCGATCTAACTTGTTAATTTTATTTCATCCATTCTGAAACAATCACAATACATTAAAATGCAAAATATACTAAAAAAAAGTTATAATATAAAGTAAACAAAAGTGTATTTACCTTTTCAGTAGTATCTTCTGACAAACCCACAACCTGCCCACTTCTAGGAAGTCCGATCTAACTTGTTAATTTTATTTCATCCATTCTGAAACAATCACAATACATTCAAATGCAAAATATACTAAATACAGTCATAATATAAAGTAAACAAAAGTGTATTTACCTTTTCAGTAGTATCTTCTGACAAACCCACAACCTGCCCACTTCTAGGAAGTCCGATCTAACTTGTTAATTTTATTTCATCCATTCTGAAACAATCACAATACATTCAAATGCAAAATATACTAAATACAGTCATAATAGAAAGTAAACAAAAGTGTATTTACCTTTGCAGTAGTATCTCCTGGCAAACCCACCACCTGCCCACTTCTAGGAAGTCCGATCTAACTTCTTAATTTTATTTCACCCATTCTGAAACAATCACAATACATTCAAATGCAAAATATACTAAATACAGTCATAATATAAAGTAAACAAAAGTGTATTTACCTTTGCAGTAGTATCTTCTGGCAAACCCACCACCTGCCCACTTCTAGGAAGTCCGATCTAACTTGTTAATTTTATTTCACCCATTCTGAAACAATCACAATACATTCAAATGCAAAATATACTAAATACAGTCATAATATAAAGTAAACAAAAGTGTATTTACCTTTGCAGTAGTATCTTCTGGCAAACCCACCACCTGCCCACTTCTAGGAAGTCCGATCTAACTTGTTAATTTTATTTCACCCATTCTGAAACAATCACAATACATTCAAATGCAAAATATACTAAATACAGTCATAATATAAAGTAAACAAAAGTGTATTTACCTTTGCAGTAGTATCTTCTGGCAAACCCACCACCTGCCCACTTCTAGGAAGTCCGATCTAACTTCTTAATTTTATTTCATCCATTCTGGAACAATCACAATACATTTAAATGCAAAATATACTAAAAACAGTTATAATATAAAGTAAACAAAAGAGTATTTACCTTTTCAGTAGTATCTTCTGACAAACCCACAACCTGCCCACTTCTAGGAAGTCCGATCTAACTTGTTAATTTTATTTCATCCATTCTGAAACAATCACAATACATTCAAATGCAAAATATACTAAATACAGTCATAATAGAAAGTAAACAAAAGTGTATTTACCTTTGCAGTAGTATCTCCTGGCAAACCCACCACCTGCCCACTTCTAGGAAGTCCGATCTAACTTCTTAATTTTATTTCATCCATTCTGGAACAATCACAATACATTTAAATGCAAAATATACTAAAAACAGTTATAATATAAAGTAAACAAAAGAGTATTTACCTTTTCAGTAGTATCTTCTGACAAACCCACCACCTGCCCACTTCTAGGAAGTCCGATCTAACTTGTTAATTTTATTTCATCCATTCTGGAACAATCACAATACATTTAAATGCAAAATATACTAAAAACAGTTATAATATAAAGTAAACAAAAGAGTAATTACCTTTTCAGTAGTATCTTCTGACAAACCCACCACCTGCCCACTTCTAGGAGGTCCGATCTAACTTCTTAATTTTATTTCACCCATTCTGAAACAATCACAATACATTCAAATGCAAAATATACTAAATACAGTCATAATATAAAGTAAACAAAAGTGTATTTACCTTTGCAGTAGTATCTCCTGGCAAACCCACCACCTGCCCACTTCTAGGAAGTCCGATCTAACTTGTTAATTCTATTTCTTCCATTCTGGAACAATCACAATACATTTAAATGCAAAATATACTAAAAACAGTTATAATATAAAGTAAACAAAAGTGTATTTACCTTTTCAGTAGTATCTTCTGGCAAACCCACAACCTGCCCACTTCTAGGAAGTCCGATCTAACTTGTTAATTTTATTTCATCCATTCTGAAACAATCACAATACATTAAAATGCAAAATATACTAAAAAAAGTTATAATATAAAGTAAACAAAAGTGTATTTACCTTTTCAGTAGTATCTTCTGACAAACCCACAACCTGCCCACTTCTAGGAAGTCAGATCTAACTTGTTAATTTTATTTCATCCATTCTGAAACAATCACAATACATTCAAATGCAAAATATACTAAAAAAAGTTATAATATAAAGTAAACAAAAGTGTATTTACCTTTTCAGTAGTATCTTCTGACAAACCCACAACCTGCCCACTTCTAGGAAGTCCGATCTAACTTGTTAATTTTATTTCATCCATTCTGAAACAATCACAATACATTCAAATGCAAAATATACTAAATACAGTCATAATAGAAAGTAAACAAAAGTGTATTTACCTTTTCAGTAGTATCTTCTGACAAACCCACAACCTGCCCACTTCTAGGAAGTCCGATCTAACTTCTTAATTTTATTTCACCCATTCTGAAACAATCACAATACATTCAAATGCAAAATATACTAAATACAGTCATAATAGAAAGTAAACAAAAGTGTATTTACCTTTGCAGTAGTATCTCCTGGCAAACCCACCACCTGCCCACTTCTAGGAAGTCCGATCTAAGTTCTTAATTTTATTTCACCCATTCTGAAACAATCACAATACATTCAAATGCAAAATATACTAAATACAGTCATAATAGAAAGTAAACAAAAGTGTATTTACCTTTGCAGTAGTATCTCCTGGCAAACCCACCACCTGCCCACTTCTAGGAAGTCCGATCTAACTTCTTAATTTTATTTCATCCATTCTGGAACAATCACAATACATTTAAATGCAAAATATACTAAATACAGTCATAATATAAAGTAAACAAAAGTGTATTTACCTTTGCAGTAGTATCTTCTGGCAAACCCACCACCTGCCCACTTCTAGGAAGTCCGATCTAACTTGTTAATTTTATTTCACCCATTCTGAAACAATCACAATACATTCAAATGCAAAATATACTAAATACAGTCATAATATAAAGTAAACAAAAGTGTATTTACCTTTGCAGTAGTATCTCCTGGCAAACCCACCACCTGCCCACTTCTAGGAAGTCCGATCTAACTTGTTAATTTTATTTCACCCATTCTGAAACAATCACAATACATTCAAATGCAAAATATACTAAATACAGTCATAATATAAAGTAAACAAAAGTGTATTTACCTTTGCAGTAGTATCTTCTGGCAAACCCACCACCTGCCCACTTCTAGGAAGTCCGATCTAACTTCTTAATTTTATTTCACCCATTCTGAAACAATCACAATACATTCAAATGCAAAATATACTAAATACAGTCATAATATAAAGTAAACAAAAGTGTATTTACCTTTGCAGTAGTATCTCCTGGCAAACCCACCACCTGCCCACTTCTAGGAAGTCCGATCTAACTTCTTAATTTTATTTCACCCATTCTGAAACAATCACAATACATTCAAATGCAAAATATACTAAATACAGTCATAATATAAAGTAAACAAAAGTGTATTTACCTTTGCAGTAGTATCTCCTGGCAAACCCACCACCTGCCCACTTCTAGGAAGTCCGATCTAACTTCTTAATTTTATTTCACCCATTCTGAAACAATCACAATACATTCAAATGCAAAATATACTAAATACAGTCATAATATAAAGTAAACAAAAGTGTATTTACCTTTGCAGTAGTATCTCCTGGCAAACCCACCACCTGCCCACTTCTAGGAAGTCCGATCTAACTTGTTAATTTTATTTCATCCATTCTGAAACAATCACAATACATTCAAATGCAAAATATACTAAATACAGTCATAATAGAAAGTAAACAAAAGTGTATTTACCTTTGCAGTAGTATCTTCTGGCAAACCCACCACCTGCCCACTTCTAGGAAGTCCGATCTAACTTGTTAATTTTATTTCACCCATTCTGAAACAATCACAATACATTCAAATGCAAAATATACTAAATACAGTCATAATATAAAGTAAACAAAAGTGTATTTACCTTTTCAGTAGTATCTTCTGACAAACCCACCACCTGCCCACTTCTAGGAAGTCCGATCTAACTTGTTAATTTTATTTCACCCATTCTGAAACAATCACAATACATTCAAATGCAAAATATACTAAATACAGTCATAATATAAAGTAAACAAAAGTGTATTTACCTTTTCAGTAGTATCTTCTGACAAACCCACAACCTGCCCACTTCTAGGAAGTCCGATCTAACTTGTTAATTTTATTTCATCCATTCTGAAACAATCACAATACATTAAAATGCAAAATATACTAAAAAAAGTTATAATATAAAGTAAACAAAAGTGTATTTACCTTTTCAGTAGTATCTTCTGACAAACCCACAACCTGCCCACTTCTAGGAAGTCCGATCTAACTTGTTAATTTTATTTCATCCATTCTGAAACAATCACAATACATTCAAATGCAAAATATACTAAATACAGTCATAATAGAAAGTAAACAAAAGTGTATTTACCTTTGCAGTAGTATCTCCTGGCAAACCCACCACCTGCCCACTTCTAGGAAGTCCGATCTAACTTCTTAATTTTATTTCACCCATTCTGAAACAATCACAATACATTCAAATGCAAAATATACTAAATACAGTCATAATATAAAGTAAACAAAAGTGTATTTACCTTTGCAGTAGTATCTCCTGGCAAACCCACCACCTGCCCACTTCTAGGAAGTCCGATCTAACTTGTTAATTTTATTTCATCCATTCTGAAACAATCACAATACATTCAAATGCAAAATATACTAAATACAGTCATAATAGAAAGTAAACAAAAGTGTATTTACCTTTGCAGTAGTATCTCCTGGCAAACCCACCACCTGCCCACTTCTAGGAAGTCCGATCTAACTTCTTAATTTTATTTCACCCATTCTGAAACAATCACAATACATTCAAATGCAAAATATACTAAATACAGTCATAATATAAAGTAAACAAAAGTGTATTTACCTTTTCAGTAGTATCTCCTGGCAAACCCACCACCTGCCCACTTCTAGGAAGTCCGATCTAACTTCTTAATTTTATTTCACCCATTCTGAAACAATCACAATACATTCAAATGCAAAATATACTAAATACAGTCATAATATAAAGTAAACAAAAGTGTATTTACCTTTTCAGTAGTATCTTCTGACAAACCCACAACCTGCCCACTTCTAGGAAGTCCGATCTAACTTGTTAATTTTATTTCATCCATTCTGAAACAATCACAATACATTAAAATGCAAAATATACTAAAAAAAGTTATAATATAAAGTAAACAAAAGTGTATTTACCTTTTCAGTAGTATCTTCTGACAAACCCACAACCTGCCCACTTCTAGGAAGTCCGATCTAACTTGTTAATTTTATTTCATCCATTCTGAAACAATCACAATACATTCAAATGCAAAATATACTAAATACAGTCATAATAGAAAGTAAACAAAAGTGTATTTACCTTTGCAGTAGTATCTCCTGGCAAACCCACCACCTGCCCACTTCTAGGAAGTCCGATCTAACTTCTTAATTTTATTTCACCCATTCTGAAACAATCACAATACATTCAAATGCAAAATATACTAAATACAGTCATAATATAAAGTAAACAAAAGTGTATTTACCTTTGCAGTAGTATCTCCTGGCAAACCCACCACCTGCCCACTTCTAGGAAGTCCGATCTAACTTGTTAATTTTATTTCATCCATTCTGAAACAATCACAATACATTCAAATGCAAAATATACTAAATACAGTCATAATAGAAAGTAAACAAAAGTGTATTTACTTTTGCAGTAGTATCTCCTGGCAAACCCACCACCTGCCCACTTCTAGGAAGTCCAATCTAACTTCTTAATTTTATTTCACCCATTCTGAAACAATCACAATACATTCAAATGCAAAATATACTAAATACAGTCATAATATAAAGTAAACAAAAGTGTATTTACCTTTGCAGTAGTATCTCCTGGCAAACCCACCACCTGCCCACTTCTAGGAAGTCCGATCTAACTTGTTAATTTTATTTCATCCATTCTGAAACAATCACAATACATTCAAATGCAAAATATACTAAATACAGTCATAATAGAAAGTAAACAAAAGTGTATTTACCTTTGCAGTAGTATCTCCTGGCAAACCCACCACCTGCCCACTTCTAGGAAGTCCGATCTAACTTCTTAATTTTATTTCACCCATTCTGAAACAATCACAATACATTCAAATGCAAAATATACTAAATACAGTCATAATATAAAGTAAACAAAAGTGTATTTACCTTTGCAGTAGTATCTTCTGGCAAACCCACCACCTGCTGACTTCTAGGAAGTCCGATCTAACTTGTTAATTTTATTTCATCCATTCTGAAATAATCACAATATATTCAAATGCATAATATACTAAATACAGTCATAATAGAAAGTAAAGAAAAGTGTATTTACCTTTGCAGTAGTATCTTCTGGCAAACCCACCACCTGCCCACTTCTAGGAAGTCCGATCTAACTTGTTAATTTTATTTCTTCCATTCTAAAACAATCACAATGTGTGGTTCATGTGTGCTGAATCCCAATGGCCCGAGGTCAGGACCATCTCAAAGAAAAAAAAAAAGAAATATTTTAAATTAAAAACTAAATTAATATTTAAATACAAAAAATTTAAAACTAAATTAAAATTGAAAAATTAAAACTTAATTAAAAACTAAAGTAAAAACTAAATTAAAATTTAAGAATTAAAAGCTAAATTACAAACTATATTAAAAACTAAATTAAAATCCAAATGAAAAACTAAACTAAAAATTAAAATCTAAATTAAAAATAAAAAATGAAATGCTAAATGAAAAAAAATAAAACTTAACTAAAAACTAACTTACAAATAAAAAATTAAAACTAAATTAAAAATTAAAAATTAAAAACTAAGTTAAAATCTAAATTTAAAACTTAACTAAAAATTAAAAACTAAATAAAAAATAAAAAATTAAAACTAAACTAAAAACTTAATTAAAATTTAATTAAAAAATTAAAATTAAAAAATAAAAACTAAATTAAAATCTAAATTAAAAACTAAATAAAAAATTAAAAATTAAAAACTAAGTTTAAATCTAAATTAATAACTAAACTAAAAATTAAAAACTAAATAAAAAATAAAAAATTAAAACTAAACTAAAAACTAAATTAAAATTTAATTTAAAAATTAAAAGCTTAATAAAAAAATAAAATTTAATAAAAAACTTAATTAAAAACTAAACTAAAAATTAAAAACTTAATTAAAAATTATAAATTAAAAACAAAGTTAAAAATAAAAAAATAAAAACTAAATTGAAAATAAAAAATTAAAAACTAAATAAAATATAAAAAATTAAAAAATTAAAACTACACTAAAAACTAAATTAAAATTTAAGAATTAAAAGCTAAATTACAAACTAAATTAAAAACTAAATTAAAATCTAAATGAAAAACTAAACTAAAAATTAAAAACTAAATTAAAATAAAAAATAAAATGCTAAATGAAAAAAACTTAATTAAAAATCAACTTACAAATAAAAAAATAAAAACTAAATTAAAAATTATAAATTAAAAACTAAATTAAAAATAAAAAAATAAAAACTAAATTAAAAATAAAAAAATAAAAACTAAATTATAAATAAAAAATTAAAAACTAAATTAAAAATAAAAAATAAAAAACTAAATTAAAATCTTATTAAAAACTAAATTAAAAATAAAAAATTAAAAAATTAAAACTACACTAAGAACGAAATTAAAATTAAGAATTAAAAGCCAAATTATAAACTAAATTAAAATCTAAATGAAAAACTAAACTAAAAATTAAAAACTAAATTAAAAATAAAAAATGAAATGCCAAAAGAAAAAAATTCAAACTTAATTAAAAATTAACTTACAAATAAAAAATTAAAAACTAAATTAAAAATTAAAAATTAAAAACTAAGTTAAAATCTAAATTAAAAACTAAACTAAAAATTAAAAACTAAATAAAAAATAAAAAATTAAAACTAAACTAAAAACTAAATTAAAATTTAATTAAAAAATTAAAAACTAAATTAAAAATAAAAAATTAAAAACTAAATTAAAAATAAAAAATTAAAAACTAAATTAAAATCTAAATTAAAAACTAAATTAAAAATAAAAAATTAAAAACTAAGTTAAAATCTAAATTAAAAACTAATCTAAAAATTAAAAACTAAATTAAAAATAAAAAATTAAAACTAAACTAAAAACTAAATTAAAATTTAATTTAAAAATTAAAAACTAAATTAAAAATAAAAAATTAAAAACTAAGTTAAAATCAAAATTAAAAACTAAACTAAAAATTAAAAACTAAATAAAAAATAAAGAATTAAAACTAAACTAAAAACTAAATTAAGATTAAATTTAAAAATTAAAAGCTAAATTAAATTTAATAAAAAACTAAATTAAAAACTAAACTTAAAATTAAAAACTAAATTAAAAATAAGAAATTTAAAACTAAATTAAAATCTTAATTAAAAATTAAATTAAAAATAAAAAATAAAAATTTAAACTAAACTAAAAACTAAATTAAAATTTAATTAAAAAATTAAAAGCCTAATAAAAAATAAAATTAAATAAAAAACTAAATTAAAAACTAAATTAAAAAATAAACTTAAAATTAAAAATTAAAAACTAAATTAAAAATAAAAAATCAAAAACTAAATTAGAAATTAAAAACTAAAATAAATATTAAAAATTAAAAACTAAATTATAAATTGAAAATTGGAAATTTTAAGGAGGAAAATTTAAATTGGAAATTGAAAATTGAAAATTTAAAAACTGAAAACCGAAAACTGAAAAGTAAATTAAAAATAAATAATAATACTTTTGCAGTATTATCTGCTCGCCACCTGCCCACTTCTTGGATGTCCAATCTAACTTGGTAACTTTATTACTCTAATTCTAAAACAATTACAATCTATTAATAAAATTACAAAATTACATGAAAGCATTCAAAATAGAAAGTATATAATGTGTATTTACCTTTGAAGTTGTGTCCTCTGGCAAACCCACCACCTACCCACTTTTAGGAAGTCCAATCTTAATTGTTTTGTTCCTCCCCAAACAGAAAAAGTGAAGCTCTTCTCAATGGAATATGAGTATGAAAATTATAAGCGGAGAACAATTACGAAATAATACTTGTCATTGAGTACTTGCAGTGACTCTTAGAAAATTGATATTGTGGAATAAGGATTCGCAGAAAACAATTGCATCGAGTTCAGAGCATTCCAGGTCCGGAACAGCTGTCATGTATAGCCTGAATAAGCCAGTGTGCAAGAAGTAGGAAGAACATTCCCATGTTCTTCCAGCAAGATGGAGTGCATCGACCGAATGTACCATGAATGTGGTGTCCACAACACTAGAGACGTTGGAAGCCCCTTTTACAGAGCTGCTCGCACCATCAAATCAAGGCCTTAGACCATTTCTGCAAAAGGTTAGGAACTCGCTTGCGCGAGTGGGTCAAGCACATCTAAGCACACACTGCGGCGGCGGTGAAGGCAGAGACGCCGGTCACCGGAGCGCCACATGATGTAGACGCTCCTGTAATAAGGGAATAGGGAGAATGCACTCTGACAACCGACATGCTACAGGAGACAACTGACAGAGCCAATAACCTCGGACTTCGATATAGACACAAACTAGAGCATTCCGGGCTTGGACATTCGCTCCGACAACCACACTGGTTCATGTGTGCCGAACTCGAATGTCCGGTCAGGACGATCTACAAGTGACCGCTATTATACCATTGACTCCGAAACCCAAAATCCAATACGTCAGACGGGCCAGCGCAAATCCCTGTGGCAAGAATTACAATAAATAAACTAGTTTTTACTGAATGTAGTAAAGTAGCTGGAGAAGCTTTTCACAATCTCCACTGGGGTGGAACGGAAGTCACCTAGAAATTCATCTAAAACAGAAAATCTACAAAATATCCTCCCCAAACAGAAAAAGTGAAGCTCTTCTCAATGGAATATGAGTATGAAAATTATAAGCGGAGAACAATTACGAAATAATACTTGTCATTGAGTACTTGCAGTGACTCTTAGAAGATTGATATTGTGGAATAAGGATTCGCAGGAAACAATTGCATCGAGTTCAGATCATTCCAGGTCCGGAACAGCTGTCACAAATAGCATGAATAAGCCAGTGTGCAAGAAGTAGGAAGAACATTCCCATGTTCTACCAGCAAGATGGAGTGCATCGACCGAATGTACCATGAATGTGGTGTCTACAACACTAGAGACGTTGGAAGCCCCTTTTACAGAGCTGCTCGCACCATCAAATCAAGGCCTTAGACCGTTTCTGCAAAAGGTTAGGAACTCGCTTGCGCGAGTGGGTCAAGCACATCTAAGCCCACACTGCGGCTTCGGTGAAGGCAGAGAGGCCGGTCACCGGAGCGCCACATGATGTAGACGCTCCTGTAATAAGGGAATAGGGAGAATGCACTCTGACAACCGACATGCTACAGGAGACAACTGACAGAACCAAGAACCTCGGACTTCGATATAGACACAAACTAGAGCATTCCGGGCTTGGACATTCGCTCCGACAACCACACTGGTTCATGTGTGCCGAACTCGAATGTCCGGTCAGGACGATCTACAAGTGACCGCTATTGTACCATTGACTCCGAAACCCAAAATCCAATACGTCAGACGGGCCAGCGCAAATCCCTGTGGCAAGAATTACAATAAATAAACTAGTTTTTACTGAATGTAGTAAAGTAGCTGGAGAAGCTTTTCACAATCTCCACTGGGGTGGAACGGAAGTCACCTAGAAATTCATCTAAAACAGAAAATCTACAAAATATCCTCCCCAAACAGAAAAAGTGAAGCTCTTCTCAATGGAATATGAGTATGAAAATTATAAGCGGAGAACAATTACGAAATAATACTTGTCATTGAGTACTTGCAGTGACTCTTAGAAGATTGATATTGTGGAATAAGGATTCGCAGGAAACAATTGCATCGAGTTCAGATCATTCCAGGTCCGGAACAGCTGTCACAAATAGCATGAATAAGCCAGTGTGCAAGAAGTAGGAAGAACATTCCCATGTTCTACCAGCAAGATGGAGTGCATCGACCGAATGTACCATGAATGTGGTGTCTACAACACTAGAGACGTTGGAAGCCCCTTTTACAGAGCTGCTCGCACCATCAAATCAAGGCCTTAGACCGTTTCTGCAAAAGGTTAGGAACTCGCTTGCGCGAGTGGGTCAAGCACATCTAAGCCCACACTGCGGCTTCGGTGAAGGCAGAGAGGCCGGTCACCGGAGCGCCACATGATGTAGACGCTCCTGTAATAAGGGAATAGGGAGAATGCACTCTGACAACCGACATGCTACAGGAGACAACTGACAGAACCAAGAACCTCGGACTTCGATATAGACACAAACTAGAGCATTCCGGGCTTGGACATTCGCTCCGACAACCACACTGGTTCATGTGTGCCGAACTCGAATGTCCGGTCAGGACGATCTACAAGTGACCGCTATTGTACCATTGACTCCGAAACCCAAAATCCAATACGTCAGACGGGCCAGCGCAAATCCCTGTGGCAAGAATTACAATAAATAAACTAGTTTTTACTGAATGTAGTAAAGTAGCTGGAGAAGCTTTTCACAATCTCCACTGGGGTGGAACGGAAGTCACCTAGAAATTCATCTAAAACAGAAAATCTACAAAATATCCTCCCCAAACAGAAAAAGTGAAGCTCTTCTCAATGGAATATGAGTATGAAAATTATAAGCGGAGAACAATTACGAAATAATACTTGTCATTGAGTACTTGCAGTGACTCTTAGAAGATTGATATTGTGGAATAAGGATTCGCAGGAAACAATTGCATCGAGTTCAGATCATTCCAGGTCCGGAACAGCTGTCACGAATAGCATGAATAAGCCAGTGTGCAAGAAGTAGGAAGAACATTCCCATGTTCTACCAGCAAGATGGAGTGCATCGACCGAATGTACCATGAATGTGGTGTCTACAACACTAGAGACGTTGGAAGCCCCTTTTACAGAGCTGCTCGCACCATCAAATCAAGGCCTTAGACCGTTTCTGCAAAAGGTTAGGAACTCGCTTGCGCGAGTGGGTCAAGCACATCTAAGCCCACACTGCGGCTTCGGTGAAGGCAGAGAGGCCGGTCACCGGAGCGCCACATGATGTAGACGCTCCTGTAATAAGGGAATAGGGAGAATGCACTCTGACAACCGACATGCTACAGGAGACAACTGACAGAACCAAGAACCTCGGACTTCGATATAGACACAAACTAGAGCATTCCGGGCTTGGACATTCGCTCCGACAACCACACCGGTTCATGTGTGCCGAACTCGAATGTCCGGTCAGGACGATCTACAAGTGACCGCTATTGTACCATTGACTCCGAAACCCAAAATCCAATACGTCAGGCGGGCCAGCGCAAATTCCTGTGGCAAGAATTACAATAAATAAACTAGTTTTTACTGAATGTAGTAAAGTAGCTGGAGAAACTTTTCGCAATCTCCACTGGGGTGGAACTGAAGTCACCTAGAAATTCATCTAAAACAGAAAATCTACAAACAGAAAAATTGAAGCTCTTCTCAATGGAATATGAGTATGAAAATTATAAGCGGAGAACAATTACGAAATAATACTTGTCATTGAGTACTTGCAGTGACTCTTAGAAGATTGATATTGTGGAATAAGGATTCGCCGGAAACAATTGCATCGAGTTCAGAGCATTCCAGGTCCGGAACAGCTGGCACGAATAGCATGAATAAGCCAGTGTGCAAGAAGTAGGAAGAACATTCCCATGTTCTTCCAGCAAGATGGAGTGCATCGACCGAATGTACCATGAATGTGGTGTCCACAACACTAGAGACGTTGGAAGCCCCTTTTACAGAGCTGCTCGCACCATCAAATCAAGGCCTTAGACCGTTTCTGCAAAAGGTTAGGAAGTCGCTTGCGCGAGTGGGTCAAGCACCTCTAAGCCCACACTGCGGCGGCGGTGAAGGCAGAGACGCCGGTCACCGGAGCGCCACATGATGTAAACGCCCCTGTAATAAGGGAATAGAGAGAATGCACTCTGACAACCGACATGCTACAGGAGACAACTGACAGAGCCAAGAACCTCGGACTTCGATATAGACACAAACTAGAGCATTCCGGGCTTGGACATTCGCTCCGACAACCACACTGGTTCATGTGTGCCGAACTCGAATATCCGGTCAGGACGATCTACAAGTGACCGCTATTGTACCATTGACTCCGAAACCCAAAATCCAATACATCAGGCGGGCCAGCGCAAATCCCTGTGGCAAGAATTACAATAAATAAACTAGTTTTTACTGAATGTAGTAAAGTAGCTGGAGAAACTTTTCACAATCTCCACTGGGGTGGAACTGTCACCTAGCAAATCACCTAAAACAGAAAATTTAAAATACATTTTATAAATTTATTCAAATAAAAATATTCGAAAAAAGATATTTAAAAAGAAAATGTTAATAAAAATTCGAAAAAAAAAATTTATAAAATTGTTAATTAAAAAAAAATCTCGAAAATATTTACCTAAAGAAAAAAATACTCTAAATAAAAAATAACTAAAAAATAATTTATTAAAATAAAAATAATCGTACCCTAAAAATAATTAATACCCTTAAAATGAATTAATAAATAATAAATAAACAATTTGATTTAAGAAATAATAAATAAATAGAAAACATTAATTATTTATAAAAGAAAATCTGAAAAATAAAATATAATTTATACAAATAAACTGCAAATATAATACGATAAAATTATTTTTAATAATAATTTATAAAAAAAAAATAAATAATTAACATAACTAAAAAATTATAAATAAATCATTTATAGAAGAAATTCTAAAAAATAAAATATTAATTATAGAAATAAATAAATTATACGATAAATTATTTGTAAAATAATTAAGAAAAAAATAATTTATTAAAATAAAAATACCGTAAAAATAATTAATACCCTTAAAATAAATTAATAAATAATAAATAAACAATTTGATTTAAGAAATAATAAATAAATAGAAAAAATTATTTTTAAAAGAAAATATAATTTAGGGTAACTGCAGCGAATTTCGACTACGCAGGTAATTTCGACTATCCCATTATTTCTCTAAATAATTGCTGCCATATAGCGGTAGTATAACGTAACACTATGTTTATGTGAAAAACTAACCTCACTTTATTTTAAGCCACGTGTGAATGTCGTTAGACGAACAGTGTAGATATTTATATTATTTAGGTGTTAAAATATTTTTTATTGGTTTTAATTAGCAGTTGTTTATCAAAGGAAAGTTGAACAAAATATTTTGCATTGAATAAACTGATAAGAACTGATCCAAATGCATATATATTAGCTGGTAAAATTTGATTTTCATAATATTTTGTTACAATATCACAGGCTAAATAAAACAGATTTGATTGCAGGTAATATCGACTAGGAGGAATGAAGCTACTACGGACTAGTCGATATTACATGCGTGCATGTTTCACTTACCTAATTTGACGACAATTAAAATCACGTCTTACTAAAAGTCTCTATTATTATATTCTTTTACCTAAATAAAATGTAAAACAGACAAGAAACGTTGATTATCTTAAAATTTTAGGGTAGTCGATATTAACATCACTTTTTTGAAATCAACGTTTTTTTCATATTTTCTTTATGTCGAACTGTAGTTGTAATAACAGCTTGTTTCATCGTGAAAATATTTAGCACCTAAAGCTAAGTGAATGAGGTATCGATTGGGACCACTTTCCTACCAAAATATTGAATAGTACGTAAATTAAAAAATAAATAAATTTGGTAGTCGAAATTCGCTGCAGTTACCCTATATATATTGCAAATATAATACGAAAAAATTATTTTTAAAAATAATTTATAAAAAAAAATAAAATAAATTAAATAACTAAAAAATAATTTATTAAAATAAAAATACCCTAAAAATAAATAATTAATACCCTTAAATAAATTAATAAATAATAAATAAATAATTAGATTTAAGAAATAATAAATAAACAGAAAAAAATATTTATAAAAGAAAATCTAAAATATAAAATATAATTTATACAAATAAACTGCAAATATAATACGATAAAATTATTTTTTAAAATAATGTATAAAAAAAAAATTAAATTAAATAACTAAAAAATTATAAATAAAACATTTATAGAAGATTCTAAAAAATAAAATATTAATTATAGAAATAAATAAATTATACGATAAATTTTTTTAAAAATAATTATTAAAAAGTAATTTATTAAAATAAAAATACCCTAAAAATAATTATACCCTGAAAATAATTAATACCATTAAAATAAATTAATAAATAATAAATAAACAATTTGATTTAAGAAATAATAAATAAATAGAATAAATTATTTATAAAAGAAAATACAAAAAATAAAATATAATTTATACAAATAAACTGCAAATATAATACGATAAAATTATTTTTAAAAATAAATTAATAAATAATAAATAAACAATTTGATTTAAGAAATAATAAATAAATTGAAAAAAGTATTTATAAAAGAAATTCTAAAAAATAAAATATAATTTATACAAATAAACGGAAAATATAATACGAAAATATGATTTTTAAAAATAATTATTAAAAAATAATAATAATTAAATAACTAAAAAATTATAAATAAATCATTTATAGAAGAAATTCTAAAAAATAAAATATTAATTATATAAATAAATAAATTATACGATAAAATTATTTTTAAAATAATTTATAAAAAATGACCAAAAATGAGAAATGAAAAAATTTATTAAAAAAAAAATACCCTAAAAATAATTTATTAAAATAAATGTGAAAATAAAAATTAAATTAAATAACTAAAAATATATATATAAATTATTTATAGAAGAAATTCTAAAAAGTAAAATATTAATTAATTAAATAAATAAATAATACGATAAATCTATTTTTAAAATAATTTATAAAAAATAACTAAAAAATACTTTATTAAAATAAATGTAAAAATAAAAATTAAATTAAATAACTAAAAAATTATAAATAAATTATTTATACAAAAAATTCTAAAAAGTAAAATATTAATTATATAAATAAATAAATAATAGGATAAAATTATTGTTAAAATAATTTATAAAAAATAACAAACAAATAATTTATTAAAATAAAAATACCCTAAAAATAATTTATTAAAATAAATGAATAAACAATAAATAAACAATTTGATTTAAGAAATAATAAATAATTTGAAAGAAATATTTATAAAAGAAATTCTAAAAAATAAAATATTATTTATATAAATAAACTGCAAATATAATACGATAAAACTATTTTTAAAAATAATTTATAAAAATAACTAAAACATAATTTATTAATATAAAAATTCCTTTAAAATAATAATTTATTAAATCAATTTCTAAAAATAAATATATTTTATAAAATAGTTTAAAAGAAAAGAAAACATAAAAAATACACAAAGTTAAAAAATTACAAAAATATTAAAAAAGAAAAACGAAATTACCGGAGCATGTGACCACCTTGACGATCAACCTATAAATGACCATTACCTTATAGAAATCATATTATATAGTATCTTACCCCGTGACGTCACAATGGTGGATAACGGTAGTTTTTAACGTTTTTTCATCGAATTCGCGGGAATTTTAATGAAATATGACAAATTAATAATAATTAACATAAATTTTCAACCATTTATATTATTAACAATTAACTTTTATTAAATTATTTTTTGTTATTAATAAAAAGGGAGTAAAAAACAACTTTTCAATAGAATCAAATTGACAATTGACTATTGTAATGAAAATAATAATACATTTTGTCTTATCCTATAATATCTATAAATCAAAATAAGTAAATAAATAAAAATGAACGTGAAGTATAGATTTTAATACAGTTTAGAGTACGTATATAATTAGTAAGTGAATATTATTTTCTCATATGTGATTATCTTAAGTCTAAATACAAGGTGTTTTTAAATGGTTGTTAATAAGCAGTGACGCAGCCATTTTTTTTTTTTTTATAAAATACTCTTTATTCCACATTTTTATCTACATTTATCTTAAACCATTATATAATACATAAAATTATATAAAAACTATTTTTCTGTAACCTAAATAACTTAAAACAATATGCAAACACATGCAAACATGATGCATGTGTGTATGTGACTGTATGTGCTCACACTCACACCCACCACACACATACAAATCACCCTCTCCGTTTTTTTTTCATTTTTTTTTATATCCTATTGTTAAATAGTCTTCTTCTTTGACTGGGTGATATATTTCTTCTCTCTTCATTCAGTCTTGCGACGAAGTGACGGGTGTCCATATTCTCTCCGAAAAAGTTGAAAATATGGTCTATATAGAAGCCTATTATCCACATTACTGAATTGTGGACCTCTTTGTTACAGAAGTGAAAATCGGGGAAAATAACAAATTTGAATGAGAAGACTTTGCGGTCGATTCCGGTTAATATGGATAGGAGGTCAATAGCTGTTTTCCACATCTTTTTTGTGATCCTGCATTCTATCAGTCTATGTTTGACATCATCTACTGAAAAGGGACAGAAATCGCAGAAAGGATCATTTCTTCTGTTAGTTCTGTGTAGCCTTTCGTTTGTGGGGAGAATATTGTGAATTATTTTCAGCCAAATACATCTCTGATTTTGATTGAGTATTTTCGAGTTCACATTTCTCCAGATGTTGGACCAATTTACGTTAGGGTTTTCAGTCTGGAATTTGTGGACTGGAATATTCTGCCTCAGTTGTTCATATATTTCTTTCTGATTGGTAGTTGATTGAATTTCTGCCGGTAAGTAAGCCATGGTTTGAGTAAGATATTTTATGTGTTGTAAATCTTTTGAGAAGTTTTTTATGAAAGGCGGGTTTTGTAGGCTGTAACTGTTTATATAATTTTAAAGAAAGGATTTACAGAAGTCATCACCCTGTCCGAATATGTGTAGATTGGTTCTTTTAATAAAGAGTGCTGCTGTTTTGTTTTCAATATTTATTATATTTAAGCCACCGTTCCTGTAATGAAGTGTGGTTTGAAGTCTTGGTATTCTTAGTATCTCTTTGTACCATAAGAACCAGCCAATAGAGGAAATAATTTTTGTTTGATATATTTTTTGGAGTGGTAATGTTTGCGCTAGATACCATAATTTAAATAAAGCATACATGTTGATAAATTGAGAGCGCTGGATGATGTTTAGTTTTCTTTCTTTATTTATCAACATAAAGGCTTGGATCGTGTTGGTAGGCTTTCTTCCAGTTTTCAGTCATGGTTTCTCTAATGTTTTTATAAAATTCTATGCCTAGAATCTTTAGTGATTCACTTTGAGTCATCCAATGATAATTTTTGTTTTCGTTAGTATTAATGACCATGAATTTTGTTTTTAAATTATTCAGTTTTGAGCCTGATATTGCACAGTACTTTTTGATTTCTTTTTCTATTTTATCTATATTTTTTGGTTGGGTGATGATTGTGACGTCATCTGCATGTGCTCTAATTACACTATTTATGTTATTAAGTAGATTAATAAGATTTCTTACTAGTGGTTCTATTGCCAATGCGAATAAAATCATCGATAGTGGGCAACCTTGTCTTACAGAGCGTTTTATTTTGATAAGGTCCGTTAGCTTGTTATTTATGATAACTCTTGATTTTGCATCTTTTAGACAGCTTGTTATAAAATTAGCAATTGCGTTGTTTAGTTTTATGTGTTTTAATACCTGTTCTAAATATGTATGTGAAATTCTGTCAAAGGCGTGATCGAAGTCCAGCGATATAATAACTGTTTCTTCTTTTGTTATGTTGGCTTCTGCTATTTTATCCCTTATTGCATTTGTGTTATTTACTATGCATGTTCCTGGCCTTGCACAACTTTGATGTTTTCCAATAATATCGGGCAATATTTGCGTTATTTTGTTTTTCAAGACTCTCATAAGTAATTTGTAGTCGACGTTTAATAAAGATATTGGTCGTAAGTTTTTTATTGCATGACTTTTTGGTACTTTGGGAATAAGAATAATATTACCTTCTTTGAACGCGTCTAGGATGTTTCCGTTGCTTAAAGCAATATTTATTACTTCAGTAAGGTCCTCTTTTATTATATCCCAGATCCTTAAATATAATTCTCTTGTGAAGCCGTCAGGCCCAGGGGATTTCCTTGCTTGGCTTGCTTTTAAGTGTGAGTATATTTCGTCTTCAGTGATTCTGCGGGACAGATATTCTTGATCTTCTTCTTGTATATTTGGCAAATTTACTAAAAAGTTTTCCTGATCTATAATCGGTTCTTCGTCATAAAGTTGGGTGTAATAGTTTTTGATGGCTTGGGAAATTTCTGCCTCTCCAGAGATAGTGGAATTTTCATCGGTTATTTTAGAAATATATTGTTTCTTTTTACGCTTCTCCAGATTGATTAAATGGTACAGAGACACCTCTTCGTTTTTAATGAAGTTTTTATCTGCATAATTTTTAATTTTATTTAGATTACTTTTGTGTTAACTTGATTAATTTAGCTTTTATCATTTTAATTTTAATGTAGTTTTCTTCCAAATAGGGGTTATTGTTATTAAGTTTATATAGGGTAAAATTCCAAAATTGAATGGTGTGATTTATTTCTCTGAAGTATTCGCTAGTTTTCCATTTACAATATTTCTTTAGTTGTGGTTTCAAAAAATTGACCCACCAGCTAATGATGTTATGGTACCTGTATTTGTGGTTTTGCCAGTATCTATACTTATTTTTTAAAACGTCCAAGTCTATATTATTAGAGTTCATAAAATTAAAATTTACTCTCCAGGAATATTTCGGCGGTGTGAATTTTCGATTTCCAATACGAATTCTACCAATAATTCCATTGTGATCCGAAATTTCGGATACCAAAATTTGAACTGAACTAATTTTATCTTTTAAGTTCATAGATGTGTATATTCTATCAATTCTAGATGCAGAGTTACATCTGATGAAAGTAAATCCTGGATCGTCTGGCTTAACATGTGGCCAAATATCCAATAAATTAAGTCCACTTGTGAGAGATTTTAGACTCTGACAAAAGTTAAAGCTGTTAAGAGAATCTTGTGGTCTGAGTACACAATTAAAGTCACCACCTAAAATGATATTTTCCGCTGGTTGGTCGAACAGGGGTGCAATAGTGTGAGAGAAAAATAAATCCCTTTGTTGTTTTGCTTGTGACCCAGAAGGAGCGTACACATTTATGATTTTAGTGTTTCCTATTGTTATGGCAATAGCTCTCGAATCTGGCGTTTTGATTTCGTCATTAAATAGAATTCCTTCTCTTACTGCTACTGCTGTTCCTAAATTTTCAGTGGTATTGTTGATAACATGATAACCAGATATTGTTAGATCTTTTATCGCTACCTCTTGGAATAATGCTACGTCGATGTCATTGCTTTTCAGTACATTCTGTAGTATGTTTATTTTTAAATCTGACTGTATGGAGTTTATATCTAAGGAGAGTATTGTTGTTATTGTAGTTGTTAGGTTGTTGTCCATAATTAATTATTTAAAGTGGTAATTTGAGGCTGCTTGCCTCTTCTGGCACGTTTTGATTTTTTCCTTTGGGGTTGATTGTGGCCGGTTTCTTGTGAAGAGGATGTGTCATATTCGGATGTCTCGCTTAGCTCCATTTCTTCTTGAACATCTTGCTTTTTACTGTCTTCTTCTATAGTGTGTTCTGGGGGAAATTTTGTATTCATGGTGTCTTCTTGGCTGTTGTTTGTTTCGTTAGATTTTTTTGAATTTATTTGATCTAATAATTGATTTTCTGTGTTCGGTAGTTTATTTAAATTAGAATTTGAGGATTCTTCCCTTATTGGCATTATTATTTCTAATGTCTCCTTTCTGGGGATACTATTTATTTCTTTGTTGTTTTCTCTTCTATTTTCTGTATTTGTGAGGGTTGAAGTTATCTGCCCTGGATTATTTTGCTGTGGAATATGGCTGTTAGTAGCTTTGACACGATTAGCGTATGATGCTCTAAATTTTGGATCATTTAAGTCTTTTACATGGCTAATAGATTTTTTAGGACACATCTGAGCGACATGGTCGGCTGAGTTACAATGGAAACACGTTGGAGTTTGGTTGGGGTAAGTTACCAAGGTTTTTATGTCTCCTATTGTTAAAAAGGACGGTATTGGTTTGTTAAGTAACATGTTAACAATTCGTACGCCACTTGAAACTTGGAACTTTACGTTATTACTCCATTTTTCATTAATAATGGAGTGGATCTCTCCAAACTCGGCCAGAACGTTCTTTATTTTCTCATTTTCTAATTCCGGTGGCAGATCATAAATTTTTACATCTACCGCACCATCCGACATAGCGATTTTGACAGGAAACATAATGCCATCTTCATCCATATACCCCAGGTTTTTGTGCACTACGCATGCGTCAACTGCTGCTTGCAAAGTGTCCATTTTTATAAATACCTGCTTGTATATATGATCTATTTGAATAGTGTTCATTTGTTGGAAATTTATATTGAGGTTTTCAAAAATCCATTGGTGTATGCTAGGCGGCAATGGTTTTTTTGGTAAGGCTCGAAAGTTTATAACAAACGTATTTATTCTTTTAATTGTCATTATTACAGAATAAGACTGCGAATTTGGAACAGATTATTAAGTTAATGAGGCAAACTAATTAGCGGCTCAGCTATTACTCGCACTGTCACTAGTTAGATGTTGACTCCACGACTGCCACAGGCAGACTCCCCATTCGCCCCTCATTACTGCAATCCACAGAATTAAATAATTTAAAACTTATTTTTACCGACCGCCACATGTATAAGGAAAATCAGTATGATGATTTTGATATTTCGAGATTACTATGAATGTCCACGAATTGAGTTCTCTACGTCAACGTTATTCAACCGAAAAAGAAGACTCTGTATATAATATCTCAGTAATAAAAAAAACACTGAAAATACACAAAAATCACAGAAACTGAACAGATAATAAAAAAATTAACAAAAATATTTAAAAAATAATCATTTATAAGCCTTTCGCGGACTACTAAAATTTTGCTAAGGGCCACCGGCTGAGAAACACTGCTCAACATAACGTTTTGATTATTTTCAGCATCTTGTCCGTCGTTGTAGCGCGCACGTAAGGGGGTTCCTTGAATAGCCAGCCCCCAGGAACGAGAAAATCATCTACTTATTAAGCAACTGAAAATCTAAGCAACTGAAAAAAGCACCAGTTTTATTAATCAAAAGGAAGTGGATAGAGTGGATCTTTGTCGGCCCAACCTGTTGAAATTCTATTCATTTTTATGCAACTTGGAAAACGCAGTTTAAAGACATATACTAATACTGATCTGATATATTATTATTTAGTTGTGTAGATAGATAAAATTGGGCAAAAAAACAAATTAATAAATACGTATAGCCTGTAGTGGAAACTATATTTTAAAAACTAGTCATTTTTATCGGTTAAATGATGTACAGTCGATTCCGCTTAATCAGGACACCGGTTAATCGGGACAGCCGCTTATTAGGGACAAATCCTAAAGAACGGAAACAAAACCGAGGAAATATCGTAAATTTACTTCGGTTTTTCGGGACAATATTCCGTTTAATCGGGACAGTATTCACTTTAACATCATTATGTATAAACGTGTGGTCGAGTTCACGTAAATTTAGTGTAGTGACTCACTGATATAACCCTTACCGGGATGCCAAGAAAGGATTTGACACATTTGAAAGCATTTGATGTATTACGTATATAATTTTTACCGACCACCAACATATATGTATAAGGGAGGTATTGTGATCATACCGATTTTGACATTTCGAGATTTCGATGGATCTCCACGAATTGAGGCCCTACATAAATTTTTGACTATTTTTAGCATGATATCTGTCGGTCTGTCTGTCCGTCCGTCCGTCTGTCTGTCGTCTGTCTGTCTGTCTGTCTGTCCGTCCGTCTGTGTGTGTACACGTGCAGAGCAAATTCGGCTGAAAGGATTTTTATGAAACTTCATATTTAAGCTTCTACCATCAATGGCACGAGTTAATCAACTTTTGGTAAAAATTGGTTAACTGAAAATGGGAGTTTACTCGTGTAGATTTTAAGATTTTTGTGTATATTACACAACAGAAAAATATTTCGAAAAAATTTATTGAACAATAGTTGCTATAAAAGTAATAACTAATAACTTTTATTTGAGACGTTTTTTGATAAAACGAAAAATTTCGAATAATTTCTGTAAAATTTTTCGAAATTTTTTCATACTTATATGAAATGTAGGGTGACCATTCGTCCCGCATTTTGATTTGGTGTCCCCAGGGCCGAATTTTGCTCTGTACCTATATTTGGGAGGTGAAGACCTTTTTTTTGCTCTTTACTTATATTTGGAAGGTGAGGACCTTTTTTTTTGTTTGCTCTTCACTTATATTTCGGAAGGGACGACCTTTTTTTTGCTCCGTCCCGCATTGCCGTCTCCAAGAAAATGGTCACCCTACTTATATGTAACGTTTCCATGGTCATGATAAATAATATCTCTGTTAGAAAATATTAGGCCAAGTTATTTCTACTCTGCTGCTAGAATGTATTTTATATAAGTACTTTATGATGGCGGTCGGTCCTGTGGTAGCCACAGCTGATTTTTTAATATGTATACATACCTACGAATAGTTTTGTGAGTTGTTTTATTTTTCTGCAATTTATCAAATAAAATACTTATCAAAAAACACTAATCTGGTAATTTTTGTGGAACTTCGAATAATTGGGCCAGCCGCTTAATCAGGACAAAATGTACTAGTCCCGATGTGTCCCAATTAAGCGGAATGGACTGTATTTGATAATTTTGTTTAGCAAAACTTAGGTTACACTTTGTAATGTATATTTTTGCTGTAATGTTTAAAGGCAACTCTCCCATAGCTCCCCAAATATATATCTAATTAAAATAGGGTGACCATTTTCTTAAGAAGGCAATGCGGGACGGAGCAAAAAAAAGGTCCTCATCTCCCACATCCAAGTGAAGAGCAAAAAAAAGGTCCTCATCTCCCAAAATCCAAGTGAAGAGCAAAAAAAAGGTCTTCACCTCCCAAATCCAAGTGAAGAGCAAAAAAGGGGTCCTCACCTCCCAAATCCAAAATGCGGGACAAAATGTTAAAATGCGGGACTTTTGCGGGACGTATCTTAATGCGGGACAAAATGTTAAAATGCGGGACGAATGGTTACCCTAAATTAAAAGCTGCATTAATCATAGAGGAATAGTTTATTTTATCATTATAATTTTTGCTGCTAAGTAAATGATTCATTAGATACTTCAACCTTATGAGTAATACTTCCCTTGCCCCTTAAATAATTTTCTTAATAAAAACTATTGAAGAGAAGAAAAAAATATTTCCACATACACATTTTTGATATAAAGTAAATAATAAGACAGATATTTATTTCAATATTTTGGTTTTAGAGTGTCCTCCGAAACTCACCAAATATTCATCTAATCGAAAAAATATATAGAACAAATAAGATATGCTTTTAAATTATAAACAATTTTTTGTCATATATATTTTCACTGTCAAGTCAATAATAAAGGAGATATAATAGGAGACAATATCTGTTTTTTTTTTTATTTTTTCTGCTTCATATTTGATTTCTACACGTTTCAGAAGAATGTAAGATAATGACACCTCAATTATTTCCTTAATAAAAAGAGTTATAAAAACATTGTGCAAATAAAACTTATTTGGGACAATGAGGGTCATACGATAACCGTATCAAAGTTTTTTAGCATTTGTTTTACAAAAGGTATGACAGTTAATAACTTTTCTCCACGAACACTATAGAATTTACCAATTCTAAAACCAATTTTGACTACAGAAAGTTAATATTCTAACACAAGACTTGGAATGTTATTCTAAAGCATTAATCATCCTATGCATTTTGCGTGTATTTCATTCTATCACTTGTTATGGAATAACTATTCTATGCTTGTTGTCATTTGTTTTTGTAGGGTTACATTAAAATATATGCAATGTTTACATTAAATAAATGCAACATAATTTCCTACAAAATACTAAAATAGTGGCCGATGTGCGGTAAATTAAACTAAAATTTAACAAATAATAAATAAAAAAATAAGTTTAGTTAATTGATTAATTTGTTATGTAATATAAATTATTTGTTACGCTAAATTGTTTGTTAAAATAATTATTTGTTATTTATTTTTTTTCTTTTTGGTGGTCGTGGAGAAAGTAGGGTCTGTGATTCGGTTGGAAGAGAAAATTCGATGCTCGTGGTTCCTCACGCTCGCCTGCGGCTCGCGCTCTGAACGTTCCCCTCGAATCGAATTTTCTTATTCCAACCTTGTTACAGAATATACTATTCTTCATATTACACTACACATATTATTATAGAACTTTTTTTTCTATTCAAAGACGTAAAACTTGTATATCCGACTTATTTGTTGCTAAATATTGGAAACAAATGCATGCAATTGTTTCTACGTTTTTTAAATTAATTTTTGGTCTTAGCTACGATGGCCATTAACCAATATATCTTTATTTTTATTATGGATACATTAATTCTTGTAACAAATACAAACATCCATGCCATCACCGGGATTTGAACCCGAGCCCCCAAGGTTAGCAGTCAAATGAGCTGACACTACGCCATTCTACGTTAAATTGTTTTTGCGTTTCAAACAAAAAATTTGAAAAATAAGGCTTCTGTTGTTCGAGAAGCTTTCAGAAAACTTGTACAAAAATGTATTTAACAACAAGTATTTTGATATTTACTGTCTACACTATATGTATTATCGCATTTGCGTTTCAGATATTCTGAATGATCTTTATACCGTGCGATCAAAATTTCTTGTCAGTTAAATAACAGTAAACAATGAGTTTAAAAATATCAAAACTGTATTCTAATCCACAGCTGAAAATCCCAATTTAACAAAGAACCAATCAGATTACTTTGTTGGTCCGAACTCACCCGAGAATCAACGAAAATACGTGTTCCTAACTTAATACCTGTTCTCAACTTATTGGCGTGTAGAGAAAAATAATGCTCATTTAATAATCAATTCGTATAACATAATAAAAATAGAATGTACGCCTATGCGTACATGCCCTTAGAATAGGGTGACCATTTTCTTAAGAAGGCAATGCGGGACGGAGCAAAAAAAGGTCCTCATCTCCCAAATCCAAGTGAAGAGCAAAAAAAAAGGTCCTCATTTCCTCAAATACAAGTTACAATGCGGGACAAAATTTTAAAATGCGGGATTTTTGCGGGACACATCTTAATGCGGGACAGTCCCGCAAAAATCGGAACGAATGGTCACCCTACCTTAGAAATAAGTTTGATAACTAAATGTTTCTGTCAAGTGTTGCATAACGGATAATATTTCTTGATCGCTCTGTATTTATACTGTAGAATCCAAAATAGCTCCACCCTTATAATCCGAGAAGTCATACTGTCAGGGCCGTATTTACCATTAGGCGATAGCTCAGGGCCCCTCTTCATAGAGGGGGCCGTGTTGGACTATATCCCAAATATTTATTTAAATCCCATTTATTATAACTTAAAATATTTCGCCAGTATAACGAATCCAACTAATAAATATAATCAGTAGCGCAGCCAAGTGGGGGGCCGACGAGTCTCTTTTAAGATTGCCTACTTTTGATAAGGCGACATAATTTGTGAAAGTTATATAAGGTTTGAAAGAGCAAAGATGGCTGTACACAACAAAACACATGTCAAGGTCGTGCGAACAGTGGAGGCAGAAATTAAACGCTTGATATCTGGAATCGATGCGAAAATCCGCGCTAATAACTCGCGAACTAAACGCCGTAGAGAGATCTAGTGCAGTGTTTCTCAACCTTTTCTGGCATGGGACCCCCCAAAATAACTTAAATATTGTCGGCGGCCCCCCTATTTATATGTATATGTATGTATGTATGTATGTATGTATGTATGTATGTATGTATGTATGTATGTATGTATGTATGTATGTATGTATGTATGTATGTATGTATGTATGTATGTATGTATGTATGTATGTATGTATGTATGTATGTATGTATGTATGTATGTATGTATGTATGTATGTATGTATGTATGTATGTATGTATGTATGTTTTTTTTTCCTTTTATTCGGGGACGTAGGGATAGCTCGCTACCCACAAGTGGCCCCCATGACTCCAGAACAACCACTCTGGAACCGCTTTCGCATTACTTCGGAGTGGTGTCCATATTCGCCCTGCTCAGGCTCCTGCGTTCAAATTAGCCACCTTACATCCCCCATCCTCTCATGAGATTAGGGGTTCAGGGACTATCTCTTCCGCCAATGCAATGGTTTGCGTCATCTGGGCCCTTTCGGCCTCCTCCATTTCTCTTTTCTTCTTCATTGTCTTTGTAATATAGACTGACACGGCTGTCCATTTATCTTCACTGCTTAGCATTACCGATATAAGATTATTTTCGGCAATGCTTGTACCTCCGAGAGTTTCCTGTAGGTTTGTCCTGTCCTCCTCCGATGCTGGGCATTCAAAGATGGTATGCCTCGCATCGTCGGGACTATGTCTGCAGTACGCACAGGCTGCGCTATCAGTCTTTTTAAATCTCTCAAGATACGCATTGTAACAGCCGTGTCCAGTCAGTGCTTGGGTGAGATAATAACCCATCTGTCCGTGATCTCTATTGTACCATTCTGCCAAATTGGGAATTAGACGATGCGTCCATCGCCCTGATCTACCCGCATCCCATCGTGTCTGCCATCTATCTAGCAGCCTGTGTCTAGCTCTCTTCTTGATCTCCTTCTTGTGACTGTAGATATTATGTGTGTTGGTGCCATGCTGAAGCTCTTCGTAGATCTCCCGTTTCTCACGAACCAGCAGATCTATTGGTGGTGTACTGGCAAGGACCAATGCCGCTTCTTCGGAGACCGTTCTGTATCCCGATATCACTCGAAGGACGCTACGCTTCTGTACGGCAGCTAATCTTCGCTTCGTGTGTGTGTGTGTGTGTGTGTGTGTGTGTGTGTGTGTGTGTGTGTGTGTGTGTGTGTGTGTGTGTGTGTGTGTGTGTGTGTGTGTGTGTGTGTGTGTGTGTGTGTGTGTGTGTGTGTGTGTGTGTGTGTGTGTGTGTGTGTGTGTGTGTGTGTGTGTGTGTGTGTGTGTGTGTGTGTGTGTGTGTGTGTGTGTGTGTGTGTGTGTGTGTGTGTGTGTGTGTGTGTGTGTGTGTGTGTGTGTGTGTGTGTGTGTGTGTGTGTGTGTGTGTGTGTGTGTGTGTGTGTGTGTGTGTGTGTGTGTGTGTGTGTGTGTGTGTGTGTGTGTGTGTGTGTGTGTGTGTGTGTGTGTGTGTGTGTGTGTGTGTGTGTGTGTGTGTGTGTGTGTGTGTGTGTGTGTGTGTGTGTGTGTGTGTGTGTGTGTGTGTGTGTGTGTGTGTGTGTGTGTGTGTGTGTGTGTGTGTGTGTGTGTGTGTGTGTGTGTGTGTGTGTGTGTGTGTGTGTGTGTGTGTGTGTGTGTGTGTGTGTGTGTGTGTGTGTGTGTGTGTGTGTGTGTGTGTGTGTGTGTGTGTGTGTGTGTGTGTGTGTGTGTGTGTGTGTGTGTGTGTGTGTGTGTGTGTGTGTGTGTGTGTGTGTGTGTGTGTGTGTGTGTGTGTGTGTGTGTGTGTGTGTGTGTGTGTGTGTGTGTGTGTGTGTGTGTGTGTGTGTGTGTGTGTGTGTGTGTGTGTGTGTGTGTGTGTGTGTGTGTGTGTGTGTGTGTGTGTGTGTGTGTGTGTGTGTGTGTGTGTGTGTGTGTGTGTGTGTGTGTGTGTGTGTGTGTGTGTGTGTGTGTGTGTGTGTGTGTTCAAGTTCAAGTTCAAGTTCAAGTTCAAGTTCAAGTTCAAGTTCAAGTTCAAGTTCAAAATACTTTATTCCAATAGTTTATCATGTACAAAAAATTTATAATATATATATATATATATAATATATATATAATATATATATGTGTGTGTAAGTATATATATATATATATATATATATATATATAACTCTAAGCCGGGACAAGAACGGGAGCTAGGGCAGAGGAAAAAATTTAACCACAAAAAATTGTTTTATTATTAAGTCTTACAAAAGAAATTTGCAGAAAGTTAATTATTTTATTTATTGTACCAGTACAACAAATATTTTTAAGAGCAGGTTCTAATTTATAAATTGTTGTTGCTCTACCAATATAATTCAATATTCATTTAGTCAATAATCGGGATCTATGAAAATGATTTAAAAAATAGTTTTGTTTCTCTAGTTATAGCCGATAGTGTATGCATATACATACATATGTGTTTCTATATTGTCCATAGAAGCACATTCTACATAACAATGACTTACATTATAAAATTTACAAAAATTTCTACAAATACCTTTCCAATCGCTCCAATTTTAGTCTGCATGCAGGCCAAACAGTAAAGTCCACACTATAACACACTATTTCAAGTATTTTCTGCACTTTTATCACTTAAAAATAACTAAAAACGTCAGAAAAAAATGAAGACGCCACTTGCAAAAATCACGTATCACTACATATCAAGATGGTTAATCCTGATAAAGCTCATTAAGGAATATAGTCATTAACAATTAATAAATAAGGAACAGAATTGCTTAAAATAATTCTTTATGAGAATAAACACATATATTAATATTTTATCAATAGTATACAGGTGGTTGAAATTGAACTACCGAGCCCAATACACTATTTTTAGGGTTTTGTAGGTATGACCAAAAAACCCTTATACCGTCATTTTGTCGTCTGTCTGTCTGTCTGTTCGGTAAAAATTGTAGCCAAACGGCTAAACCTAGAGAGTTGAAATTTGGCATGCTTATACAACTCTTTGACCCGCATATAGGAAAAATACTAAAACATCTAAAAAACAAATTCCCCTAAAAATATAAACAAATATGTGCTCATCGAAAAAAAAAATATATTTTTTTATAATTCTGAGTAGGGTATCAAATGAAAGCCCTTGGTACGTGGATTAACGATCAAATTTTTATTTTTGCAAAATAAATTATTTTGAAGCGATTTTTGCCAAAATTGTGCAAAAAATGTTTTGTCCCACACCCTGTAGCCCAGATGGTTAAAACTAAAAATCTGAAAAAATTCTAAGTAATGTACATTGGTGTGAACCGAAATAATACAACAGGAATTTTTGATCAGATTATGTTTTTGGAGAAAAACGCACTTTTTGTGATTTTTGGCTAATAATGTACACAAGTTATAGCTTTGTAACACGCCAAACTGGAACGTGTATGCTGGTGTAGTGGTATTAGTCGTTGATTTTTCAACCAAGTAACCCGATCCGAAAGGGATCGAACCCTGTGAGAAGAGACTTTATTATTCTTTGTTTTTTTTTTTTTTTTTAATTTTTATATCGTTTAAATTATTTTTTCAAAATTCTAGTTATATTTTGGCAAATGTTGCATTTAATTTTTAAAAGCGTAAATTTAATAACCAGTGGAAATTGTTTAAATTATAATTTAATTCTGTTTCAATGTACACGAAATCAGAGGGACGGAACTTATAACAACCAATGGAAGCCATAGGCGCAATTTTTAAAATTCTTAATGCACCTTGCTATATAAAAAAAAATACTGCACATATTTAGAAACTTAAATAATGGTATAAGGCGTTCGAATTAAAATTAACAAAAAAAAAAAAATTTTAATATAAAATTTGTTTTCGCATCTAAAATAATCATCATTCACTTACTAAATACCTGCAAAACCCTGAAATGTGTGAAAATTCACACTTCACATAAATTTTTTTATTATTGAAGATGAGGTATAACGTTAAATTTGGAAGTTACTTGGTACTACATGATCTAAAATAGCTTATATTTTGTTACTTTGTATCTTTATATAAATAGTTATACATTTTGATTGAGTATTTATTAAAATTTCAGAGCTATAACGTTGGAGACACGGCCTATATGGTAAAATGGGAGGACAGAGGTGATAATAGGATGACTTTTGGGCTATCAATGATAATACTGAGATCTCAGAAAGGGATGAAAATTACTATTGGAAGTATAATGGAGTTATCTCTCAAGAATTTTATACAGGTTAATTTTTTTATTTAAGGGTTCATTTGTGGGCTAAGGTGTCCCCCCCCGGGTATTATGACCTTAAGGTCCGGTCTTTCCACCTTCATTTAAACCACTAGGTAACTATCCGACAGATAATGTTATCTGGAACTTTATCTCCTGAATAAATGTCATTACCAAGTAGTGAATTCAATACATCAGTCTCATTATCCGTTAGATAACTATCCGATAGATACATTTGTATTAAAAGACGGGATGACATTTATTCAGCACAGAAAGTATCATATAACCTTATCTGTCAGATAGTTACCTGGAGAAGTGTTTCCCAACCACCGGTCCTGTAGATATATATATATATATAGAGGGGGAGCGAGGGAGGGATCAAAAGGTGTATCAAGATAGAGGAAACACGATTTTTCTCGAAAAGACGATGTGTGAGCAAGTTGGAAAAAAAATTTGGTGACCAGAGTTTACCCAAATAATTAGATGGTAGTATTTAAATTTTCGGAATAAACCGGAAGTACAGGATATCAAGGACAACTTTGATTTTTTATATAGGAACGTATGGCGAAAAAAAAAAATAACTTTTACATAAACATGTTTTTAATATCTGTTACGATTGGCTATAATGGCTTGCAAGTCTTTTTATTTACAAGTGTTGCATTGGTCCAAGATGCTTTCCATTTTGAACACTTTCGCATCCTTACTCTTTAGCTAACAGTAGCTCGGAGCATAACAAAAAATATTGCAAGTTCAAGTCGTACCCACTTGAAAGTACTTGAAGTACCTCCAACGCGAACCGTTTTAATTAGCTTAAATTAGTTGTCAAAATAAATATATTTTATTTTATTTAAGTTTAAAAGGTATATTTTAATGAATATAAATGTCATATATTTATGAATATATCTTGCAAAATTGATCGTTTTTCTATTATAATTTCATGCTTCGATTTTATATGACTTCGCGGCCCCCCGGTTAAGAAATGCTGATCTAGTGTGTTTAGTTTGATAGAGAATGGATTACTTTACTAGAGCATAAGTGCATGAAAAAACCTGAGTGTGGTCCAGTGCCTAAAAGAGACGATACAAACCTTCAAGTTTCACCATGCCTAAGTAAAATTTTGCTGAACACCTAAAACACCTAAAAAACCGCAACCGAGTACCGCAAACGTAAAGCTTTGGTACAGGCTCTTAAGGTCCCAAAAACTACAGCATGATCTTCACGAGGCACTTGTCCATCAAAAATATTCTCAACTACTATGTATTCTCCTATCATCGACCTCTGCTTGCTCTATTAGATCGCAAACAAGAGAACAAAAATAACGTCGATGAATAAACGCCTTCGACATACAGTCTGTTCCAAACGGTTAGGCAGAACTAAATTGGGAATTTCGTTCTTTTAGGTTGTCACGAAAAGGGACCTTGCTTGGGTTATTTCATTTTTCATGTTGGAATGTCAAAATTTAAAATTCCAACAATGAAACCATGGAAACGAATGACATATGTCAAAATTTAATATTTTTTTTTTACTTATTTTATTGACAAAAAAATAAATAAATGGGAAATTTGTATTAAGAATGACACAAAAAATCAAAATATAAAGAAAATAACATTTTAAAATGATATTAACCTTAACCAAAAAATGTTTATTGTAAGTATGATTTACAAAGCTTAAACAAAACGGTCGAAAAGCACGATTTAAACGATGAAAGTAACTAGATTGCAAAATCTAGTTCCGCCTAACCGTGGAACAGACTGTATAACTGCAAGAACTTGACTGAAATTTATTTCTTAGTACAAATGTGTAAAAAAAAAAAATAAATAAAACTTTTAAATGGCTCTTAATTTTTTTCTTACATAATACAACCAACATCATGAAAGTAACCTAAGTTAATTTACGCCCAAAACCTCTCGGACGTCTCCAACGGAGATAGACTCCTCCCCCGATTTTTTAATTACATCTCTTTTTTCTACCTAGGAAGTTCTATTCATTGATTTCAAAGTAAACAAACTATTTATTTAATAAAATTATTTATTTTTCTGAAATATAAACATAACGCAATACAATTTTTCAGGCGTGAACAATATATACAAATGTGCACAAAAAATCCCAACAATTTGAAATAATAATAATTAAAAAAATTATACTGTACCAATAACATGAAATATTTTTGTTATATACAACGAATATACATAATTTAAAATAACAATAAACAAATTACAAAAAAATACATTGATGGAAAGTACAGTTGAATTACATCAAATTGCATTACATTTGTCAAAATACAATAATTTTCAGTCTATCGGAAATATCTATTCCAACATTAAAAACCCCTCATAGCAACAAAGGAATACATTTTATAGGTCTCAATGGTACAGAAACTAATTTACATCCAATTTAATATAACATACAGTAGAATCTGTGATTTTACACTATTTTAAAGATAGTTTTCAAATTAGACAGCGCAGTTACTATATCGGACAGAAAGACTTACATAAATATTCACAAAAAATACAGTAGCAGAAAAAAATAAGAACGAACCAAAAATTTTATATAGAAATATTCTGCAGAGCAACGAAAAGAAAATAAATTTCTTCGGTTCTGATGGTCGAACTTATGAAGGTTGTACAATAAAGAGTAGGATCATTATTACGCAAGAAAAACAATTAAGCATGGTGGAGGAAATATAATGTTCTGGGGCTATTTTTTATAATACAAGTATAATGTGATATTTGATTAAATAAACACTGACTAAAGAAATATATTGACGTATCAGAAAATATGGTCACAAATGTAATCCTAGGTCAGGATTGCAACACCTAGACATTGTGACGTTCAGCTGTTTGATTAAAAAACTATTTGCCAGCGTCTAGCATATGTTATCTGATTATGTAATGCATAAGCTGCATTTTTGTCAGGAAATATTTGTCATGACGAATGAATATCGGAACTAGGTTAATCAGTAGTATAAGTACATGGACGTCGTACGGGCAGGGGAACCTAGCCAACTCTTCTATAAGTTCCAGTCAACACGGTGACGACCGAGACACCGACGCGGTATACCCATAAATCTGATGAGCCAAGCAGGCAGTACCATGTGAGTGAGAGAAGGTTTCTCCAGGCTCCTCGACTCCCTGAAGGGCAGTCCCCACCTCGGAGATAGATCCAAGCCGATTCCGGTCAATACGGGGCGGACCGAAGAGTTCCTCAACTCAAATTCATAGAATTACATTGTAAATTGGATATATATATATATATATATATATATATATTTAATAAATTGTATTGTTTCAACCAGGAGTTGCCTTTCAATCAAACCAACCACGTCACAATATTATACTTCCATATGCAGAAATTATTAACCAGCTATCCATAAATTCGAAATTACGAATTTTCAACACCTATGTGAAGTCGGTGCTTCTGTATGGCTATTAAACCTAGTGAAATTACCAACTAAATCTCATCAATCGATGCCTGAGAGGCATTTAACGCGTCAAATTGTTGGTCAAACATTTTAACCTACTAGGGCTATGGCGCAAAACAAACCAGAGATGACATTTAAAATCGCAAAAGGCGCTGAATGGGCAACATTCTGTGCAAAGAAGAGGATGATATTTCCAGGATCGCACTAGAATGAACCCATAAGGCAGCAGGCGTGTTGGCAAACCATCCATGACCTGGACATGTACGGTTACCAAGGAAACCCAAGATGCCGGAAAAAATTGGAATGTGCTTAAGATCCCTCTTAATCGAGTTAGAAGGCGACAATTTACTGAGGCCTTATGCTCCAGCTAGGAGTTAGAGGAACTAATATATGCAGATATTGCCATCAGAGTGGCATATGACATGCCGCAAAACGTTAAAAGCTTGGTTATTTCTTTCTTGAAAGTAATATGCCGGTTTTACTTTGGCTTTCTCAATCACCGGTTTAAAACCAAATGAAAATTTTTAGACTTTAAAGTTACGAAAACCAAAAAACGGTTAAATTTCTTTACTCAACAACCTGAACCACCATTATTGTTATTTTTTAACTACAATAGTTTTTGTTGGCTCTAACATTAAGAACAAGACAAAGTTTAGTTCAGAATACTTTTTGAAGCTTAAATCGAGCCGCTCGGGTTCTTCTGTGACCTAACCTAACCTAATGTCCTTAGTGTAGAACTACAGACGACTGGCAGTGTTGGGCATTACTCGAGTGATACATTACTCTTGGAATAATCATGATTAAAAAATTAATCATCACTTCGACATACAGTCTGTTCCAAACGGTTAGGCAGAACTAAATTGGGAATTTCGTTCTTTTAGGTTGTCACGAAAAGGGACCTTGCTTGGGTTATTTCATTTTTCATGTTGGAATGTCAAAATTTAAAATTCCAACAATGAAACCATGGAAACGAATGACATATGTCAAAATTTAATATTTTTTTTTTACTTATTTTATTGACAAAAAAATAAATAAATGGGAAATTTGTATTAAGAATGACACAAAAAATCAAAATATAAAGAAAATAACATTTTAAAATGATATTAACCTTAACCAAAAAATGTTTATTGTAAGTATGATTTACAAAGCTTAAACAAAACGGTCGAAAAGCACGATTTAAACGATGAAAGTAACTAGATTGCAAAATCTAGTTCCGCCTAACCGTGGAACAGACTGTATAACTGCAAGAACTTGACTGAAATTTATTTCTTAGTACAAATGTGTAAAAAAAAAAAATAAATAAAACTTTTAAATGGCTCTTAATTTTTTTCTTACATAATACAACCAACATCATGAAAGTAACCTAAGTTAATTTACGCCCAAAACCTCTCGGACGTCTCCAACGGAGATAGACTCCTCCCCCGATTTTTTAATTACATCTCTTTTTTCTACCTAGGAAGTTCTATTCATTGATTTCAAAGTAAACAAACTATTTATTTAATAAAATTATTTATTTTTCTGAAATATAAACATAACGCAATACAATTTTTCAGGCGTGAACAATATATACAAATGTGCACAAAAAATCCCAACAATTTGAAATAATAATAATTAAAAAAATTATACTGTACCAATAACATGAAATATTTTTGTTATATACAACGAATATACATAATTTAAAATAACAATAAACAAATTACAAAAAAATACATTGATGGAAAGTACAGTTGAATTACATCAAATTGCATTACATTTGTCAAAATACAATAATTTTCAGTCTATCGGAAATATCTATTCCAACATTAAAAACCCCTCATAGCAACAAAGGAATACATTTTATAGGTCTCAATGGTACAGAAACTAATTTACATCCAATTTAATATAACATACAGTAGAATCTGTGATTTTACACTATTTTAAAGATAGTTTTCAAATTAGACAGCGCAGTTACTATATCGGACAGAAAGACTTACATAAATATTCACAAAAAATACAGTAGCAGAAAAAAATAAGAACGAACCAAAAATTTTATATAGAAATATTCTGCAGAGCAACGAAAAGAAAATAAATTTCTTCGGTTCTGATGGTCGAACTTATGAAGGTTGTACAATAAAGAGTAGGATCATTATTACGCAAGAAAAACAATTAAGCATGGTGGAGGAAATATAATGTTCTGGGGCTATTTTTTATAATACAAGTATAATGTGATATTTGATTAAATAAACACTGACTAAAGAAATATATTGACGTATCAGAAAATATGGTCACAAATGTAATCCTAGGTCAGGATTGCAACACCTAGACATTGTGACGTTCAGCTGTTTGATTAAAAAACTATTTGCCAGCGTCTAGCATATGTTATCTGATTATGTAATGCATAAGCTGCATTTTTGTCAGGAAATATTTGTCATGACGAATGAATATCGGAACTAGGTTAATCAGTAGTATAAGTACATGGACGTCGTACGGGCAGGGGAACCTAGCCAACTCTTCTATAAGTTCCAGTCAACACGGTGACGACCGAGACACCGACGCGGTATACCCATAAATCTGATGAGCCAAGCAGGCAGTACCATGTGAGTGAGAGAAGGTTTCTCCAGGCTCCTCGACTCCCTGAAGGGCAGTCCCCACCTCGGAGATAGATCCAAGCCGATTCCGGTCAATACGGGGCGGACCGAAGAGTTCCTCAACTCAAATTCATAGAATTACATTGTAAATTGGATATATATATATATATATATATATATATATTTAATAAATTGTATTGTTTCAACCAGGAGTTGCCTTTCAATCAAACCAACCACGTCACAATATTATACTTCCATATGCAGAAATTATTAACCAGCTATCCATAAATTCGAAATTACGAATTTTCAACACCTATGTGAAGTCGGTGCTTCTGTATGGCTATTAAACCTAGTGAAATTACCAACTAAATCTCATCAATCGATGCCTGAGAGGCATTTAACGCGTCAAATTGTTGGTCAAACATTTTAACCTACTAGGGCTATGGCGCAAAACAAACCAGAGATGACATTTAAAATCGCAAAAGGCGCTGAATGGGCAACATTCTGTGCAAAGAAGAGGATGATATTTCCAGGATCGCACTAGAATGAACCCATAAGGCAGCAGGCGTGTTGGCAAACCATCCATGACCTGGACATGTACGGTTACCAAGGAAACCCAAGATGCCGGAAAAAATTGGAATGTGCTTAAGATCCCTCTTAATCGAGTTAGATGGCGACAATTTACTGAGGCCTTATGCTCCAGCTAGGAGTTAGAGGAACTAATATATGCAGATATTGCCATCAGAGTGGCATATGACATGCCGCAAAACGTTAAAAGCTTGGTTATTTCTTTCTTGAAAGTAATATGCCGGTTTTACTTTGGCTTTCTCAATCACCGGTTTAAAACCAAATGAAAATTTTTAGACTTTAAAGTTACGAAAACCAAAAAACGGTTAAATTTCTTTACTCAACAACCTGAACCACCATTATTGTTATTTTTTAACTACAATAGTTTTTGTTGGCTCTAACATTAAGAACAAGACAAAGTTTAGTTCAGAATACTTTTTGAAGCTTAAATCGAGCCGCTCGGGTTCTTCTGTGACCTAACCTAACCTAATGTCCTTAGTGTAGAACTACAGACGACTGGCAGTGTTGGGCATTACTCGAGTGATACATTACTCTTGGAATAATCATGATTAAAAAATTAATCATCACTCGTTAATCATCACTCATGAAACTTTTTGTTACTCTTTACTCATTACTCGTAGTATGTGAATATTACTTTTACTCATTATTCACCAATTATTACTCATTCGAAATGTCAGGTCTGGTTCCCATTTTTCGCCTGTAGTTTTGTATAATTGTACTTAATACTGTGTAGATGTTAGGTTTTCCCAGTGGATCGATTTACGAATACTGTGTACGAAACGTTGCAGGCACACTTACACTCTTACACATAAAATCCTCAGTGCACCAAATTTTTATAAAAGAGGCAACTTGATTTCGAAACATAATTTAACTTTAATAATTTTCCACTTTTAAAAAAACCACAACATTATATCTATTGCATTATCTATTTTCTAAGCCATAATACCCTTTTCACACTAGAACTTTAAGATCAGATGTTAAAGTGAATGTGTCTTTAAACGCTAATGTGAAACCATATGGCCTCGTCTAAATACAAGCGATGTTTAAGACAGAGATCTGCGTCTTAAACATCGTCCGCATTGCCAACATAATTTCTATTATAAAAAAATACTCTTTGAATTTGTGCTGTCAACATTTTATATTATCATAAACAACAATACTGTATTATATCGACGATATAAGAAGTTCATATTTATTGTTATAATAAAATTATTTATTTTAATAATGTGTTTAATAAAATACAGAGCTACAATAATTGAGATAAAATGTATCGACTTACATGTTAATACAGGTGTAATATATTCTTTATTGTAGTGTCTTTATTGTAGAATGAAATGAAATATCCATATTTGTTTATAATAATTCAAAATGTGCGTCTGCGCAGACAGTTCAAAACTGGTAATTTCATGACGGTAACTTAAGGACAAAATTACTGTAGCTGATGACAGCACCAGAGATTTAAACATTAAGTGTGAAAGCATACCGATGTTAAACATCGGTGAACTTTAAGTTCACTCGTCTTAAAGTTCTAGTGTGAAAAGGGTATGAGAATTGACAATTTTCTATAGAAATACCCGAGTAATGAATGATGAGTGATGAATAATTTACTCCCAAGTAAGCAAAATAACGATTAATGAATATCAATAATCCTCTCGATTAGGAATAATGAATATATTAATCATTACTCATTTAATCGAGTAACAAAATGCCCAACTCTGACGACTGGTTGTTAAATAAAGTTGAGCCAAAATTTCTAATTAGGAGCAATTGTGGACTGTTATGAAAAAAATAACTAGATATTCTCGAAAATTGTAGTCATAAGTAACTAGTTATTCGTTATAACAAATTTTTAGTAAAAAAATAAGGGGGACAATACTCTTAATATTAAATGTATAAAAGGTTTGGATTAACAACAAAATTGACGAAGACGATAAATATTAACATCGACTATATGTCCGTATAATAAAAAAGGGTTTTACATAATAAGAAATATTTAAAAATATCGCCTTCTGATAGCTTGACATTTTCCCACAGCTAAATATGAGAGTTCGTGTGACATCTTCGAGGGTTGAAGTATATTATAACATAACTGCAGTTTTATTTAAAAATAAAATTTGGCCAATTGAGAGGAATGATTACTAACAAATAATTTGTTCTTAATTTTTCTGCCACTACTGTGTAAGCTTCTGACGCACTGTAAAAACAAAGGGCCTGTTTCTGAAAGCTTAGTTACCTATAACCAAAAGATCAGAAAATGGTTGCTATGGTTACTTATGGGATTGTTATATTGTAATCGAGTTTAGCCAAATGGTTAAACTCGGCTAAGCTCTCAGAAACCAGACCTAATAATTACAACTGTTGAAAATTTTGTAAATTCACAGATTTATTGTATTTTAAAAAGCTAATAATAAAAAGAATTTTTTGTGTGATATATACAATAATTAAAATAATATGCAAATGTGCAAAATATAACTTTCTGCCTAAAACAACAGAAAATATTTAAAAAATATCATGGATGAAAAATTAATATTAAAATGCATATTATAAAAAAATTTACAATGTTTTTAACAAAATTACAATTTTCTCACGATCATCTATACAAGCATTTGGAAACAGTATCTTAAGCAATTTCACAATTCTAGTTTATTGGTTATATATGGGTATTTTGTGGCATAACCATATAAAAAACTAAAAACATCTTTCATCAAAATCAGGTCTTTTATAAAACTGTTAAATTTCCGGAACGCTCTGTGATACTCAGAAGCGTTTTATTTGGACAGTTAAATGTCAGAAATACCTTTTGTATTGATGACTGTGTACGTAGCGTTTTAACGGAATAGTACCATTTATACTTTAACCCGCCCGTCTTATCGAATTAGTAATAAATCCAGTTTTGTACTATTTTTGAAAAACAGAAAAAAACTGTATATTAGGGCGGTCCATTTTATCCAGTTCCATATTAGAAAAGAAATATTTTCCTTAAATTTGGTTCTCCTCCGACATTGGCCGCATTCAGCAGACTCACTGGTGAGGTACCGGTTAGTAAATTTTTTTCTGTATGCATACGTTGATCTACCGGTGAGTTACTCACCTGGTGAATGGTGAGTAAGTTATTAACCGGATTTCATTTACGGTTAGTTGCTCACCGGTGCAGTTATATCTGTAGTAACAAAGAATCGAACACAAAGCAAGTAAAAAATTATGGAATTCAGTGTTCAGTCAGTTTAAAATAACTGTAAAAGTTAACATTCAAAATTAACCGCCATTACAATCTGTTATTGTTTAGATATTGTAGTTTTCATACACGCCTTTCGACAGTGCTGCCAAAAAATATGCATTCAGTCAAATTCACCAATAAGTTTGTACCGGTAAGTCACCGATGAGTCAGCTGAATGCGGCCAATATCAAACGGTACCGCACGGCCTAATTAATACTAGATATAACATACGTAATCTGAGAAGAAAATGCGCAAAAGTTTGAAACGGGAAGGGTTCATATTTAAAAAATGGCGTGTTCCTATAATGTTTTTACAAAACATATATAAACGTCAAACTAGTTTAAATAGACACAATGGTTAGTAACGCGTCCCCACCACTAGTACTGCGCACTTGATTTTTTTTTTTTTTTTTCAGAATGCGTTTACTATACTACGTCGTATCCCAGTATAATGCATGCTCATTTTTTTCCCCACTATTTTAAGCTAGAGGTGTAAAATCACTAAGCAAGAAATTTGTGATATTAGGGTGTCTATTCTAATCGCTAAGCTACTAAAATTAACGATCTTATTTCCCAAGATTAGCAACCGAAACTAATGCTTAGCGACAGCTACGGCCTTTCTTGAAGTGTGTCATGGCATTGGTCGTTTAGTTCTGATTGGTAATTTTACTTGTATGATTTGAAATTTGTTTAATTTTACGCTTCTTTATTTGAAGTTACTGTATTTTTAAATATGTGTTTTTATAAATTTATTTATTTTTATTTCACGTTATGGCCTATTGAAGCAAATACCTAGGATAATTCTAATTTTTCATAATGAAAATTCCATGCCTCAAAAAGATACGAACCCAAGATCTTAGCAACGCAGGGCACGTGTGTCACAAACAGGGATGGATAACGTAAGGTAACGATACCCGATAACGTTATAATAACGATTCAACTACAATTTTTAATACAATATCGTAACGATATTTTTATAACGTTATAACAACCTATAACGATTCATAAAAAGTTATTTTGTAACGTTATATAACGTTATAAAAATATTTTTTAAGTGTTTCATTTGTATTAAATAAATGTATTGCGATTCCAAGTAGGTTCTTTTTTCGTAGACACTTTTATATTTTCTAAAAACAGTTTTCAAACACAAGACAAGTAGATATAATTTGATATTTACCACCAAATAGATCCCAAATTTAGAGTTACAAATAAAAACTATTTTTATAATGTTATATAACATAACAATTATTTTTTTTAACGTTATTTATAACGTTATGTAACGAAAACAAAAAATAAATAACGTTATATAATAACGTAACGATTTGAAACGTTATAATCCCTGGTTACAGTATGCTACGCCGATCGGAATATTTGGAGTTAATAATTAATTACATGTATACAAGCAATTAATTATATATGCAAGAAAATAATGTTTGTTTTTCCTTTTGCGATGCCAACATAATGTAGCACTATTTAATACCAATACAGAAACATTAAATTACTGTACATCGACTACTTTACAACTTCGCAACTGACTAAAATGTCCGCGGGTCACTGACGTTTATAATTGACACCCTGGGTGTCAATCCCTTCAGAAGTGGGCACTAAATAGTGATTTTACATCTCTAGTTTAACATCTTAATGCAAAAAAAAAAAAAAAAATTAAGGTGTTAAAATGAAACAGATAGTAACTAGTATCAATTAAGCCTGGTAGCACCCCTTACTGTTGTCCTGATTTTTTCCTCCCTGAACCATAGATCCCAAACTTAGAAAAAACATTTTTTTTTTTTTTCTAATATGGAACTATTTTAAGTTGTGAAAAAAAAACAACAATAAGATGGACCTCCCTAATGTACATTTAACATATACACGCCGTTTGGAGTTCTTTCTGTAATGAAAAATTTTAATTAAACTGAACTTCACTCTGAATCTGAGATAGCTAAAATTGGCGAGATCAGCAGGAAAGAAGATCTAGCGAATATTAATGTGCAAGATACCTGAAAATTTGACATTAAATCCAAAAAAGTAAGACCCAAAATCAAACTGATTTATAGTGCCCAAGCCGGCAGAATTGTTTGTACGTCTAGATTTGAATAATTTTTGTTGTTTTCAAATCTTTAAACATGTGAATAAAGTACTGGTTACACCACTTTGGATCACTAATTATTTTTATTTATTAAGAGGCAAACATTCACAACACTTCACAGATATTTTGACACATTTTACAACTAGAAAATAGTCCAATAATATTAACAACATAATCTATATTTGTGAGTTTTGTTTATAACAATATATATTCAAGTGTTTTTAAAATAAAAATGTTAATAAAATTGGGCTAAAATAATACTAAACGCAGTGTTGATTTTATTTTGAAAGCTCTTAAGACGATGGACAAGCTGAAGTATAAGGCCACACAATAATTCTTTCATACAAATTCAAGGACTTCTATATTAAGTATTTTAAGTTTTTATTCACGGGACACAAAAATTAAATCATTTTATGTATTATGTCGACAAAGTTGGAATGAACTGGTTCCCTAGTGACATAACATGACATAATCTATATGGCCCAGGTTTTAACATTTCATATACCAAATATTTAATAAATAAGTAGAAACATAAATAGATTTATACTTTAAGATCTTAATTTTAACTTATAAATAATGGAATGTGTAATGCAATGAAAATTTATGGTCTTATATTTAAAATGATTCTTAATTATTTCTTAAGTCGGCTTGAGTTTAATAAATAATCACTGCACTACGGATCTTAAGGGATTATATTGCTGCTATTTTTTATAAATTTTTATTTTGATATTTATAGACATGAGAAAATAAGTATAGATCAATATCGAACGTAGCCTAGAGAGAGAGAGAGAGAGAAAGAGAGCACTATGATAGACAGTGACAGATACAAATAATAGTCAAAGTAATAAGTATTAGTTCCCATTATAAAGCCGCATTAAGATCTATAAATTACTGCACTGTGAGTAGTGAGTTATTTACTGAAGATTCTCACTAACCAGTTTAGCATATGGTAACTCAAGCGGCCGGTCACAGCTATAAATTTTATGCACTAACTGTTGCACTTAAAATTATTATGCTGTAGACTGTGAACAAAAGTTTGGAAGCTACATACTTAATACACTATTTTAATGAGACAGATATACGAGGGATGTTTCTTAAATTCTGGGAATTGTGCTATAATTAAATTACGCAGAACTTATAGGCAATGTATTGGTGCCAGACAAGTCTTGACATGTTTATGCAACTAGCTTGTGCAATATTGTTCAGTCTGATTTAGGTGTTCGACTGATATAGACGCATTTTAATAGCACTGTTTTTGTAACCATGAAAGACGCAGCAAAATCTCAAAGAGCAATATTTTTCTTTTTGTGGAAAGAAGGTGTGAAAACATCAGAAATTATTCAGCGTCTGCAAGGAATATTTGGTGAGTCTGCAGAATCCATAAGTACAGTTTATCGGTGGATCGATCGTTTTAAAACCGGTAAAACGGTCGTTTTAAAATCACTAGAAGACGATCCACGCAGTGAGCGCCCAAGCACGTCGGTAAATGAAAGAAACATTACTGCCGTCGAAGACCTACTGAAAGAGGACAGGCGAATGACTATTCGTCAAATTAGTGTGCGCCTAGGGATAGGTACACGACAAGTTCATGACGTCTTGCGTTTGGGCGTTAGCAAGGTTTCGCCGCGCTGGGTGCCAAGGCTGTTGGGGCCAGAACAGAAACTCAATAGGTCTGATACTTGAAAGAGTTCTTTGAGGATTGAAAAACTACATTGTAATATTGACGAAAATTAACAAAATAATAAAAATTATAGCTAAATTCCCAGAACTTTGGAAACATCCCTCGTATAAACACACATTAGCTATCCCACTTTATGTATATCCTAAAAAATGCTGTCGTTCAAATTTCAAGAAATTTCGTAAATCGTGCAATGAAAAAGAACAGCTACAATTTTGTTCTTTGACACTGAATTTAATGATCCTAAATTGATTGATCAAAACGGTTTCCTTCAGCAAATAAGATAACAATAAAATGGACAATTTGTGGCTATAATATAGTCCGACTATCTTAAACTGGCAGGTGGGAGACTGTTCTGCATATAGTGCGACATAAGTTGTGGTACCCAAGTACAGTAGAAAAAAATCCTATGACTTTTTAACACACTAACTAGTGCTTCCCAATTAGTTTTGAAAAATAATTTTCTGAATACCGCACGACTGCTACACTATTTTTCTGGCTGCTGAGCAACCAACAAGCTTAAGATAGCTGGATTGTAACTATTAATTTAGCTTACATAAGATTTTGATTCTAAAAACTTATTTTCTTAAAATAAATGATTAGTTGTGTTTTGTGTTTTAATATATTTCACTATTAATTATTTTTTTGTATATTATTAAAACATCAAATATTCTGTAGTCTGTTTCTTTGGTTTAAGCGGAACTAGATTTTGAATTCTAGTAACTTTTAACGATCTAATTACGCTTTTGATTATTTTGTTTAGCAAAAGTCTACTTTAATCTTTAAAAAGTGAACTCGTAACGAGAAAATAAAAATCCCATTTAGTTCAGCTTAAACATTTGGAATAGACTTTCTTTTTTACAAGCAAATATCCTTTAAGATATAAAAATGTAAGTAAATAAAATAATTTTGATATTTTCTGATTGTTTAAAACTTTGGTTATTAAAAACAGATAGACAGTCCATGATTCAATTCCATTTCTGTCCAAAATCTTTAATCAGTCTTTGATCTTGAAAGCAAATTTTTTATAACTCATTCTAACGAACTAGCAGAATGATCGCTTTGTGGCAATGTCAATGTTGTTATAAGCTCGTACAAGAATATTTACTTACATTATTTTGGAACATGTAGTTTAATGTTTCCTCTTTTGTTTCAGTAAATTGTATTGGATACATGTAGACATTAAAAATATAGTATGTATTAAACAGTTTTCACAGAAATAATAAATTAGAAAATTGATATCAAAATACAACCTCACCGGGAATCAAACCCGCAGCCTAAAGAACTCGCGTCTTAATCCCAAACCATTGGGCTATGCAGGAATAAAGATTGTATATGATATTGATTGACGCGTTGTGTAAATAATAAATATCATAATATTTTATTAAATAAATAAATTAAATTAATTCATAAATATTCGTTATAATTCTAACGAATTGTTAATTTAAATACAAAATAATATTTGAGTGTCGTAGAGATCGAGATTAATTTTGAAGATTTTTTTGTATTTTTTTCTATAATGCGAAGCTACCCCGGAAGTAACAAGATTGGGCAATTTATTAGGTTGAAGCATAAATAACCACTCTCGAGAACAAATTGTAAAGCCTTATTAGTGATTCAAAAGGTTCAGCAGACCTCTTGATCAAGGATTGAAAATGAAACGAAATAAATATTAACCAAAATTTTTATTAAAAATTTTCTAATTTTTTATCGAGTCTTTTTTATAAAATTATAAAGTATAATTAATTATAAAATTTTTGTCTTATAAATATTCCACTTGAATTTTAATTTTATTAAAAATAATCATTAATTTCTCACATATCCGTTGGGACAGCGAAAAGCGTGTTCTGTAAATTTTCTTAACTATTGCACCCTCTTTCCGTAGACTTTTTTGATCCTCCTATAGAATGTTTTTTAATTCCGAGGAGTAAATGTAAAAGTAAGTTTTACATTAGAACATTTTAAAAAGCATTAATGTTTACAAACTAAAGGTAACATTCCCGCAAGTATAATCTGTTCACTTTTGTAAGGACAAACCAGATTTAGTTATTTTGGTTACTTTTATAGTGTAATACGGACTAAATGTAAATTAAAAATATTCCTTACGCTGTAAAACCGACTTTAGATTTATTGGTTCCGATAATTATTAAAAAAGTGACATTTTTTATAATTTTTTAATACCAACACGACATACAGTTTGAAAGGTGCAAACTATTGAAAACAAAATTTCCTCTTAGTTTGTTCTTACAAAAGTGAATAGCTTATATAAAATTTAAATAGGTTGTATCTGAATATCACTCATGTGATTTATTTGACATTTTGACAGAATTTTGAGGTTGACAGTTTGACGTAATAGGGGTAATTTTCTAAGCGCCCTGACATCTGGTGGCAATTTGCGGAAGATACGAAAATGACATTGTTTTGTTTGGTTCAATGGAGAAATACGTGTTTTTTTTTTTGTTGTATGTGTATTTTTGAGAATCATGGAAAAAAAACAATTCATTTTGTTGTGTGCCGCAATCGTGGATAAAAAATAATACCACTTTAACATTCCTTAATTTTCCTAAATCGGAAAAAATATCAATTGAAAGGTTTCTATGGACCTAAAAACTAAAAATGAGCAAAAATCCAAGCTCATGCATGCACTTTTGCTTGTTGCATTTTATGGAAAGTGATTTATTACGTCCAAGAAAATACTGAAAAAAAGCACCCCACCCAAAATTTGCCTAATTCATCAGTTGATATATTAAAAGGCCCTTCCACTTTTTCAGGCAGAGATTTTTATTTTTTACTAATATATTTACCATATTTTTGTTGCTATTATATTGACAGACAGTTAAAAAGAATTAAAACACAACGAAAAACTAAAAATTTCCTTGAAATTTCTTTAGAATAGTATATTATTACATATCTTGTAAATCCTAGATTACCTTTAAATAAAAAAAAAAAAAGCACAAAAAAGCACGGAAAATAAGAAAAATACAACTCGTGTTCTTTTTCACCATGTAAACAAATACATGAGTAACAGTTTAATGTCAATTTCGAATGCTCCAGCTTTGCCGCACATGGCGCTGCGATCTTAAAACATTTACCCTATGGCTGCCCCTATGGTTTTACCCTATGGTTTCTTAAATTTATCTAGAGACACCAAGCTAAAAAAAGTCATTTGGAGGTTCGATGGATCCCTAAATGGTTTCTCCCCGCGGTTGGGGGCATAGTAGGCCCACGAATTCGCCAGCGAATTTTATTTGACATCCAACATTCGACCTCCTGCAGGTAGAACTTAATGTGTGCATATCATTAGGTTTATTTTGAACCGTTGAATGTGAATACTTTCGAACTTTACTATTCGGCCATATTCTCCTATTAACACTAACACAAACAAATTTTATAACTACTGATGAATCTTGATTTTAGAAGAAATTTCAATTACATATTAGTTAATAATATGTATATTAGTTAATAATATGTATTATAAACACAGTTTAATTTTCTAATGCATAATATTATGTAGTAAACCGGTTTTTATTTTGATTAAACCGGTTTTGGAGGAATAAGTTAGGCAAAAACGTATAGAACAGAAATGGTATCATTTCGTTCTCAATCACTGATAATAACAAATTAAAGACATAACGAATCATACGCGAATTTACGTGGAAAAATGACAAATGGGTCAATTCATTTAGTGTAAACATATCAAGATATTACAAAAGAGGATAATTGAAAATATGTACGAATTAATCCCACCCCGAAAAAGAGCCTTATTTATAATTTAATCTCTAACTAATAATAGAGGTTGACAACTTCTCCTAGGAGAAGTTATCATTAGTTCTGTGCAGAACTAGTGATAACCGATAGGAGAGGTTATCAATAGTTCCAATCGTATTACCTCTATTATTAGTTAGAGGTTATCATTAGTTCTGTTCATATAACCATTTCTAATAGTTTATTATCGTCAAACGCAAGCGTAGAGTTATTTTAACGAACTCTACGCTTGAGTTTGATGATAAAAAACCGTTAGAAATGGCTCTACGAACAGACATTTTATAACAGATTAATTTATCAGATACATTTTAATTTATCACAGAATAAATTATATATCTGTCCTTCTAAATTTGGAAAGTGTCGAAAGCATTGTAATAGCCTTTAAACGTAAACAATTAATGTTAATATGTAAACACCCATCACTGGGCGTGACTCTGCAACAACCTAATAAATTCTTTTTTAAAACTTCACTATTTTTAAGTATAAAATAGCAATAAATACAACGATTAAATAAAATGTTGAAGTGAAATTTTCTGTGAAAACTGTTTATTGTTTGTAACTTCGCTAATGTACTAGGTAGCATTATGTACTTAGAGTTTCTTTTATGCCAAATACAGAATTTCTTTTGTTTCCTTATCACATGCTTACAATTAGATTGCTATATAAATTTGTAAATCTCAGGCCGACTAGTTCATTAGGAAGAGATGAAAATAAAACATTCAGTACATGTGCAATGATACCGATGCTTACATTCGTCATGTTTTCCTAGGTGGTGGGGGAGGGGCAAAATAGGATATCACATTTTGTGCTGACATTTTTCTCTCTTTTACTGGAATGTTTTCATAGATTTGTTTTGGTATATCATCTGGGGGCCTGTAAATAAAAACAAAATGTTAAGATTACATACTTAAATTCCAAATGAAAAAATTGATGTGAAGTGTGATTTTCACACATTTCAGGGTTTTGTAAGTATTTAAAGTATTTGTATTATAAGCCAACATAATGCTGGATGTCTAAGAATACATTTTTTTGATAATCATCTTTATTCGTTATCTGAGTACTTAGAACTTCAATTTAATTTATATAAACGAAATTTAAATAATTTAAGAAAACCTCATCACAATAAAATTTTAATTAAAAAATACCAGCGATTTACTCTGCATCTAAGTCTTCATTAAATTAATTAATTCAAGAAATATATTGATAAATGGCTTCTTTTTTCAATTTCAAAAACGTATTTCTCACTAAAAACAATGTTTTATTGGATTAATAAGTATTTTACCACAAAAAAAAGATTTATTCTTGTTTGATACCTTAAAAACAAAAAACTTAACTGATTCAAACAATAGGTTGCATCCTGGCGTATAATAGTAGGCAACGCCTATAGGCTCTTTACAAACATGAACTCGATTCTTAGCTGTTAAAAAATTTGTATTATATTCTTAAAAATTCAAAAGAAGGCATACTATCTTCGTCATAAATACAGCAAATCAATAATATTAATAGCCATAATTTAGCCATTAATTAAAAAAATAATAATAATAACTTTGTCAAAAACATAAAAACTGCAATATTTGCCAAAAACGCAATCTGATCCAAAATTCCTCTCATACGTTTTTATAACCTATATTTAATTTCAGATTTTTAGTTAACCCCTTAAAATCGTATTAAAAGAAATGAATTTTAATAAAACTACTTTTCATCCCTTAATCTACGTTTTAAGAGATATCTTTTGATACTACACAATAAAAATTTATCTGGATTAATCCTATTCTCATCAATGTACATTATTGATTTTTTTTTTCAGATTTTAGACCAACTTAAAAATAGTGTCCAACAAAAAAAAAATTGATTATTCAAAAATAAAATTTTGTCTATCAAGTAAGGAGTTGCAATTGATACTACTGAATATTTTAAAAAATATGTATTTTTTTCGTTAAATACATGTTTATTTAAATTTTTCCTACTGTGTTTTTTTGTGTTTTATAGTTTTCCTATATGTGGTTCAAAGAGTTGCACAAGCATGCCAAATATTAACTTTCTATGTTCAGCCGTTTGGACACAATTTCTACCGAACAGACAGACAGACATGAGTAACATTATAAAGGTTTCTTGTCGTACCTACAAAACCCTAAAAAGAAATAAAAGGTATAATAAATTAAGTAAAATTTATAGACCTAACTTGGTTAACAAATGTGTTAAAAGACATGTTGGACATATCTAGCTAGAGTATTATTATTATTATTCAATACTCCAATAGTACTGTAATGAAATAGCGACTGGGATCAAAAATCACACCGTTCATAACTATGTATAGAAAACTCATGTCGGCTAATAATTGAAATATCATTCACATATCATTATAATGAAACGAAAATTTTTCCAAACAAATAGTAGCCGTTTTCGCAAACCTCAATCCGATCGCGTATCCGATAAATAAATGACGTCACGAAATTCAATCGGATAGAATTTATCAGATTACTGTTTATCAGATAAAGTCAGTTTGCGAACGAATATTAATCGCTTGATCCAAATAACTTCTTACGGACTTTTGCGGACAGGATTCTTTAGTGTTCTATTGTCTAGATGGCAGCACTTACGACTTTATTTCTTTATTTAAACTTGACGATTTGTAAGATCGTAACGAATAACGATAAATAATATTTTCATAGTTTTCCACTGTAATTCTTTTCTTTTTATCTTTGCGGTTTAAAAATAGCATGGCTATATTATTTTCGTCAGTATCATCATAACCATCATCATCGAAAAAAAGAGCGTGTCCAATAGTTATAATCGGCAACATTTTTTAGATTAAAGTCAAGAACCCAAAATGACATACACATCAAATAATTTTTTATGTTATTTAATCTGAAATGAATCCTACTATTTTGTAGGATGAAATATTGCTATCCGATCGCGTTTATCAGATAGTTATTGTAGGTTTGAGAACGTAGATAGTTTTGTATCTGATCAAAGAAAAAGTTTGCAAACAGGTTCGTAGCTATCAGATTAAATCAATGACGTCATATACTATATGTATCGGATAGGGTTTGCGAAAACGCCTAGTATTTTTCGGTACAAAAAATTATATTCACCCATAATTACTTCTAGTTTTGTACTATATCTTTATAACTATTATTCAAGAATAATATACACAATCAGCTGACACGTCAGTTATGGCGAAGTAATATTGAAACCAACTGCTTGCTCACATATAGATTTTTGCGCGAATATTTTAAAACACTCCTTATAGTTTAAAAAATACATGTGATTATAGTACATTAGCGTTCACAATTGTACAGACAAACTCGATTATTGTTTAATATTTTATTATTGTTCGGCTCATGTGGTATGTACAAATGTGTTTTTGTTTTTATACATTTTTTTGGCTGTTGGGCTATGTTATAAATAAATAAATAAATAAACACTATAAAATAATGCTAAAAGGCTTACCGTGGAAGGTGTGTTTCTGACACAGGTCTAGCTACTCTTTTACTGTCCCTGTTGACGAGCGGTAGTATCGTCTGGGTGGGACAGACAGGTAGGTTGACCGTGGAACGTGTCAAAGTCACGTACAGATTGTTCGTGCTGTCGTGCATGCTTGAAGTGGGAGATGTCAGCATACTGTCGCGGGATAAGTCACTTGAATAACGTATATTCGTGTATTCACGACCATGTAACATTGATTTCTGTAACAAACATATTTAAATTAGTTCAAATAATCTACAATAGATGTATTGTACAGTAAGAACTATCAAAATGACAAATTTTAATAATATTATATAAGTATTTTATCGTCTATAGAAAACTTGAAACTGGTTCTGCTGGTATTATAAACAATACTCGAGGTAAACTTTTTAAATATATGAAAGTATAAGATTATTGGTGGTTAGTATAATACGACGGTTGCCACTTTTATTTCGGGATTGCGCTAAACTAGTGCTGCCATCTGGCAACTGACGCTTCTATTGCAAAGTTTGACATTTTTAACGGTATACGTACTCAGAACGTTTTTACGTACGAGCGATATTTGTGTTGTTTACAGTAACTTGAAAAAATTCATCTCCGCTAATAATGGAAATTAAATCGTGAACATTTTCGAGCGATTATTTTTTACAACTTTCGACGTTGATTAACCCAACAACAGTGCATAGATGAACATAATTCGACTTTTGGCGATGAAGCACCATCAAGGACTACTGTTTATCGATGGTTTGCCGACTTCAATCGTGGCCATAGTTCGCTTAAGGACGAATTTCGTAAAGGTCGTCCAAAATCAGTTGTTATTCCGGAAGACATTGATGCTGTGCGTGAACTGATACTGCAAGATAGTCATGTGACTTATCGTGAGATTGAGGTATCCTTAGGCATTAGTGGGACCGGCATACATTCACAATTGCATGAACATTTGGCCGTCAAAAATTTTTTTCGCGTTGGATCCCACTTAATTTGACAATCACATTGGAAAAAGCCTCAATCGGAGTGGAAAAAGTGCTTCGAAAATTGGTTCAAACGCATGCAAAAGTGTATTGATTTTCATGGAGAATATTTTGAAAAACAATAAAGCCACTTTTGTTGATAAATATATATATTTTTTTTTATCTCAAATCCCGAAATATAAAAGGCAACCCTCGTAGGAGTTGTAGGGGTTTTTTGGATTTCCACCGAATAAATATTAATATTGTCAGTTGAGTATAGTCTTTATTGTAGTTATAGCTGACTAGTTTCACTCAATTCGAGCACTATCAAACCTACAAAAAAATTAAAAATGGAAAATTTGAAGATATATATTGGTCAGGTTAATAGTAAAATAATAATAATAATAATAATAATAAATAAATAAAAAGTTCTTAATGGAGTCAAAATACGCGGTAAAACCTTGTCACAAAATAAAAAGGAGTAAGTTAACGGTCGTTTAGGTAAGTCCACACCTTTGAATATGTCCGATACGCATTGTTTAAATTAGTCTGAACGTTTAGATTCTGGTCGGTAATAGAGATAAAACAGTTTTCAATAAATTTACGTTTGTAAGTGTTGCATTCTTGCGTGCGGATGTATAAAAATTCACGTCCTGACAATATGCAACATTGTAACTTTGACAATGGCGAAAGACGAAACTGCAATCAGTGAAAATAAAAGTTATGTGAAACAAAAAACAATGTTTTCTTTCAACCTCTTATGTTAATGAATATGTCTTGATGGTGTTACATAATAGACCTGTTAATTTGGGTAAAATTATTTGACAAAGGATAAAAATAATGACTTACTTGATCTTCTTCTCTGCGTTGTGCAACAGTTTCAATATAATGTTTAACAGCTAAATAAACAAATTTATATTGCGCTTCTGTTTGTACCATTCCAGATCTCTGAGATCGAACCATTTGTATTGTACGTTGAATATCAATTTCACAATTCAGTCCATGTTTATCAATCTGATCTAGGATCATATCGATCACTATGAATGTTCCTGTACGGCCTATACCGGCCGAACAGTGAACCAAAATAGCTCCTGGCGGGCAATCGGAGTGTTCTTGAGTTAACTGCTCCTGCCTGTCTTTCACGTCTTGTAAAAAATTCAGGACACAACCAGGATCTGATGGAACACCGTGATCAGGCCAAGCCTACAACAAAATAATTATATTTTAACAACGAGATATTAAGATATCCTCAAATCAAAGAACGATTACAGAATATATAATATTGCTATACTACACAATTTACAAAGTTCTACTGTAACAATGACAATAGGTTGACAATTAATTTAATAATAATAATAATAATAATAACCATGGATTTCTACTACCTAATAACCTCTGTCTACCGTATTATATATAGGTCATTTCTTTGGTTTAGGCGGAACTAAATGGGAGTTTCGTATTTTTAAGTTGTCACGAAAACAGAGCTGCCTAATTAATTTTTGTTAATTAATGTTGGCATTTATTATTAAGTGACATTTATTACAAAAATAAAATAAATAATACATTTATAAATTATTGGACAATGTAAGAATTTAAGAAATGAGACATTTGTATTAAAAATGACACAAAAAATCAAAATGTAATGAAAATTACATTTTATAATGATATTAACTTTAACCTAAAAATGTTTATTGTAAGTATGATTTACAAAGCATAACCAAAATGGTCAAAAGTTCGAATCAAACTAGACAATTAATAGATCAAGATTGCGGACTAATGTGAGTGAGGCCAAAAGATAGCCCAGCTGAAAGTGCCCAAAGAAGAAGTTATTGATATCATTTTTAAACCTTCATGTATATTATCTGTCTCATTTTGTAATACATAACTAACAGGGAAAGTTCATTTTTTATGTTGTATATTGACAATACATTTATAATATTATCATAGTATTGGTTTACACGGATACGCCAAAGTCTGTTTACACCACAACAGTTACCAAAGTAACCAGATCTAGTTTCGTATTACAAATTGAGACGGATTATACACATATTTTTAATTTTTATTTACAAAAAATGTTTAAAAAAGAAACTTTAGCTCTGAAGATATATTGTTTGTGTTATAGTTTTATTTAAACTCTTTTAGCCAAATCTCTCTTTTTACCATATATATAATACATAATTTTTAAAAATTAATATTTTTTTAACTTTTTTAAAATTTCCCATTATACTGAATTTATGTCGTGTAAATAACATAAATAAGTGTATTATATGCCTTGTTTATTTCAATATCTTGTTAACAAATTCATTTTTTATATTAAAAAAAATAAAAAATCACTTGCTAACCCAGTTACTACGGCCATGCCTTAGTTGTAACTTATTTTAAATTTCCCGCTATCCTATATGTCCTGTGTAAAGCGAACTCGGGTCGCAGCGCTTCTACTCTTTTCTTATTGGACATAAAGTATAGTAACTTTTAAATTTGAATAAAGTTTTTGATTATTTTGTTTAGCAAACGTTGATTTCAATCGTCAAAAAGTGAGCTAGTGACAGCTTAAGAAAATTAAAATTCCATTTAGTCCCGCTTAAACGTGTAGAATAGCCTATAGTATCATTCAACAACCTTTTATACTAGATTTATATTAAAATATTTCTTTTTCATATTGATAAAAATAAACAGTATATTAAATAATAATAATAATAAATATTAATTACCTGGAAATGATAATGATAAACTTTTCTTTCTGTGGAATATCCTTCCATACTAACTAAAAATTCTCTTAACGTATAGTGATTGTTCGTATTCTCTGATAAATTTAGCACTTTTGCATTACCATATTCTTTGGTACATCCTTCATCGGGCCAATATCGTGCACATTTATTCTGAAAAAAATAAAAAAAACAAATAAATAAAATTATTTAAAAAATGTCGGTGATTTTATTTATTTAGTGCTGGAGGGATAGTATAATATATAAGAATCACAGGAATTAAAAACAGACGAGAATTAGCGAAGGATAGAAGAAATCGAAGACGATTATTCCAGCAGGGGCAGGAGAAATCTGTTAATAATTGCTACTTACTTTTCCTCTTTCTATTTCTTTGGTAGTCATAACTATAACTCTAGTATTTTCTTGCCAGACCATTAGCCAGAAGTCAGCAATGGTAGTGGGTAGACAACCTTGCGTAGCAATGTATAGTTTGCCGTTAGCATCTGGTGGCAGTTCTGAGCAACCTGTCGTCTCGTCTATGCTCTGTCTGATATAGTTTGCATTTATGTATTCACTTCCAGGTACGGTTGGATCCGCGTCTTTTAACTTCACTCGAGTGTGGTCAACTAAAACAAAACAATTTATTACAATACGATAACAAATCCTTTCGTCATTAGTAACCATTTTACTACGCTTGAACTGGTGATAAAGCTTTGCCGCTTGTAGGAGAATTTAGTGACCAATGGTATAGTCTAATTCTTTGATTAAAACGAAACTAAATATTGAAAATTAGTAACCTTTAACGTTTAAACGAGGCTTTTGATAATTTTAATTAGCAAAAGCCCACTTCAATCGTTAAAAAGTCAGTTCGTGACAACTTACAAAAATAAAAATTCAATTTAGTTTCGCTTAAACGTTTGGAATAGCCTATACATTGCAACATATCTGTAAATGGGCACTATAGTAGACACTCGTAAATAATAATTTGATCTTCTCAGTTTAAAAATTATCTATTAGTGATCCAGCGATTTTTCTATTTACAAAAAACGTCATAAATGGCAATAGTATTTATTATTAGTAACTCACATTTTTGGCGTATAGTATTTTAGATATATTACGTATTACATCATTCATAAATTAAAATAAACAGACATGCAAATATAAAAAATTAAGTGAAGTGTGAAATTTCAGGATTTCGCAAGTATTTTATAAGAATAGAAGTTTGTTGAAAAAATCTCGTCAAAATAAAGGAATATTATTATTATTATTTTTTTTTTTTCATTAATCCACGAACTCATTTGATGTCACACATTATTTATTTATTATTTGTTTTTTTAGGGAAGCAACAGTTCACAGAACCAATAACAGGCTTCCTCGAATTACAAAATAAATTACAAATTGCACAGAAATGAATGACAGAAAACAATTAATAAATTACAAAATAAAATAACTATAACACAAGCACTGAAATCACATTTTGAAATTTGTTTTTCAACAAAATTAACATTAAGTGAGTGGACGAAAAAGAGAAAAAAAAGATGATGATTATGATATGATATTCTGGCTTTAAAATTATGTTTTAAAAAAATATTTTTTTAACACAAATTTTAAAAAAAAACTAACAAAATTCCGAACGTACCAATAGTCTATTCCAAACAGTTATACGGAACTAAATGGAATTTTTATTTTTTTAAGTCACGAACTTACTTTATAACGATTTAATTACTCTTTTGTTAAATAAATTGGTCAAAACCTCCCTCTAAAAGATAAGGTGGATGACAAAATTTCTTGAAATATTTTTGACAAAACCCGAGAAAAATTAAATAACTTACAAAAATAAAATGAAATAATGTGACCAAAAATTCCCAGCGCACTATTTCGGACAACGTTGCTACTTGCTTTGTGTGAGAATTGCACTTGACGATCATTATGCGTATTTGTCTATTGGCCAAAGCTCCCCCATCCTGCGCCCTTGCGTATTTTTTCCAAGCTCATGCCAAATTCACCCGCCAAATAAATATATAATAATATGCACTTGACTGTAAATTTGTCTGAGAAAAAATATAATTCGTCCGCTTAGAATCACTACTAATTTCACGAGCAGGTTTCACACCCTGTTAGGATATACCATGTGTTCAAAAAAAATTACATAAAGGTTGGCTGTGGAAAAATAAAATAATGTGTACTGCAAGCTTTAACTGTCAATTAATTAACTGTCATCACTGTTGTTGTCATAAGTTTCTACTGAAAATTCAATTAAGCTATAATTATAATGGGAAAAAGGACAGTTAAAACTTGCAGTACACATTATTTTATTTTTCCAGAGCCAACCCTTATGTAATTTCTTTTTGAAAACATGGTATAACTGTATTTAATTTTCAACTAATAATAAAAAACATAATAAACCGCCAAATACATTTGTTTATACGTTTTGTGCAATTTTGTGTATATTCTGAGTTTCAGTTGTAGGTATGCCAAATTACAACTATCTAGATCAGTGATTCTTAAACTGTGGTCCACGGACAGTAGGTTCATGGGTCGGCGACTAGATCAATTTCAAAAAGAAATTAATTCATTCGAATGACATTTAAATAATTAAATGTAAGTTATATCAACAAATTGTTATATGAATAAATCTTCCATATTTAAAAATTATTTATATTATGAATTAATCTAACGGAGAATAACGGGTACAAATATTCTTCAAATTTAGAAACCGTAAATCTAGACCAGCGTTTCCCAACCTTTTTTCATTGCGGACCGGCAAGCGAACTAGAAAAAATTCGCGGACCGGCAAATTTAGAAAGTAATGTGTATCGCAAAAGTTTTATAATTTTTATTGCACAGATCGCAAAAAAAAAAAAAACATCAAATATAATTAGTGAAAAAAGAAATAAATTATTATTTAAGTAATTAACAAATTAAGGCGCAGATAAATATCTCGCGGACCGGCGGTTGGGAAACCCTGTTCTAGACCCACCCACAATTTCTACCGTACAGACTGACAGACATACTGACACATAAGGATTTCTTAGTCGTACCTACGAAATTCTAAAAACTGACCAAAATGAAAGAAAATAAAACAAAAATTTATAAATATTTAATGGTGAAATTAAACTAATTCAGAAGGGCCTGCAGTCTTGCACCTTTTATATACTAAAAAAAAAAAAAACTTATGAAGTTAATTAAGCGCCATATACTATAAGGCAGCGTTTCTCAACCTTTTCTGGCACGGGACCCCCCAAAATTATTTAAATATTGTCTGCGGCCCCCCTATATATATATACAGGTGAACCGTGGCGTCAGCGTTTTTATTGTGTGTGTAAACATTACTAAACTACGCAATGAAAAAATGTGGTTTTTAAAAGTTCAGTTCTTTTCATTAACAGGCGGCATACATAATATTTACATCAGTAAGTTTTATAAAATGATGTTTGCAAGACGGCACAGTAAAAAAGGCAATGTGTGAGCTAATTGGAAAAAATGCTAAATGCTAATTGGAAAAATGAAAAATGCCGACCAAAGCTTATCCAAAGAATTGAAGTACCTATTGAAATTCTCCGAAATTAATCTGAAGTACAGGATACCAAGAACAATTTTTTAAATGGGAACGTATATCAAGTTTCGATAGAACTTTTTAAAAGAAACAATTTTTTAAATATCTTTTATGGTTGACGAAAAATTGTATTCCCTATAATGACTTGAAAGTAAAGTATTTTTATTTACAAGTGTTCAAAGTGCTTTCCATTTTATCTAAACACGCTTCTTTACTCTTGAGTTATCTGTAGTTCGGCACATTATAAATAATAATAATATTGCACTTTCAAGTCGTGCCCATTTGAAACTACAACTTACAAGTACTTGAAGTACCTCCAACGCGAACCATTATCACAGAAACGCATCAGCCGAAACATACACTTAATTTCACATTGATATTATTTAAATTAGTTATTAAAATAAGTATAATTTATTTTATTTATGTTATGCCAGGTATATTTTTATGAATATAAATGAAATATATTTATGAATTGAGCACATTTGAGCCAAATTGAGTGCATTCTATTATATTTTCATTCTTCGATCTTATATGATTTCGCGGCCCCCCGACGAAGCTTACATGACCCCTCAGGAGGCCGCGGCCCCCCGGTTGAGAAACGCTGCTATAAGGAACCGTTTATCTTATAAGTCTGAAATACACAGTCGTAAGCTTTTACGCAAAAAAAATACTAATATGCGATAAGTGTAAATAAAAACTTACATGGTAAAATATTTTTGTATCTATTCTTATTCCTATTCTCTGGTTTTGAACCTTCTTTTCTCGAGAATAGGTGTTTGCACTCCTGTTGTTGAAGCGATTCAAATTCTTCCCAAAAACCAGCTTTCCCAGCGGAATTCTGTCCATTTTCTTGTTGCAATTGTTTCACTCTTGTATGTATTCCAGATGCATTGATCCTTGTAGCATTGAATGGTTGTTTAAGATGAACCACTGTACCACTTGTTTCAACCATTGGATTACGTTTATAGTGATCTATCAATTCAGCAAGACTGTCGAATCTGTCACCGCCGCCAACGTCGTATTTATTGTCCTGAAAGATAAATTAAAAACTGATAAATTAATTTATTTGATGTAAATGTGTTACTTTAAGATCAGTTGTGGTGAGAGCGTACATTTATGAATGCATTTTCTGAGGTTCTGGATGTACTGATCCATTATTACTGACCCAATTTTGACTATGACACACTTTCAGAAAATCGATAGGGGTTTGGGGATTTATTATTAAATATAAACATTTAAAAATTAAAGAAAAACATAAACAGCATAGATAATATTACTTTGTTTCGTAAAATGTGAATCGTTAACTTTCGCATATTTCAGAGTTTCGTAGTTATCTAGTAAGTGACAAAATTTTTGTGCACATTTTTTATTTTTATTTGAGGCCTGAACACTTCTGGGCAATAGGGTGATAGACTATTTTTTTTGGAAACATTTTTAACTAAAATTGCGTCAAAATAGTGTTTTAATCACTGTTGTTCCTTAATCGACACTTCATTTGATACATAATTAAAAAAAAAAAAACTGTGGCCACCCCAGAACCGACCATCACCACAAAGTACTTAAACAAAATATTTTCTAGTAGAAAAATTATTATTGAAAAAGATAATAACGTCTGAAATTACGTTGACAATTTCATATATATGTATTGCAAAAAATTAATAAAACTGATTTATTAATCTAATAAATGGTATTAATAAATTACAAATGAAAACTATTATTCATTTCTTATAGGCTATTCCAAACATTTAAGCGGAACTATATTTTGAAATCTAATATCTTTCATCGACTGAATCGGGCTTTTGGCAATTTTATTTAAGCTCTGTAAATCATAATTGCATTGAACATTTTAAGGTTAAGGTGAATTAACATTATAACATGGCATTTTGATTACATTATGATTTTTTTCTGTCATTCTTAATATACAGGGTGTTTGTTTGAAACGGGGCACCCCGAAAATCTCCTTTATTTGTAAAGATACAAAAAATCTCCAGAACAAAAGTTAAACTAGACAAAAAAGGCCCATCTAAAGGTTACTATAAGAATTCTGAGGCACTTCCGGTTTCACCGCAAATGATGTCAACTTTTGATCTAGCATAGGGAATCGATAATTTTATATTTTTTTCCTAAAAGTACATTAAATTAGCTTTACAATGACACCAAAAAGTCATATTTTTATGTTAACTATTTCAGAATGGCGACCATTTATTTACAAAATAATAATCAACATAAGTTTTACAAAGTTGAACGTAGCAAACTTTGAAAACAATAAAAAAAGAAACAAAATATCTCTAAAATAAACTATTTGACTATTTAGAAAAAAATTCATTTTACAAAAAAAAAAAAAAAATACAAATGTTCGATCAAATTCGTCGTTTTTGAATTTCGAAACAACCTCGCTGGCTTAATTTGTTCACTAATTTGGCAAAATACTGCCTTCTCGGCTGAGCTCTATCAGGATACCTTTCCTGATAGAGTCACTGGGCCCTAACCGCATTTCTTTGGCACTCTCCGTATATCAGACCCATATCTGTCATCTCTTCGTTGGTATATCGTACATAAACCATAATTAGGTACAAATATCGACTTACTACCAATTAATACAATTTTTTTTTTTTCAAACAAAAATAAGCAAAATAAACTATTAAACTCTTGTTATTTATAAAACATTTAATTTAAAAATTAAAATTTAAGTTATTTCATGTTATTTCATATAATAACTAGTTATAACAGTTTATTTTAGAGATATTTTGTTTCTTTTTTATTGTTTTTAAAGCTTGCTACGTTCAACTTTGTAAAACTTATGTGGATTATTATTTTGTAAATAAATGGTCGCCATTTTGAAATGGTTAACATAAAAATATGACTTTTTGTTGTCATTGTAAAGCTAATTTAATGTACTTTTAGGAAAAAAATATAAAATTATCGATTCCCTATGCTAGATCAAAAGTTGACATCATTTCCGGTGAAACCGGAAGTGCCTCAGAATTCTTATAGTAACTTTTAGATGGGCCTGTTTGTCTAGTTTAACTTTTGTTCTGAAGATTTTTTGTATCTTTACAAATAAAGGAGATTTTCGGGGTGCCCCGTTGCAAACAAACACCCTGTATATAGAATTTGAAAAATGAAAATGTGATATTTGAAAAAAATATGTTTAACCTTAATTTAAAACCTTTCAAAAACATCAGAAAAAATATTTTATTAATCTTGGAATAGTCCTTCTTTTTCAATAACACCATTTCATACAACTTTCCAAGTTTACTGAGATTCAATATAACGATTTCTTTGAAATTTTTGTTTTTTACTGCCCTTATACATAATTTTTGGTGATTCAAAAGTACATTAGCTGATGGTGGTAACATTACCAGTAACACAAATAATTTATGAAGCTTTAAAGTTAGTATCATAGTATTTTATGAGAATAAAAACGTTATTTTTCGATTCACGGAAAATGAGTAATTGTGACTATCATCGTTTTCCCCCCCGACTCTTCATATATATACAGTAGGTGGCCAAATTATTAGGGACAGTACAAATATTCTGTAATTTTCAAATGAATTTAATGAGGAAATTTAATGAGAAAAAAAAGTGGCTTTGGGTCTCGTATTTATTTTTATTCATTAGAGTGCTTTATTTAGAATATAAAACGACATAATTGCTTATTCATAATAATTTATTTTTGTATAAAAAGTGTTAATTTAACAAATTAAGTAAAATCTTAATATTTTGTAATGCCACCCTTTGCTGCGATTGCGGCTTCCAGGCGTTTGGTCATGCTTTCTATGCAGACTTTTGCGTTGTGTCGGAGATTGGAGTTGTGATGCCACTCTCTGATAAGGGTTTCTATAAATTGCCGCTTAATGGTGATCATTTCTTTGGCGATCTCCCGCTTTTTAAAATAATAATGATACTAGCAACAAGAATATAGAAGAAAAATGATTTAAAAACAATTTATATTCTCACAAAATGCATTTAAACTTGAAAATTACAAAAAAAGTGTACTGTCCCTAATAATTTGGCCACCTACTGTATATCTCACAAAACTTTATAATACCAAAATTATAGTTTTGTGAGATACGAATTTTTTCATGAAAAGATTACACGATATTCTAATACACGTTTCTCAACCTTTTCTGGCATGGGACCCCCCAAAATTATTTAAATAAGGTCTGCGGCCCCCCTATATATATAGATATACAGGATGAACCGTGGCGTCAGCGTTTTTATTGTGTTTATGCCGTATTTTAAACGCTTATAACACGACTATATATTTGTAGAAATAATAATAAAAAAAAAAATTTAAATAAAAGCAAGCTCGACACAAAGACTCTTGTAAACAACGCAATGAAAAAATGTGGTTTTTAAAAGTTCAGTTCTATTCATTAACAGACGGCATAAAAAAATATTTACTTTAGTAAGTTTTATAAAATGATGTTTGCAAGATGGCACAGTAAAAAAGGCGATGTGTGAGCTAATTGGGAAAAATGTTTGATGACCAAAGTTTATCCAAAGAATTGAATGACCGTACCTATCGAAATTCAATCAAGGACAATTTTTTAAATAGGAAAGTATATCAACTTTGATAGAATTTTTTCAAAGAAACAATTTTTTAAATATCTTTTATGGTTGACGAAAAATTGTATTCCCTATAATGACTTGAAAGTAAAGTATTTTTATTTACAAGTGTTCAAAGTGCCATCCATTTAGATATAATCAGTTTCGCTTGAATTATCCGTAGCTCGGCACATAATAAATAATAATAATATTGCACTTTCAAGTCGTGCCCACTTGTAACTACAACTTACAAGTACTTGAAGTACCTCCAACGCGAACCTTTATCACAGAAACGCATCAGCCGACATACACACTTAATTTGACAATGATATTATTTAAATTTGTTATCAAAATAAGTATAATATATTTTATTTATGTTATGGAAGGTATATTTTTATGAATATAAATGTAATATATTTATGAATGGAGCACATTTGTGCAAAAATGACTGCATTCTATTATATTTTCATGCTTCGATCTTATATGACTTCGCGGCCCCCCGACGAAGCTTTCACGACCCCCCAGGGGGCCGCGGCCCCCCGGTTGAGAAACGCTGTTCTAATATTTAACTTACATAATTTAAATAATGAAAACTGAGTTACGACGATCTTCGTAGGACGGGTCGATATATATTCCATTCACGTTGTTTCCTCATCTGAGTAGGCCATATTAGGATAACATTTTTGTTGGTAGCCACGAAATATTACTAGACGTGTAAAAATAAAATAATTCAATTAATTTTAATTCTAAAATTTCATTCATGTCACATTCTATAGGAAATATTCACTAGGCAACACTGACAATATATTTAGTTGATGTACATTTTTTAATAACCAACGGAAAAAAATATCTTGGCCTATTCAGACGAGAAGACATCGTGAATGACATATACAAATATTTATACCCTGATTGGGATTTGAATCAAAGACCTTTGGTGCGCGAAAGAATGTTGTTACCTCTGCACTACTAAGGCCAGATCCTAAATTACTATCACTTATTAAAAATATTTTAAATTAGAACAATACTGTACCTTGAATTATAATTATTAGAACAAAACTAATTTAAGTTGTTTATTAACAAAATCTAATTTCCCTAACTCAAGGTTGTGGTAATTTACGCTGCAGTGCACTTAAAAAAAATTGCTCTATTATATACCTTGACTTTGAACTAAAATACGTTCGTTCTTGAGCGTCTCAAGGTATAGAATTCAACCAGGAAACTTCACATAAATACACCTCTGACACCAAATGATATAAATCTTTAAATAACCATAAATGGTACCGACATAATGTTGACATAAAACATAAATTACTTACAGGAGTGCAACGTATCATAACGTGTGTTACTTTGTCATCTGTCCTTACTGACAAAACAAAATCTCCTGGTTTTGATTGACTTTCTCGTACTAAGAAACTTCCGTTTTTACCACGTTCCAAGATTAGTTTTTCTGCTTCCTTGCCAGAGAGATGGCCGTGGAACCATCTGTAAAGAAAATTTATATTAGTAAAATGGTATTGTTTACAGTATGCGGTCAACACAATTATAAAACCACGTAATTTTAGTGGTTGGGCAACAATTCAGTTCTTAATTATTGAATTTAACAAAAGTTAATATAACAGTTGCTAAGCAATACATCAATTGTTTCAATAATGTAATAAAATATTGATGTGCCGTGTGAATTTTCACTTCAGGGTTAGGGTTAGAACGAGTTAAATGTTTTAACTCAAGTTATCCGTAATTTAAGTTAAAATTTTATGTTTTTGTGTTATCTTGAGTTAGGCAAAACTCGAATTAAATCACTTAAATCGTTGTTTAGCAGCCGTACATTTAATACATTGTGCGCTAAATCAGTGTTTCTCAACAGGTGGTCCGCGGACCACCAGTGGTCCCCAGAAAAATTTTAGTGGTCCGCGAAAGTTTTTATATGTATTTTCTGCAGTTTTTTAAAATTTTTTATGCACATTTTTTATGTAAATAATTTATATTTTGTTTATTTTCTGTAAACTTTGTGTTATTCTACAAATAAAATACATGTATTTAGTAGCACATTAAATATATTTGTTCCATGCAAAAAATTAACCAACAATTATTATTAGTGGTCCGCGGTGCGTTTTAAGTTGAGAAACACTGAGCTATATGACCACCAAAGGGCATTGCCATAGAAACATGGTGCCCAACGCATTAAAACTATGGCCAAGCGGCTGGATTTATAGAACTTAACACATGTACCAGAAATAGTGAAAGTTTAAAAATATATCCCGCGAAAAATATAACAAATATGTATTTATCGTAGGAAGATAGTTTGTAAAATTTTGAGGGATATCAAATGAAAGTTTTTGATACATAGATCACATTTTTTTATCAACAAGTAATGAAATTGTAATCTTTTTTTTTATATAAACATCAATATCAAACAGCAAGGTTGTCAAATTAATTTGGGTCGCGGTCTATTTATCAAATTGGTAAGCAGTGACGGAATTACAAATACCCTGAAGGGCCCCTTGAAATTTGTTTATAAACAGAATAGAGAGAAGAGAGTATTACTTACATTTTTAAATTATTATATTTTATGCTAAATACTGTCCGACAAATATTTTGTGGCCGGGCGTGGCTTATTGTGCGCACAGAGAGGGCACTATGAAAGACAGTGGCAGATATAGAGTACAGTCAGAGAAACAAGTTCACATTCTTACACGTGTACATTATATTTATCAGTTAAGTACGTCTACAAAGACAAGTTCCTCTCATCACAGTCGAACAACAAAACTATAGAAACGCAGCTACTTGATTTAAGTGATTACTGCAATTGACGTTCACTTTGTCGACTTGTTTATATTGGCCAGAGCACCCCCGTCCCGCGTCTTTTTCCAAACTCCAGCAATTTCAAGTAGATTGTAAACAATAAAGGCTTACATTCTATGTAATAATGTAATACAGATGTTTTCCCGCTAAATATACTTACATAACAATGTTAAATTTTTGACTATTAATAGCACGTCCACCTAGTTTGCTTTTTGTCTCCATGATTTTAAATATTTAATATATTTTGAATGTTGCAGTTATGCACTTGACTGTAATAGCGTGTGTAGGAAATAATGCAATTCGCCAAAGTTATAATCCCCACTACAAATTTCACGCGCATTTTTCACGCCTGGCCACGAAATATTTGTTGGACAGTAAGCTCTTTAACTAAGTTTTTTTTTTTTTTTCATTAATGCTTCAATGGCCACCAAAAATATATGGCCCGCATACATATTTTAACATATTTCAACATAAATATCATCATAAGTGCACCCCCCAACCATGTGTTCTGTATACGCCACTGCCTGTCTTCACACTATTAATGAAATCTTTATAAAATAACAAACTAACATTCATTCCCCAACCTCCTCAAATAACCCTAGACCAGCGATTCTTAAACTGTGTCAAGACTGGACAATTTTGACATTAACTTTACATCCCCCAACTTTTCGCTTTTATTAAAATAACTAATTTAATAAAAATCCTACATGGTCAGGACTTTTTGTATTTGTTGTTACCTAACTAGTTATTGACATAACTAAACAATAATTAGGAAAAACTGAATTATTATTATTCAACTGCAAATTATTTACAGAAAACATATTATTTTAAGATCTATTTTGACCAATATTTGACCAAGAAATGTTTGTATGATAATATGCTATATGATTATAATTTGTAACTTTTAATTTGTATTTTTATTCATTTTATGTTTTTTATTCGTAATGCTAATAAAAATTTTCATCTCTATAAATGCGCAAGACCATTTATTAAAATAACCAGCGATACATTTTTACCAATATTTATTATAAAGTAGTGCCTATGAGATTATTGAGCCAGAAATTAAGTCTCAAAAACAACGTAAAATGCCTACGGCTGGGATGGGGTCCGCAAAAAAAAATTGTTTAAGAGGGGGCCCTCGGACTACATAAGTTTAAGAACCCCTGCCCTAGACCATTTTGATGAGTGTACTTAACGTTACAAATATGTACTACTTTTCTTGTTAAATTTACTTTAATTCACAAATTAAAAACTATTATTCTGATTGGACATCAATACGAAACAAAATAGAGTAATCAATTTAAGAAGAACTGGAAAATAATAACATATTTTTAATGAAGCACTGTAATCAAGTAATATAATAACCGATTTTATCACATAGTAAAATATTTAAACTAATTTATCAAGCATCTCGAAAAGAAAATTTTCTTTAAATTGTTCATAACAATGCATCTATCGTGACTGACGATATTTTTACGCATTGTATATTTTTATATACACAAAATAATGGTATTATTTGTAAGGAATGCGCGTATTCATCGCTTCGAGTACTAATTATACATAATTATATATTTATCCGCAGAAAACGAAAAAGATACATCATTCAATGGCATGAAATTATAATGGCATGTTATATTGTTCATGATTTGTTACACTATTACACTATTTTGATCTGTTACAAAAGCGAAATTAATTTTATTCCTCAAGAGGTACAATGATTTTTAGTCACATAAATAATATGGTGGGGTGTTTGAACACCTCATTATATTTTAGGTAGATTTTTTATGCCAAATTGTACATAGCTTACGCTTATATAAATATGTGTCTAGCTATTTTGTTCTATTGTGAAAATTACTTAATAGTTATTGTACTTGGTAATCTACTTTTGCCGCCATCTCGAATCTGCCTCAGTTCTCAAAATAGGTGCTGGGGATAAAAATGATTTATTTTATGTAAAGAATACTTGTACCAAGTTTCATTTCATTATCATCAAGTATAATATTTTTCGACGAAGGTTCTAAACTATAAACAATGTGGGAGTGGTAATTTCAGAAATAAAATTTCATTATTATTTAAAATCTATTCTAAAAACTAATCTATATTAAGATAAACATCCCCAAAGATTAGTTGAGCTATCATATATTTTTCTAGTTAAGTGTTGAAAGATACGGGTAGAATTACCGTCGTATATTATATGATTTGTTTAAAATAATGTTATTGTTTCTATCAAATAACATGGGCAAATGTTTATACAGATGTTGATAGGCGACCATATATTTTCATTGATATGGACTTCGTAGTAATTAGAGTCAAAATTAATTATTTGGGTTTATAAATTATTGGTAATAGAAATATGAGTCTTCAAGATAAGTTAAAAGGGTTTTGTTGATAATTGGAGAGCTGATTATTTTTACAACAACAAAAAAATCAGAGATCAGATTATTAGTTTAAGAAAAGAGCTGGAAAAATCTTGTGAGAAACAAAAGGAGTCATTAGTAAACCGTCACCGTGTGTGGACGAACCTCCCAAGAATTTTTGGTAGCGTGTAGTGGGTAAACCAGAAGTAATCTGGAAGTGTTGAGGACAGTTTAATGAAATAAACGAACCTCGTTAACGGGTTAAACACTGTGAGTGTTGTGAGGTGTTTAGCGGCTTGTGAGGTGATAACGGTGATTGTGAGGTTTTTGTGCTTGAGTGTCTCTCATGGGATTTTATAGCCAGGATCAATTTGTAAGTTCTAATGTAATTAATAACCTTCGATTCTAACTAAACATTAAACTTAGATTAAGTAAAATGCAGACTTTAATTCAAACACCCTTATTCCTCTCATAAAGAATCTAAGCAACCGACCGGCGGATCCTTTAGGGTTTCAGACTTGATATCGCTCGCAAGTCTTGGAATCCACTATGTGGAGGGCCTTTCAAAGTAAGTACCATGAAGTACAATGAAATTATTTAAATTCATTTAGCCAACCTTGACGTTTCGACCGATCCTAGAAATGCCTCCACAACAATCATGTCGAAAAAAATGTTGACGTATTATTAAATAAAAATAATTTGAAACCCACAAATATATTTAAAAAATTACAGAACATTGTTGTATTATACCTATTATTAACTTATTGAGCAATAAAATTTTTACAATAATTTTTTTTAGAATAAAAAATAGCCTATTAGATAGATAAAAATTCTGTGCAAAATTTCATGTATAGATTGTCACTAATTTTATTTCAGATTGTTAGTTTTGTATAAGAAATTAATAATCTCTGGGGGTTGTACGTAGTGTTAACAGCAAAAATTAATATGAGAAAAGAAACTATTCGTCTATGTTCAGTGCAGTTTTTAATAAGATATATATTTAAAATAAAGAAACAATTATTTTCTGTTCTACTTGAAACTGAAAGATCTCACTAATCACTTACGCTACAGAAAAAATGTACATTACAAAAAATGAATAATAATAATAGTAGTGTGCATTTGAGTAGGAAAATGTTTTTGCCCAACACTACATATACCCATAATGCTGAAGGCCTGGAAATGAATATCTACCAATCTATGCCCTATGTGCCACGCGATAAAACCCTATTATTATTTATTTATTTATTTATTTTAGTGACATACAGTAAATAAGAAAAAATTTATGTGAAGTATGAATTTTCACACATTTTAATTCGAATGCCTAATACCATTTATTTGGGTTTCTAAATATTTGCAGTATTTTTTTATATAGAAAGGTACATTAATATTTTGAAAATTGCGCCTACGTCTTCCATTGGTTGTTAAAGTCATAAACTCCGCCCCTCTGATTTCGTATACATTCAAACATAGAATTAAATTATAATTTCAACATTTCCCACTGGTTATTAATTTTACGCTTTTAAAAATTAAATGCAACATTTGCCAAAATATAACTAATATTTCGACAAAATAATTTAAACAAAATAAAAATGCAAAAAAAAACAGAAAAAATAAAAATTTACGGGAATCGAACAGTGGTTTGAAACTTACGAAGCTAGAACGTTACCACTGGACTACGGACGTTTACTCGTTTACTGTGTTAAATAGCGGATTAAATATTCTACATATTTTAGTTAAAAATACAAAAAATGCGTTATTTTCCGAAAACATAATCTAATCAAAAATTCCTGTTGTACTATTCCGGTTCACACCAATGTACATTACTTAGGATTTTTTCAGATTTTTAGTTTAAACCATCTGGTCTACAGGGTTTGGGACAAAAAAATTTTTGCACAATTTTGGCAAAAATCGCGTCAAAATAATTTATTTTGGAAAAATAAAACTTTGATCGTTAATCCACGTACCAAGGGCTTTCATTTGATACCCTACACAGAATTATAAAAATATATATATATATATATTTTTTTCGATGAGCATATATTTGTTTATATTTTTAGGGGGATATGTTTTTTAGATGTTTTAGTATTTTTCCTATGTGCGGGTCAAAGAGTTGTATAAGCATGCCAAATTTCAACTCTCTAGGTTTAGCCGTTTGGCTACAATTTTTACCGAATAGACAGACAGACATACGACAAAATGATGGTAGAGTACGTTCAGGATAACTTCATGCCAGGGCACCATGAAATACGTCATCAATCCTGCGCGAGAAAACAGCTGGTTACATAGACGTACATAAGGGTTTCTGCCTTATCAATTGTTGTGGATACCAAACAAACAAAATCATGTATTTCAAATTAATTTTTGTTCTCGTTTTAGTTCACGTCATACCTAAAAACGTAATAAATAAGAATAAAATAAAAATAAATAAATAATAATATATTTTTGTGTATAAATCGAAATATACGCGTAGTCAAGAACAGATCAAAGTAAGTGACGCCACTGAAATGTATCAAACCAATTGTTGGTATTGTCATGGACGAAATTTGGTTTCTGCGCAGCCTAGTCGGTAATATAGACCTGGCATGAAGTTATCCTGAACATACTCTATTCGCGACTGAAACTAACGTTAGCGGCGCTGCGTACAACAGCTGATGGCGGGCGAGAAGCGTATATGTCAGAAGTTTTTTCTTAATATTTATCTGTTCAAACAATATTTCGGCAAAAAAGCACTGTATTTAAGTCACTATATTTTAAAATACTTCTTAATTCACATAAACTGCAGCACAATACGCTACAAATATTATCCAAATATACGCTTCTGTTTAATTTAGCCAGTCACCACCAGATGTCTCACTGTTATTTGCAGTCGCGAATAAGGGTTTTTTGGTGATACCTACAAAACCCTAAAAAATGGTAATACTATTTAATAGTATGAACTTACATGTGGCAGTAGTGTAAAAAATACATATATTTCTATTAGTGAAGAGGTGAAATGGTGTATCTTATCACTAAATTTATTGGGATATATGTCAAGCTTTGTAAATATATTTTGTTGATAATTTTTTTCCAATCTTGCTAAATTTAGCACTTGTTTACTTATTTTTTGTTAGCTATGTTTACGAACAAGTTTTTATATTGTTCTTATTAATGAATCACAAATGATTCACACCTGTTGATCACCGGATATTTAAATTAATCTCCGGACATATACGCACAATTTTTACAGGTGTTCAGAGGCGTACCAACTCAAAAAAAAAAAAATAATAATAATAAATAAATAATAATAATAATAATAAATAAATAATAATAATAATAATAAGTCCTTTAAAATAAATTAGGACGATTTAAATTTTGACTGCCTATTTTTGTGTTATTTTTCAATTTCTTTTCATTTAGAGTTAAAGTGAGGGACAACACCAAAATATTGTAGGTAATAGTAACTTGCAATTTGATCCCTAGAGAAAAAATAAAGAGGGAACACTGCGCTATTGAGATAAGAGTACTCCTATTTAATCTGAAAATGCAAGTCAAATGGAAAAACCAGTAATTGCATTGACTGTTTAAAAGAAGGCAGTAAAGAAATGAATGAATTAAAACCAAAATCACCTGATAGCTTACTCGCAAGACATTTTTCCACTCGCAAAATCCGAATGTATGGATTTTTCGAGGATTGGTGCGACACATATTCGACTGTAAGCGAGTCCTTTTTTTCAGATTTCATTTGTTTATCTAAGTGCTATAATATATGTGAGATTTTCCTATATTCCCGCACAGATAAATCAACCACAGTCAACTGAGACAGATAAGCCAACAAACAAAAGGAAAAAAAAAAAAAAAAAAACGGAGACAAACGACTGACAGAGACAGACAAATGACGACTGTAACTAAGGGCGTTGTTGTTTATTTTTTGATTATTGTTGATAGATTTTTTAATGATATTATTCACTTCTGTCGTTATAATTTTTTATTTATCTGATTTGCAATATAATATAAATCCTACATATATATTCCGATTGACAAACACCGAACCAAAACCAATTTACCATCAAGAATCAGGAAATAAAAGATGTGAGCCAGTTTTGCTACTTTGGTAGCACTGTAAGCAAAGATGCTGGGACACTAACCAACGTTCTCCAGAGAACCTGTAAAGCCCGACATGCATTCTACCAACTTAATAACTTATGAAACATTCCAGCTGTCCTTCAATTCGAATTTACGATTTTTTAACACCGAAGTCGATGCTTCTGTTTGGCTGCGTACCTGGAAAATTACCTAACAAATGTCTTCTAAAATTCAAGTGTTCCTCAATCAATGATTGAGACAAATTTGACGCGTCAAATGGTTTTAATGACATTTTAACCAATAGCGAGCTATGGCGCAAATCTAACCAGAGAGAGATGAAATTTGAAATACGGAAACACAAATGGCACTGGCTGGGCCACACTCTGCGCAAAGAAGATAATATTTCTAGGATCGCATTAGAATGGAACTCCACAAGGCAGTAAGCGTCAGTAGAACTTCCATGATCTGGAGACGTACGGTTTACCAAGGAATTCCAAGATGCCGGGAAAACTTGGAATGAGCTTAAGATCCTGGGCTCGTAATAGAGTTGGATGACGAGAATTTACTGATGCTCTGAGGTAGTCAAGTCTCTTTTTATGCCGTACATTAAATTCGGGGATTCCCGTTCAGTTGTGTTTATGCGGTACATTATTTTCCAGAATTTAGGGCAAGTAGAACCGAAGTTACTGGCGCCCTCAAAAATTCATGCCACACTTAGGTGAGTGTTGATTTACAGGATCACCCTGCATAGACACATCTACCTCTAGACTGGACGTAATTAACACGTTATAGTATAATAGCACCGCATTCTTTCGTTTACATACAAGTAGTTAATGTGTAAGCAGTGAGCGTTTGAAATGTTTAATGTACATTTTTAACGTGAATAAGTATCTTTTCATTATCTGTTTATCAGGGGCGTAGCTACGATTTTTGGGCCTGTATGCAAACATCAGGAAGGGCCCTCGGTCCCGCGAAACTACCCCCACCATATCCAGCAAAATTTGCAAAATGACATCGGCCTAATTATAGAATTACGTTGGAATTATGTTTCTCGGTTAGCGATACGAAGTTAAAGGATCTGTCACTTGTCCTTTCCCATATTTTTATTTAAAAATAATTAACACATTGGGCCATGTTCATAATGTTTTACTAAATCTTAGTAGCACTACTAAGACAAGTATACTAAGCGTTACTAAAAATGGGTGTTCATAATACAGAATTATTGTTAGTAGTGCTTAGTAAATTGTAATTTAGTAGTACAGATTTAGAAGTGCGGAGAGGCTGTATTAAATACATTAAAATAGCAATTGTGTTCATAATACTGATTGACTTTAATCATGTATATGAGAGATTTGCGTGATGTTCGTGAAATTCGTGAATTACGGGCACAATTGCCAAGAAAATGTTATAGTAAAAGAAAAAATGTATTAGAAATATTAAGTGAAGAAGATTTCAAAAAAAATTATAGATTTTCAAAAGACAGAGTTCGAACATTAATTGAAATCTTACATGACGATATAAAACCGGTATCTTCAAAAGGTGGAAGTATTTCTACTGAACTCCCAAATATGTATTGCTTTACGTTATTTTGCGAAAGGTTCATATCAACAAGATATAGGTAACTAGTTAATAACATGAATAATTAGTTACCATTATGTTTTTATTTAGAATTCTTTTAACATAACAATGCTTATTGTAGCTGATTTACATGGAGTCTAGTAACAATTAGCCTAGCTAGTAACACGCCTTCCATCTCTTTTAACATGTTGAACAGTGCATATGTCTATCTCTTTCTAATGCCAACAGCAACGTTGTCAAATTTACATTTACGATATTAGTTAAAATATCTTAGTATTGTGATTATGAACACTACTAACGATAGTATCGTACTTGCTTATTTTAACAAGTAACGTTTAATCGCAATATTTAGTAAAAGATTATGAACATGGCCCATAGATATTTAAATATTATATGTATAATATAAAATAAAAACTGAACAATAATCTAAAAATCTTATCACACATTAGCGTGGTCAATAACAAATTAATACGTTTCGTTCCGTGCAGTGTAGTTCCGCCTAGTGCGGTCTTACCTTTAATTGCAAATTTTCAAAGCCCGAGCCGGGCCCCAGTTGCTTGAGGGCCCGTAAGCTTTGCTTACACTGGCCTTGCGGTAGCTACGCCACTGCTGTTTATGTACGATTTTCTGTGGAACGTATCTACCGCATAAAAAAAAGACTCGACAGTGTTCCGATAAACATTTCTTTTTTAATTGATTAATAGTTCCACAATAAATGCAAACCACCTAGTAAATGATCACAGATTAGAGGCGGTTCCCAACTACACCTTGAGAAACACTGCTCTATAATATACCCACATGCAAATTTCTAAATCAAACTACATGCAATATATCTTTTCCCAGACAAATTTGTTCATAAACCTGGTTTTAAATATATATTTTATTTACTTTCACTTATTCGTAAAAATGATTGCCTACGTGTGACTCTCACATTTTATAATATATTAATTTCTATAGTTGATTTATCGTTTATTTTACATGCTGGTACTATTTAAGGAAATTTATAATTTTCTACACACTTTCTTCTGATAATATCTCGTTATCAAAAATTTATTTCGTTCTGAGAAACTTAACATTTCGTCACATTACCTTTTATATCGACGACGCGCGTGCATTGCCACCTAACTGACATTAGTAGTTTCTCAGGAAATCAATTTTAAGTTTTGAAGAGCAATAAACAGCGATGGACTTATTTATTTGTTTTACTGGGTATTTGTACTTAAGACATATAGCAGCACTTATTTAGATTTAGCATTAAAAAGATAATAAATAATTGGATAGGTAGGTGCAAATAGCTCAAAATACCCCAAATTCGAGTTTGCCAGTTGTAGTATTAAGGGGACGATATATATTGTGAGTATCAAGATAGAGGGACACGATTTTTCTAGAAAAGGCGACGTGTTAGCAAGCTGTGGAAAAATTGACCAAAATTTATCCAAAGAATTGAATAATAGTACTGAAATTTTCCCGAATAAACCGGAAGTAAAGGATATCAAGGAAAACTTTTAGTGTTTAAATGGGAACGTATGTCTTGTTGGTATCTTTGGATAGAGCTTTTAAAAAGAAACAACTTTTACTTAAACATTTATTAAATATCTTTCGGTTGCCGAAAAATTGTATTCTCTATATTGACATGAAATTAAAGTATTTTTATTTACAAGTGTCCGGAGAAGTCCGGCCCTGGCCAACGTAGAAAAATTGTGTAAATATTGCTCCGTAACAAAATCTAACATTTTAGACAGTTACGAGCTGCATATTAAAAGTTTTTTTTTAGTTGTGAAATAAAGGGAACGAAAATATTTAAACTGTAAGTAAATTATGCTCAGGTACTAACTAATAAATATTGTTGAATAAAGTCTAAAGCCGAAAGATAGGTTAAGATTCTCCGAAGAGTCGATCTGGAAGGTTATCCTTGCGCATGAGCGGCTGACAAAAATACACAGAACCGTACTGGCCCAAAAAACACTCGTCATAAATTGATAAAGGTAATGAGTAGTAGATATCGTTCGGACAGCGAAAGTTCTTCAGCCGGAGAAAATAATAGAAGAAGGAAAAGAGAAGAGGAAGAAGGAGAAGCATTTAGAAAAAGTAAAAAAGTAATAAGATCACCCCAAAAATTGCTTAAAAACCCGAAACAAGAAACTATTGAGATGGATCAACTAACAATGATGATGAAAGATATGATGATCGAAATAAAAGCCATTAGAAAGGATCAGAAGGAATATCAAGATGAAATAAAAATATTAAAGAATGAAAATGAAATCTTAAAGAACAAGATACAAATATTAGAGTATAGAACAGAAAGAATGGAAAAAGAGTCAAAGAAAATGAATCTAACTATTAGAGGGCTGAACGTACAAGATAATCCGGAGGAAGAAGTAAAGGAGTTTATTAATAAGAATCTAGGAGTAGATGTGGAAATAACAGAGGTAATAAATATCAAAATGAATGAAGGTAAACAACCCTTATCAATCATAAAAATAGCAAATTTCAAACAAAAGCAAGAAATTCTGAAACAGAAGAGCAAATTAAAAGGTACAAAAATATATATAGATACGGAATTAACAGTAAAAGAAGCAGAAACACAGAAACAATTAAGACAAATAGCTAAGGAAGAAAGAGAAAAAGGACATATAGCAACAGTTGGATACCAAAAAATCAGAATAAATGGAGAATGGAAAAAGTGGACCCAAGAAGGAGTACTCGTGCCAATGGTCATAACGAACAATAAAAATGAAAGGGATCCAGGATATTCAAAAAACGGGGAAATCTAAACGAACGACAGATAGTAAAGAATAGAGGAATGACCGAGCAAAGTCTAACGGACATGAATAAGGAAAACTACAACGAAAAACAAAAAGCAATAAGAAATCACTACAGTAAAATAAAAAGCACATTAAAAGTAGGTACATGGAATGTACGGGGGACGTACGAAGAAGGACTATTGAAAGAACTAACCCGAGAAATAAAAAACTATGAGTTTGAAATAATGGCCTTACAAGAAACAAAACAGTTAGGAAAGGAAATAGTAGAATTGGAAGACTATATTTTTTTCAATAGCGGAGGACAAAACAGAAGATTAGGAACAGGATTTATCATAAACAAAAAACTTAAAGCGGCTATCATTGATTATCAACCGATATCGGAGAGGATGTGCTACGTAAGATTAAATGGGAAATATCAAAAAATAACTTTTATCAATGTACATGCTCCAATAGAGGACGCAGATATAGAATTAAAGGAAGATTTCTACAACTTGTTGGATAGAGTATATAGCGCCCTGCCAAGATATGATTTAAAAATAATTCTAGGAGACTTAAATGCAAAAATAGGAAGAGAGGAAACATTTCGACCAACAATAGGTAAATATAGTTTACATGAAATATCAAACGAGAATGGACAACTAATAATCGACTTTGCAAAAGAGAAAAATATGATAATAAAGAGTACGTACTTACAAAGGAAAGAGATACATAAAGGGACATGGGTATCTCCCGACGGATCTTACGTAAATCAAATAGACCATGTGATAATCGACAAAGATCAAGAAAAATGCATAACAAATGTAAAAAGTTACAGAGGACCAAACTTAGATTCAGACCACTTTGTAGTAGGAATCAAACTTAAACAGATAATCCCACATGAAAGAAATAGAAGAAAAGAGAATCAAGCAAACAATAGAATATGGAGATTAACAACAGAAGAAGAAAAAACGGAATACATAAAGAACTTAACGGACAATTTAGGAAAAATACAAGGTACAGAAGATATTGAAAAATTATGGCTGCACATTAGAAAAGGCGTAGAACAAGGGGCTAGGGAAAGTATACGTCATAAACCAGACAAAAAGACTGAATGGTGGGATGAAGAATGCGAGATAGAAATAAACAAGAAAAATGACCTCAGACTGAAAATGCTAGGAACAAAAACAGGAAAAACAAAGGAAGACTACAATAAACAAAGAGTAAAATGTAAGAAAATTATCAGAAAAAAGAAAAGGATATTCCACGAAAATATTATAAAAGACATTGAAGAGAAGTACCAAAATAGGGAAATTAGAAACATGTATCAAGGATTAAAAAAAGAGAGAGTAGGGTTCCAGACAAAAAACATATTTATGAAGAACAAACAAGGGCAGTTAGTAGGGAAGGAAGAAGAAATAATAGAGCTATGGAGCGACCACTTTAAAGAATTGCTAAACGAAACAACAGAAGAAGCTGAAGAAGAAATAGAGGAAGAAGGGTACGAATTAGATAACCAAGTAACAGAGGAGCCTCCAACCCTACTAGAAATTGAGACAATAATCAAAAAATTAAAAAATAACAAAAGTCCAGGAAGCGACCAATTAACAGCTGAATTGTTTAAACAAGGAGGCGAAATAATAGTAAAATTGATCCACAGACTAATAGAAGAAATATGGGTGCAGGAGAAGATGCCGCAAGAATGGAACGAAGCAATCCTAATACCGATTTTCAAAAAGGGTGACAAGACCAACTGCCAAAACTATAGAGGCATTGCGCTTCTAAATATAGCGTATAAAGTATTAGCAACGTCCTTAAAGAACAGGTTAACAACTTTGATTGAAAAAGAACTTGGAGAATATCAATGCGGATTTAGGAGAGGAAGAGCAGTAACGGATCAAATATTTACACTACGAGAAATTCAGGCAGAGAGTTACCAGTACAAAAAAGAAACACATATACTTTTCGTTGATTTTAAGCAAGCATACGACAGAGTGAAAAGAAAAGAACTATACAAAGCGTTAAAAGAACTAGGAATAAGAGGAAAACTGCTCAATTTAATAAAACTAACACTCGAACAAACAAATAACAGAGTGAGAGTAAATGGAATTGCATCAGAGAAATTTGAAGTGCACGAAGGCTTAAGACAGGGAGACCCGCTGTCATCACTATTATTTTGCGCTGCATTAGAATCCGTAATAAGAAAGGCAAATATAAATAGATCCGGATTGCTGTATCATAAACGTCATCAGTGCCTGGCGTTTGCAGACGACATCGCTATACTTTCAAGAACGAGGCACGAACTACAAAATACAACTAAGAGACTGAGCGAAGCAGCTGCGAAAATAGGACTTATAATAAATGAGAATAAAAGCAAGTATATGCAATGGACAGAAAGCGAAGTGGGTAAGAATTTGGAAATAACAATGACAGGAAAAAAATACACGTTTGAGGAAGTGGATCATTTTGTATACCTAGGAGTAGAATTCTATAGAAAACCGGACAGCTTGATGGAAATACAAAGAAGGATTATGTCAGCAAATCGTAGCCTATTTGGTTTGAGAAAATTTTTGTATAACAAAAATTTATCCAAAAGATTAAAAATTAGAATCTATAAAACAATAATAAGACCGATAGTTGTGTACGGAAGTGAGATATGGACGCTGAATACAAAGGAACTAACAAGGATAAAAGTGTGGGAAAGGAAGGTCCTAAGAAAAATATTCGGAGGAAAAATGACTCAAAACGGATGGGAAAGACGAACAAATAGAGAATTACAAGAGTTATACAAGGAGCCGAACATAGTAGGAGTAGTGAAAAGTAACAGACTTAGATGGATGGGGCACATAATGCGAATGGACAGTAATAGAACACCAAGGAAGATATTAGAAAGTACCATAGGAGGCAAAATGAGACAAGGTAGGCCAAGGACGAGATGGAAGGTAGAAGTTTTAAAGGACATAAATGAATGCAACATCAGCAACTGGAAGGAGAAGACAAAGGATAAAAAAGGATGGAGGAAAATTGTAAACCAAGCCATGGGCCAACTGGGCCTGCAGAGCTAAATTATATATATATATTTACAAGTGTACAAAGTGCCTTCCATTTTGATTTAAACAATTTCGTATCCATACTCATGAGTTATATGTAGCTCGGAGCATAATAAAAAAAATATTATCATGCTTTGATCTTGTATGACTTTGCGGCCCCTCAATGAATTTTTCACGCCCCCTCGTTTTGAGAAACGCTGGTGTAGGGTATATTATTTTCTAATAGTTAGTTAAATTTTTGCTGCACACCAACAATGGCTATTTGCGCCTAACACAGTCGATCTAAATAACTAGAGTATTTTATAAAAAGAATAAATTAATTGTTATGCAAATTAAACAGTTTTTGTTCTTTTCTGACAAACTATGTTTATGTCACTTACGATATATTGCACGCACGTCGTCGATATCTATTAAAATTGTTTCTCTACCGCCAGTTCGAGGCAAAATCTACCCGATTTCGGCAAAATCTAACCAGTTCACGACTTTAAAAACTATTTGCGACTAGTAAAATATGTATAAAAAATTATAATTTTTTATAAGTTTACTTGGTCCGGCACCGATTAAATAAAATTCTAAGACGAAAGAGGCGCATGCGCGTTTTTCCGTTATATTAAACAAATTAATAATTAAAATATAAATTATTTAAAAAATATATATATTTTCACCGGTCCGCGTAAGAGAGAAAGGATATTTTACCAGTCCGCGGTATATTTTGGGGTTGCGTAGCACTGTGCTAAAAGATTATTTTATTTTCCCTTAAGTGTCAAATTAGTGACTCAACTCATTGGTTCTAAAACTTTTAAAACTCGAGAACGCTTGCATTAAAAAAATATTTAGACGCCCCCTATTTTCAGCTGTAGACTTTATTCAATAATTAGTAAACTATAGGCTATTCCAAACGTTTAGGCGGAACTAACTGGAATTTTCATTTTTATAAGTTGTGATGAGCTCTTCTTTTATAGTTTGAAGTAGGCTTTTGCTAAACTAAATTATCAAAAGCATCACTTAATCGGTAAAAGTGAATAGAACAGAAAATCTACTTCCACCTAAACGTTGGGAATAGCCTTTATATGCTGTTCACTTTTGTAAAAACAAACTAAGAGGAAATTTTGATTTCAATAGATTGCACCTTTGAAAATGTCAACGTTGATATTAAAAAACGATAAAAACGTCAATAAGGCAGTTTTACACCGTAAGGAATATTTTTAAATGACATTTAAAGTTAGTAATACACTTCAAAAGTAACCAAAATATCCAGATCTGGTTTGTCCTTACAAAAGTGAACGCAATATACAATAATAAACAACTTTTCAACTAAAAAAGAAAAGAAAAAAAAATAAGGTATGGCCACCACAGGACCGATCGCCATCACAAAGTACTTGTTTAATTAATGCTGCTTTATCAAAAAATGTCTCAAATAAAAGTTGTTAGTTATTGCTTTTATTGGAACTTTTAAATGTAATAATTTTTTTCGAAATATTTCTCTGTTGTGAAATATTCGCAAAAATCTTAAAACCGACACGAGTAAACTCCCATTTCTAGTTAAACGATTTTTACCAAAAGTTGATCAACTCGTGCCATTGATGTCAAAAGCTTAAATATGAAGTTTCATAAAAATCCTTTTAGCCGAATTTGCTCTGCACGTGCACACGGATCGACCGACAGACAGACCGACAGACAGACAGACAGACAGAGGACAAAATGACGGTATAAGGGTTTTTTGGTCATACCTACAAAACCCTAAAAAATAGTAATATTATTTAATAGTATGAACTTACATGTGGCAGTAGCAGTAGTGTAAAAAATACATATATTTCTATTACACACAGACTGACAGACACATGAGTGACGTTATAAGGGTTTTTTGTTGGTCATACCTACAAAACACTAAAAAAAATGGCTAAATAAAAAAATATTAAATAAAAGTTGTTACTCTCAAATTGTACAGTAACTTCCTTCAAATAAATATTTCATAAATATTTCTTTGTTACCAAATATTCGCAAAACACTTAGATATTTACAAAAAGTTGATCAAATTGTGGCGCTGATGTCAAAAGCTTAAATTTTATCAAAATCCGTTTAGCCAAATACGCTCTAAACGTATCCACGGATTGACAGACAGACGTACAGACAGAAGACAGACATACAGACAGACCAACTATTAAATATCATTCAGCCAGTCATTAAATATATCCCTTATACATGTGGCGGTCGGTAAAAATTCAAGAAATAATTGAGAACTCATAACCTAAAGAAGTATCATAATCTCAACATTAAAAGTTCGCCCTGATAAGCATTCTTTTTCCACTTTGAATTTCATATATTTAAAACATCTATTCACCATAAAAACAAAAAAATAAAAACACCCGTCAGAAATATTTAACCGTCCCTCTTGAGTACAGGATGGGATGCAAAAAAAAATCAACCAAAATAAAAATAATAAAAATAAATCTTACTTGAAAAATATAAAAGCTTTCCTTATCTCATGTAAAGCTGTTGAAATAATAATCTGTGCTGCCGGAAGGCCAACAACAGATGAATCAACAGGAAGAGCCGGTCTTGTTCTCATTATAATCACACAAGTAAAGTCCAATAACAAAGTCCAAGAATGAAGAACAAAATAATGCAAGTCCAGCACTAGCACAGACTATAAGGCTTTCTCAGCCAACTGCACATTGCGAAGGATAACAACAGACTGATCGTGAGATGTGTTCAACTCGCTCACACATAAGCACGCGTAAACATTCAAAGGAAACACTCTGATTAATTCAATGAAGAGTGTTTGAGGTTGAACAGGGAGGGAGTCAGTTTCAATTATGCATGAAAAAGGATGGGTACAGCGGCGTGCGCACCTTTCTCATTTGACAATTAATTATAAGCTCCTTAATCGCGGGGGTAATACGTCCGACCGATATGCCGCGAATACAAATATAAAATCAGGATTTTTTATGGCTGATGCAATTTTCCCTATCTCAGCCAAATCTTCCAATTATTTTTAACTTCCCATTTTCTATCTTCCAGGCGTCTCTTTTCCATGGCTGCGCTTACTTCATCCCGCCACTATCTTCTTGGTCTACCTCTCTTTCTTTGTCCTATTGGGCTCCAATAGGTCACTCTTGTTCCATTTGATCTCCTACCATGGCCATACCAGATGAATCTCTTTTCTTCTAGGTCTGTTAAAATCCTTTTTTGCATCCTTTCTTCTCCTTATCTTTTCATTTCTGATCCTATCCATTCTTGTGACCCTACAACACTTTCTCCAGTATTCTATTTCCGAAGCTGTGATTATATTTTGAAACATCTTGTTCATAACCCATTTCTCTTCTACTTATGTGATAATGCTTTGGGACTATGGTTTTGTATATCGTAGTTTTTGTACTTTTTGTGAGCTTTTTGTTCCAGATCAAAACAAAAACAAAACTTAATAATTATCAGGTTTAGGTATAAAGAACTTGGTTATTTCTTCCTCACCTTTCACAGATCCTTTAACTCGGATTGACTGAGATGTTGCTTCGTCAGTTTTAATTTTGAAAACTAGACTTCTTTCCATAGATGGATCAATTTTCACGAAAAAGTTACAAAGATTAGCAAGCAGAGCTGCAGTAAGGTAAACTTGCGCTAGGGGCAGAACCGTTTTTGGCGCCCTTGGTAAAAAAAAGGTCTTCACCTCTCAAAATACAAGTGACGAGAAAAAAACAAAAAAAAAAAAGGTCCTCATGCTTCGCCATGGCGCCCCTTAACAAGCCCGTCAGCGCTCTTTTCCTTAGTGCGCTAGGTGCCGTCGCCCCCTCCGCCCCCCCTTACTGCGGCTCTGTTCGCAAGTCTTAATCCTTCGCTCATATTTTTTAAAGTCAACTTCTTATTTTTCGAGTTAGTTGCGGGTACATCTTCAACCAGGTCTATGGTGTTGAGCATAACTTCTAAGGGCCGGTTTCTGAAATCCATGGAAAGAAGTCTAATTTTCAAAATTAAAACTGACGAAGCAACTTCAGTCAAGTCTGTACCTTGGGAGTCAAGCAACTCCTAGACATCAGACGACTGCAATTGTTTGAAGCCATCTCGTCCTATGTAATTTGCTAGCTAAACAATGTTTTCGAACAATTTCTTGAATGAATAGTGTCATAATTATTGCCCGGAAATTAACATGTAGGTGTATTTTAAAAAATAAATTAAAGTTTGCGCGACCCGCGAATATAAAATTTATCAGTCGGGAATAAAGAAAGCGGTCACAAATATTTCCTCCGCTAATACCGAAATCGTGAATAAGGAGCTTTGGTTGTATTAAAACTTCATACTGATATTAATGGTGTTATTCTGAACACAATTTTAACAACGCTAGAAACTTCCAGAGTCGACCGGTATTATAAAAATTCTAATATGTTGCTCAGTATTTTTCAACAGTTGTGGTGCGATTAAGATTGTCAGATGTCCAGGTTTACTGGAATTGTCGCGAATTGAGGCTTCCGTGTCCCGGCGTCCTGACTTGACTTTTTGGGGCCGTCAGATATACTGGTCAGAACGCTGGTTTATCAAATTTACACTAAAGCCCCGTCTTTTCAAGGTCTGGTTAAAGGTCGTATACATAACTACTGATTAACCATAACAATTCACAGACTTAACCGAGGATGAAAAGACTGAATCTAAATGTTATAATTTTTAAAACTCCTGCTTTTTAGATTCCCACTAACGCGTACTAGTTGCATACATATGTGGTGGCCGTGCGTATGGAAATTTTTTATTTTTCATAATAAAAATTAAATAACCATTTTTTTTTTTTTTTGTTACTTAGGTACAGGGTGTTTGTTTGAAACGGGCCACCCCGAAAATCTCCTTTATTTGTAAAGATACAAAAAATCTTCAGAACAAAAGTTAAACTAGACAAAAAGGCCTATCTAAAGGTTACTATAAGAATTCTGAGGCACTTACGGTTTCACCGGAAATGATGTCAACTTTTGATCTAGCATAGGGAATCGATAATTTTATATTTTTTTCCTAAAAGTACATTAAATTAGCTTTACAATGACACCAAAAAGTCATATTTTTATGTTAGCCATTTTGAAATGGTCTAAATGGAAATTTGCTTATGTCCACTACGACTCGGAAGTGTCGGTGCGGGAGATTTCACAATGGAAAGCCTGGAAGGTTTAAAAAAAAAACATGGGTTTAAGCCTTATAAACCGCATGTAAGCCAATTTATCCACGCAAATGATGAAGATCGCCGACTGAACTTTTGTAATTTGTTTTTGGGTATGTGGGAGAATGATAATCGCTTCCATTATAAAATATTGTTTTCGGACGAATCCAATTTTACCAGAATCGTTTATTCAATAGGAATAATGTAAGACGTTGGTCGACGGAAAATCCCAGGGAATTAAGATCTTCCAGATTCCAACACAGGTTTGGTTTCAATGTTTGGCTGGGAATTCTAGGGACAAAAATTGTAGGCCCAGTTATTTACCATGGCAGCCTTAGAGCTAACAGGTATTTAAATTCTTTACAAAATGAAGTGGGGTATTTGTTGGATGATTTACCACTTGCTGATAGGATAGGAATGTGGTTCCGACAAGATGGAGAACCAGCTCACAACGCTAGAAACATGTGAGCCTATTTAAATGGCCAATACCCAGATAAATGGATTGGAACACATTCACTTAATCCCTGGCCTGCACGATCGCCGGATCTCACGCCATTGGATTTTTTCGTTTGGGGGTATTTAAAAGATAGAGTGTATCGGACAACATAAACGACGATAGAAGATTTAGAAGAAAGGGTTAGAAGTGCAATCCGGGAAATAGTCAAATAGTTTATTTTAGATATTTTGTTTATTTTTTTATTGTTTTCAAAGCTTGCTACGTTCAACTTTGTAAAACTTATGTTGATTATTATTTTGTAAATAAATGGTCGCTATTTTGAAATGGTTAACATAAAAATATGATTTTTTGGTATCATTATAAAGCTAATTTAATGTACGATGAAAAAAATATAAAATTATCGATTCCCTATGTTAGATCAAAAGTTGACATCATTTCCGGTGAAACCGGAAGTGCCTCAGAATTCTTATAGTAACCTTTAGATGGGCCTTTTTGTCTAGTTTAACTTTTGTTCTGAAGATTTTTTGTATCTTTACAAATAAAGGAGATTTTCGGGGTGCCCCGTTTCAAACAAACACCCTGTATACCTAATTCAAAAGCAAAGAAAAACGCCATAATAATATTTAAAATAAATTCATTCATCGCTATCAATCGACGATTAATCAGTTAAAAGTATCTCGTTTATTAAATATTGTTGATACATATTTACATATACTTATGTAATGTACAAGACACCATAGAATATTGAGGTTATGGTTTTAGACAGGACTGTCATTTGAAAAAAATATCCCTTAAATTATCAACTACCAACAAAAATCTAATTGCAACATTAATCGCAACCAAATATCTGGTTACTCTCTTATATTTACGGTACATACTATAAATCATTTTATGTGACAATGCTAAATATGTCAATATTAACATATATATTAACATTTTAAAAGCACTGAATGGGCGTACAAGTGCATCTGAATTAGAGCGTGAAAAAATCGGCGCAAGGATTGCAAAAGGTTGGCCACCTCTGAATTACCGCACAGCCGTTTGATAACCACCGGCATATATAAAATTACATTAGAATTAACTGCAACTTTATGCCCGGTAGCTAAAGAATGAGTTAAATATTTCAACTCAAGTAATGCGTTTACATTTGCGTATATAATGCACCGCATAGGGTTAATATTTTCAATAATTTAAATGTTGATATACAGGAATCTCTACGATTAATATTGGCTATTGCCCTTACTGCTTTTTTTGTAAAAGAAAAGTTTTTATTGATAGAGTAGAGTTACCACATATAGTACGAGTAGAGTTACCACATATAGTACGAGTAGAGTTACCACATATAGTACGTAGGTCATTATCGAATGTAATAAAGCAAAGTATCCAATACGAGCAGCTTTTTTATTAACACTTTGCAAGATCTTCCGAATTCCGTATATTGCAGTAACTTGGCACCGACTGCATTAACATAATTTTTCCAGTGTAGTTGTTTGTCAAGATAAATGCTTGAAAGTTTTATTTAGGGTTAGTCTCACAATCTTTAATTGAAAGGGAAGAAAATATCATTTGCATAGTTTTGCCCTCATTCAAAATAAGTTTGTACGCCGTGAACCAATCTTTTGCTGTTTCCATGGTTGTTTTAATGTCAGCAAGTGCATCATCATAATACTTTCGGGTAATTATAAAAGTTTTACCGTCTGCAAAGAGAACTGTACTTGCATTGATTATTAGTAGGTAAATCGTTAATAAAAAGTAAGAATAAAAATGGACCTAATATAAATCCCTGTGGTATACAAAGAAATAACATTTCCTTCGTACTTAGTGAGTTGTGATATACTTGTCGACTTCTATTATATTTAATTTTAATTTTAATTTGTTTATTTATATCCAAGGTACAATAAAATAAATTAGATTTTTTACAAATAATAGACATAATAACAGTTTGTACATTGGATAAAGGCCCATGATCAGCCATTGTAAGAATACAAAGACTGTTCTTCCTCATGAGCCCTTAAAAGGTATAAAAAATTATAAATTTAGCACATTAACATAAATAACCAGTGTTCTTTGCTATTGACAATACCACAGTTGTTATAGCCAGCGTTGAAGCATGTAAATATGTAACATTCCCTAACTTGGGCAAAATTAGGGCTGAAAAGAACATTGAAAAAGACATGAAATTCAAAGGGCAAGATGAACATATTAGTAGATTTGACTTTGTTAACACTTTTTAAACTTTAATAAATTATTATAAATTTTTATAAACATTTATCCCAGATGAGCTTCTTTATTTGTGTTTTAAAAGATATTAAGCTAAAAGATTTAAGGTTTTCGGGAATAATATTGTATTTAGCGCAAATGTCAAAAGAGAAGCTATGTTTAAATGTTGCGTTTAAATGTTATATGATTTCAAAAGATTTAAGCAATTACCTCTTACACCGTAATATTCTAGTTTATTTATTAAAATTTTGAGAGATACGCAATCAAATGGTTTAGATAAATCTAAAAAGTTCATAACTAGAGTTAAAACACTATGGTTCGGTTTCTGAGTGCTTAGCCGAGTTAAACTCGAATACAATAGAACAACATTAGGTAGTGGAACTAAGGTAGTGTATGTCTTTTTTTATATTAAAAATATAATAAAAAATTGTTAACAGTTAAGAACGATTCGCCTTCTTAAGGAGCTTGCACTCATAAACTCGATCATTAGAACGAGCGCCTATCGTTATACGTCTTGTATAAAGGTATCAAAGAGAAATAAATCATTTATAGTAGAGCAATAATTATAAATCAAATAGCACATTGTTAATAGTGAGAAATACATTTCTGAAATTGAACATATGTGAAGTGCAACAGGACTATATTTTGCCGCGGAACATACCTGCTGCATGTGATTTACGTCAGTAGTATCCCCCCGCCAATGTGACTTAAGAATCACAGTTGAGTGTTCGCAGACACTGCATCACTTTAGACCCAAAATTAATTGTTATTTAGTTAAATCTAAATCAATATATATATTTATCATTTTCTGTAATTTGTTAGGGATGGTTGCTGAAAGCTTAGTAAAATATAAGCAAATAGTCAACTACGGTCACCCTTATAGTCGGATTGCTGATAGGTGACTGTTACATGTATGTATCAAGTAGTGAATTCATATAATAATCTAGTTACCATTTTTCAGCGATTTTAAATATGTTTTTTGTTATTTGTCTTAGCTGTCAGTGTCTGTTAATAATATTAATTAATAGAGCTTGCGGCCAATTATTAAATTCACAAACTTTAGTTTTAAATCTGCTGGAATATTTTAATTCCGAAAAAGAAAACAATGGGCCACTTATTTCTCTATCTTGTGTCCATCAAAGAGTAGCAGCTGCCTTGAAGATTTCGGAACCAACAATTCGTAGAATTATAAAATGTAATAAATCTGAACTTCTCACTAACAAAATCACGAGAAAACGAAGGAAATTAAAATCTGAACCAGTTTATTTTATTGATACATTGGCACAAACGTATGGTCATGAAGTACTAAGATTACCTCCTTATCACTGCCAGTTTAACCCCATTGAACTAATTTGGGGTATAACAAAAAATTATTATGATAGACATATTGGTCAAAACGGATATAGTGATAACGAAGTTTTGAAAATGTGGCAAGTAGCCTGTGATCAAATCAATTGTGAAACTTGGGCAAAATCTGTTAAAAAAAATCTAAAATTTAATAAATGAATGGTGGGAAAGGGAAAGGATTGTTCATGATATTAATCCAATAATAATAAATACAAGAAATGACAGCGATAGTTCAGATGACGACGATATCATGCATTACGGTCACTAATTTTTTTAAAATAAAAATAAACATTTAAATACAACTTGTAGCAATATATTATATGAATAAATATATTTTTACTTAATATTTTATTACGTTGTACTTAGGGGAAACATAAAAATTTAATTTAATTAAACAACAAATTATAATCCAAAACTTACGTATGAGTACAAGTTTTTCCTTATTTATAATTATTACCTTAAAATTAATAATTTTGTTTGTTTGAGAACTGCTGTGAATTTATTTTCGTGCTCTAATTAGTAAAGATATCTCCGAATCATGCCGTTTCTTTCTAATGCTTTGTTTTTTATTCAAATAATTTGGAAGGTTAGTTGTTAACTTGCGTCACTATACGTTACTATGGGTATGCAAATAATTATAATAATATAGACAGAGAAAGCATATAGTATTGTACATCGATACTTGTAGCAACGAACAGTCACCTATCAGCAATCCGACTATAGTAGCAGAAACGTCGAACAATGCAAAGTTAACTATGCATAGCTAACTTCGCATTTGACGAGAATTCAACCAAGGCTCCCTTCGTTAACGTTAAACTGAAAACTCAGTTATACCTATATCGTTCTTTAGCAACCAACCATATGTGTTATTACGATCACTAGATATTTATTTCGGACTTATTTCTTGTGCAGAGGACGCCACTGTTTGTAATTTTTATGCGTGGCTTCATTACACGGTTATACTATAACGATAACAGAATTACGCTGGGTAATTTTACGATAACTTAATATGTTATTGAAGACAGTTGATTGTTTTAATTGTCACGCTATCTGTTATTTTGTACACGTTTTTAACTTTGTAATTATTTTATTATTTATTTGTATCGCCCGAGAAAGGCGCCATTTACCGACAATAAATTTAACTGAAGAAAATTAGAGTTATAGAAAAATAATTTACCAGTTACAAGTGAGAAATTATACCAAAATACAGTAGATATATTAAAGGAGACTTTAGTTGACAGTTAATTAAAGCATATGGTTCAATGGGAGAGAACTATAGCAATAAAATTTCCATTTTCGAATAGAGCCATATCATTTGTTCAGACAAAGCTAGAAATAGATACAATTTGTTTCACTCATAGAGAAGGAAAGACCATTAGCCACCGCCCAGAGCAGAAAGCACGCGCGTGTATACAAAGGGACATACATTGAAGTTACCATATTATAATATAACAAAAAAAGACAAAAATTATGAACGCACATTACAGTAAGAAGCAGAAATACGTTCTTGACATCTTACATAAAACTGTGTGAAATAGATATATATTTCTTTATCGGTTCTCAATCGATCAATCCGTCAAGTAAATTCTCCTTTACTCTACAGTAGTGAATATTGATTATAAGACACTTGAAAATATTTGCCACTCATCAGGTCAAAATGTGCGAAGGACGTTGCTCGTGACAGAGAAGATTCAAATTTATAAATTAAATTAATATACGTAAATTATAATATACAAAAACGTCATTTTTTTTATTTATTTATTAATTATAAAAGTTATTGTATATTTATTTATTTTCATTAGCATCTATTAACACCTTGGGCGCTAATAACCACCTTCTACTATTGTCACTATAATTAGCAAATATTACTAAATTTAGCAAAAAATTAACACCTCATATTAAAACGCAAATTGAACTACAGGTTACTGAAGGATAACTTGAGTATAAACAATCCACGATCTGATACGTTTTAAAAAATACTAGAAAAGATCTGGAAACAGGGACTCTGATGAGAAAGATCTGTGAAGCGCTGTATTGTAGCTAGTAAGTGCGAGTATAACTCAAGGTATCAACATCAATCAGGGATTAAGAAAGAAGAAAATTCCATTCGTTTTAGTTCGGTCCGATAACGAAAAATATCGTTTTCGCTTTATCAGTTTTTATATTAAACTTTATATTAAACTTTATATCGGTTTTAATCTTTTTAGTTTTAAATTACTTATACGTGCCTTGGAAAACCATGGTAGCGTTTTCTGTTTCCCAATTTTACGTATATCGCATATATTTTAGTTAAAACTACTAATTTGGATCAATCACAAGCGTAGAAGAATAACTATGTTTTGAATATTTTGTGATTATGGAGAGATGTAAGATTTGCTGTAATTTTAAAAACTACAAATAGACTTGAGACAATGTGGAGAGTATAAAGAGAGGCAATTTGTTGTCAATTTAATATATTTTAAATTATAATATAAATTCAATAACTTCATGATTAATTTTTAATGATTTTGGTTAAAAAATAATAAAAATCTGTTCAAAATAACAGTTAACAGCACTCTCTTAATTCCGTTGACCGTCTTGCTGTTTGTTAGTTTACCACCGAAAATGTTAACTTGCACCGAAGAATGTAAACGAGCCGCCAGTTCAGAATACCATTTTTCTAACATCGTTCATCTTCAGACGTATCCTTTGGTGTACGACTTATCATTTCACTTCAGAATACCCCCATTAAACTGGTAAATCGGACATATCTGAATACTGTTGTATTTTAAAAATATAAAAAAATTTAAAAGTATTTAATGAATAGACTAGAGCAATGGTTCCCAAAATTTTACGGTTCCGGGCGCCCTTAATGTATTAAAATTTTCCCGCGGCGCCCAAATCAATACATTCAATCAGAGCCGTAGCAATGTTTTCGGCGCCCTTGGCAAATGAAGTAAATTGATAACATTTACTTCCCCAAATCCAAATGAAGAGCAAAACAAAAAAGGTCCTCGCCTCCCAAATTTAAATTCAAGTGAAGTGAAAAAAAAAAAGTTACAAGGTCCTGGCTCTTCGCGGCGCACAGTTTGGGAAACGCTGGATAGAGTTTGACTTAGAGCTTAATTTGGTTGTCTAAATGGGCCTTTATATTCATCTAAAGCCAGTTTTAAGTAAAATAAACCGGTTAAAATCGATATTTCTACGTAATATTGAAATTGAAATGCTATATTTCCTATGGAGGACAGGAATTAATGTGAATTATGATACAGAGCAGTTCTTTCCAATCGATTTATCGCGAAATTTATGGTTCAAATTATATTAAGTGTGTAAGGTAGTACTAAATAAAATAAAATGAAAATTTCAGTGTATGAGAATCATCAGAAATAATTGTTTTTAGAAATGTGTCGTGTTCTTTACATCCTTTTTATACAATTTACTTTAATTTTTCGCCTGATGTCACATAGACACAGTGGGTTCGGGAAGTAAACTCGGAGTGTCTCGAGTCACTCTGTTTAACTCCAGACCGCTCGAGGAAACGCGTTTAGATCTTTTCCCGAACGCTCCGAGCTTGCTTCCCGAACCCACCTAAAGATCATAAAGATCGGAAAGCAATGATAAAGAGTCAATTTTTTATAGATTGGGTAGAGTTTTCCGTTATTCCTAGGTGAAACATCATTAAATAACAATATTCAATTAAAAAACTAGGTTGGAAACCAACCTAGTGTTTTAATTGAATATTGTTAGTCAAATTTTTATTATTCGAATAGAAATTTTTGAATATTTGAATTTCAGATGTTCGATACAATTTTACTTTGAATAATGAATACTCAAATATTATTGCCAGTTCGAACAGTTTATTACCGCTAGCTGCAAGTGTAAAGTCTCACGACGACGCTAAAATTACTTTATCAAAAATTATGTTAAAAATTGCACAAAAAAATCGTCTTCTATTTTATTGTTAAGAGATTTTACTGAGATGCAAACTATGAAAAAATCGTAACTTGTAATTTCGTGTGAAATATGCCACTTTTGCACTCAACCTTATTTGATTCCGATACTGCACCTGGGAGTGGCTAAATCATATGTATGTCTCTTTGTTGACTTTGAGAACATAAGTTCGTGGATATAACACCCAGGAGAAGCATAGTGGCTCACCGCAAGCATTAATTCTCGTTTCAACATACAATAATCGGTCCACTGAATATGGTAATTCTTGTTTCCCACAGCAAAATATTGTCAAAATAATTCTTATTAAATAAAACAAATTGTGAGAAAAATGTAATCTCAAATCATTTGTAAATTTAATTTTTCGTGTGAATTTTAATTTGGAGTTATTTAGCAAATTTTATCTTATTTTAATTCTATTTTAATCTATTTACTTTCTTTAATGTGCAAAAGATTTACAGTGTATAGAATTGTTGTGTAGAAAGTTCAAAAAATTACAATGTACTTACAAAAAAGATTACATATGGTTTTATTCTGTGAACAGAATAAATTCTCAAGGGAAAGTAAAAATTTTCGTTTTCATTTAGAAGAATTGTAAAGGCGTGGATTCTAGTTAACAATATAAGTTGCGACATTTTAAGAGTTACCAAAAATTACTTTTTGTTTTTGAAAAGTGTAAATTTTTAAAACAATGAAATTATTAATAATATGATAACTATAATTATAGGCATGCTATGAATTAAATGATAATTATTCATATACAGAATGGAAGCGGAAATAATAAAGTTAAAATTTGGCAATAACGATATTTAACGAACGCTAAATAGGAAGTAAAGGCCCATTTAGACATCCATATTAAGCTGTAATCAGTTCTAATAATTTTAAGTTTCACGAATTTCTGTAGATATCACACATTTTAGTTAAAACTACTAAAACTTCGTTCGCAGCTCTTAAATTAGTCGACTATAGACTATGACTTGTGTACTGTTGATTGTCACTAACAAGTTTGTCATATGATAACGCGAGCGACCATTCAGAGCTCTAAATTTAAACAATTTTTTTAACATTTTTTTAAACTTTTTTTTTTTTTTTCATAAAATGTGCTAAAGAAACTCTTCTCACATCCCTTAATGAAGGGGTTAATCTAAAAATCTGAAAAAAATTTGAATAATGCACATTAATTTAACCGGAATAGTACAACCCGATTTTTTGATCTGATAATTATTTCAAAAGTTATTAGGTGCTTTCCTTTTACAAGTAAAAATTATTAGCTAATATTGCAAGTTAGTCAAATGCAAAATCTTATAACGGAACGCTCTTACAACTTAAATTAACTTAGGTAAGGTAATATTACTTAAGTATTGTGGTAAAAGGAAAGCACCTATCATATATTTTGCAACACTGTGCTAAAAATATTTATCTGACTGAATAGAAAACTAGGTAGCTGTAACTCAATAGCTACCAATATGCCAGCGCATCTCGTAAACAAGATTACTTATCTTGTAAGTCATTTTTACCCATTACCCAGAAATATATTTCTTTACACCGCCGTTACCCCACTGGTTTGTAAAAAAAAAAATCATAGATTAATTACAATTAAACATTTATTGAATTCTTTAGAATTTACATATTAATTAACATAAAATATAAAAAATTATGCTATAAAATTATATGTTTTTTAATTTTTGATATATTGACATCAAAATCGGGACTTTTTGATGTTAGTGCGATTTGGATACAGTCTTTGGGGTCCAGTCGATTTCTCTTTTTCGTTTTAATGTTCGTTAGTATGGAAAATCCTTGTTCACAGAGATATGTTGTTACAAATAGCAACAACTTTTTAATTGCCTCCTCATAGACAATTTTAAAAGACTTTACATCCAAAAATGTGACAGATCGGTTTTGTTTTCATATTGACTCAGTTAACCCTTGTGGCTCTTCTGGCATGTCAGACATTTGGCATTTAAAAGGATCTATAACCCAACTTACTGTACTTAAATCAAATTCGGGAAAATATTGAGCGAAACGGTCTTTTAGGTTGCCAAGATGTTTTTTGATTGTGACTTTGATGTCCTCAAAACGAGTATCATTCGAATCTCCTAAAACAAGCTAATTTTGGAAAAGCAGCTATTTTGTTTTGATTAGCTTTTTGTTTCCAATAGTAAATCTTCGAACCAAACTCTGACAATTTTTCATTGGCAGATATTATCGTGATTTTCTTCCCTTGTAATTCTTTATTAAGTATGTTGACATGCTCAAAAATATCTACTAAATAAGCGAGGTATGCAAGCCATGAAGAAGTTGTGAATTTTTTTGACAGAACGTGATTTTGGTCGATTAAAAAACTTTTGATTTCATTTTTAAAAGCCCACATGCGGTTGAGTACATTTCCCCGTAAAAGCCTTATTATTTCTGTATGGTACAGCAGGTCTGTGTACTCGGCCTCGCCATCTTTGCATAACTTACGAAATAGACGTAAAATTTCTATCGTATTTAGAAACGCACATTTTATGATTTTTTGTATTTATATCATTTATATCTACTAATATCTCATTACCCCCAAGAATTTCGTTTTTACCCCGTTTGGGGTAATTTGCCCCTGTTCCCCGACCCCTGCTCTAGATGAAAGCAACTCTTTCGTCTTTCGAAAACGAATTTTCAAAAGCTATCGAAATTTATGTACCCACAATTTGTTATCTCATACTAAATACCTTATTAAGTACTTGAAATCCTGTAATGTGTGAAAAATTACGCTTCTCATCAATTGTTTTAATAACAAATAACCCTTTAATAACAAATAACCCATGTCATCTCTCATCTATTCCCCTACATGGCCCCTGAAAAAATACCATGCAGAAAATTCTGCCATAACATATCCAGGTTATTTTATGTCATGCCAAACATTATCATAAACTAGAATTTTTCTATTTCTCAGATAGTATTATTATTCGAATTTGAATGAAGTGCAGATTGCGTCACCATTCCTGTGTCTGTCTCCTGTTCTGCCTTAGCCAGCCGACAGTTTGCGTCTCTCTCACATCCGTATTATTAGTCATACACTTCCGTTAGTTTATTAGTCTCAGGAACTGCCCACTCAATTTATCTTTAAAATCCTCTATTTAGACATTCATTGCATTCATTACTTCTTATCGCATATTACGTCACTATTTACCTACATATTTTAACAATGATTCGTTATATTTTACTAAAAGGTATTGTATACTGATAAAGGTAAACAAGTGTGTGTAATATTATTCTAGGTATGTTTTTAACATTTTGTAGAATTTTATGATTATGTCATTGAAGAGTTTTTTGAAATAATAGTTATCTTATAAAGATACATATCGTGGGAGGCTAAATAGTCATTCGGTTTTCGGTGCACATGCATGACGTTTCTGAATAGTATTGGGATGGATAGTAGATAGGGAAAAAATTAGAACAAATGTATGTTGTTGGGCAGTGGTTCTCAAACTAGAGTCCGTGGGTGAAGGTCTGGGCAAAAGTTCATTTTTACTAACTAAACCTAACCTAATTACCTAAATTGATCGTATTTACTAGAGTTTCTTACACTATTTTTAATGGGCTAATATTTGGGGGAAAATAAAGTACTGTATACTTAAAAACTACGTAATTAGGTTAGGTTTAGTTAGTACAAATTTAGGACAGCAGAATTAGTAAAAAACTTGGATGCGTTTTATGTGATTATTAAATAAATTAATATTGAAGTATAAATTTGTTGAAACCTGAAAAAATTTAGGTTCTTGGGCCTAAAAAGTTTTGTTATTGAACCTAAACCTGAATCCAAACGTGAATCTAAATAAATTCAACTTCAGTTTCCTGACATTTTCTTTACAGAAGAACTTCTTGTCACCCTTAAGATAATCAGTACGTAATAATTTGAGTTTCGAAATCGATTTTGTGTCTTTCGATGTAAGGAATTAGTCATAGTTCTTTTCCTATTACTAATAATCACGAGCTAAGTGTTGCATTTATAATCATGTGGGTTTTAGATAATATAACATTAAGAAGTTAATATGCAGCAATTAGTAATTTATATAAATGGGTCATACTTCTGTTGCACTATGAACTGAATCGTGTTCCTACGAACTTCCGTTTTTAAGTTATAAATAACAGGCTTTTCCTTTAAATTAATTTTAATATAGCATGCTTCCGTTTATGACTAAAAATAGAAGGCATTTGCACTTTTCCTTTTAAGATTATTATCTATGACGTAAATAGCATTTATTACAATAACTGAATGATACAAATTTACCTTTTATGAAAACTGGATGTTAATTTTAAGTATAACTAGTTATGTAATATTATATCCGCATTTTTATTGCGTCAAATTTGTCGCATCAAATCACTAGAAAGAAAAAATTGGTAGGACAACCTAAATTAACTTTATACCAGGTAAATATTTAGAGAAAATCACCGAAATATTGTGGATTCCACGATATTTTCAATTAAATAGTTAAATTCGGGAATTATGCCACTTAAAAATATGTATGGATGTTTCGGAAACTGCTCTACAATTTGTGTCAGTCTTCAGCGATCACAAGAGTGATAAACGTTTGCATTTACTTTTGTGTTTACTACGTGTTGTAGGGACGGGATATCATGGTAATTGTGTTACCATTGGTCGGTTGATTAAGTCATGGAATTGGGTTGCATAGGTATGCAATATAGGTTGCCCGGAACTAGGTGGCTCTTGGTTTAATAACCAAATTAAGGTTGTTTGTCATATTTATATGTTATTGGTTGTGTTTTTTAAATTTTGTTAAGCATTAAAAATGGCAGAAAATAAGGAGCATTTTGGACATTATGCTTTTTTGTTTCCGGAAATCCAAGAATGCTTCGCAGACGCAAAAAGATTTGTGCTGTGTACGGTGAGGGTGCCGTTGACGATTCCACGTACCGTAAGTGGTTCAGAAAATTTGTTTATTTTTTTTAAATTTTACCATTAATTTGGAGGAATACTGTTCACAACTAAATGAATTATTGTGTTCCATCAGGACAATGTTAGACCACAATTTTGGAACACTTGAAAAAACACCCGAATCAGTTCTTTAGCCAGAAACGTCACAATTTCTACGAGCGCGGGATTATGCAGCTATTGGAGAGATGGTGAAATGTCATCGAATAGAACGGCACATAGGTACTATATTGGTTAAATGTAACTTTTAGTAAATAAAATTTAGGTGTAATATTTGATACAAAACTAACTTTTGAACCGCACTTCGAGTATATTTATACGAAATCATTGCGAATGCTTGGATTTATTAACCGCACAACTAAAGCCTTCCGATCTGCGCAGCCTATCAAGACCTTATATTACGCCTATGTTTCTAGCATTCTCAATTACTGCTCCATCATATGGAATCCTATGTATGATAAATACATTAATAAATTAGAAAAAGTACAAATTAAAGCCGTGAAATACATTCTATTTAAAGAAAAAACTCGCCTTACTGACTACAGTTCAGCTCTACTTGAACTAAATATGTTGTCACTAAGGAATCGTCGCACACTGTCGGATATGGTTACATGATATAAAATTTGCAATAGTATTATAGACTGCAATGATCTGTTAATGTTGTTCACTTTTTTAGTTCCGTCTTATAACGTCCGCCACCAACATTCATTTTTCGTTTCCAAAACTAACAATAATATATTTTCCAATTCACCCATTGAAAGACTATCTTCCACATTCAACAATGTTTTTAATAATGTTGATATTTAAAATTTGATATTAAATAAATTTAAATCACATTGTAAAATTATATTACAACATTTGGATTCAAGCTCAGTTTAACTCCAGTTGCTTCTGTTTAGATTTTTGTATTATGTAACTTGCTTATTGTAATACTCTTGTTCGTACATGACTTTCGCGAATATTTCAATTCAATATATAATAGCTATAAATAAACGTTAAAATTTTTCAAATCAAAAATAAAATCGTTGCAGTCTTGTAGTATAGTGTAATATGTAAATTTTACGCACGTAATTGTTAAAAAATTCTTGAACACTCCTGTGGGTTCGTCCTGTTTGTGTTCTTAAAATGTAAAATAAAAAAAAATAAAATTAAAAAAAATGTTTCTTCAATGTTTGTGAAAAAACGGGACGAACTTTTGCATCAACCCAATAGGTAAGCATAAGAGATTAAGTAATATTGATCTAACTTGGTTAAAAAAAATGAGTTAAAAGACAAATCTAATAAAGCCACAGTATTATTATTAATACTATTTATTTAATCCTCTAATAATACTGCAATAAAACAGCGACTAGGAACAAAAATCAAACCTATCAATTTTTCGAATAAAAAACAACGCTATTTTTTATTTAAAACTAGACTATAGGAATATGTTTGCTAGATTAAATTGTGTGTTTTTTTTTAATGTTTTACGTTCAAGTAAACTGGAACCTACCTTAACCAAAATTGTTTTCACTCCATTTCAAAATAACGACCTAGAAACTTATTGACATCCATATCAATAGAACGGATATGAGTTATGATTCATTAATGATTTGGAAGTAAACCAAATTTATATTTAAATTCCAATCACGTAAAGGTCTTTTTAATTTTTCGGGGTAGGTTACGATCGGATTTCCTTTATTTGTTTCTTGCATACATAAAAGAAAAAAACTAAAGGTCTTAACGGACTTCGTTTTTAATTATTGAGCAAGGAAGTTGCGGCTGGAAATGAGTGGCACGTGATTATATTTTATCGGAAAGATTAGATATGTGGTTATGTCATGCTACCGTGTTTGCATTTTTGTATAAATATTCCACGAAACTGATAATGAAATAAAAGATTTTATTAATTATATAGGACATCAATGTGTCATATTTTTTAGGCAGAGGGTGAAACGATGACGATATAGGAAAAACAATGTTGAAACGCCTCTACTCTCGCAATCATAATTGTTTTAAAGTTTAGAAATCACACATATGTTAAAAACAGTCGGTTTTTTTAATTAAAATAATGAAGTCACCGAACAATCAAAGACATACGCATATACAAAGTATTCACCACAAACGGATGTTGTATGAGTACCTAGTTACGCCGTACGTCACGCTACCATCCATACCTTGAAATATATCTAAATATTATGTTTACATTTGAACGCCATTTTCATTTTAATTTGAAGACTTTTTTATCTATCATCCGACAGACTTTATTATTTCTTTTTTAGTGCGCCCCTTTTAGTCACACTCTTCGCGCAAACTGTCCCTCTTCAAAAGTGTGCCCACCCCTGCTATAAAGCATCTCAAAATTTTTATTCTAGGAGAGTGTTTTAGGGTTAAAACTGTTTATTAGAAAAATTTAAATATCTCCTTTATGATCAACTTGACAGTAAATATATATATACTAGGCTGTTTAACCCGTCAACAATTACGGGTTAAAAAAAAAAATTTTTTTTTTGACTGTATTAACTTTTTTTAAATTTTTTTTTTTAAATTTTCACAATAATATCTGGTCAACGAATCGTGGGACAGGATATCACCAGTTAGCCAATCACGGGAGAGAGTGTCACCTGTCAGCCAATCAAGAGACAGGGTGTCCCCAGTTAGCCAATCACGAGAACCTTAGGAAATATTGCATACTTTGTTGGTTAGAATAATATTTAGGGAGTTATGGGGGGAAATCCAAAAACTAAAATCTTGAAATATTATTTATTTCAGATCAAAAATATATATGAGGTAATATTTTTTTCTTCTGTTACTCATAAGGTTGAAATATCTCATTTATCATTTAATTAGCAGCAAAAATTAATATTAAAAATTAACTATTGCTCAATACAGTTTTAAATGATATATATTTGGGGAGCTATGAGCTAGCTATAACAGGAATATTTCATTTATTATTTACTTAATATCAAAAATATATACAAAAGAATAGTTAAGAATAAAAAAAAAAGATTAGTTAACTAACGGGTAAATAACGCGTAGCGGGTACCAGTTGAGGTGAAGACCTTTTTTTTGCTCATCACTTGGATTTTGGAAGTGAGGACCTTTTTTTGCTCATCGCTTATATTTTGAAGATTGATAAAATTGAAAAATATACTGTATTTCCAAATGTTGTAGCGGGTAATTAACGGGTAACGAGTAATTAACGGGTAACGGGTAATTAACGGGTAACGGGTAATTAACGGGTAATTAACGTGTAACGGGTAATTAACGGGTAGTTAACGGGTAACTAGTAATTAACGGGTAACGGGTAATTAACGGGTAGTGGGTAATTAACAGGTAGTGGGTATTATCCGGGTAATTTAGGCGGGTACCCGGTTCCAGAAATTTCTATTTCTCGTCATTCCTACTAGTAACTTACGTTACAGAAAAAATTTACATTACAAAAACCGTACGAAGTACGGATACACCAGCTAGTTGTGCGATCAAATTAAAAGGCCACCCGTAGACTGTACGAGCTTAGTCGTTACATGAAGATGGCCACAGTATTCGAATATCGCTGACGTTTCGGATGTAACTAAAACCATTATTAATTACGGTATAGAGTATCATCAGAGGGCTGGACCCTGCACAAAAAAACAAGTTCAAGTCGACCGATTCCTTATCCAAGCTGTTCGGCGCGACTGTGACTTTTTCACACGTCGTGTCGCAGAAGATAGAAATTTGACAATTTCGCCACTATCTGACCAAAGAAGGTTGAGGTAACGAGGACTTGTATCCAGAAATTCTGTAGCTTGCCCCACTTTGCTCGCAAATCGTAGAGTTGAAACATTGCGGTTCACTCGCGAGCCTTTGGACTAACTGGACACAGGCTAGAGCAGCGTTTCCCAAAGTGTGTTGCGCGATCAAATTCAGGGGTTCTGCGGGACAAGGAGCTCTTTATATCTCTCTTGCATTATAAAAATGGATATTTAAAAATAAAATAAAAATAATTTAAGATATAGTTAAAAATTTATTCACAAAAAATAAAAATTAATACAAAAAACCAGAATAAACAACTTTCTGGTCTGATATATATGACGAATATCCTCATTTATCAAAAAGGGCTGTTCGTTTTCTGTTACCGTTTGCAACAACGTACATGTGTGATTCTGAGTTTTCAAAATACGCTGGTACAAAATAGAAATATCGCAGCAAGCCAAATGCTGCACCAGATACGCGAATTCAATTATCCAATAGTATACCAAATTTTGAAAGGATATTAGAATCTAAAAAGCAAAACCATGCTTATCATTAAACCTAGCTGTATTATCAAAGAGTCTCACACTTTATATGAAACATATAAATATAAAATAAAAGCAAATCTAGCTCGCTTGAACACGCATGATTTTTTTTTTTTTTTTTTTTTCTTAAATTTTAAAGTTCTAGTTTTTAGGAATACAATGAAAATGACTAATTTATAAACTCTTACTTTTCTATCGTAATTATAAAAAAAAAAAAGTTTGCAGAAATGTATTTTTTTTGTTTTGTATTTAAATTTGCATCAAAAATGTTTCCAATAAAAGGGTTCCGTAATTTTTTGAACAGCGCTTGGGAACCACTGGGCTAGAGTAACATATTGTGCACAAATGAGTCGCGGTTGAGTTTAAAATCTTCAGATTGGCCAGAATATACATTTATTACTTTTATTTTGTTTTCCCTACACAATTTCAAGATATTCAACATATCACATTATAAATCCGATGACTAAACAAAATATCGCAATTTGAAAATGAAATTATCCGTGACTAGATTGAAATTAATAAGAAACCCCCTGAATGTATCTCTGTGAATGGAATCCTTGCTATAAGGTCAATTTATTGTGAACGCGGTATGTGTGTGCATCACCTTGATGTTGACATTGACAATACACTATGTGCACGGAATATGCAATTCATATGGTGTGTGTGTGTGTGTGTGTCACATCACATGAATCCAAACTAAAGACTCCAGTTGAAATTGCACAATTTCATGTTGTTTATTCGTCATACTGTACAGAGGGCAGAAATCGCATGAGAATACTAAATCAGAATGTCATTTAGAACATTGTTGCATCAGATACTGATGTAGCAGTTTGCATTATGATTGAAAATTACTTTTGCTATTTTAGTTAGCTAATTATACATAAACAATTTGTTAAGGACAGAACGACACGATCCATACAATACACAAATTTTATATACTAACTCGCAGAGTACCCGTTCTTCTCACGGGATAAGTTCAATTAAGTTTAAGTTGATTTTAAAATATATAATCATGTCTTTTAATAATTCTTAGGATGTTTAAAGAACTTCTTTGTGAGTAAAAATTCTTCCCATGTGACACACAGACAGATATATTGTTGTTAAGTAGACAGACCGACAAAAAGATTTGTTTTAAAACAGTAGATTTACAAATAGTGTTATTGAAGAAAGATTCATTAAGGGGGAAACACGCGTAAAAAGGATCCGCGACTGGGTATTAAACAGAAACACTGACGAAACATACAGATGGATGTTTATTAATAGCAGATTTACAAAATATTTCGTTTAAAAGGGAATTTATTAAACGAGGTACGTACATAAAAATTAACCTCGATTGGGTCTTGCTGGGAGAAACAGGCTGACGAACATACAGTGGATATTGGTTGTTTAATTAGATTTACAAAATAGTTCGTTAAAGCGGTAATTCGTTAAGTGAGGTACACCCATAAAAAGTACTCTATCATGCAAGTAGTAATATTATAATCATATACACAAAATTTCATCAAAATGCGACCAGTAGTTTTTGAACTTTGCGTGGACAAACATACAGACAGACCATAATTCTAAAAATGGTCTAAATAGTCTATGCAACTATATTAAAACTACCAAAGTAAAAATACTAAAAATTAATTTAATGTACAAACAGAGCCTCCAACTTTATATGTATAGATTTTAGGATCGAATTCAGTAACAACACCTAAAGGAAAATTTGTTCAGTGAAACGTTTAAAGCAATTGCGGGATTGTTTCATGCACTTATTATTACATTATTTGCAATAAGACTCGTCTCTTTACTAGCAGTATACCCGCTGCTTCGCTATCGGGCAAAATCAGTCATAGCCGACTTAGCCCAGATCCTCGTCGAAATGGGTTTAAATCTGGGTCGGTGCATACATATTTACACAAGTCAAATTGATTTCTTTATTATGTTCTCTACGTGATTACTTCTGATTGCAGTTTTTGTTCGAAGCTCATATATATTTCCGATATATCTTTTACTATTTAGCCGCCGTAACAATTCTAATGTTCCACACGCAAGAGTTTTCCGACTTATTTCTAAATATTGTCAAACGGTGTCATGCCGAAATGAGTACATGTAGCTTAAAATATTTCCAGACTATTTCTCAATACGTTGGTGAAAACCTCATAAAATACGGTTCAGCCGTTTTCGAGATTTAAAGTAACTTACAAACAGAAAAGCAGACGTTCCCTTTTATATATTTAGAAATAAAGATAACAAATTAATTTTTCGGTTTGAAAAAGGTCTTTTCTTAATTCGACTGCCAGTAATTTTGTTTTGTCAACATATGAGTCCTTTAGAAGAATAAGACTAACTTAATTTATAATTAAAATACAATAGCAGTGAAAGGAATGAAAGATTCTGTTATTGACATATCTAACTCTATTTATTTTTTAGCCGTTTTCATGTTTCTCCACTTTCACTGAATTCCCGTGTTGTTAGTCGGTGCAAAGTATCAACAGGCCTGCCTCGTCTTCTGCTCCCTTGAGGATTTCAGTTAAGCGCAGTTTTACTAATCAAGTTTAGGCCTTTTTGAAGAGTATGATCGATCCACATCCATTTTCTTAGTTTGACTTCGGATTTGATTAACTTCATATTTGCCATTTCCCAGATACGCTCATTTGAGATTGTGCTGGACCAGAATATGCGTAGGAACCTACGCAGACAATTATTAACGAAAACTATCAATCACCTACAGATTGCTGGTTTTTTGTACTTAGAGCAATTTTTGTATTTAGAGTGATGTTATCTTTCCAGATTTTTGTTAGCTTTGTCATGGCTGTTCTAGCAACAGTCAAGCGAATTTAAATGTCTTCGGAGGAACCTCTCTTATTGCTAGTAAGGACCCTAGGTAAACAAAACTATCAACGACATCTAGCTGCCTTACAAATAGTTTGAAGTGTGTTCCCCTACTTTTTAAAATATTTACGATAAACTAGTTACAACTAATATTTTTAATCTGTCACACAATGTCAAAGCCTTGGACATAAAAAGTAATTATACCGTGGTTCTTGAGATTTGGCAGGTCTGGTCATTTACATAACCTTGCCAGGTCTGCGATCTCTGCCACGGTTTACCTATTTCTCATTATATAACTAGTTTTAAAAATGCATTTATACGGCCCAATTAATATTAGCATTAATATTATACTTGAACAACATAGCTTTGTTAAAAGCATATCACAAACCTTCTTTTATGCAATTTTGCTGTGCTACGTTATAAACAATCCTATATATAAAAACGAATTTCTGATCAAAAATTCTTCTCGTACGTTTCCGGCTCAGATCAATGTACATTACATATTTTTTTTCAGGTTTTTGGTTTAACCCTTTTCGGTAAAAGGGTACGGGACAACTTTTTTAGCATATTTTTGGCTAAAATCGTGTTAAAAGAAACGAATTTCAAAAAACTATCTATCTTTCCTTAATGTACGTCGTAAGAGCTTTCTTTTGATAACACACAATAATTCTAAAAAAATATTTTGTCTGATCGAATATTCCATGTTGATCTATTCCGGTTCCTATCAATGTACATTGTTGAGATTTTTTTTCAGATTTTTAGATCAACCCCTCTGGAAGATGGGGTGGGGGACAAAAGTTTTTTTGACACATTTTGGCAAAAATCCCATATAAAAAAGATTTTTCAAAAATCAAAATTTGTTTGTTGATCCACGTATTAAGAGGTTTCATTTGATATGCTACTCAAAATTTTAAAAAAATATTAATTTTTTTATTAAATACGAAATTGTTTATTTAATATTTATCTCGGGATTTTTTTTTTTGAACTCTCAGTATTTTATTCTATTTTAAGCCGTTTGGCTACAATTTCTACCATACAGACACATGAGTGACGTTATAAGGGTTTTTTGGTGGTCATATCTAGAAAACCCTAAAAATGTAGATCTTAACCACATCTAAAAAAAAATATCGTGTATCGGACAATTTTCTGTTTTTAAACGTAATAGTTTTTGTATTATAAAGTTTGTGGGTGCACAACATCGAGGTTTTATAGTGATCAATTATTTTAGAATATTAAATTAGATCATTTCACGCAGAATCATAAAGTATTTTACACTATACATCAAAGATTAATAATAACGAAGTTAGCACAGTGTAAAGTGTACGCATGCACAGAAATGTTGAAAGTTGTACATGTATGTTGCTATTTGGTGTAGCACTGCTGAAGAATTCTTTATTTCCCATCGTCTAATAGTTAAATGCAAATTATATTATCGTTTTATATATTTAACTTTAACGTTGTGAGCGTTATATTCTACTTTGTTGGATTTAAAGTAGTTAAATGCAGTAGCGAAGCACGGGTACTCCAGCTAATATTTTACTTACTAATGCAAAAATTGTGCCTATTTTGATCTATTGATGAAAAGTTGAACTACTGAACTTTTAAAAATCATATTTTTGATTGCGTTGTTTACAAGCGTTTTTGTGTTGAGCTTAGTTTTCTTTGTATGTTTTTTAAGTATTTTTACAAATATAATCTTGTTATTTAGTTTACGTTATTGTCACTGATTTATTTTTTGTTAAAGTTTAGGTAACTTTTTAAATATATTCATTTTATAATCATAAATTTTTTGTCAGATTTTTTTAAATCATTTTATTTTTTTACTTTGGCCTATTTCTGACACGAGACTAATCGTCGATGCCGGGGGCGAGTTCCTACACCTGGATGAGGGGTGAATGATTGTGAAAATGGGAGTAATGTAAACATATTATTCTCGCCCGAATAATATCACCAACGGATAATCGAACCAACAACCTCACAATTGAGACTGTTTTCACCAGTCCGAATTACACGATTTAACGAGCTCGGCCACTCCGTTGGCGATCCGAATTTAGTTTCCATATTACAATACTAAAAATTTGGTTCCATGAGCAATATTATGAAAATTACATGAACTCATACAACCTACCTTAAATATTTTGGTCTTGACAGTTCAGTAGTTCAATTTTTTATCAACAGATGGCTCTACATGTTTTGCATTAGTAAGTTTCACAGCTTTTAAATATCGGAACAGGCACAATAAAATCGTTACGGATCCATTTTATAATCACGCTGTATCGTTAGGTTTTATTGTTGTTTCTCTTCAAGATTTTCGTGGTAAAACGGTTGCATACGGAGCACAAAAACGCTGTTCTAGAACGACCAAACACATGACGAACGCTAGAAGAGAAACCACGTCTAATCCAAGAGTCCGAATGTAATAAGATACTGACTTTTTATCAAAAACTATATTTTATCATTTTGACATCTTTAGAAATCGATCTTGACATTTAATATGGTTTAAATAAAATTATTTATATTCAGTTTTGTAATCCACGGAAACAATTTTGGAACGTTCGAATGTCAACGTAAATGATTTTGGTTTACCGCGAAAGAACTTGACATGAATTAAATCAGTATCTGTACATGCACTTAGCACGTATTGAAACGTGCGTATTGCACGTAGCCTATCATTACTAAATTTATAACCGTATTTTGACAAAAAATTCACGTAAAAAAATAATAAATTTATAATCATCCTGGAAATTACCAAACAATAAAACTAAAAATAGATTTTAATATTCTTGTTTTTCACAGTTTAAAATTAATTTTGTTATCTACGCAGAATATGCAATTTTATATTATTTGGCATTTTTATGGTAAAGTTAAAAATAGCAGTTCTGGTTATGAAACTATATTATTTTGAACAATAATTATGTTATCAAAATTTTTATTTGAATTCTTTTTCAAAATTATATTAATTATATAAAATTAACAGGTGTTCACAGTTTTTTTCTTTTTATCTTTCGATAGCTAAATATTGGGTGTCAAAAAATGTTGTCAACAGCTTAATATCGACGTTTAAAAAGACAGGAAGTGTGAATTATCACATATTTCACGTTTTCATAGTTATCTAACAACCGCATTCAGAGCTCTTAAATCAATAGCTTATACACTGTAGCTTATGGACTATTCACTGTCACCAGCAAGTTTGTCATATGATAAGACGTGAAACCGTTCAGACCTCCAAATTTAATACGCTGTTTGTTGTGGATTGTGCATAATTTTCTAAACTTATAGCTAGTGAGATGTTTTAATGAGACAGACATATAAACACATTGGTTATCGCACTCTATCAGTGACACCGTAGTTATCGAATGCCTTTACATAACCTAACATAATGTCATCATTAACAAATCTTGCTCAAAATTACAAAGACGGACAGTAAATATGATCAATTTAGGTAATTAGGTAGTTAAAATCTAAGACAACAGAATTATAAGAACGATAATATACATAAAATATTTTACGAAGCTAAATAGTTGGTTTCAAAATTCACAGATGGAGGGATATTCGTAACGTACTAATTTATAACAGATGTGAACAGTACATGGAACGTTAAAAGAATGCATTAAAGCATAACTCAGAGCGACACAACGAACAGTCTATAACTTATTAATTTAAAGAGGTCTGAATGCGGCTTTAAAGTGGAAAGGTTGTACGAGTATCGGGCATAAAATAAAGCACAACTATCTTCAGCTGACCAGTTTCAAAATAATTTATTCCTTCATCAGAGCTGCTACACAAAAAAAATCGAAATATTATAAAAGTGTATAGTTGATAAATAAATAATTATAAGAACAATATTGCTAGACACACCTGATATTAGTAGTGAATGATATAATAAAATTGATAAAAATGGATGATGGTATAAAAACATTGTGTTAAAAATATAAATAAATAAATAAATAATGTAAAACGAAGTCAGAAATTAAAATAAACAATACAACAAATTAAACATAACAAAAATTTATATAAAAATAAATATAAGATTATATAATAAATATAATTATTTATTTATCAACTATATACTTTTATAATATTTCGATTTTCTTCTATGTAGCAGCTCTGATGAAGGAATAAATTATTTCGAAACTGGTCAGCTGAAGATAGTTGTGCTTTAATTTATGTCCGATACCCGCACAACCTAACAACCAATAGAGCAGTAGTTCTCAAATTGTGAACTACGCCGCTCTGGGGGAGGGGTGAGATCTTATAATGGTGGGTGCAAAACAGTAAACAATCTCAAATAATTATTCAGGCGTATCAAAAAAGAGGGAACAAGATTTTTCTGGAAAAAGTGACTGTGAGGAAGTTGGGAAAAAATTTTCTTCAAAGTTTACCCAAAGAACTATTGGTAGTATTAAAATTTTCCGGAACAAACCAGAAGTACAGAATATCAAGGACAAATTTGATTCTTTAAATGGAAATGTACATCATGTTGAGTATCTTGGGATAGTGCTTTAGAAAAGAAAAAACTTCTACTTAAAAATTTTTTTTATGTCTTTTGCGGTTTATGAAAAATTGAAATCCCTATGACTTGAAAGTAAAGTATTTTTATTTAAAAGTGTTCAAACTGCCTTCCATTTTGATTTAAATACTTTCGCATCCTTACTCTTGAGCTAGCTATAGCTCGGAGCATAATAAAAATGAAAATATTTAACTTTCAAGTCGTACTTACTTGAAAGTACAGTTCGTTTGATGAAGTGTCACAAAGAATATCCTCTGCATACTAGGCCTTCGGTGCTCTAAGAATATTTATATTGGCTAAACATTTTATCGTGACTACCAGTCACGAAACTAAGAGCATCCTTTGAATAAAAAAAAAGAAACATTTTATTGAGCTGCCGAGATTTTCAGCTTAAAACTAAGATATTGACTTACAAAGCAGCTGTACTCCCTGTACTTCTCTACAGCAGTGAATCATAGTGTCTATATAGACGGTATATTAAAACGCTAGAAAGGTTCCACCAAAAATGTCTTAGGACGATATTGAGAATCAAATGGCAAGTTTATGTGCCGAACCCAGAAGTTTTGACTAAAGCTGATATCGTCAGTGTTGAGGCAATGCTGCACCAAATTCAGTTGCTGTGGGTTGGATACGTCATAAGAATGCCAAATACTAGGTTACCCAAAAGATTACTGCAGAGGTGTTGGAGCTCCTAAGCAACAGTAAAAAGACAAGCTAAAATATAACCTCAAGTTATGTCCGCTGCTCAGCCCAGGCAGGGACGAAAAAACCCCTCTGTCGAAGTACTTGGTACAACCTAGTAATTAACGGAATACAGCAGTACGAATGAACAGGTATAGAACGTGATACACTAGTACGTAATAAACGCAAATCCAGACTCCAGACGCTGTTGCCTGATTCTGCTTATAATTATTCCTGCGCTATTTGTGGCAAAATGGTCGTATCCAGAACTGGCCTCTGATACGTGCTGTCGTCGATTCTACTTAGCCGTTATACATACCAATAACATATTTGAAATACTCGTACCAACGTACGTTCGTAGTTTCTATCTTCGTGTTAAATTTGAAGATATTCAGATAAACGTAGGTGTGTTTATGTACAAGCAGCGCTGCTTCAGTAGCAACGACACGAGCAACTGAAAGAGTCATATTTCTTTCTCAATTTTCAAATTTGAAATTTATTGAAAAATACCACATTAGACTGTTGCCAGTCTGTGCGTGGCTCATCGATACAACAATATATAATATTTTCTGAATACAATTGATTGATTTTTTTTTTTTTTATACTATTACAATACAATTATATAATTAATTTTTTATACAAAACATATACAATTTATATAATTAATGTGTCACATTTACAAATTACTTTTGCAAAAGCGTTTCGCCCATTTATTATATCTGATGTTCGTTCTGTCCAATTCTATACCTACACTTTGCAAAAATACTTGAAAATTATTATGTAGTGTGGGAATTAAATATACAAAGTACTTCTGACCAATATTTTTATACATTTTAGGTGCCTTGGCCACTAATTTATTTCTGGTTCTGTAATCATGAGTGAAATATGTAATCTCTTGAGGATATTTTTTAATGTATTTCAATATTGTTAAGGCATATGAACAATCTTTCAGTGGGGTAACGCATAGATTTTTTATGTATTAATTTTAAGATAATTTTCTGTATTATTTTGATTTTTTGTAAATGCGTTTCAGCAGCGCCACCCCAAGCTATCAGCCCGTACGAAAGAAGAGATTGTACTAGTCCGTAATAAAATGTATATAAAATTTTAAGTGGCATAAAATCCCTCAGTTTTTTAAATAAATGAAAAGTTTTTCTAGCATTTTTGCAAAGGTACGATATATCTCATCCCATCTCATATTTTTATCTATATATATTCCAAGATATTTGGTTTTTTCAGTTTTAAATATTTTACAATCACATGTACAATTATTATCTACTATACAACTATCTATATGCAAAGTTAAATAATCAAAATTTGGTTGGGTATTGTTATATATAGAAAATGGTACAAACAATGTTTTCTTTTCATTTAGTGTCAGCACATTATTATTTAACCAAATTTTTATTAAACGCAAATCATGTTCCGCCATTTTTCTAACATCGTTCCAGGTATTGGCCTCTATACATAAAACTGTATCATCCGCGTATGCTATTAGTTTACCGTTTAGATGTGAAATATTTAATAAATCGTTAATATATATTAAAAACAAGATCGGACCAAGTACAGTACCTTGAGGAACCCCACAGTTCATAATTTCACTGGAGCTTTTATTATTACCAATTACAACTTCTTGAGTTCTTTCTTGTAAATAATTATGAAATAATTGTAATATCCAAACGAATGGCATAACTTAATTTTGATATCTTCCTGGACTGAACCAAATAATCTTTTTATCCGTAACCGACAACTATTATTATTTTCTGGCTGAGCAACGTAGTAGAAAATTAGATAAAACAGAACAAACAAAAAAACAACTGTTTTCGTTTTTTAAATATTCCATAAATAATAAATAATAATGTTTACATTAATATTAATTGTTATTATCTCTAAAAAATGTTACTACGTCTAATTTTTTAAACTTCCTTTTAAAATGCATATAAAGTCAATTATTTTAAATGAATTCAGTAATTGATAGATATATTATCTTAATAAAATCCACTGATCAATTGCTATTTATTTTCAAACGACACGTGCATAATCTTATAAATTTTTCATAGACTGACGAGTTTCTAGTTATTTCATACCCTCTGGCTGATATGTCATAAGAATTGTCTTGGAATTTTAAACAGAATCCTTACAGTCATGTGACAGAATTGCATATTTTAATATCTTAACTTTGTTTTCATATTATTTAATTCGAATTTATATTTCAAAAATTCATTAATGTTTTTCTAGTTGTATAATGTGTTTATTTCATATTCAAATTAAAAAAAGACTTCTTGTTACTTTCGAAGTTGCGAAGAAAATATTGCTAGGTGGCTACAATTGCGATGCATATTGTTTTTAGGGCTTCGTAAGTAAAACGAAAAACCCTTACCCCGTCACTCATAGGTCTGTCATGGGAGATGCAATGATATATCGAAACTCAATAATTGTCGATAATATCAAAGCCCGAAATATCGATATTTTCATTTTGTTGTATCGATATATTGGCATTTAAATATATTGAAATTTATTTAAAATATCGATATGGAAAAAAATCGATTATCGATATGGATCAAAAATATCGAATATGTTATATTAATACCTTTTCCTTACTTGGTTTTAAATTTATATATCTGTGGTTAGACTAATCGAAATTATTTAAGAAGGTCCTTCTGTTGACAATAGTACGGTAAAAGAAAAAATTTAAGTAGTAGAAAAAATAAAAATTTTAGTTGTTCAGAATTTCTGAAACGCAAAGCGATAATAGATACATATGTGAGAATTTCACGTTTCCGACTAGACCACTAGTCTTGGAAGCCATGTGCTTTGCCTCATTTCTTCGTTTGGCATGAAGCGAAGAACTTGCTTTCGTAGTCTAATGGCGTAGAACTAGAATGTGAAATTCTTAGGTTGACAGGATCGATTCCCGGTGCGGCCCCCAATTTATTATTTGCAAAATTTCAGGACTTGTTAACCAGTATTGCACAGGATCTCAATCTCATTTTGTCGCAAATTGATAGGCGCTTTTAGCAACTAGAATGTACTTTGCTAGATCCACGTTTTAAAAATTTACATCCTAATAAAGCTGACGCCTGTGTGAAAATAAACAAATTACTTCAACGTCTTCTACATCATCAGAAGATGAAGATAATACACATTACGATATCGGGGAACACCATAAAACACTGACCTATAATCAAATCAAACGTAAAAAAAAAAAACAGACGGTAATAGCGAAATAGCTTTATACCTCTCAGCAACGATAAACTTTAACAAATTAAAATCCAACCTGTTAGAAATATGTAGTTCGCTCGAACTTATTACATATGTTCTAGTGTTGAATTTTTGTTAGACTGTCGATTGAAGTTGTGAAAAACTATAAACGTAGATCAAATTGTAGTGTTTTTGGCTGTCATTCAAGACAGGAAAAGATAGGCATCTTAGTTTTTGTCTTTTCTTACGAAAGATGGTGGGAAAGTTAATATCAAGTCCAGATTTGGTTATGGACAGGAGGAAGGCATGTGAATATATTTTGAGTTAAAAAGTAACTGATACTATGCGAGTTTGTTCATTACATTTGTCGCAGAAAAACAAAACTGCAGTAATATGCTTGCACTTGTAAGTTGCATTTTTAACTTTTAGCTGCTCCTGTCGAACTAAAACTAATTTTATTTCAAGAGGTAATGAACATAATGCACTTGTTTATAAACATAATCCATATATTGTAAATTCAGATGACCGACACTCAGATGTACCACCTCCTGTCCATAACCAAATCTGGACTTAATATTAACTTTCCCTCCATTTTTCTTAAGAAAAGAAAAAAACTAAGATGCCTATCTTTGTCCTGTCTTGAATGACAGCCATAAACACTACAATTTGTTCTACTTTTACAGTTTTTCTCAACTTCTATTGACATTCTAACAAATAATCAACACTAGAACATATGTAATAAGTTTAAACAGTACTACAGGCGCCTAGTACAATATTTGACCACCAGACTGCGTATCCGAGCGAGTCAGTTCTCAATAATATTAAGTGCATTAATATTAATTTTATGATGTTTTAAAGTTTTAACTATATAATTATCGATATTTAAAAAACATGCATCCCTAGTCGCGGGTCAAATACCATTTCGGTTTACGTTCGCGTTCAGAAAAGACAGGCAACCGCTAGTAAAAACGAATAAAATTGAAATAAAGATGTTCTGGAAAACTTTGCCTCGGCCTCCCTTGTTATTTTCTTACAAAGTTTCCTTTTTCAATCTAGGAAGTAACAATAAAAAATGGTCCCATATTTGCTGCCAATATTATCTATACAATTATGTTTCTGTCTATAATTTTATAATCTTTAATAACAATACAATGTTTCTTTCGTCCCTGTACTTGTATAGTTTTACAATGTCAATATTTAAATTTCTATTGTATTTTGAAGTGTGATGCAAATTATTGACACCTGAGACGTTGCCTGTGATATTGCATTTCCTTAACGCCTGAACTCCGGTACACTCAAACACGTGCTGTTATTATTTTTTAGATAATTTATTCGATATTAATATATTCATGAGACGCTCACGCTTTTCCATTTTAATGTTGCCAATATCACATTTATAAAATATAACAATTATATTTTTGTTAGGTAATAAGTGGGATTGAATTTCATTACACTAACATATTTTTTCTTTCAGTTCTTTGTGAATATATCAGATGTGGTTAGATAATTGCGGCAAATTTTTAAGAAACAATTTCCTGACATGTCTATAAGAACGGTTTTCATTGTTTTGTTCCGTAGAATGGTTACGCTTCTGAATATACTCCAGTTATCAGGAGTACCACAAGGGGCAACTTTGCTTCATTGCTGTTCATTATATTTATTAATGTTATAAAAATATGTTTTCTTTACACTAAATTTCTATTATACGAAGTCTGTTCAAAAAGTATCGCGAATTTTGAATTTCCGCGGGTTACGTATATTCGATTTTCGATTTTTTTGTGGCGTTATGTTGGTACTCATATATCACACTTATGCCGACAAGTTCGGCCATTTTGAATGTTCAGTTAATTTTTGACATTTGCTTTGCTTGCACGTGTTTTGGCTCGTCTTCCATTTTTGCCTATACCAAAAAATGGATCAAAGAATCTGTATCAAATTTTGTGTGAAAAATAAAATTAAGTGCGCGGACGCATTCCGAATGTTGACTGTGGCATATGGTGAAGCTACCTTGGACCGAAGCGACGTTTATCGGTGGTACAAAATGTTCTCAGAGGGCCGAGAAGACGTGAACGACGAAGAGCGTGCCGGTCGCCCGAGCACGTCAACAACAGACGAAAACATTGATGAAGTGAAGAAAATAGTATTGGCCAATCGTCGAATCACCGTTAGAGAATGATTTGGGCATGAGACGGGTCGCCGCGAAATTCGTACCGAAATTGCTCAATTTAGACCAAAAACAGCACACTAATAATGCCGCAGCTACCGTATTCCCCAGATCTGGCCCCCTGTGACTTTTTCTTGTTCCCGAAACTGAAGAGGCCCATGAAAGGACGATGCTACGCTACGAGTGACGAGTGAAAGACGGCATCGAAGGAGGAGCTGAACAAGATCACAAAAAATGATTTTTTCAAGTGCTTCGAGGATTCGAAAAAAACGTTGGCAAGGTTATAACCGGCATTATATGAGGACTTTATTTTTTTAGGTCTTCACGTGAAATTTAGAAGTGAAGAGGACCTTTGTTTTTTTTAGGTCTTCACATGAAATTTTGCCCTGTCTGGGGGCGCTCCATTAAATCTTGCCTACGGCCGCGACCCTCGCGCCTGCCCAGGCTCTAAAGCAATGCAAGAAGATGTTGATAGATTTGTGAAATATGGAATTGAGAATAAATAAAATCTTGATATGAAAAAAATTCATAAAATCACGTTTGCGACTGTGTGTTGGTCTCCCCAGTACTTTACTTATATTAATAGAATAGAAAATATTCAATGTAAATTTATAAAATATATTATATATAAATTTCCACATCATAACCTAAATTTAACTTCTCTTGAGAATAGAATATTATTATTTGATTTAACTCTTTTGTACCCAATATTCAACAATTACATAGACTGTCTTGAACTCTTAAATCATTTCTCTCTACGTGTTCCCTCTTACAAAACCAGATCTAACGACACATTTTCAATATCATTTGATAATAAAAACTCTTCTGTCAATTGTATTTCTACAAGAATCAACAACCTCTCACAGTCTGAAAACCTTCCACATTTTAACAAATTTAACTTCATTAAAAAAACTGTAATCTCTCTTTTTCTTAATATTTAATATGTATACTATTTTTAACACTATCAATGTACAAATAATATTAATTAATTGTAATATTTATTACCGGTGCCTAGCTATAATTGGGCAATTTTTGCCTGTTGCGAGTCCAAAATAATATAAATAAATAAATACGTCACTGAAATTTGGTCAAACATTTCAGTGACACCTGTATACAGGGTGTTTGTTTGAAACGGGGCACCCCGAAAATCTCCTTTATTTGTAAAGATACAAAAAATCTTCAGAACAAAAGTTAAACTAGACAAAAAGGCCCATCTAAAGGTTACTATAAGAATTCTGAGGCACTTCCGGTTTCACCGGAAATGATGTCAACTTTTGATCTAGCATAGGGAATCGATAATTTTATATTTTTTTCCTAAAAGTACATTAAATTAGCTTTACAATGACACCAAAAAGTCATATTTTTATGTTAACCATTTCAAAATGGCGACCATTTATTTACAAAATAATAATCAACATAAGTTTTACAAAGTTGAACGTAGCAAGCTTTGAAAACAATAAAAAAAGAAACAAAATATCTCTAAAATAAACTGTTATAACTAGTTATTATATGAAATAACATAATGGTGGTTTGATCGAACAATTGTAATTTTTTTTTTTTTTGTAAAATTATTGTAAAAAGAATAGTTTTTTTTTCTAAATAGTCAAATAGTTTATTTTAGAGATATTTTGTTTCTTTTTTATTGTTTTCAAAGCTTGCTACGTTCCACTTTGTAAAACTTATGTTGATTATTATTTTGTAAATAAATGGTCGCTATTTTGAAATGGTTAACATAAATATATGACTTTTTGATGTCATTGTAAAGCTAATTTAATGTACTTTTAGGAAAAAAATATAAAATTATCGATTCCCTATGCTAGATCAAAAGTTGACATCATTTCCGGTGAAACCGGAAGTGCCTCAGAATTCTTATAGTAACCTTTAGATGGGCCTTTTTGTCTAGTTTAACTTTTGTTCTGAAGATTTTTTGTATCTTTACAAATAAAGGAGATTTTCGGGGTGCCCCGTTTCAAATAAACACCCTGTATATTTCGGATGTTTTTCTAATGCCCAAGTAATTATTTATTTATTTTAGACTTAGCCCAGACCAACCCAACATAGATATCGATCCGTAGCACTTTATGTACGTTTCCCATAGAGATATATCACGTACAATTGCTTAAATTTAACAAAACCTGTCTTACTTAATAGTATAAAATGGAAGTATATTGTTTTTTCTTATTATGTGTAAAAATCCACTAGTAAACTACTAAACAAAGTGTCATACAAATACGTTATGTGTTATGACTCATGGCACCATAAGTTAAATTTAGATAAAATTCGTATTTTTCTTTTATGGTTCTTTTCATTTTATAGCTATTTATTTACTTATTTATTTTTTTTCGAGTTCTTAAATTTGAGAACCCTAGCATGCGTTTTTATAAAGACTTACAGAATACAAAAAATAAGTGCAGCTGTGCTTTGAGTCACTGCTATTAAATATCACAAAAAACTCAGCGAAAAAATGGAATGACGACAGAAGAATCCGCGTTACTTGGAACGTCATTTGAAGAAATTCCGCAAGCATGAGAAAAAATGCCAGAAATTTAATTCACAAATTGTTACATTAGAGAAACACTTAACAAACAATGCAGTGAAAAACTCTTTTAAGAAGTAAAAAATTCCTTAAAACTACAAGCATATTGTTATAAATGTTTCTAATACCTCACCTTTTCATTTAACCCTATATCAGCGTTTCTCAAACGAAAACGTACACACGGACCAGTAAAATATTTAACTTTCTACCGCGGACCACAAAAAATAAATGTAGTATTAAACAAATTTATTGTATATGTAGACTCTGCATCCATATAACATCTCAGTAATAAAAAATCACAGAAAATGATCATTAAAAAAATCTCAAAAATAATTATTTATAAGCTTTTCGCGGACCACTAAAATTTTGCTAAGGACCACCAATGGTCCGCGGACCACCGGTTGAGAAACTCTGTCCTATATGAAATTAAAACAAAAATTTTTTTCATAAATTCCTAACTTTTATATTGGAAAAATATCCTGTTCAAAATTTGTAAGTAGGATCATATCAAAGAGGTTCAGATTTTTAAGCTAGCCTCGCTAGGTTGACAGACGCTATTTATTATAATCTATCTCTGAAAACCTGATAGTAATAAATCATTTTTTCAGATAGTTACCAGTGGCGTGCACATTTTAAACACGTTTAAATTGGTTTTGTGTATTTCTATATTACTATTTATCATTTTATTAAACGCACGCCTGTGACCATATTTATCAGATCATTAAACACACCTCTGTGACCATATTTTACTCAAAATTTTATGGTCAAATTTTTATGGCCTATTGTGTTTAGCCTTAGTTCGTATTCCCATATACTATGTGCGGCACACTCGGTTGTTTTTAACAATATTTCGTTTCGAACTATTCATATTTTGTCGCTTTTGTTTTACCGCTTCTGTGTGATAATACAATAACTTTTTACTAATAATAAATTATATTACTATCAGTCTTTCGGAGATAGAGTATAATCCAGTAAAATATAAACATCTTTTTCAAACTCAAAAAATCGATACTTTTCGAAAAAATAATTAGAAAAAAATGTGCTATTCGCGTTCTCATTAATATGCATAAAAAAAATTTATTACATATAAACAGCTGTAGCAGGGCTATCTGAATATGGTTGTTTGGATATTTTCATATTTTTTTTTATTTTTATATTTTTTTCCCTTTGCAGTTTGTATGCACTTTGTATTAAGGCTGTTTTAGATTCTCAATACACTTAAAAAATTTCTGAAGTCATAAAAACTTAAAAGATTACCTTTTGTCTTTTGTTACTTACTTCTCAATGCCAACTTAACACTTGAAGTGACAGATAAAAGTTTGGTTATAATAATCAATTTATAAATATCGTTGAATTATGCTAGTTTATATTTAATTATAGTAGCCATTAGCCAGTATAGTTTTTATTTCCAAGACCAAATCTCAGTCAGGTTTATTAAAAATGTCAGAAAAAGTAAAACTGTACAGCATAAAAATAAACGTAAAGTTGGTATGCCTGAAAAACCCTGACTATTGGTAGTTTCAAAAGTTGAGTTTGAAGCGTGATAGCATTGAAAGTTTGAAGGAAATATTGTGTTTCACATGATTCTTTTTACGTCAATATTACTTAAAAAATCCGTAGTGTTAAGGAGAAAATTTTAATGTAGAACAGACTTTATACCACCATTTATATGTCAACAGGATCTAGAAAGATGAAATTTGGCATGCATATTACCCGCATATCGGAAAAATACTGAGACCGAAAAAATTGTGGTATAAAATTAACCTTTAGAAGCATTAAATTAATATAAAAATCTGAGAAATTTTGCAATTATGCACATTGATGTAAACAAGATTTTTTTCGTCTGGTTGTTCGAATGTGGTGGCTTCTTTCGCTTTTCTGTCAGCCATTTCATTCCCTGGGATACTACTATGTGAAGCGACCCAGACTAGGTGTATGCTGTTGTTCTGCTCATGGTGGAGGCGATGTACAAGCTCCTGGACACGAAGTATGAGATTGTGCTTCACATATAGTTTATCTATATCCTGCATAGCACTTAGAGAATCGGGACATATTATGAATGATTCATTTTGTCTGCCCTCTTCATATATACGCTGCAGTGCTTTAAGGATGCTCAAAACTTCAGCTGTATAGATGCTACTGTGGTCTGGCAGCCTGTACGTTTCACTGGTTTCTGGGAAAATGATGGCTGCTCCAGTTTGATCGTTTCTTCTGGATCCGTCCGTAAAGATCTTTTTTGTACTACCAGTTTTGTGGCAGACTTCAAAAAATAATTTTTTAAGTAGTTCTGGCAATGTATTGTCTTTAGAGTAATTTAATAGTTTTGTATGGCACTCGGGATGTTTAGTTGTCCAGGGTGAAACGAGAATTTAGGTAGTTAAAAAAAGAACTTTATAAAAAAAAATTGTTGAGTATCCAATAAAAGCTCTTGGCTTTTAAAGGAATTTCTCTATATACCAGTGGAGACGAGGAGCAGAAATTCAAAAATTCAAGAATCAAATCTGGAAACCTATACCGCGGTTTTTTTTTGCGGGTGAATTTGAAGCGTAGTAATGCGCGATGTGATTCACTCGGATTGAAACCTACATCGCGGGTCCCTAAATATATGGGGCCCTTAATCATTGTTTCCATTTCCATTTTTTAGGTCTCTGGGTTGAATTTCGAATTCTCACGGCTTAATCAAATTTATTGACAAGAAAACATTTTTTGTATAAGTGTTGATTTTAGCTTTAATTACCCTCTTCCACCCTTTAAAGTCGTAGTCCGTTTTAAAAGACAACGAAGGACAACTGAACAAATTAAATTGTTTATGAAACAAACTGTAATTTTGTATAATTATGAACTGCAATGTAAAGTAAAAATTAACACTTTTTTGTTGTGTTTTTTTCTGAGCCATTTATAAATTACAGAATCATCTGTCTCGTCTGGGCTGTAGGTGTGTCTGAAGGTTTTTGTTATTTTTTAGAGTTATTCCATATTCATTTTAACCAGGAGACGAAAACAAATATTAGTAATATAGAAAATACTCGTATCATCGTGAGTTATTAGCACTAAACATCTTAAAGCGCAATTTAAGATCCAAATCAACATTACAGTTAAATTATTATATTATAATATTGAATTGATACAAAATTAACGACGATATTTTTGGACTTTTTATTTTGTGTTGAAAAATGGCGCTTGCTTTATGTAATAATTATAAAAATATTCTTGTTTTTAAGAGAAAAAAATGCCTGTCGAAAATAATATTCATGTTCGTTATATAATGCTCTACCACTTCGAGAAACGATGGAAAGCGACAGTCATTTTGCGATCTCAACGAGCTTTTCGGCAACGGAACAATCATTCAAAAACAAGTTGAAAGATGTTTCCACAAGTTCAAATCGGGTGACACAAGTCTTAAAGGTAATGAAGGAAGAGAACGGCCATCGGATTTCTACAATCAGGCACTTTTGTCAGCCGTGGAAGAGGACGATATCATGATAACCCGGCTACTGGCTGCAGACTTCAATGTCGACCAATCTACGATCGTCCGTCGCCTAAAAAAGCTTGGAAAGGTGTGGAAATTGGCTGGATGGATGCCTCGCGAGATCTCCGACAACTACAAAGCCAATCGTGTTCGAATTTCACCGAGTTGCTGTCGAGAAATGAGCAATCGTTATTTTTAAAGAATCTTATCACTGGTGAATCGTGGTTGCTCTTCAAAAACGTCAAAAGAAAGAAAGTTTGTGTATCTCCGGGTGAAACACCGAAAGGAATAGCAAAAGGTGACCACAGTAAGAAATCAATGTGGTGCGTTTGGTGGGACATAACCAGAATAATCCATTGGGAGATCATTGCAAACTGCATTTGCTTTTGGTAGAATGAATATGATGACCGTCAATAATGGCGAATTCTGGACAAAAACGGCAAACGGCAATTCAACATCAACAGCGACGTCTATCTGGCTCAGATCGATCGTCTTCATACAGCATTTTTTTTTTTTTTTTTGTTGAATAAACTTATATGTAAAAACAATCGGAAATTAATTTTGCATCAACCCAATAATATATATAAATGATATTGGCTAACCAAATAATGACTGGAAATTAGCCAATAAAAGAACTGAAATATAATCTTCAGATGGAATCGTTATTATAATTTGTAAGATTTTCTTTCATTTTAACTTACGTCCCGAACTTGCATGAACGGTAGTGTAAACGTCCATGATTAATCCAGATGCGACAAAGGCGCTGAAAAACGTTCCGAAGAATGTCTTCATTAAATAGTTCATACAGGTTTACGACAATTAACAAAAACATTAAAGTAATAATACTGTAATTGGTGATGTCAAGGCTAACAATATAAAAAACCACATTTCAAAAAATATTCACTACGGATTGCAATGAAATTTGTAACAATAGACCACAAAAATTTTCCTGTCCTAATTTTAACTATCGTTTAATGATTATTTTTTTATAATAATAGGATCCCAACACCTAGATAGGCGTATAAGGGGTAAAAAAGGTAAGTTCTTCGTTTTTAGACTGCCGGCCATAGATACCACGTGGCATTCATCTACGTGATCAGTTTCTATCGATCGTTATTACTAGTGCTGTCAGAATTGCCGGTCAGAATGCCGGTTTCGTAACCGGGTATCCGGAAACAGGTAATCGGAACCGGATAATTAGAACCGGGTATCTAAAACCGGGTAATCGGAAGTCTGACTTTATTTTATGGTTTCGGTTCCCAGCACTAATTTAAATATATTTATGTTCACAGTTTACTTACATCAACATCGGGAATTTGTATTCATTCGAATTCCTCTGGTGTTTTCCCGATCCTAGAACCGGGTATATAATCTAGTAACTCGGAATCGCGTATCTGGAACCGGGTATTCGAAACCGGGTATCCGAAATCGGGTACCCGAAACCGGGTATCCGAAATCGGGTACTCAAAACCGGGTATGCGAAACCGGGTATCCGAAACCTAGTATCCGGAACCGGGCATTCGGAACCGGGTATTTGAAGCCGGGTAATCGGAACCGGGTATCCGAGTGACGCGAAAATTACAAACCCGGTTTTACCCGAAAACCGGAGCCGGGTACCCGAAAAACCGGTTTCGGTTCCCAGCACTAGTTATTACCCCTGTATAAATTTAAATATCAAATATTTGAGGCTGAGTCTACCCCAGAAATGACTACACAAGTTCGAAAGATAAAAATCCGAAGGAGGTGTGGGAATTCGAACCCCCTGTGCTTCGTAGACAACCGTCTTACCACGGAGCCACGACTTCTCTGATAAATTTTTTACTAGTTATATTTTATTTATTAGGATGTCTTTTTAATACAGTTAATATAAAGCTATATTATGTATACATGTAATCGCTTATGAGTAATGTTCCATGAAATTTTCCATAACTTAATTTATTGATTTAGCTTTTATTAGTCTGCGACTCTAAAAATTTCCATCGTTTACTACATAATTTATTACTCAGTTATATTTTTATTACCCAATGATTTGCAAACAGTACACTGTAGTTTTTATAATCACTTTTCAAACTGATTGTATAAATTTTTCATAATTTCAAAGTAGTAACAATCAAGTAGTGCTGGTAACCAAAACCGGTACTCGGTTCCGGTTCGGGTAAAACCGGGTATATAATCTTTAAGTAACCCAATTCTGGATACCCGGATTCGGATATTCGCTTTCGGTAGCCTCATTTATTACGATTTTTTTTTTAAATACAGTTAATGTATATTGGATAAAAGTTTGTCAGTTTATTAGTTAATTGCCACTCACACATTGACACATGTTTATTATTTGTTATAGATGCAACCCGACTTACACGATATCGTCCAATAATGGTTTACTTTACTCCCTATTTGGCGATTTAATAAATATTTCTTGCAATTTACTGTCGATTTCAGAAAAAAAAAAATACATACAGCTAAAAATACTTGCAAAAAAATAGAAGTAATATTAACCCAAGCTTGACCAAATGGGGTGTGTCACACCCCAGTATATTAATAGTGGAAATGATGTATCTATTGACAATATTTATGAATTAGTTAATATTTAACAATAATTTAATTTTTAATCGACAAAAAAAACACCATTTACAAAAAAATATGTCTAAATTATATTTGGCAACAGCGCATTTCGAACGAATTATAAATAAATAAACGTTGTTAGTATCTAATAGCAACTAATTCAAAATTCAAGAGAAATGAGAAATGAGAAAGAAATTGTCTCCCCCACCAAAATACATAGACCAATCAGAGAGCTAGCTAAATTAGTATGTGTGCGAGTTGGTGTGAACGAGAGATGCAATGTTGTCAGTCAACACGAGACGCAACTTGAAGTATGATGCAATTTAGGAAAGAAATTGGCGTGATTTTGACTTTTATTGAAAAAATTATTAAAAAATTGATGTGAAGTGTGAATATTCACACATTTCAGGGTTTCGCAGGTATATAATAAGTGAAGGCGGTATGCTGTGTGTGTAGGACAAATTTTACTTTATAGTAATCACGGAAAAATGAACGATATTTTTAAAATAATTTATCGTCTGTTAATCATATAATAAGACTGGTTATTAAATTTGCGCTCTTAAAAATTAAATACAACATTTGTCAAAATATAACTAGAATTTTGACAAAATAATTTCAACATAATAAAAATGCAAAAAAAAAAACAGAAAAAATAAAATCACTCCGTCCGTACTCGAACTCGAAACCCTTCGTATTCCAGAGAATTTTTAGCTTCCGACACCAGCGCTCTAACCCGTTGCGCCATCGGACGCTTTGTATATGAGTGTCTTACATTGGTATAACTTTTGTACTTTGTGAACCAAAAACCACAAAAAATGCGTTATTTTCCGAAAACATAATCTGATCAAAAATTCCTGTTGTACTATTTCGGTTCACACCAATATACATTACTTGGAATTTTTTTAGATTTTTAGTTTAAACCATCTGGGCTACAGGGTGTGGGACAAAAATTTTTTTGCACAATTTTGGCAAAAATCGCATCAAAATAATTTATTTTGCAAAAATAAAAATTTGATCGTTAATCCACGTACTAAGGGCTTTCATTTGATACCCTACTCAGAATTAAAAAAAAATATTTTTGTTTTCGATGAGCACATATTTGTTTATATTTTTAGGGGGGTATGTTTTTTAGATGTTTTAGTATTTTTCCTATGTGCGGGTCAAAGAGTTGTAGAAGCATGCCAAATTACAACTCTCTAGGTTTAGCCGTTTGGCTACAATTTTAACCGAACAGACAGACAGACAGACAGACAGACAGACAGACAGACAGACAGACAGACAGACAGACAGACAGACAGACAGACAGACGACAAAATGACGGTATAAGGGTTTTTTGGTCATACCTACAAAACCCTAAAAAGCATTAAATAATTACTTAGAATTTTTTTTTTTTTTTGTAATATTGTTCTATAGGCTTGATAGCATCTAACTGTATAAATTTTACCTTATTTTAATTGATATTCAATGAGAAAAGCCTAGGGTATACTACACCCCACTTGGTTGGATGTGTATATTTTGGTCAACTACGGGTTAAGAGAGTTTTCATTAAAACTGTAATTATTTACAATACTTTTCCCAGTAAAGCAAGTTTCTGATTTAAGAACGTTGTTGCTATCCTAGATATAGTTTTTTTTTATTCATTGTTTAAAAATTAAAATCAATAATATTTACATACAAGATGATTATCTTACGTAATATTGATAAATTGTCTCTAGTGTTAGTCGATAGGTAGGTAAGTGTTTACTTATGTAAATTATTTTAAAGTAAACATTTAATAAATAATACATAAACTCGATCATGAATCATCTAACTTCTAAGTTAACATAACGATTAAAAACAGTCTATAAAAGGTAAAGTAATTGTTATCTGTATACGAGCTCTCTATTACAGTTCTACTTATCTTAAGATGTAATTCTTTCTGTGCCGGCAAAGATTATTATTATTTTTTTGAAGGTTCGTAGTCGTTCTTTGTCGTATAACGGACGCTACTAGAAATGACGACGGGTACCCAGATACCCGCTACCCGACCCGTTAAGTTTATACCCGTTTCCGAATTTGAATACCCGCTATCTGGTATCTACCCATTACCCGTTTACTAACGGGAAATTAAAGGGTATCGGGTACTTAGCGAGTAGCGGGTAATTAACGGATATCAGATTACTAATGTGTAGCAGATAATTAGCAGGTAGCGGGTAATTAACGGGTAACGGATAATTAACGGGTAATTAGGTATTTTGAGTATTTATTTATCTGTGACTATTTTGTTCTAAAAACCAAACTATAGGCTTGGGATCCTCAACCAAGAAACCCACCCGTGGCTGGTATTACACGGCTATCGGGCGTGACCTCTATGTCGATGGGATTACTGGTTCAAGTTTCTGAACTGGTAGTGACAATGTCACCATGGACCAACGCAATTTAGGTACTTATAATGTCTGTATAAAACAAACAAGATGAAAAATAATGGAATGCATGCGATATTGCGATAGCAGCAAGTGATAGAAACGTCCTCAAGTTTGTTCCTATTTCTAAGGCCTTATATGCCAGCGATGAAAAACCAACTCTACTTTTTTAGGGGGTTGGAAACATGCTCTTTCTAATGAAAATAATTTAAAAAAGATTCCAGAAGGTATATTTTTGTAAAAGTGGGCTAAACATACCCTATTTTCGGCATTTTCACAAAATTCATCAACTTTACACTCAATTCCTGAATTAATGAAAAATATTAGGAGAATGAAATTTTAGATTCGAATACTTTGTATTGATAAGTTATTATGTGCAAAATTTCACGTTTATCGTACCTTTACTTCCAGAGGTATAAAAAGCCAAACTTTTTTTACTTTTCAAAATTTTGTCGAGCCGCAAATTTTTTGGACAAGTTTGCTCCAAATTTTCTTCACGGATATCACTCATGACGATTTGTTTATTATTTTGTTTAATAGAGCGCAAAAGGTTGTACAAGACGGCAAAGTTTTGTTTCTCTCAACAAAATATTGCCAGAGATACTGTGTCTCAAAGTTGCCGAAATCTCGGAGTCATACCATAGAAGGCTGCAGTATGGGGTCAAACAAATAACTAAATCTCAGCAAGTATTGCATGGATGAAAGTAAAACTTTACCAATGTTCGTTGGGGACATGTGTGAATGTCCACACAAAATTTCATCAAAATCTGTGATGGTCGAGCAGGGACCACCAGACCACTTGACGTGGAATGACCCAGTAGTAGGAATTAAGTATGCGTATTCCATAATGCACCTGTGTGTATTTTTAGGGTTTTGTAGGTATGACCACCAAAAAACCCTTATAAAGTCACTCATGTGTCTGTCTGTCTGTACGGTAGAAATTGTAGCCAAACTGCTTAAGATAGAAAGTTGAAATTTGGCATGCCTATATAACTCTTTGACCCACATATAGGAAATAAATATAAACAAATATGCATCTAATGAAAAAATAAATATTTTTTTATGAGATTTTCGCTAAATATATGCCAAAAAATATCTGTCCCCCACCCTATTTCCAAGAGGGGTTGATGTTGTCGGGGTCTGTGTCGTTGAAAAAAAAATATTATTTAAAAAAAATTAAGACGTAGATTAAGGAACAAAAAGTTGTTCTCTAAAATGTGTTTCTTTTACCACGATTTTGACAAAAAATCTAAAAAAATTATAAGTAATGTACATTGATCTGAGCCGGAAACGTACGAGATTTTTTTTTTTTTAATTAATGGCTAAATTATGGCTTATTATTTAAATTTAGTCTAAAAAAGTTAAATGGAAGCTCTTAGTACTCAAATAACGAATAAAAATGTTCAAAAATTTTTTATCAAAAAATTATTTTTAGACATCCAGCATTCTGATGGCTTCTTAAGTGGGTTTTACAATATTCAATTTGCTGATCAATTAATTGATGTGTGTAAAGTGTAAAAATTTCGTCAATTAATTGACAAAAAACTTGATCAATTTATTTTGAAAATAGAACTTGTTCTATTTATGTCAATTTTTCATCAATTTTTTAGGGAATTCTAGGTATATTTTTATCTGTTAAGATATTGCCAACTGTTTAGTTGTAGCATAACCTCAAAATATATTATTTGTGTTTCGTTTTCAAATCTAACATAACCTCAAACGTTCTAATTTATCATCATCTAGGTTATTTCTTTTGTTTTTGTTCACAGCTCGTAATTTTGTGAAGATTTTTTCAATATTTTCATTTTGATAAATATGTCAACATGTTTTACAGTTGGTAATGTAAAAATTTTCAAAAAAATTGATAAATAAATTGATTTGTGTAAAGTGATGTTTTTTTTTCCAAGGTTACCAATAAATTTTTCAATTAATTGACAAAAAACTTGATCAATTCATTGATCAATTAATTGAACTGTGTAAAACCAACTATACACTTATTAAATACCCTGAAATGTGTGAAAATTCACACTTCACATCAATTTTTCTATAATTTTCAATTTTATATATTAACGGGTAGCAGGTAATTAACGGGTAACGGATAATTATCGGATAGCGGGTAATTACATATTTGGTAGCGGGTAATATTCAGATAACTGTTGCGGGTACCCGGTTCCATAAATTTCTAGTTCTCGTCATTTCTACTCGCTACTGAGATATTTGCCCATAAGAAATTCCCCAAAAACAAATGAAAATATTTCAGAATCTACGTTAAGGCGGCGCACAACCCTATAGTCCTCAATAGTTTCTTATACAAAACTAATAATTGGAAATAAAATTAATAACAATCTACATATCAATATTTGCAGCGAATTTTTATCTATCTAATAGGATATTTTTAATTGTAGAAAAAACTATTAGGTAGTTGTAAATAAGCAAATTGCATTATAGACGCCATCTTGTAAACCAATCGACGCATATTTGAGTACGATGCGGCAAATTGTACCTAAAACTTCATTCTACAAATATGATTCTAGCTATTTTGTTGTATTGTGAAAATTACTTATAGTTATTGTACTTGGTAATCTATTTTTGCCGCCATCTTGAATCTGCCGCGTTTTTCAAAATTGGTGTTACGGGTAAAAATGATTTATTTTTCGTGAAGAATACGTGTACCAAGTGGCACTCTATTATCTTTAAGTATAATATATTTCGACGAAGGCTCTAAACTATAAGTAATCAAGTCGAAAAAAAAAATTACGTATTATTTGAACATTTCTACACAAAACTGTATAAATATAAAAGTTATTCGAAACCCACAAATAGATTTAAAAAATTACAGAACAATATCGCTGATATCTATTTTTAAGTTATTGAGCGATAATATTTTTACTATAAATGTTTCTACAATTAAAACTATCATATTAGATAGATACAAATTCGGTGCAAAATTTGATGTATAGGTTGATACTAATTTTATTTCAGATTGTTAGTTTTGTATAAGAAACTAGTAACTTCCGGGGGTTATACGCAGCCTTAAACTGTAGGTTCAATATATGTACGCAATACACGTAACACGCACTACAGTGGCATCAAGAGATTTTTTGGTGTCACCAGTAAAAATTGTGCCAAGTTTAAAACATTATTAATTGTATCTTCTATTTCGTAGTTTTTACTTATTTTTTACGTAAGGGATTTAGTTTTTTTAGATTTTTCAGCTGTTTATAAGTAATGGATGAATATTTGACTACCTGAGATGTGTACCACTTAAATTATCTTAATTCTAAATTCTAAGAAAGCGCACGAAAAACTAAATGTAAATAGATTTTGTTTAAAAACTAAAATTCTACGCAGTTAACTGACATTAGATCAAAATTAAACAGCTATAAAACATTTTATACTTGCAAATTAAGCTATTAAGAAAATTAATAAACGAAACATAAAATACATTTTCTCATGTAAATATTTTGAAGTTGAAAATGGAAAATTTTGCAGTAAAAGTTTGTGTTTATCGCACTGAACCTTCACGGAATTTAAAATCGCACATTGCAAACATTAATTACTTTTCCAGAAAGATCTAACTAATGCTAAAGTACAAAGTGTTATGACACATAATTGCCAACAAATTTATTAATACATATATCTTTTGAATATTTTATCGTAAATAATAAGATTCCGAATAATAATAGTGGTGTCCCGAATGACAACCACCATTATTTTCTGGAGGGAAGAAGAAAAGAAGTGCCGGACAAGCAAAGAACACCAAGAAACTCTGAACCACCTAAGACGCTGTCCAGAAATAGGGGAAGAACCAGCGCGACTGGAAAGGATTTTGGAGGAGGCAGGAGGTGGCCTAAAATGGATGAGGGTTAAAAGTCGAATGTGTGCAAACCCAAGGAATAATCAGGAGATACGCGATCTGGATTAAAATTTGCTGTTTTATTCACCAGGCTTTGTATTTCTTCTTATTATTATTTTGTCGGCTTCAGTTTAACACCATTCCGCCAGCGCATAGCTAATGGAGAAACTATTCTTTCTTGATTTCCGTTAAAAACCATAATATTTGGTCACAGACAGCTGGAGTGGGATTATAAAGAATTGTTTTTAAGTTGAGTGGAGCAGTTAGCAGTGGGTTAGGATTTTAAAAAGTATATGTTCCATAGTTCCAGGTTTTCCATATTTACACAGGTTTGTTTCTAATACTTTGATTCGGTTGAGGTTTTGATATGAGTGACAATAATTGAATCTCATGCGAAAGACTGTGGATATTGTTTTTTTATTTAAATGAAGGTTGTGGAACCATGGCTGAGTTTCAATGAAAAGTGTGATGGCATGAAAAAAAAAATTGATGTGAAGTGTGAATATTCACACATTTCAGGCTTTCGCAGGTATATAATAAGTGAAGGCGGTATGCTGAGTGTGTAGGACAAATTTTACTTTGTAGTAATCACGGCAAAATGAACGATATTTTTAAAATAATTTATCGTCTGTTAATCATATAATAAGACTGGTTATTAAATTTAAGCTCATAAAAATTAAATACAACATTTGTCAAAATATAACTAGAATTTTGACAAAATATTTTCAACATAATAAAAATGCAAAAAAAAAACAGAAAAAATAAAATTCACTCCGTACTCGAACTCGAAACCCTTCGTTTTCCAGCCAGTTTAAGAGTGCTCTAACGCATGTAGCCATCGCACGCCATGCATGTGAGTGTCTTACATTGGTATAACTTTTGTACTTTGTGAACCAAAAACCACAAAAAATGCGTTATTTTCCAAAAACATAATCTGATCAAAAATTCCTGTTGTACTATTTCGGTTCACACCAATATACATTACTTAGAATTTTTTTAGATTTTTAGTTTAAACCATCTGGGCTACAGGGTGTGGGACAAAAATTTTTTTGCACATTTTTGGCAAAAATCGCATCAAAATAATTTATTTTGCAAAAATAAAAATTTGATCGTTAATCCACGTACTAAGGGCTTTCATTTGATACCCTATTCAGAATTTAAAAAAAATATTTTTGTTTTCGATGAGCACATATTTATTTATATTTTTAGGGGGGTATGTTTTTTAGATGTTTTAGTATTTTTCATATGTGCGGGTCAAAGAGTTGTATAAGCATGCCAAATTTCAACTCTCTAGGTTTAGCCGTTTGGCTACAATTTTTACCGAACAGACAGACAGACAGACAGACAGACAGACAGACAGACATACAGACAGACAGACAGACGACAAAATGACGGTATAAGGGTTTTTTGGTCATACCTACAAAACCCTAAAAAATAGTTTTTATCCTTCAGCTCAATACATATTTTGACTAAAACAGGTAAAAACCACGTGTTTTTGGAGCTCTTGGGGGTGAGCTCAAGACCCTGAACCCCCAGGATGCGCCTTTGCCTAACAATAATTTTTTAAAATACTTACTTCATTCAACGCAAAAAAAAAGATATTTTTACTAAAAAAATAATCTAATGAAAAATTCCTGTTCTTATTGCAAATTTTCTGCAACCCCCCAAAAATATTCCCCCTCAAGAATGACTGGTATAAAGGTTTCTTAGTCATACCTAGGAAACCTCATGCAATATAGAGTAAATCAGGCATGGTACCGGGGTACCGAACGGTATATCAAACTACGGTACTACAAAATACCGTTCGAGGTACCATTCTCTCATTACCCTTGTGCGTACCATTGATTTTGGGGGATTGGTACGTCGAATTGTATGATTGTTCCGGATTTCATTGCCTGTTTTTGGGTTCTTTCACTGGTTCATTTGGATGTGAAGTTTTATGATTTTAAGATTTATTATTGCATCATGTTGTACAGGGGGTGACACTGTCAACCTTGCGATTTGTGCGTACCAGGTTGTCAGGGGGGATAGTGTGACTGCCTGTCATATTAATGCGGTAGTCAGTCTTACTATCATTCGTAATTATTTGAATTTTTGTTAATCTTTGCTATTATTATATTTATCTCTAATCTCGTTTGAAATGTAAAATTTAATTAACAGTCACTACCTTCGTTATTATAGTATAATATTTAAAATTTAATTCCTGTTTTTCCTATTTTCTGTATTCTTCAAGTACAAAATAATTTGTCAATGCTATTCTGCAATTTCACCATCCTTGGAGATGACTGATATACAGTTTGTTAGAGTTACGTTTAACTAACATAGGTAAATTAATTTATAACTATATAAGATTGTTACTTTATTGTTATGTTATTGTTATAGCACCTGAAGAAGCCAACAATGTTGTTGGTGAAACGTTGTGTTGTTTAAAATAAACGCTTTTGTCCAAAAAGCTGAATGAAATTATTTCCTAATTCTACCATTTGTAACTATTACATTAATAAAATCATTCTAATTATTTAAAATTGTAAATGTATATAATATTTTCGGACAAGAAAAAATCAAAATGTTGAATTCGGCCGGAGGGAGTATATGTTTTTAACAGATAGTGTAATTTCTCGGGGGATCAGTTGTGATTCATTATATACTTTTTATTATTGACATATTACCTATGAGTAATAAAATTTTATATCCATCTTAGTAATAAATATGTATTTTCTAAATAATTTTGAAAATGTTTTTAATGATTCATTCTATTAGTAACTATTTGCCATTTTTTAAGATATTTATCATCTTGTTTACAAAATTTAAATACATTTTTTAAATCTTTGTTTTGAATAATAAATACATTTGGCATTCAGTAAGGTCAGTTCCTTATAAGGAAAGAATTTAAAACACCTGTCTTAATTGAAGGCAATATTTGATTAATAAGATATATAATTACTGCAGTTACAATATTTTAAGTTAACCATATGCATACTTGTACAGAACGGTATTAAATTTATATTATTTAGAGCAGTGATACCGAAATTCTGGTCACCGAATCCCTGTTTTTTTTTTTAAATACATTACTTTATTTCCAAGAAATGTTCAAATTTCTTATTATTTTTATAGTGTAATAATTGGTAATTTCAACATTTATATTTTTCGTCACACATAATTTAGAGACCGGACAATGATATGCAATAATCAATTCAAAATCAAATTATTCAGTATCCATGAGAGTACTTTTTAAACTTAAAGGAGGAGTCTATTAACATATAGCATATATTTTATTTTAAAAAGTACGCTCATGGATACTGAATAATCAGATTTTTTAATTGGTCATGTTCAGAGCATTGAATAAAAAGACTAAAAGAAGGAGGCTATATTAATTTTTACATACACATTTTTCTGACGGAAATAACGTCATTCCAACGACCACAATGGCTGCCGACATTTTGTTGTTTTCGTATCAAACAGTGATTATTAATTGAGAAATGACACGCTCGAATACGCAGTCTGGTGGTCAAATATTGTACTAGGCGCTCTAGTACTGTTTGAACTTATTACATATGTTCTAGTGTTGAATTTTTGTTAGAATGTCGAAGTTAGAAGTTGCGTAAAACTATAAAAGTAGAACAAATTGTAGTGTTTTTGGCTGTCATACAAGACAGGACAAAGATATCTTAGATTTTTTTTTTTTTCTTAAGAAAAATAGAGGGAAAGTTAATATTAAGTACAGATTTGGTTATGGACAGGAGGAAGACATGGGAGTTAAAAAGTAACTGCTACTATGCGAGTTTGTTCATTACATTTGTCGCAGAAAAACAAAACTGCACTAATATGCTTGCACCTGCAAGTGGCATATTTAACTTTTAGCTGCTCTTGTCCAACTAAAACTAATTTTATTTGCTGAGGCAATGAACATAATGCACTTGTTTGCAAACAGAATCCATATATTGTAAATTCACTATTCAAAGACGCTTAGATGTACCACATAAAATTACGTGCCCGGCATATAACACCTGCTCAACTACAAATTACACTTCAATAAATCAACTGAAATAAAACTTAAAACACTGTAATTTGGTGCCCACCTTCTTTATACACCTCGATACATGTGTAGCGCTTCAAAATTAAAAAATATCGCAAATATTTACTCGCATTTTCACAAAATAAATATGTACTGTGCTTAAATTAATCTGTTCGCTATTAGCATATTGACAGCCGAGTACTAGAGACAACAGCCATATTGGCTTGGAGCCTAGCGCCGCCACCGGTAATGTCACTTCTCAATATTTATTTTGATAATTAAAAGTATATTCATAATTTATAATTCATAAATAAAAGACGAGGCTAAAATAGTTTTTAGTTATTTTATAATATAATATAAAATAATGCATTTAATCTGAGATTTGATATCTTTTCAAAATGGTTAGCTATACTGCTTGCGGTCGAGCAAAAACATAAAATACAAAGATTAAAAGAAGGACTTTTCATTCGTAAGTATTTTCTATTCATATTATGTAATTGAATTAATGAGATTTTGATAAATCTCAACATACATATGGACAATGGCGTACTGTCATGATTTTCTACTATAAGTTCTGTATGTATTTATTTACTTGTGTGTATTATTAATTTTATAATAATAAATTACAGATGTATAATAGTGTTTTATTGATTGTTTGTATCTCCTATCTTTAAGGGCGTATCACACTAGAACGCTATCCACGTTTTATTTTGTAAGTCTTTTTCGAGGATTCAAGTCTTCAATTCTTCTGCTATCACACGGGAAACAGGGATAAGTAACTTGCGTCTGCGTACATAACGTTAACAATACACCCATCTCACTTGATCTGACTGAGAGCGAGGACGCGCACGCGCATTTAACGACTTGGATTTCGTCTGTCTTCTAGAGACTGGGGAAATGTATCTCGATGTATTTGCTCAGTCTTAAAAACCTAGGTTTTTTGTCATGCTATCACACACACAAGACTTCGATTCGAATGCAAAGACTTTAATTTTCCAAGTTTAGACTTGAATAATAACTCTAGTGTGATAAGGCCTTTAGATTCTTTTGAAAACATCAAGATTGGTATTTTTTTAACAAATATTTTAATAAATGGCCCTACGCCACTGTACAGCCGGAAACTTGTACTCCATTTTGCAAGACCATCTTCGTCATTCCAAATAGCATGTAATATTCCTTCCTTTAGTTTTTTTTATTCAATGGTTCGGACACTCGACACATAACTGACACGGGGTTAATACTGATCCGTGTTTAATCTGGTTCATTACGACATTTAGAATGATCGAAATTGTGGAGAGTAGCCTATTAGGATATACCTAAACTCGTAGTTGTTTCGGGTTTCTTCCGCGAACACTTCCCGAACACTACATCCAGAAAAATGCAATTTTTTTTCCAATTTATTATTTGAAAACAATTTAATCGATTTCGAACTCCTTCTCTTACTTTTTCATAAATTTGATCAACTCTTTAAATATCATAATTGATAATTCAAGTAAATAAAAAAATACGTAATGGTGTAGTTACTATTAAAAAAATAACAAAGATTTACGCACTAATTTCTCGACATTGACCACTTTTTGTTGAAACTTGATCTTCTATCATTAATGCTCACTTGCATAAAAGTCTGAAAACTAGATGTAAGCTAAAACTCGATGTAAAACCCAAAATTAAATAGCAACTCATTTCATTAATTTAATAAGAAATATAAAATAGATAAATGGCTTCATTTTTCCAAATTCAGAAACGTATTTCTCACTATTAATAATGCGTTATTTGATTTATAAGTATTTCGCTACTATAAATGATTTATTCCTCTTGGATTACATTAGATTAAATTAGATTAGTTTAGATTAGACTTAATTTAGCATTACGTAAACAAATATTAATTATGTAAATATAATTTCGGCAACGGACTGGCCGATCTCGTTAAATTGTGCAGTTCGGACTGGTGAAAAGAGTCTGAATTGTGAGGTTGCTGGTTCGATTCTCCGTTGGTGATATTATTCGGGCGAGAATAAGGGGAAATGTAGTATAGTGGACGACTACGATGTTGTGGGAGATATTTGAGAAATAATGGCCGTGGCCATCGAAAAATACCTAAAAAACAGTGCTTCTCAAATAATCACTTATCATTTACGTTACAGCAAAAACAAAAACAGTAAAAGTAACTTTTAGCTGCTTATACTAGTTTGCACTTTTGCTCTGTTCAAACAGTTTTGTGGTTCAAACAAGTCTGCGAGGGGGACCAAAAATTAAAGTTATGCACTTGTTCAAAACTATCCAAATTATCCAAAATGCGAAAATCCATATTTTAATTCAGATAATTTTAAATAAATTCGTAAATGTCACTCTTTTGCTTGCTAAATACATGTATTTCAAATTAACACTTCAAGAAATAAAAATAATAAATTAACAACACAAAAACGCGCTCCAAGAGTTAAAACTATAAAATGAAAATGTTCAAAACTAGCCAAATTATCCAAAAACATATTTTATTCAAATAATAAGCATGTTTAGAATGACACTCTCCTGCTTGCTTAATACATGTGTTTTGAAATAATACTTAAAAAAAATAATAAATTAACAAAAACACGCCCTCAGAGTTCAAACTAAAAATATAAATGTGTACAAAACTATCCAATTTATCCAAAATGCCAAAAATCCCTATTTTTATTCATACTCCTGGTTTGCAAAACACATGTATTTCAAAGTAATACATAAAAAAATAAAAATAATAAATTGATAAAAAAAAAAAAACACGCACTCAAAGAGTTAAAACTTAAAAATCCCATCTATAATTTCATTAAAACTAAGATAACCTTTAAAAAACCTTAAAATTATTGATCAGAAATCACGAAATACGCAATAAAAAGTAAATTACTTACGCAATAATATCAAATATGGTCATATTTCCTTATATAATCACTGTAAACTGTCACAAAACCACCATAACCCAACTTAACACCTTATGTCTTCTTAACTTGATTAATATCTTGTGCAGTCTGCTAATTTTGACACTTGATTAGGAAAACTAAGGCAAGTTTAGCGAGTCACATGTGCATAACACTAGTAACCTTGCTTTTGAATGCTCTAATGTGCTACGAAGGTCATACATGCTATGTGTGGGTAAAATTTTGCGTGTAGGTGTCATTCCAGAATTGTAGCGTACACCAGTATCAGACCAAACAACCATATGCTGTTTTTGGATATAAGTTGGTGGGTTGGAGTTAAATGATCGAGAGTGATATTTGATTGTTATTTTGATAATATATTTCATTCTAGACTTTTTTATCAAGCCTTCCTCGAAAATTGTAGGTATTACTCGCAATTTATCAATCGTCAACGAATCGTGAGACAAAACCTTTTAAAATGGTCAAAAATCTAAAAATTGATGTGAAGTGTGAATTTTCACACATTTCAGGGTTTTGCAGGTATTTAGTAAGTGAATGATGATTATTTTGGATGCGAAAACAAATTTTATATTAAAATATTTTTTTTGTTAAATTTAATTCGAACGCCTAATACCATTATTTAGGTTTCTAAATATGTGCAGTATTTTTTTTTTATTTAGCAAGGTTCATTAAGAATTTTAAAAATTGCGCCTATGGCTTCCATTGGTTGTTATAAGTTCCGCCCCTCTGATTTCGTGTACATTGAAACAGAATTAAATTATAATTTAAACAATTTCCACTGGCTATTAAATTTACGCTTTTAAAAATTAAATGCAACATTTGCCAAAATATAATTAGAATTTAAATAAAATAATTTAAACAATATAGAAATTAAAAAAAAAAAAAAAAAAAAATGTAGTCTCTTCTCCAGGGTTCGATCCCTTATCGGATCGGGTTACATGGGTGAAAAGTCAGCTTCAAATACCACTAGACCAGCACACACGTTAGAGTGTTGCTTGTTACAAAGCTATAACTTGTGTACATTATTAGCCAAAAATCACAAAAAATGCGTTTTTTTCCAAAAACCTAATCTGATCAAAAATTCCTGTTGAACTATTCCGGTTCACACCAATGTACATTACTTAGAATTTTTTCAGATTTTTAGTTTAAACCATCTGGGCTACAGTGTGTGGGACAAAAAAAATTTTGCACAATTTTGGCAAAAATCGCTTCAAAATAATTTATTTTGCAAAAATAAAAATTTGATCGTTAATCCACGTACCAAGGGCTTTCATTTGATACCCTACTCAGAATTATAAAAAAATATTTTTTTTTTCGATGAGCACATATTTGTTTATATTTTTAGGGGGATATGTTTTTTAGATGTTTTAGTATTTTTCCTATGTGCGGGTCAAAGAGTTGTATAAGCATGCCAAATTTCAACTCTCTAGGTTTAGCCGTTTGGCTACAATTTTTACCGAACAGACAGACAGACAGACAGACAGACGACAAAATGACGGTATAAGGGTTTTTTGGTCATACCTACAAAACCCTAAAAAGACATACGGTATACATAGAGTTGTCAACAGGCCTCTTTTAAAGAGAACATGTTCTCTTTTTCAACAAAATATTTACATGATCAAATATTTAAATATTACAAATTTAAATATTAAAAATGATTAAATTACATTTTGATGTGCAATTAGAAGTGTACTGTTTAGGTTACCAATGTTATATAATTGTAAAAAAAGTATATACGAATAAATATATTTGTTTAATAAATGTTCTCTTTTTTGTTCTTAACAGTTGACAACCCTAGGTATACAGTGTGTTGAATTGACCATGTACATAAAGGGATTTAACATTGGTTATACAGAAAAAATTTAAATATAAAAACTGTCCAGAATTATATTTTAAATTTAATGAACTCATAAAAACTAAATGTAATACTCATTTACAGTAAATATTTTAATTTAAAGCTAATTTTTTTCTGCAAAATTTAATTATGGTGTGCCATGGCATTGGAGTTCTATAGTAAACTAGCTACAATTTTTACCGAACAGACAGACAGACAGACAGACAGACAGACAGACAGACAGACAGACAGACAGACGACAAAATGACGGTATAAGGGTTTTTTGGTCATACCTACAAAACCCTAAAAAATCGTAAGGGGTATCCCTTAAGCTACGTTCACAGCTCTAAAATTAATAGACTACACCTATACCCGATTTACACGGAAGATGGGTTCCTCAGAAAACCGTGTAAATCGAAATCGTGGATGTTTTATGTAAAACCGAGTAAATCGAAAAAAAAAAACTGAAATGAGCATAATTCAGTAATTTATTCAATATAAGATCTTTAAAAAATTTAACAAAAAAATTAATTACTGTCATCACTTCCATTGACTACTAATCTTTTTCCCTGATTGGTATGATGTTACTTTCATTACTCAATAGAACTTCATGCGATTCTGGTACGATGTTTGATGAATTAGGGACAATTTCAGATCGTGGAGACTTGGTAATGAAATCCGTAATTAACAATTGTGTTTGATTTTTGGTTAAATCTTTATAGACCTCCTCATATTAGATTAAACATTTATTAATATCTCACTGGAATCGGAGAGCTCGTTCAACATTCGGGTGATTTTGTAGAAAATGATTACCCAATTTTCGCCCTAATTCAAGTCCTACGGGGATGACTTTTGCTATGAACGCAACTGGATCGGGCTCCATTTTTAGATCATTGTACAGAAAGTTTTATTGGGCCTACAAAATGGGGAATCTTCATTTTTAGATTTGATACCAGTGTTACGAAGAGAATGGAATTAAAAAATGTAGAAATATGTTTGCAGCCAAAATATTCACTTCTACTAATGTTTTTTACCGACCGCCAAAATATAGATTTATATGTGTTCGGTGTCGGTAATTATAATTACCGACCGCCAATATATATAAGGGAGGTATTGTGATCATACCGATTTTGATATTTTGAGATTTCGATGGATCTCCACGAATTGAGGTCCCTACATAACGTTTTGGCTATTTTTAGCATGATGTCTGTCGGTCTGTCTGTCTGTCTGTCTGTGTACACGTGCAGAGCAAATTCGGCTAAAAGGATTTTATGAAACTTCATATTTAAGCTTTTGACATCAATGGCACGAGTTGATCAACAGTTGGTAAAAATCGGTTGAGTAGAAATGGTAAACTCCCCTCGTGTCGATTTTAAGATTTTTGCGAATATTTCACAACAGAAAATATGTCAAAAAAATTTATTTAACAAAAGTTGCTATAAAAGCACTTTTATTTGAGACATTTCTTGATAAAAAGATTTTTTTTTTTTAATATGTATTTTTTCATACTTATATGTAACGTTTCCATGGTCATGATAAACAATATCTCTGTTAGAAAATATTGGGCCAAGTTATTTCTACTCTGCTGCTGAATGTATTTTATACAAGTACTTTGTGATGGCGGTCGGTCCTGTGGTGGCCACAGCTAATTTTTTAAAGTTATTTAAAAAACCGTGTAAAAGCGAAATCGTATAAAAAAAGTACCGTGTAAATCGGGGGTAAATAGGTGTATACGCTATGAGTTTTTCACTGTTGATTGTCACTAACAAGTTTGTCATATAGTGACGCAAGCGACTGTTCACAGTTCAAAATTTAATGCACTATGCATTGTCGATTGTAGTTAGTTTTCCAAACTTTGTAGTTAGTGCGTTGATTTAATGAGACAGACGCATAAACACACATGAGCTATCTCACTTTACATAACCTAAAAAATACTTTCGCACAAATTTCAGCAAATTTCGGAAATCTTGAAACGAAAAATAATTGCTGTAGTTGCGGTTATAATTTTGTTGTTAAAATTTAGTAAGAAATAACGATCTCGTTGATGACGGGTCCGTAATTCATAATACTGGGAATTCCTCATTCATGGCAAACAATTGTAAAAAATCCTAAATTTGGTATAGGATATGGATACGAGTATGCGATAAAAATAATCTCGTAGATTTCTTGCAATGCCTGGATTTTTTTTATGAACAATAAATTTTTTTATTGGAAAATTTATTAAATCATTATTTTTTTCATTGATTGGTAAACCACAGCTGTGGTCACAGTAATCTTGATTTTGTTCTTTATATGGTTAAAAATGTAAACAGGAAGTCTGATTATTTTTAATAAACAAAATTAATATCACATGTTTGCACATCGTCAGTAATTTTACAAATTACTTATAATATTATCTGCAAAAAATAATTAAACGCAAATTTATTTTTTTTTGAAAATTCTGTTCTGGTCAACGCGTAACAATTTTGTTACGTGAACCCCGAAATTTTAAAGAAAAAAAACTATTTGACATAAATTGTGAATAGTAAAAGGCAGTGATGGCGCCAGCGGGTGGACCGAGGGTGGGGGGCAAAAATTGCTCTGGCCCCTAGTAGCCCCCTCCAGAATTGCTTGGAGAAAAATGCATTTTAGAAAGTGAGGAACTTTTTTTTTAAGTCTTCATTTGTATTTTCATGTGCCCTGGTAAAAGGTAACAACTATTTTTGGATATATTTTTTACTGTAATCACATCAAAACCTTTTTATATTAATCAATTCATGTTTGTTTTAGAAGTAATTTAAGTAGAGTACAGCTTCTGAAATTCGAACACACTTTAGTCCAAAAATCTGTACAGGTCCAGAAGAGCCCCTTCCAGACAAAACTTCGAAACCTCGGACATCCGATCCGAGATAAACTGACAGTCTTAGCAAAAACAAACAATGACGATTTAATATATTGAATAGTCGACAGTTTAACTTTGTTTTATAATATTTAACCGACGTTTTATAAATCTTTCTTAATTTCAGTTAAATCGTCATTACTTAAGAGGTTGAAAGAAAACATTGTTTTTTATTTCACTTTTATTTTAACTGACTGCAGTTTCGGCTCGCACCATTTTCAAAGTTGCTGAACCACAAATTGTGACTTTAAACTTACAGCCAGTACAGCAATTCAGGTCGCCCTCTACTACAAATTACTACTTAAGTTTAAAATCGCAAGACTCAATTTGAAGATGGTGTGAGCCGAAACTGCAGTCAGTTAAAATAAAAGTTAGTGAAACAAAAAACAATGTTTTCTTTCAACCTCTTAAGTAATGACGATTTAACTGAAATTAAGAAAGATTTATAAAACGTCGGAGGAACATGTTAGTAAAAAAATTGATGTGAAGTGTGAATATTCACACATTTCAGGGTTTCGCAGATATATAATAAGTGAAGGCGGTATGCTGAGTGTGTAGGACAAATTTTACTTAGTAGTAATCACGGCAAAATGAACGATATTTTTAAAATAATTTATCGTCTGTTAATCATATAATAAGATAATTATTAAATTTACGCTCTTAAAAATGAAATACAACATTTGTCAAAATATAACTAGAATTTTGACAAAATAATTTCAACATAATAAAAATGCAAAAAAAAAGAAACAGAAAAAATAAAATTCACTCAGTACTCGAACTCGAAACCCTTCGTTTACCAGCGAGTTTTAGCTTACGACACCAGTGCTCTAACCAATAACGCCAACGTACGCCTTGCATGTGGGTGTCTTACATTGGTATAACTTTTGTACTTTGTGAACCAAAAACCACAAAAAATGCGTTAGTTTCCGAAAACATAATCTGATCAAAAATTCCTGTTGTACTATTTCGGTTCACACCAATATACATTACTTAGAATTTTTTTAGATTTTTAGTTTAAACCATCTGGACTACAGGGTGTGGGACAAAATTTTTTTTGCACAATTTTGGCAAAAATCGTATCAAAATAATTTATTTTGCAAAAATAAAAATTTGATCGTTAATCCACGTACTAAGGCCTTTCATTTGATACCCTAGTCAAAATTAAAAAAAAAAAAAATTGTTTTCGATGAGCACATATTTGTTTATATTTTTAGGGGGGTATGTTTTTTAGATGTTTTAGTATTTTTCCTATGTGCGGGTCAAAGAGTTGTATAAGCATGCCAAATTTCAACTCTCTAGGTTTAGCCGTTTGGCTACAATTTTAACCGAACAGACAGACAGACAGACAGACAGACAGACAGACAGACAGATAGACAGACAGACAGACAGACAGACAGACGACAAAATGACGGTATAAGGGTTTTTTGGTCATACCTACAAAACCCTAAAAAGATAAAATATTGGAGTGAAGAAAATGAGTTTGTCTTGACAGATCGTATGAAGACAAGAAAGAAGAAAATTATTGCCAAATCAAAATAAAAAATTCAGATGCAGTGAAAACATTTTTGCTATTTATTCAATAGGGCGAAAATAACATTGCTACACAAAATATCTTGCTACTACGACCCTCGTCTCAGTGAAGGCTGTCACACTTTATAACCAGGAGAGGTTAGTATATTAAAACACAACTTTCATTTGTAGGATTTTGCCAGACGCGTCGAGGTTAATCAACAAGTGCGGCAAAAAGCCTTATGTAACGAGTTTTTATACAACCTTTAAGGTTTTGTAGGTATGACCAAAAAACCCTTATACCGTCATTTTATTGTCTGTCTGTTTGTCTATCTATCTGTCTGTTCGGTAAAAATTGTAGCCAAACGGCTATATCTAGAGAGTTGAAATTTGGCATGCTTATACAACTCTTTGACCCGCACATAGGAAAAATACTAAAACATCTAAAAAACATATCCCCCTAAAAATATAAACAAATATGTGCTCATCGAAAAAAAATAGTTTATAAATACTGAGTAGGGTATCAAATGAAAGCTAGTTATATTTTGGAAAATGTTGCATTTAATTTTTAAGAGCGTAAATTTAATAACGAGTTGGAATTGTTGGAATTATATTTTCATTCTATGTGTCATGTATACGAAACCAGAAGGGCGGAGCATATGTCTTAAAACAACCAATGGAAGCCATAGGCGCAATTTTCAAAATCTTAATGAACCTTGCTATATAAAAAAAGAAAAAAATACTGCACATATTTAGAAACCTAAATAATGGTATTCGAATTAAAATTAACAAAAAAATATTTTAACACAAAATTAGTTTTTAAAGCTCTTAGATTAACAAACGATATATTATTTTAAAAATATCGTTCATTTTGCCGTGATTACTACAAAGCAAAATTTGTCCTACACACTCAGCCTTCACTTATTATATACCTGCGAAACCCTGAAATGTGTGAAAATTCACACTTCACATAAATTTTTTCTATTTTGCTTTTTCATTTCTTTTAAAATAATAAATTTGAATTATTTAATCAAACAACATGCTCGATTAGGGAATTTGGTATTTGAATGTAGCGGTTGGTATGAACGGTTTGGCAGTCATATTTTTTTTTAGTCATAATAGAAAAAATAAATGTTTTAGAAATGTTTTTGACAAAAATCGTCTATAAAAATCATAATAAAGTCTTTTTAATATTGACGATCCTTAATCTACGTTTGAAGAGCTTTCATTTGACACCCAGAATAAATTTAAAGAAATAATTTGCAACGCAATAAAAAAAAAAAAAAACTTCTGAGAAAGGTGTGGGACAAAAATTTTGAAAAATGTTTTCAAAATTGCTAATGTTCAAAACATTAGCAGTATTTCATTAAAAAAAAAAAAAAATGTTCGTAAATCTCAGGGATGGGGAGTCGGAGTTGGAGTCGGGAGTCGAGGAGTCGAAGCTTTTTGGAAGAGTCGGAGTCGGAGTCGAGAGTCGGAAAAAGTTATCGACTCCCGACTCTTTGACTACATATTTATCAAGGATGAGAAAAATCCGAAAGCGAAACCAAAATACCATACTACCAGAATTTGTTAAAGAATGGGAACAGGAACGACATTTTTTCGCTGTTCATGAACGAAAATGAATTTAAAAATATTCAATTCCGGTTTCCTTCATGCTTTTCAGTTAAAAATTTAGTTAATTTTTAGTAATATCTAATTTTTCTTTTTTTGTATACTTTGTTTATTATGTTAAAACGAAACTAAACTGGATTTTTATTTTCTCAAGTTGTAACGGTCTTTGTGATTATTTTATGTTTCATGTTGGCAGCTAAAATCTATATGTCAAAAGAAAAAAGTGACATGTTATGAAAAATAAAGTACAGTCTGTTCCAAACGATTAAGCAGAACTAACTGGAATTTTCATTTTTGTAAGTTGTCATTAGCTATTTTTTTATATATTGAAGTTTGCTTTTCCTGCACAAAATGATCAAAAGCTTCAATCAAACGGTAAAAGTAACTAGTATTGAAAATCTAGTTCCGCCTAAACCAAAGGAACAGACTTTATATAAAATACAAAACAATTTTTTTTTAAAACTAATATATTTGAAAATTTGTATTAAAAATGACTCAATAGTCAAAATGAAATGAAAATGACATTTTATAAAAACAGCTCACCCCAACCCAAGATATTTAATGTAAGTATAGTCTGTTTGCTTGGTTTAAGCGTAATTAGATATCGAAATCTACTAACTTTTAAGGATTGAATGAAGCTTTGTATCATTTTGTTTAACAAAAGCCCACTTTGATAGTTAAAAAGTAAACTCGTGATAATTTGAGAAAATAAAAATTCAATTTAGTTCCGCTTAAACATTTGGAATAGACTTTACAATTTACCAGTGAAAGGAGTCGGGAGTCGGAGTCGGAGTCGATTTTCAAAAATACCGACTCCGGAGTCGAGAGTCGGGAGTCGATAATTTTTCTGTCGACTCCCCATCCCTGGTTAAAAGTTATTAGTTTTCAAAATCTAGTTCTCGTTAAATCAAAGAAACAGGCTATAATATATAACAGGAATGAAATATTTCTTATAGAATGTCACATGAAATATTTTAGAATTTTCACATGAAAATTATTAGAATTATTTTCACTCGTCTAGATATATTTTGTGACTACCAACAATGCCATCCTAACAAGGCCTAATGTTTCCTATACTCTACCTCAAAAAGGCTGATAGTAATAAATCATTTTGTCGGGCAGTTACCAGTGGCGTGCACATTTTAATCACGTTTAAATTGGTTTTGTGTATTTCTATATTACTATTCATCATTTTATTAAACGCACGCCTGTGACCATATTTATCTTATCATTAAACACACCCCAATGACCATATTTTTCCTCAAAATTTTAGGGTCAAATATTTATGGTCTATTGTGTTTAACCCTAGTTCGTACTCCCATATAATATGTGCGGCACACTCGGTTGCTTTTAACAATATTTCGTTTCGAACGATTCATATTTTTTCGCTTTTGTTTTGCCGCTTCTGTGTGATAAAACAATAACTTTTTACAAATAATAAATTTTATTACTATCAGTCTTTTTGAGATAGAGTATAGATGAGGAAACATCGTGAATGGATTATATCCATCTTTGGACCATCTTTGGTAAAATAAAGTACTGCTAACATCTCACGACTCAATTTTCAGATTTTTATCAATATCTCACGATGAGGTGATGAAGTTAAAAGCAAATCTTGCTACTTATAAGTTTGTCCACCTGTATAAAACAACCACTTAATACTGGGTTCATTGCATTATACTTTGTGATTTATTATGAAAAAAAACCTTCCACCTGACGTATATACAAGTAGGTGGTTTATAATTTAGTGTCTATACCTAAACAAATTATTTTAATGGACTTGTTTTCATTTCTTCGCTCTGTGAACATGAATTGTTATTTACCAGGTAAATTACAAAAAACTTAATATTATCATAGAACGTGACATTTTATATATTATTGTGTGATTTTTTACAAGTCTACACATATTACATAAAACATGTTTCTTGTGACAAAATAATTGGCAATAAAAAATTATTCATAAAAATAATTGTTTCCGTAACTTAAACCAGATAAAAAATTATATATATTTCTACAAAACGGCTCTTTGTAGAGTGATGACTAGGTGCTCTATGGAAAGGTAGGGATATTTCTGTAGATGGGTAATGTAGGTTTAGGCAAAACACTTGATCTTAAGTCTAACAAATAATAGTATAAAATGAGGACAAGACCCAGATGCTAAAGCCTGGAACAGAATGCACAGCGCGCTACGCCGTCAGCGCGGCGTCATTTGCGACAGCGTTGCGTAGCGCCGTTGAGAATTTTAACCTGCACACAATGCAATAATTTTTAACGCCAAGTGTCACTTGACAACATATATCTGTGTTTATACGTGCGCTCTCTTTTATTAAAAGTATAATGGATGATGAAGACTTGTGTGTGATGTTATTTATGTTGTATGCAAGTTATTTATACATACAAACACTTTACCATTCAGTAAAAACTGAGGTTAGGTGTTCTGCGTCAACGTTCAACGGCGTCAAAAGTGGGAAGTTGACGAACATTCAGTATCAACGGCGTTCGAACGCCGGAGGACGTTGTTCATTCTGTGCACTTGCGTAGGACAGCTTGGTTTTAACTTTCTTCTGACAGATGGCGCCGTACGTACGCCGTTAACGCGTCGTAGAACTCGGTGCATTCTGTTTCCCACTTAAGCTTTCAGAGGTACTCGCATTGCTTTGATGTTGATGTGCAACGTCCTTGTGTACAGTGGCGTAACCAAGATGGCTTCAGGGGGGGGAGGTTAAAATCGGACATCGAAAAATATAACGCATTAATTAAAAAATTGATGTGAAGTGTGAATTTTCACACATTTCAGGGTTTTGCAGGTATTTAGTAAGTGAATGATGATTATTTGGGATGCCAAAACAAATTTTATATTAATTTTTTTTTTTTTGTTAATTTTAATTCGAACGACTAATACCATTATTTAGGTTTCTAAATATGTGCAGTATTTTTTTATATATATATATATATATATATAGCGAGGTTCATTAAGAATTTTTAAAATTGCGCCTATGGCTTCCATTGGTTGTTATAAGTTCCGCCCCTCTGATTTCGTGTACATTGAAACAGAATTATAACTTAAACAATTTCCACTGGTTATTAAATTTACGCTTTTAAAAATTAAATGCAACATTTGCCAAAATATAACTAGAATTTTGAAAAAATAATTTACACAATATAAAAATTAAAAAAAAAAACAAAAAATAATATTGTCTCTTCTCAGCAGGGTTCGATCCCTTTCGGATCGAGTTACTTGGGTGAAAATCCAGCATCAAAACCACTGCACCAGCATACACGTTCCAGTGTAGTGTGTTACAAAGCTATAACTTGTGTACATTATTAGCCAAAAATCACAAAAAATGCATTTTTTTCCAAAAACGTAATCTGATCAAAAATTCCTGTTGTACTATTTCGGTTCACACCAATGTACTTAGAATTTTTTCAGAGTTTTAGTTTAAACCATCTGGGCTACAGGGTGTGGGACAAATAATTTTTGCACAATTTTGGCAAAAATCGCGTCAAAATAATTTATTTTGCAAAAATCCACGTTTGATCGTTAATCCACGTACCAAGGGCTTTCATTTGATACCCTACTCAGAATTATATATATATATATATATATATATATATATATATATATATTTTTTTTTTTTCGATGAGCTCATATTTGTTTATATTTTTAGGGGGATATGTTTTTTAGATGTTTTAGTATTTTTCCTATGTGCGGGTCAAAGAGTTATATAAGCATGCCAAATTTCAACTCTCTAGGTTTAGCCGTTTGGCTACAATTTTTACCGAACAGACAGACAGACAGACAGACGACAAAATGACGGTATAAGGGTTTTTTGGTCATACCTACAAAACCCTAAAAAATGGAGAGAGCAAATTGAAAGAATACCAAAAAAACAATACGCCGATGACCAAAGTGATGAACAAAAAAATTTACGTGAAGAGTGAATTTTCACACATTTGAGAGTTTTGTAGGTATTTAATAAGGTTAAGAAGCCAACATAATACTGGATATCTAGGAATATTTATTATAATTACATCAAAATCAACAGATTTTTGATATCTTTTTTATTCATTATTTGAGTACTAAGAGCTACCATTTAATTTTTTTAAACAAAATTTAAATAACTTGCTAAAAATTCCAGCGTTTTTTCTGCATTTGCGTCGTATTCAATTCTTCATTAGATTGATAAGAAATATATTGATAAATGGTTTCATTTTTTCAATTTCTATATTAAGCTGTTTGGCAACAATTTCTACCGTACAGACACACAGACAGACAGACACATATGTATGTTATAAGGGTTTTTTGGTGGTCGTACCTATAAAACCCTAAAAAAGGACGACGAAGAGATAAAAAAAAAATCAAACAAAAAACCTACTGAAGAGGGCGAATTGAAGCGATAGCAAATAATGGAGGAAGAATTGTGAAGAAAGTGATGGTGAAAACAAACTATTGAAAAAGGCGAATTAAAGTAATAACAAATGAAAACAGTAGTGGCAAAGGGAAACTTCTTTATATAGGAAGGGTTCTAACCTCTAGCTGCCTACATCACTGCATGTGTACACTCAAGGTAAACTAATCCAGATAAAGATGTCCATTGTTTAAAAGTTTTGTTTCTTTACCACGAATTGAAGTCTCTGAAAAAATTATATGCCCACTGTGTAGATTTTCGATAGATGTTATTAGTTATTAGTGCTGGATACCATTTGGATACCGTTTTTAGGGAAGCCGGTTCCAGTTTTCGGGTAAACCAGGTCCGTAATTTTCAAGTAACCCGGTCCAGACACCCGCTTTCGGCTACCCGAATCCAAATACCTGGTATCGAGTTACCCGATGTTGGATACCCGGTTCTAGAGTCGGGTATTTAAAACCGATGCTTTTTTTGAACCAGTTCCAATATAGTCAATATGTGACAGAACAATACTCTATTCGCGACGAACATGCAGTCGATGTAAACATTCGAACTAAGTCACTCTTGTTCTAATTGGATGAAAAGAAATTGAAATTATTTTATGTCTTTTCGTCCAATCGCAAAAAGAGTGATGTAGTTCTAATGTTTACATTAACTGCATGTTCTCCGCGAATTCTTCTTCTATGTCTTCTCTTTCTAGTGGTTGGCAATCATCAAGGCTATTTTCACTTTGGAGACCGCGGCTCGAAATAAACCACTTAAACCACTGTGGTTTAAATAAAACATTTAAACCACTGGCGTACATTTCCCAAAAATTAAGTTTTTGGTCGGCCTACATTTCGCTTGCCCAAAAACTTTCCCTACAACATTAGTTGTAGTAGTACGCATTTTCGACCTCTCATGATATGTCCAAGTTATTGCAATTTCCTTTTCTGAATGGAAAGAATAAATTCGCGTTCCTTGCCCATTCTCAGTAAAACGTCTTCATTTGTGATCTAGTCCATCCACGAAATCTTTAACATACGTCGAATAAACCCACATTTCAAAAACCTCCAGTTTTTTAATGTGCTTTTGATTTGAGGTCAAAATTTCCATTTATATAACAGAATAGAAAACACCTAGCACCAGACTAGAAATGGGTGGTTCATGAACAAACCGGCTCAGTACACTGACCGAAGTGACACGGTTCACCAAATTGAAATGAGCTGGCTCACGGTTCACTGCATAGTTTCAAGTTTCAAGGATACGATTGATCGGGCGTTTATGAGCAGTGACCGGAGTGTCCGGACCACTCCGGTCACGGATCTGGATCAATGTCATGTTGAACTTCGCGAGAACTCGGCTTGAAATGTATTATCATAAAGTGTATTTTGTCATCTATTTGTAGGGCAGTCTATTTGAAACTAATAGACTTAAGCCTGGAACAGAATGCACAGCGCGCTACGCCGTCAACGCGCCGTCATTTGCGATGGCGTTGCGTTAGCGCCGTTGAGAACGCCGTTGAAATTTCGCCTGCACACAATGCAATCATTTTAACGCCGTCAAAGTGTCACGTGACAACCTATATCTGTGTTTATACGTGCGCTCTCTTGTATTAAAATTATAATGGATGATGAAGACTTGTGTGTGATGTTATTTATGTTGTATGCAAGTTATTTATACATACAAATACTTTACCATTCAGTAAAAACTGAGGTTAGGTGTTCTGCGTCAACGTTCAACGGCGTCAAAAGTTGGAAGTTGACGAACATTCAGTATCAACGGCGTTCGAACGCCGCTAGGACGTTACACATTCTGTGCACTTGCGTACGACAGCTTGGTTTTAACTTTCCTCTGACAGATAGCGCCGTCCAAACGCCGTCAACGCGCCGTAGAACTCGTTGCATTCTGTTTCCCACTTTAGTCTGTACTTTATTCCAACCATACTATATAAAAATATTTAAAATATTGCCCAGATCCCAGATGTCCGATTTATACGGGCAATAAACATCGCCATAAACTTAACACATCTGGTTTAAAATACAGTAGCTATATAAAGTGAATTGTTTGTTTACTATTAACCCGGCAAAAATGTTAAAAAATTCACTTCAATAGAATTTTATTTATTTAACTGAGTGACGTTCTACCTACATATTGCAAACCAACAACCGTATTGAACGAACGACCGACAACTGACCGACCTGTGTCTCGAGAACATGTTTACTTAGCCGGATCAATGAGCCGGCTCAGCAAACTGAACGACCTCCACTGATTCGGTTCCGAAAACTGAGCCGAAATTCCCATCTCTACACCAGATAATTCGCATACGAAGTTGTAGTTTAAGGTCTTAAGAAGACGTTTCATTCTCATAAACGCATCTCTCACCATCTCTATTCGAGTTCATATTTCCTGTCAATATTCCAAACTATTGTTTAACCAAGTGCCAAGATATTTGTACTATAGTCGGATTGCTGATAGGTGACTGTTCGTTGCTACAAGTATCGATATACAATACTATATGCTTTCTCTGTCTATATCATTATAATTATTTGCATACCCATAGTAACTTATAGTGATGCAAGTTGACAACTAACCTTCCAAATTATTTTAATAAAAAACAAAGCATTAGAAAGAAACAGCATGATTCGTAGATATCTTTACTAATTAGAGCGCGAAAATAAATTCACAGCAGTACTCAAACAAACAAAATCTAAATTTTAAGGTAATACGTAAATTTTGGATTATAATTTGTTGTTTAATTAAATTAAATTTTTTTGTTTCCCTTAAGTACAAAGTAATAAAATATTAAGTAAAAATATATTTATTCATATAATATATTGCTACAAGTTGTATTTAAATGTTTATTTTTTTTAAATTAGTCACTCTAATGCATGATATCGTCGTCATCTGAACTATCGCTGTCATTCTTGTATTTATTATTATTGGATTAATATCATCAACAATCCTTTCCCTTTCCCACCATTCATTTATTAAATTTTCATTTTTTTAAACAGATTTTGCCCAAGTTTCACAACTAATTTGATCACAGGTTACTTGCCACATTTTCAAAACTTCGTTATGACTATATCCGTGTTGACCAATATGTCTATCATAATAATTTTTTGTTATACCCCAAATTAGTTCAATGGGGTTAAACTGGCAGTGATAAGGAGGTAATTTTAGTACTTCATGACCATACGTTTGTACCAATGTATCAATAAAATAAACTGGTTCACATTTCAATTTCCTTCGTTTTCTCGTGATTTTGTTAGTGAAAAGTTCAGATTTATTACATTTTATAATTCTACGAATTGTTGATTCCGAAATCTTTAAGGCAGCTGCTACTCTTTGATGGACACAAGATAGAGAAATAAGTGGCCCATTGTTCTCTTTTTCTGAATTAAAATATCCCAGCAGATTTAAAATTAAAGTTTGTGAATTTAATAATTGGCCGCAAGCTCTACTAATTAATATTATTAACAGACACTGACAGTAAGACACTGAGACTAAGACAAATAACAAAAAACATTTTTAAAATCGCTGAAAAATAGTAACTAGATTATTATATGAATGCACTACTTGATACATACATGTAACAGTCACCTATCAGCAATCCGACTATAAGCGACTGCCTGTATGTGGTTATCATTTAGAATTAGATTTCGGGCTGCGAAGATTTTGTTATCTCCGCGAATAGAGTATAGTTATCATTGTGATTTTCATTTCTCATTCTTATTTTATACTAGTGTTGTACATCGAAGACAAAACATCGCCGATGTTAACATCGACGCTTACTATCGATGTTGAAAAAACATCGAAGGAAAAACATCGATGTATCGGAAACATCGATGTTTTATTAATATTAAAAAAAGCTATTTATTTGTATTATATAGGTTTTATTTAATAACGTAAAGATAAAATACGAAAAAAGTAACATATAATACACAAAAAGCATATATTAGATTTTGAAATAGAAATATTCCTTTTTAATAGTAATTAATTTCACATTAACATTATTATACCCAATATAATAATCCTAACTTGTACCTACAGTCTATTCCAAACGATTAGGCGGAACTAACCGCAATTTTCATTTTTGTAATTTGTCATTAGATATTTTTTTATATATTGAAGTTGACTTTTCCTGAACAAAATGATCAAAAGCTTCAATCAATCGGTAAAAGTAACTAGAATTGAAAATCTAGTTCCGCCTAAACCAAAGGAACAGACTTTATTTCAACTTAAAAAAGTATAAAAATAATTGTGTATGACAGTGTTATTTTTATGTTAAATAATATAAAATTAACATTAAGATTACTATATTAGTATTGTAATAAAATCCAATATCCAGGGATTGGAGGAATAACAACTGGGAAAGTGTCAACAAGACTCAAAAAGAAAAAGTGTGTTGGCGTCTTTGGTCGATCGCATTGTTTGCAAAAATTAGAAGTTTCTTCTTATGTTTTCGTATTCTGCTAACTGCTAAGAAGAATAAGAACTAACATTATTAGTATTGTTATATCACAATAGATAGCGCTTATATTTTGTGTACTAATTTTAATAAAAATGAAATTTTTAAGATTCCAGCGCCTCTAGCGGTAGTTTCTGAATTTCAAAGTTTAAACATCGACATCGGTAGTAGACATCGAAGTTTTATCGATACTATCGCCAGCTGACCATCGATGGTAAAAACATCGATGTTATTTTCCCATCCCTATTTTATACAGCATTGCAGGTTTGAAAATGGTCAACACCGAAACTGCAATCAGTATAACGAATAAATATTTTTGTAAAGACTTCACAAAAGGTTGCATTTAAGAACTTTTTACCCATATATATTCGAATTTCAGTAAGTAAAAATATCATCAACTATTCAATACACTAATTAAAGCCAACATACAGAAGACTGTAGCATGAGAGGAAAAAAAATGTTGTTTCTTAACCGAACGAAAGTGAAACATTTTTTTCTGAACTTCTCTAAACCGAAACAAATTAAGTATGTAATTTTAAATCAAACCACAAATTCCAATATTTATTACTAAAATTATCAGTCTCACTAATTTGAACAATATGAAAGAGCCTGATAATAATTGTAATTTCAAATAATTTTTATTCCAAGGTGATTTACAGATATAGTTTAAGCATAATGTTGACATTATTTTTTATGACATCATAAGACATAATTAATTAAACTTACATACATACATGCCCATAAAGAATTATGTGAAATGATACTTAAAAGTGATTGTAATGAGAAAACGTGATCATTTGTAAATTTCAGTTCTTTCTAAATGTTGCTAATTGGTTTTTCTATGGGAAAATCGGTTTTTCTGCAAAAAGCAGGTTTTTTTAAATAAATTATTATGTTATTTATTATATTACCTTTTGTTATTATATTATGTTCTTTAAAGTGCAGTTTGTATTAAATTATACTGTAAGATTATAGTTATTAAATCATAGTTTTTATTTATATCTGATTGAAAAGTAAAGCATAAGCTATTTGTAATCTTGAGAAATATCAATAAAGTCTCTGTTTACAACAACCCTGAATGCTTATTGAAGTAAATGAAGAAAACCCGACTGAAATAAAATGTATTCGCGACTGCAAATAACAGTGAGACATCTGGTGGTGACTGGCGAAATTAAACAGAAGCGTATATGTGGATAATATTTGTAGTGTGTTGTTCTGCAGTTTATGTGAATTAAGAAGTATTTTAAAATATAGTGACTTAAATTCAGTGCATTTTTGCCGAAATATTGTTTGAACAGATAAATATTAAGAAAAAACTTCTGACATATACGCTTCTCGTCCGCCATAAGCTGTTGTACGCAGCGCCGCCAACGTTAGTTTCAGTCGCGAATAGGACAAGATAGAATAGCATTTGCCAAATTGGGCCAGATCCCTCTAAATTTTGAATATTTACACTACATAAACGAAGAGATCTGGACCACTGGAGGACTAGTTCCACTGTAGGCGAGGCATTTTTATTTTTTCGTTTTTGAACACACGGACGATGGATTCGGTCCGTCGAACCAGATCCATTGACAAGCCCGCGCGTGTATGGCAGGCTATTCGGTGTTTCGAAAGGCAAAATAGCCAACTTTCGCCAGGAAATGGGAAAACACATTTTTAAACGAAAGAATTGAACCTTTACATCAAGTGCATAAATTCGTTTTCATCGTCATCTTCTTCACTCTTCAAAGTTAATACTGTATTCGACACATCAATTTATTTTCGGCCGAAAAATACACGTTATACTGAAGTTTTTATTTCGATCAAACAGGATTTATAAAATTAATAAATAAAAAAAATGATGTGAAGTGTGAATTTTCACACATTTCTGGGTTTTGCAGGTATTTAGTAACTGAACGATGATTATTTGGGATGCCAAAACAAATTTTATGTCAAAATATTTTTTTATGAATTTTAATTCGAATGCCTAATACCATTATTTAAGTTTCTAAATATATGCAGTATTTTTTTTATACAGCAAAGTTCATTAAGATTTTGAAAATTGCACCTATGGCTTCCATTGGTTGCTTACATCATAAGTCCCGCCCTTTGATTTCGTCAAACATAGAATTAAATTATAATTTCAACACTTTCCACTGGTTATTAAATTTACGCTTTTAAAAATTAAATGCAACATTTACCAAATATAACTAGAATTTTAACAAAATAATTTAAACAAAATAAAAATGCAAAAAAAAAAACAAAAAATAAAATCAACAGGATTCGAACCCTAGTTTGCAAGTTTCTTATATTATTAAACCACGCCACGAGAGCTACTGGCCTGATATGTTACACACCGTATTAAATAGTTAACATATTTTAGTTAAAAACACAAAAAATGCGTTATTTTCCGAAAACATAATCTGATCAAAAATTCCTGTTGTACTATTCCGGTTCACACCAATGTACATTACTTAGAATTTTTTCAGATTTTTAGTTTAAACCATCTGGGCTACAGGGTGTGGGACAAAAATTTTTTTGCACAATTTTGGCCAAAATCGGATCAAAATAATTTACTTTGCAAAAATAAAATTTTGATCGTTAATCCACGTACTAAGGGCTTTCATTTGATACCCTACTCAGAATTTAAAAAAAAATATTTTTTTTTTTTCGATGAGCACATATTTGTTTATATTTTTAGAGGGATATGTTTTTTAGATGTTTTAGTATTTTTCCTATGTGCGGGTCAAAGAGTTGTATAAGCATGCCAAATTTCAACTCTCTAGGTTTAGCCGTTTGGCTACAATTTTTACCGAACAGACAGACAGACAGACAGACAGACAGACAGACGACAAAATGACGGTATAAGGGTTTTTTGGTCATACCTACAAAACCCTAAAAAGCACTCGGTTAGTTTAACAAGTTACTCTATACGTATTTCGGCAGTGACGCCATCGACAGGAGTTCACATTACAAACTAAACTTATTCTGTTGAAACAAATATCAATGGTAGGGAATAAAAATATAAACATAATTAGCAGATAAGGGAATTTTTTTTTACAGATTTATTAGAGGTGAGTTGTAAACATCCATCTGGTCATTCATTACGAGAATTCTAGAGTTATTATTTCTGTAAATTTCCCGGTACTCTCAAGAAAAGACTAAAGACTTTTCAGTTTAAGACTTTTATTATGTATATGTAAAATTTTAAAACCTTTTACAAAAATGTTATGATTACACAGGCCAACAAAATGAAATTTATGTCTTGGTGCCAGAAAAGTAAGAACTGATTTTGGATATTTTTGATGTGCTGATCCCATAATACCCGGCCTTTTTTTCGTAGCAGCTCTAGTTTTTGAGATACAGGCTAATTGATTTTAGTTTTTTATATAAATATGGTAAACTTCCTCCTTAGACAGCAAAGAAGATATACAAAATATCCTTGTTTTTTGTCTTTGGGACAGCAAAGCTAAGGATCATCACTGGATTAACAGAAATTGGCCTTTAAAAAATGTCATGATCCAAGGAAAACAAAACGTAATAAACGAACCTTTCGTTGCGAGAGAAAAAATCATATTTCCACCCTTGCACATTAAGTTGGGACTTACGAAGCAAGTTGTGAAGGCTTTTTAAATCGAGATGGACTTTGTTTTGGCTACTTGACACGTAAATTTCCTGAAATTAGCACGGAAAAACTGTCGTAATACTTGATGGTCCTCAGATAAGGCAGCTTATTAAAGATCCACAATTTACTGCATCAATGAACGAGATTGAATCCAATGCTTCTTGGTGTTCATTTGTTCAAGTAGTACAAAATTTTCTTGGAAATCATAAAGCAGAGAATTACATACGATTAGTGGAAAATATGCTTTCCAACTTTAATATTCTCGGTTGTTACATGAGCATAAAAGTTCCCTACTTCCACAACCACTTAGGTCGGTTACCAGAAAACAGGTGATTTTAGTAAGAACAGGGGAAAGATTCCAGCAGAACATAAAAACTATGGAAGATCGATATCAAGGAAGATGGGATAGCCACATGATGGTCGACTACTTTTGGAGTCTTCAACGAGACTATCTTGATAAATTCCATGCTAGAAACTCGTATAAAAGAAAATTTTTAAGTGATAAGTGATGAATCTATATCTGTTTTATGAAATAAATACCTTACTTTGTACTTTTTGTTTTTTTTTCTGATAGTTGGAGCAAATAGTAATAGTAATAACGTAAAATGTACAAGTTAAAAAATAAGATTATTTTATTGTAAAAGAGACCTATATAGCGTATCTCAAAAAGTAGATCTGATAGACCAAATCTGATGCTATTTTGAGTTCTGTACCAAAAAATTACCTAGTAACAGTTAAAAAAATAGCAAATTTTCGACTAGTTTGACCTATATATATTGTTTTATAATTGTTATATGTCATGTTGATTACATTGTATGTATGAACTAGTACTTCAGATACTAGGTTGCGGGGTGTGCATCATCTGAACGATGCTAAAACAATGTTAAAAAATAATAATTAATCATCGTATGTCATCCTGTGTATTTCGTATTTAAATATATAATTAATTAAACTACAAGGTGTCTCAAAAGAAATTTTATATTTAGTGGATCTATTAAAAAAAAAAGTAAGCCGTATATAGAAAAAATGTTTAATAATTATTAAAATACACTTTTTGGGGATTTATTTCTTAAAAATAATATCGTCTAAATGTACACCCTCGCGTTCTCGGCACTCATTTAATCGAACAGTAAAATTACTTATGACGTCTCGGCAGGTGGACTCAGGGATGGCTGCCATTACGTGACGGATATTTTCTTTCAAATGCGCCAGTGAAGTCGGTTTATTGGTGTAAACTTTAGATTTAAGATAACCCCATAGGAAAAAGTTCATAGGGGTTAAATCTGGACTGCGTGGAGGCCAATTTATGTCACCTCTTCGGGAGATCAATTTGCCTGAGAAAATTTCACGAACACGTGGCAGAGACATATTGGACGTGTGTGAAGTTGCTCCGTCCTGTTGGAACCATGTTCTTTGGTCATAGCCAGGTAAGTTTTGCAGTTCAGGTACCAAGAAGTTGTATAACATCTCCACATAACGCTCTGAATTCACTGTAACTGCACGCCCCCTTTCGTCTTCAAAAAAGTAAGGGCCGATAATTCCTCACGCCGACATCGCAGCCCATACGGTCACTTTAGGCAAATGTAGGGGTTTCTGATGTTTGCGTTTCGGATTCGTTGCACTCCAGTAGCGGCAGTTCTGCTTATTTACGTGGCCATTAAGATGAAAACGTTGAAAATCGCTCAATCACCTGATTTACGAAATTAAGCCTCTGACTGGCATCTTGGGGCTTTAATTCTTGCACCAATTGAATTTTGTAGGGGTGCAGCTTTAGGTCTTTGTGCATAATGCGATGTAATGATGATCTATGCACATTTAAAGCACTTGCGCGCTTCCGAATTGAAAGGTTCGGGTCGTCACGAACAGACTGATTAACATTCTCCACGTTTTCTACCGTTCTTGATGACCTAGGTCGCCCGGATTTTGATTTATCCAGCGTTGTACCAGTCTCTTCAAACTTTTTAACCCAATGTCGAATGAGAGGAATGCTTGGCGCATCATTTAAGTGGCGAAAACCTCGAATACTGCAGAATTTTCTACGAGCTACAGTCGCCGAATCACCGTTTTTGTAAAACTCTCGCACGCATAACGCGCGGTCTGCTCCCGAGAAACGCTCCATAGCCATGAATTCCCAAGAGCCAGGCTACCGATTGACATAACCCCCGCGCCTCTCGGATACGTTGCGTTCACGCAGTAAGCTAAATAAATATAAAATTTCTTTGAGACACCTTGTAATATTGTTTAATATGAACACAGATATAAAACATGGTGTAGATTTACAACATCCCACTGAACACTGCGCATGCGTCACACACACGTCATTTGTTCAATATACAGAGATTCTAAACAGATGGGGCTGTGCAGAACTTTTAAAACACAATTTATTTTTAGGTAGTTTATAAAATAAAAATAAACAGTTATCAACCATAACCTAAGATAGTGCTTTTAAGGTGTATCTAACCTAAACTAAAAGGTAAATGATATTTTAATGTGATAAATAAACAGAAACCATTGTTTTGGAGCCACTGATAATTCTTGAATTATTTAGTGTAGTCGTTATGTGCTGCCATCTGTATTGAGAACTGACAATACCTAAAGTCACGCCTAGCGGAATATTTTGGAACTTAACGGAATAGGATTTTGTTGGATGTGGCTCATTTAATTGCTTTGTTTCTATGTGTTAAAGTGAAGAAAAGTGAATAAAATGTCTTTAAAATCGCAACAGAAAATTAACTGCAATATGAATTCTTGTGTATCAAATGGCAAATGTCCAAAAATCCTATTCCAATCGCCATTTCATAAGCGAAAACAGCACCTCTATAGGTAATGTCACTTCTCAATAGAGTTTGCAGGGGGATATTGTAAATTTTGTCCTTAAAACATATATTGTTGAGCAATCTTGGCACGATGCTTGGTAAACTTCACTTTTGTTGTGTAAATCAGTTTTATCTAGTTTATTATTAACAAGTTTTTAATTATGTATTTATTATAAAAGGCTGGAGTTATATTTAATTTCTTTGTATAGTATAAAATATAATTCAAAAACAGGATTTGTTAAATGTATTACGTTAAAAATATTTCTTATTTTGAAAATGTCGTTACTTCGGTATGCGTTCGGTACAATGAAATCTGACCTGCTGTAAGTAATACAATTTGTAAAAATACTACAATAATCGTACCGTAGTTTTGATATACAACCTTGTTACCAATTTAACAATATATTATAAATTTGATTGTATAACAAATTCTAATTATGAAACAAATATATAATTGCCTTGATGGTCGGGAAAACAACGCTTAGAAAAAAATGTTGACTACGTATCCTATTAGTATTTTTCACTTATTCAATTCACACAACAGGTAATTTCAAGTCACGTGACAATAAAGCCAGGACCGTCACTAATCAGAACATTTTGGAATTCGATCTTCCCCTTTTTTTACCCAACTCATTTTTAGTGTTTTGTAGATATGAGAGGTTAGTTGTCGAAAAATATATAATTTTTTGTGTCGTTGAAAAAAATATGTTTTTTTTTAAATTTATTGTGGTATCTATATAATGTAAGATTATAGCTCTTAAGATGTAAATTAAGGAACGGAAAGTAATTTTGTGAAAGTGATTTATTTGAGTATCATTCTAAATGTTTTTGAATATTGTTAGTTTTTTTAAATTTTTTATAAAACTTAAATTTATTAGGTAATTTGTCAAAATTTAACTCATAGTCACTTCTATATTGTTATATTAAAAAAAAAAAATCCTGCTTTCCTATCTTTCTGGATTTTCAGGTACAAAATATTTTGTCAATGTTATTTCTGCATCCCTGGTGATGGATGATGTACATGATGTTTAATTAGTATAGGTAAATTAATTTTATATTAAGTATAAGATTGTTACTGTAGTTAATATTGTTCGTTATAGCACCTGAGGAAGCCAACAGATTGGTTGGCGAAACGTTGTGTTACTTAAATAAACATTCTGTCCAAAAAGCTGAGTGAAATTATTTCCTACTTCTACTATTAATAATAGTAAAATACTTATAAATGAAATAGCACATTTTTGTAGTGAGAGCCAACGAAGTGGCCAAGCTCGTTAAATCGTGCAGTTCGGACTGGTGAAAACAGTCTGAATTGTGAGGTTGCTGGTTCGATTCTCCGTTGGTGATATTATTCGAGCGAGAATAATATGTTTACATTATTCCCATTTTCACAATCATTCACCCCTCATCCAGGTATAGGAGCTCGCCCCTTGGCATCGGCGATTAGCCTCGTTGCAGAAATAGGCCGATGTATAATAAATAAAATAATAATAATAAAAATAGTGAGAAATCGTTCCTGTAATTCAAAAGTATGAAGCCATTAATCAATACATTTCTTAATAATTTAACGAAGCAAATGCAGAAAAATCGCTGCAATTTTACTATTTAAATTTTGTTAAAAAAAAAATATTAATAAGTGGAACTTTTAGTACTCAAATAACGAATAAAAATAATAATTGAAAAATTGTTGATTTTGACGTGATTATAGAAAAAATATTCTCCTTGACATCCAGCATTCTGTTGACTTCTTACACATATTAAATACCTACATAACCCTGAAATATGTGAAAATTCCCATTTCACATAAATTTTTTAATGTAAACCTTTACAGTCATTTTTATTAAATTTTATATTATTAAATGCGTCGCACACATAATTTTTTAAATACCAGGTCTACAAGTATGAAATGCGGATTTTTTTCAAACTTGCCGCGCATACAGAGTGTATAGTTCAAAGTTTCAACACATATGGCGCTTTGTTAAGTTATCATTAAGTGTCAAATGCGTATAGGTTATAATTTGAAAAGTGATCATATAGTTTTGTTTTACTGTGTTAAAAATGTCAAATTTTGTGCTAAATAAAGAGCATTCGCGGAGAGTACTACTGTTTTGTTTTCATTTGAAAAAAACTGTACTACTGCTGCTGAATCATACCGACTGCTTCGAGAAGCTTATGGTGAATATGCTCCATCGCAAGATACGTGTGAACGATGGTTTCGGCGTTTCAAAAGTGGTGACTTTGATCTTACAGACAAAGAACATGGAAAACCTCCAAAAAAATATGAAGATACAAAATTGGAAACATTGCTACAGGAAGACGATAGTCAATCACAAAAACAACTAGCAGAGCAGTTAGGCGTTAGTCAACAAGCTGTTTCCAATCGCCTACGAGAGATGGGTAAGATCCAGAAAGTCGGCAGATGGGTTCCACATGCATTGAATGAGAGGCAGATGCAAAAACGCAAAAACACTTGTGAAATTTTGCTTGCACGATACAAAAGAAGTCTTTTTTGCATCGTATCATTACTGGCGATGAAAAATGGATTTATTTTGAAAATCCCAAACGCAAAAATCATGGGTGAACCCAGGCTCACCATCCACATCAACTGCAAGACCGAATCGCTTTGGCAAAAAGACAATGCTCTATACTTGGTGGTACCAAAAGGGTGTGGTCTATTATGAATTGTTAAAACCTAGTGAAACAGTTAATACCCAACACTACCAACAACAACTGATCGAATTGAACCATTCGCTGCTCATAAAACGACCAGAATACGAAAGAAGACAGCACAAGGTAATCTTTCTTCACGATAACGTTCCATCACATAGGACAAAAGCAGTTTGCAACACATTGGAGGCACTCAAGTGGGAAGTGCTACCCCATGCCGCTTACTCACCAGACTTGGCTCCTTCAGATTACCACTTGTTCGCATCGATGGATCACGCACTTGCCGAGCAGCACTTTTGTTCATATGAAAATGTGAAAGAATGGCTAGATGAATGGTTTGCGGGGAAAGGGGAAGTGTTCTATTGGCGAGGTATTCCCAAATTGCCTGAAAAATGGGAAAAATGTATAACTTCTAATGGAGCATACTTTGAATAAATAAACTTTTACTGTTCTTTTGAATTTAATGTGTTTTATTTAAAAAAAATCCGCATTTCATACTTGTAGACCTGGCATATATATTTTCCTTGAAATAATATATTTAATTTTTATATTTTTCGAGCTTCTTTCTAAAATATGATTTTTTCCTATGATTGATTATTTTTGATCAGCTGTTGATCATTTGGTTTACAAAATCCCACTTCAATCGGTAAAAAGTGAGCTCTAAACACAAAAATTAAAATTCCATTTAGTTGAACCGCATGAACCTAAGAATAATATACGAATAATACCAAATTTCTAATCTCTAGATACAACAGTTTAGCCACAGTCAGACACATAATTGAAGGTATGAAAGTTTACTGGTTATGTTTTCCAAAAACTAAAATATAATGGCATGCTTAACAGATGATAACAAATATATATGTAATAACTATAGTACGCTACTGTTTAACGTCTAGTCAATGTCACTTACCAAGTATTTGTAGCACACGTTACTACGTGCTACGTGATAGTAAAAAAACACGTGATTCGGTAAAACATAATTAAATTACATTATCTGTGTAGTAAAAACTATTAGTAATAAAAAGTACATACCAGTACACGATTAATAGTAATTTATATGAAAACAGTCGGCGAAATACTTGAGAGATACTGAAATGAAATCTAACAATCCTGCGCTATTTTTCGTCGCATGTCCTTAATTATTTACTATATGACTCACAAAAAAATCATGTCATATTGAAATCAATATTGTTTCTTGAAGATGTAGATAGTGCTGCATCCATGTTTTAAATAATATATGCTGTAATTGTCACAAAAAATAGCTAAAAAAAAGACGTCAATCAAAAATTAAATGAACGCATTTTTGCGAGTAAATTAATTTTAAAGAAATGCCGCATCGGTAGTCCCCCATACCACCCTCAAGATTATTATCGGAAATATTGCCTGTTTTAAGTTTGGATTCCTTCTTAAAATTGTCGGAAAAGTGTAAAGCAGGTAATTTTGGTATTGCTTCAGGAATAAAATTTCATAACTAAATTCAATTATATATATAAAAGCCCTAATTTCTGTGTATCCTCGTAACGCTAAGTTCCTAGGTGCTAGCGGGGTTTGAGGTGTGTGGTCTGTCGCTCCCCACCAGTCAGAGCGACGTTCTTCGACAGCAACTCACTTAGGCTAAGCACATAGTGAAGCAGAGAGCAAAGCAGCGATGAAATCGGAGAGTAAAACAGCGAAAGAATGTCGCGCTTATAAAAGAGTGTCTACACATAGTGACGCGTTTAAAATCGAGCAGAAAGTTCACAAAATTATAATGGATTTTTTACTAACAGAAAACTCTTCCCTGAAAATTTGGTATTTACTAAAAAATAAAAATAAACACACTAGAAAGTGCAATGTTCACAGAATAAATAAAAGTAGACATATACATGGTGATTTTCATCATTTCTACATATATGCAACTCCGCGAACATCCAGAAAAGTTTCATTCTTATTTTCGCATGAGTATTTCAACGTTTTTTTATTATATAATTATATTTTGGAAAAAATCAACATAAATTGGTAAAAAATGGACAAATTTCAATCGGAACCTACTATAAATACCTCTTATAAATGAGAACTACTTGTAAATGCCTCAATATCCATTTTAAACAACTATTTTAGCAACGATGATAGCAGAGAAATCAAAATTGTTTGAACGCGTCGCTTTGCTCGACTATAACAACGATATAACCTCGCTGCAGTTTGCCGCTTTGCTCTCCGCTTTCATGACTGCTTTGCTCTCTGCTTCACTATGTGTTTAGCCTTAGCAAGAATATAGCTCTTAGCTCTCCCAGTATATACGTCATCAGTATATACCTTGGCTTAATTAAAAAATGTTGTAGGCAATGTAGGCAAAAAAAAATCATAAACGTATGTAGCGCGCGAAAACGACGTGTGACGTCACACCCCTTCTAAGTGACACAGTGACAGCCTACCCAGTGTAAAGCGTGCAGCCTACACCGTCGTGAACTTATTTGCTTGTATAACTTTTATAGGTTATGTAAAATTAGAGTGATTTTAATTACAATAAAGTTTAATTCTATAAAAACAATTTATACATGTTTACCGAATTAAATTTTATATTAAAATACATAAAATATGGAAGATCCAGGCCCCAGTACTTCGAAACATAGTCGAAAATATTGTTTAGTACCGATGTGCACAAATAGTTCAAATAGAAATCAAAAAAAACAATTTATATCATTACCTGATGGCGAAAAACAACAGAAAAGGCGAAATTTGTGGCTGGAAGCTATGAGGCGAAATAAAAACGATATTTCAGAAAAAAGTAAACTTTATGTTTGTATATGTTTTTTCATATATTCCATGAGCATAAATGCATCAATGTTGGGTAAATTATCACTCTGAGCCCTAACAAAATCTTTATCTGCCATTTTAATAATAAATGCGTGAAAAATTGTTTAAAAACAAATACAAAACTCTCGAACAATACAATATACACACGTGTAAAGATTATGTTGTAGCTGTATCTGTGACGTGAAACCCCTATCATTTGACGTCTTACTCAGTCGTATCTACTCGACAACCTTCGCGGCGTGGTCGGCTTATTTCAAATTTACAATATTTTAATTAAAAAATTTGGCTATAATATTAATTAAAATGTGATTTTTGTTTTGTTAGGTGACATAACTAACATTAACATATCAAAAAAAAATTTCAGGAAATATAAATTTTATGCGTATCCCCTATTTTACATCTGACAATTATTTCGAAAGTTATAGAATTTTTTCAACACCGTACATAGAATATTTATCTGACTGGCTATAACTGGATACCTATAGCTGGGTCTTGACACAAACGCAACTCAAGTATGGTTGTTGTCTCTAGATGCAAGTGCGTGGTTATTCTTTCAAAAAACAGATTTATTTAAGATTTCAAAACAAAAAAAAATACTAAATTTATATTCTAGGTATAAATAAGTTTCTCGAGCTATCATTTTCGACACTCAGCTGGCGCCTCGTCGTAAAATTCGCACTGGATAGTAAAGATCTTCTTTACACATTAATTGCATACAATAATTATTATAATTATGAAAAATTATATAATCTAGTCATGACATTTTTCCGAGTTCTTGGAATAATTATAATTTTATCATTAAATGTGATATGTACAACGTATGCAGTTGTCACTTGGCCACGCCCAGTTTAAATAAATTGAATTAGATGTAAACAAAAGCAAATCTCAATGTGATACACGTGTAGATAATGGCATTGGCATTGTAAAATCTAGACCACAATATGGTTGCAGTAATTTCCTGTGGTTTTAGACTGCAATGAGATACTTTATTTTTAGGAAATCTTTTTACTTGCTCGACCTTAATATACAGGGTGTTTGTTTGAAACGGGGCACCCCGAAAATCTCCTTTATTTGTAAAGATACAAAAAATCTTCAGAACAAAAGTTAAACTAGACAAAAAAAGCCCATCTAAAGGTTACTATAAGAATTCTGAGGCACTTCCGGTTTCACCGGAAATGATGTCAACTTTTGATCTAGCATAGGGAATCGATAATTTTATATTTTTTTCCTAAAAGTACATTAAATTAGCTTTACAATGACACCGAAAAGTCATATTTTTATGTTAACCATTTCAAAATGGCGACCATTTATTTACAAAATAATAATCAACATAAGTTTTACAAAGTTGAACGTAGCAAGCTTTGAAAACAATAAAAAAAGAAACAAAATATCTCTAAAATAAACTCTTATAACTAGTTATTATATGTTTTTATTAAGTTTTTATTAAGAATGAGAGAATGAGAATTAATGTATTTTTAGGAAAGTTTGTGAATTTAGTAATGGGCCGCAAGGTCTTTTAATTAATATTATTAACAGACACTGACAGCTAAGACAAATAACAAAAAAACATATTTAAAATCACTGAAAAATGGTAACTAGATTATTATATAAATGCACTACTTGATACATACATGTAACAGTCACCTATCAGCAATCCGACTATAGTGTTTCTGATTTCTCGACATTAGACTTATTTTCTCGAGAAATCTCGAGAAAAATAATTATTAGATTATTAGAATATACATCTTTTTTTAATGTTGAAAATATTGTAGAGGATAAAAACATGTTAAAATTATAATCACCTTTAAAGTACTAAAGTAAAGGCGTCGAGCAAATTTTACATTTCTCGAGAAATGAAAAATGAGAATTTAAACTTTTTCTCGAGAAATTCTCGAGAAGAATCACTAAATGGAACCAACTTTTGATTAGACAATTTTGGGATATCAAGCTAAAACCCTATTATAATATATCTTTCTACTCAGTACTAAGCGTGATTTTCCCGCATACAGCAGTGTAATGCGTGTTGCGTTTATAACACAGACGAATTGAACCTAAAGTTTAACGTGAGTTCAGAACCACTTATATTGGGTATTGATAATTTTCATGAGCAAATACCTCGATAGCGGGCCCTCCGCTTTCCGAAGGAGAACGAATGGAAAACTATTTTAAAAATGTTTGCGGACACTGGGAACTGGGAGTTGTACCTTTTGCTAATCTAGCCACACACTAACCAACTGCACTACAGTGAAGTTTCCCACAAATCATAGTTACATAAGTATGTAGTAAATGAAAGAGGCCTAAAAAATGCTGGAAGTCTGGAAATAGTTATTTGTGTACCATGACCAAAAAGTGGATGAGTTTGATGAGGCTCTGCCTCGCCCATCAAATTTAATTGCGGACGAAAAAAAAAACTTTTTGGCAAAGGAGCACATTATATTTTTTGAGCAACCCAATGTAATTTTAATTAGAAAAATTAAACTTATTTTAAACATTAAGAAAAAAGTAGATCTTTCCTTCAAATTTTTTATTTTTATACTAGATGTACATTTCGTTCACCACGTGAACATTATCAATAGACTAAATATAACAAACTTATTACAATATTTATACATAGTTAGGTAAGATCAGTGGTGTGAATGGGGGTGAATTAGGGTATTTGAACATTTACGATTATTGTAGGTAATGGTTATTGTAGGTAATGCCAATTCATAACCATTACCTACAATAATCGTAAATGTTCAAATACCCTAATTCACCCCCATTAACACCACTGATCTTACCTAACTATGTATAAATATTGTAATAAGTTTGTTATATTTAGTCTATTGATTATGTTCACGTGGTGAACGAAATGTACATCTAGTATAAAAATAAAAAAATTTGAAGGAAAGATCTACTTTTTTCTTAATTTCAAACCCTTCAATTTCAACATTCATATTTGTATTATTTTAAACATTTTAATTTGGAACATTCGCTTGTTATTGAACTAACATCACAATCGTAGATGGCGTTGGCATCCAATTTTAATAAGGCCAGGTATTTCGAACCATAGATAAAATTGACTATCAATGGGATAAGTTGTTATCAAGGGAATAAACGATTTTTTGCGTATTTCCAATTATTTATCTATAGACTAAATCAGTTATCTATAGGATAAGTTATTCACACCGTGTAGGTACTGATAAATGTTATCCATTGGATAAAAATGACAGATTTTGACAGATAGGTGTCAAAAAACATTTTATTGATAAATATATGTACATAATATAAGCGTAAAATATATACGTAAAATATGTAATATAACAGGTATTATGTACATATTAGACATACCTACACTTTATATACATATTACATATACCTGTTTCCATTATGTGTACTATTTTATTGTGTAATTACCTATATCAAAATAAATTCAAAATAATTTAGTAATCTACTTTAATTTATACTGAAATAAAAAAATATTGTTAACAATTTTTAGATAATTTACATTTATTTTTAAAGAAGGAAATCATTGATTCTGATTTAGAAGATTTGCTAGCAGACGATGATGAAGAAATTGTTGAGTATTTAGAACGCCCATGCATAGTTCATGTTAGACCAAATCATATGAAATCATATGAATCGGATGGGAAAGAAATACTGCACCAAATTAAAAAAAATAAAATAATTAAATAAACCTTCGTATTTAATTTTCAGTGTTTTTGCATTTCTATTCTGTCTGCAGGATGCATTGAACATAATATAATTATTTTTTTCCCAGGCCCCTTGTTTATCTTTTACGTTTAAATTGGTTTTGTGTATTTCTATATTACTATTTATCATTTTATTAAACGCACGCCTGTGACCATATTTATCATATCATTAAACACACCCCTGTGACCATATTTTTCCTTAAAATTTGATGGTTAAATTTTTATGGCCTATTGTGTTTAACCCTAGTTCGTATTCCCATATAATATGTGCGGCACACTCGGTTGTTTTTAACAATATTTCGTTTCGAACTATTCATATTTTGTCGCTTTTGTTTTACCGCTTCTGTGTGATAATACAATAACTTTTTACAAATAATAAATTTTATTACTATCAGTCTTTCGGAGATAGAGTATAATATACAAGGTGCATTGCTCCGATTTTTTAAATTTTTTATCGGAAGACATGTAAATAACGCGTTATACTGTGGTAATAATAATATTTAAATTTTTTATATTCATAATTTCGCGATTAATTACAATTTAATTTAAGTAATCGGGGTTGGGAACCGCTGTTCTCTATCTGTTTATCTATCATCCTGATATTTTCATGTCATTTAAATCTGTATTTTTATAATCAGTTTTAGTAATCAATTCTGTAATGTCATCAGTAACCAAATTACATAAAATTTATATAACAAAGTGCATAAAACAGTGACACAATCCTACTTTTTTGTTATGTAGAGCAGAAAATTTAACAAATTTATTCTGTTCATACAGATATCAATAACTAATTTACATAACAATTTAATGTTTGTTTTAGCATTGTACATTTTGATATTACTCATCCTAATTAGCATAGTAATTGTAGATTAAATGTAATTTAATTGTAACTATTTAAATAACAGTTAAACAAAAGTTGCTATTGTATTAATTTAAACAATTGTATGACGGAAACTCACAGAAATATATTAGGTGAGTATTTAAATATTTTAATTAATTTTAACAGTAGGCCCTAGTAACCTTATTATAAGTATGTCTATAGCAGAAATTTTCAACCGGCGTGCAGGAGCACATTTGTATTAGGTCGTCAAGGATGAAATTTGTAGAAAAAAAGGCAAAATTGGTTGATAACTTACAAATATAAGGAATTATTTTATTCATCAAAGTATGCACCCATATTGTCTATACACTTTTGCAATTTAAGCGGCAGGCTGTTCAGGCCGGTGGTAGAAAACCCTGGCGGACGAGAGTCAATGAATTCCTGGAAGGCCAGTTTTACAGCATTGTCGGAATTAAACTGTTTTCCTATTAAAAAGTTGTCCAAATTGCGGAAGAAGTGGTAGTCAGTGGGGGCTAGGTCTGGTGAGTATGGAGGATGATGAAGAAGTTCCAACTCCAATTCATGTAGTTTTGTCATTTGTGCAGTGTGTGGTCTAGCGTTATCATACAATAAGATAGAAGTCGATCTAAAAAAATGGGCATGGCTCGTGAGGCCCCAGTTTTTTTCCAAGGAAAAACACAATGAGAATTTTAAAAAATCAAACCGCAGGTTTTTATCTTTTACCTTCTTCGAGATAGGAATTACTAAAATTTCAAATTTTTCACAAAAATATTTTATTCAGGATTTCTCTCAAAATGTCACCTAACGCAATCTAGGGCCACAGGATTCCAAAAATGTAAACCATGGGTCAATAGTTTTTGAGATACGGTCATACATAAATAAAATTTGCCCGATTTTAGCAATAATTAAACAGTTGTAACAGGCCACAATATCTTCATGGGCCAAAAAAAAAAAAAAAAAACGAGGAAGCGCATAAATCACACTGTGGCTCTGTACATCTTATAGTTTTTGAAATATGATTATTCAAAAGCTTAAATTTTGCCAATTTATTGGTAGTGAAAATAAAAACATCAGCTGTGGCCACCACAGGACCGACCGCCATCATAAAGTATTTATATAAAATACATCTAACAGCAGAGTAGAAATAACTTGGCCTAATATTTTCTAACAGAGAATAATATTTATCATGACCATGGAAACGTTACACATATAAGTATGAAAAAATTATACTTTTTGATGAATTTTACAAAATTTATTGTTTTATCAAAAAATGTCTCAAATAAAAGTTATTAGTTATTGCATTTATAACTTGTTATTAGTTGATACTAATTATAATTTATTAAATAATTTTTTCGAAATATTTTTCTGTTGCTAAATATTCGGAAAAATCTTAAAATCGATACGAATAACTCCCATTCTAGTCAACCGATTTTTACCAAAAGTTGATCAACTAATGCCATTGATGTCAAAAGCTTAAATATGTAGTTACATCGTTTTAGCAGAATTTTCTCTGCACGTGTACACAAACAGACAGACGGACGGACGGACGGACGGACGGACGGACGGACGGACGGACGGACGGACGGACAGACGGACAGACAGACCGACAAACATCATGCTAAAAATAGTCAAAACGTTATGTAGGGACTTCAATTCGTGGAGATCCATCGAAATCTCGAAATGTCAAAATCGGTATAATCACAATACCTCCCTTATATATGTTGGCGGTCGGTAAAAACAATTTAAGGTGTGTTCGTTTGTGTTGCCCAACCTACACTGAACTACACCACAGCTATGCTATCGTACACTGTGACGTCAGCTGCTCTTGTCCTGGACAAGTCTGGTGCAACACACACGAACAAACCTTTAATTATAAATTGATAAACAAAAATATTTTTCAACAAACTTGCCAATTTTAGATTAAGTTTCCATTGTTTTCTACATAACTACAGTTTTAAGAATGTATTATCCGTTTTACAAAAAAGGATAATTAAAATAATTTATAATAAACCGAGTAGATATCCATCTGAATTATTATTCCTTGAATCTCAGCTGCTGTCTATAGATAAATTATATGTGGCAGAAATATTAATACATATTTATAGAAACCCATCAATAGTCGATTTTCCTACTCACAGCTACAATACTAGAAGCATGTCTACTAATTATGCAATGACAAAGAAAATAAATAAATCCAAAAGCAAAAATTACTACACTTTTTTTGTATGGAAATGTTATAACATATTTGGCAATTTTGTTATCAATAATACAATAAATATTACCCAGATGAATCATAAAAAGGTCATCAAGAAATGGTTACTATCACTTTCATTATTTGAGATATCAAAATTGCTTGATAACTGATTAATTTGTTTTGTTTTGCTTTACTGTTTTATTTTTGTTTATTTACTTTTGTATATTTAACGCTGTTATAATTGTAACATATATTTAGGTTGCCTTAACCAACTCTGATTATTTGTTTATAATTTAAGTTATATCCACAGACAGAACCTCGTTCTCTGTGGATCCTGTAACATAGGGTGACCATTCAGCCCGCATTTTGAATTTGGTAGGTGAGGACCTTTTTTTTGCTCTTCACTTGGATTTGGGAGGTGAAGACCTTTTTTTTTGCTCTTCACTTGGATTTGGGAGATGAGGACCTTTTTTTTTGCTCCGTCCCGCATTGCCTTCTTAAGAAAATGGTCACCCTACTGTAACATCATTTATTATTTTTTTTTTTATTATTTGTTTATTCATCTGGCAACGCAAAAAATTATCAATGTATGAAAAATAAATGTATAGGTAAACAAATAAATAAAAATTATTATTATTATCAAAATTATTATAACGTAGACAAACTACAAGGTAGATTACGTGCAGATTACATGTAGAATATACACGTCTTAATAGAATATATCATCATCTACCGCACATCCCTGCTTTATAAACTGATTGTACTTTGCCCACTTTCTATTATACAACTCGATACATGTGTAAGTCTTGTGTTATGTAGGCCTTAAAAATTTCGTAAATATGTAGTTGCATTTAAATAAAATAAAAACGTATTGTGCTTAAATTAACGTGTTAGCTATGTTAGCAACGTATTAACGGCTAAGTACTACTGTCTCCAGTCATATTTCCTTCGATTACAGCGCCGCCACCGATAATGTCACTCTTCAATAACGACTTTTTCTTATCTTCAAATTTATTTATATAACTTAGTTCACTGATAAAAGCTGCATAGCAGTCGAAATGTACATTCAATCAATCAATTGGATTTTGCAACCCTTAGAGGGTTTTTGCCACCTCCATAATCTTCCGCGGTCGCGCGCTATTCTTCTCCAATTGTGGGCATCGATTCTTTGCAGGCCTTTGTGCACATAGTCCACCCATATCATTCGAGGTCTTCCTCTTGGTCTGTTTGAACCTGGAGCGCTATCGAGTACTCTTCTCACTGCCATGTTGTTGGGCATTCTGATGACGTCTCCGATCCAACGTATTCTGGAACTTTTTATGAAGCCATTTACATCCGGTTCATTATGAAGGTAGCAGCTCATTATTTCTTCTGATTCTTCATATCCCATCCTCTTAGACAGGACCGAAATTTTTTCGTAGAATCTTGCGTTCAAAGATTCTCAGCTGGCGTTCTTGTTCTTGTGTAAGTTACCAAGATTCACTTCTATATGTGAGTATGGGTCGAAGAAGGGTCTTGTATAATCTTATTTCTTTGTGCTGGGATAGCAAGCGTGATCTGAGCACTGTTGAGGGCATAGTAGGTTTTGTTTGCAGAAAGTATTCTGAAAGTTATTTCTTCCGTGATGTTTCTGTTGCTGCTGATGTTCTATTTGCAGTTCTAGGATTCCTGGTGGGCATTCGTTTTGAGGAGTTTGTCGATACCCTGAGGTACTTCGTATTTTCTGTGGTTATCAGAAGCCCTTCTGCTTCTGCTGTTTCCTTTAGTGAGTTATCAGTGACGGACTAAGGAAAATCGGGGCCCTAGGCAAGGTTCTCATTGCGGGCCTTACTAGCTAAAAAAAATCATAAAATAATAGAAAAAAAGTGAAATAAAAACGCCTTGCGGGCCCCAAAAAAATACGGGCCCTAGGCTACTGCCTAGTTTGCCTAGGCCAAAGTCCGCCCCTGTGAGTTATACGATTCGACAACATTTCTTTTGGATGTACTTATTATGAGAAGATCATCTGCATAGCCCAGCACTTGATTTCGGTTTCTGAATAGGTAGTGGTCGTGTTGGATCGTATTTTTCCGCATGATGGTGTCCAGCATCATGTTGAACAGCGTGGGTGAAAGTGTGTCTCCTTGTCTTAGGCCAATATTACTGGAAATTACATCAGTCTTGCATGACCCTATTGTAATGTTGTAGGAGGAGACCAATTATTGTTTCGGTGATCAGGATTCTTAGTTTTTCTCGAAATGTACATTCATTTTAATTATATTTGTAAAAATTCGTGAAAAAAATAGTAAAATTTCATCTAACATTTTGTTCATAATACCTACAATGCTAAAGACAATCTCGGAACTTTTTAAATTATGTAAATCATTTGCATATTTATGTTGCAAAAATGAATCAAAAGTTAGTTACTTAAATCATTTTCATTGTAAACTAAATAAAAAAGCAATTTAAATTCCTACCTTTCTGTGGTGGGATCAGCACAATTCAACGGATAACGTAACTCGATAATCTCTCCATTCTTCTCCTTAAGTTGACCTTGGTTTTCCATGTAATACTGGACCAATTCTGACAATGAAGCGAATTTCTCACCACCATATAAATCATAAAAATCACCGGTATTCTGAATTTTAATGTGAGTTACTTCGCCATTTCGTCTAAAAATAATATATATTCCTTAATATTACATAACAAAAATAATAATTAATAAAAATAAGACAATACAATGTTATCCTATGAGAATTTTCTGATCTAGTCAAGTTTAATGCAATGGGAAACTTATTAGATATCATATAAGAATAATATTAATACAAAAATTATGCTTTCTTAAACTAAAACTACCCTAAAATACAAAATTATATTCTCTCAGCTATAAAAATTCACCAATTATTAAATAAATCTCATCATACAATGACAATTTTCCACATCTGGATATTTTTAGTATAGCCTATTTCGCCTATTATCGCTCGTCTCTTTAATGTCACTGTTGGTATTATTTTCGTCTGAACTATTGTCAATCTCTTCAAAAACAAAGTCATCTTCGATACTACCCAATGAGTTATAGCACATTTCTTAAAAGACTTTATAATCGTCTTTTCTTTTACAGCTTGCCATGAATTTTTTACCCAGGTACTTCTGAAATTGTCGTCCGTTTCATACGTGACTGGCTTTATCATTCGTTTGTTTCACTCTTCCCGCATAAAATTATTAAATGGTTTATTAATCGACACATCTAAGAATTGTCGTTAACTTGTAAGGCCTCCAGAAATGACAGCTAATTCTGTATTTATTTCTATTATATTTTCTTGGTTGATTCTGTTTTATGTGCTCTGAATTGATTCACAGTAACATCGCACACTTTTTAAACAACGTATCTATATCTTCGGACTATAAGACACACGCCAGTTTAAGTGGATTTTTCTGCGCAAAAATATGGTCCAAAAAATACGGTAAATAAACAAGAAACTAAATATTTTATATATCAAATAGAGAACTTCATTTACGACTCTATAAAAGTTCATGTGAAGTGTAAATTTTCACTAATTTCAGAATTTAGCAGGTATATTAGTAAGTGATGGCGGCCAACAGGCTGAGTTTCATTCTAAGTGCTTGAGATCATTGTGACATTTTTTGTTGTATTCACATCAAAATGAACAATATTTGGAAAATCATGTAACGTAGTTAATCTACGTTTGACAGTTCTTAGGCTTTCATATTTATTATTAGCGCCCTACACGAATTTTAAAAATAAATACATAAACTTCAATATCTTTTGAAAAAATATTCTGAAATTCCTGTTGAACTATTCCATATCATATCAATATACATTACCTAAAATTTTATCAGATTTTCGAGTATCCTACTAGGTCGGGGTATGGGAAAGTATCAATTTTAATTCAGAAGTAAAATAGAAGTTAATGAACTGTCACAATTAAATGTCAACTTATTACTTTCTGAATTATAATTTAACAATCTGAATTACAATTGAAACTTTATGAATTACAACTGACGTTTTCTGAATTATAATTTACTAATCTAAATTACAATTAACGCTTTCTGAATTACAATTTAGTAATCTAAATTACAACTGACGCTTTCTGAATAACAAATTACTAATCTGAATTAGAATTTGCTAAACTGGATTACAGTAAACATTTTCTGAATTTCAGTTGGAAAAGGTTTAGTAAACCTCACTCGCTCAGAAGAGGTTGCGAGGCAAGTTATGTGTTCCTTGCTGTTTTTATTATTTTTATTTAAACCGAAATAGAACAGTAAAAATATATATATTTTTTTTATTATCATTATTTTTCTCGTCTTCTCCTTTTTTCCAACTCCTGACATAATAAAAGGACAACAACAATTCCCGCAGGAACTACATTCTCGACATTTTGGCGACTACTAAATACACTGTGATTTTACTGGCCAGATATATTGCACAAAGTAATTTTACTAGCCACAAGATAAGACATTGGGCGAGTAGCGAGTAAAGTAGCCCAACTTGCTGGAGCAAAGCAAGCGGAGGGTTTACTAGATAGCATTATTACATTGTGCAAGTTTAGTAGCAACGCGTAAATTCGCAAGCGAGTAGCTAGTATAATCGCCCAGTGTAACTGAATCTTGAATTTAAAAAAAAAAACAGATTTCGAGAGAGCTCTTTAAGCATTAACAGAGTAATTTTTTCAATTCGAAGCGTTATTAATCAAAAATCTTTCCAAAAAATATTGTCACCTCTCTATCGCCCAGAGATTGGCCTAAAAATCTGATAAAAAAAAGATGTACATGTGAACAAAAATAGTACAAATTTGAATTTTAGATCAGATTATATTTTTTTTAAGATATCGTACCATATTCTAGTCATTGTACCGAGTGATATAAATTTGCTAATTTCTGGACATTACTATTTATTAATATTTAGCATTTAAACAAAATTGTACAAGATATGAATTATACCTAACTGATAATGTGAAGTCTCCAGGATTGCTGATACTTGGTCTGGCTAAGAAACTACCATCACAACCACGTTCCAGCAACAATTTTTCTGCATCGAGTCCGGTTAAACTCGGGTGGAACCACCTGCAAATATTACAATATTTTAGTTGACATAAAAATACTATAGATGTTATTGTACTTTGTACGATGACATAATTTTCTGTTAGGCATGAATACGAGCTAATATCAAAAATCGGATCTTTCAAATACATTATATCTGATTTTGTGGACAGTATATGGGGATTTCAATAAATCAATGGAATCTCTGCATTGTTTATTGCACCAACTACAGTTACAATAATTAAACAGAACTAAATGAGACGGTTTGGATATGTGAAAAGAATGAAACAAAAATACATCAGTCAAAACAGTACCTGATGGTAATTGAACCTGTTATAGTCTCTGAGCATCATCTTAAAATATGTAGCAAATTTTTATTTTAATTTATTTTTGTTTGTCCGCGCAAAGTTTCTTTTATAAGACATTAACCCATTAGCATAAGGTCCGTTAAACCGGACAGTTACATTTTATTTTGCTTAGTTGCAATTAAACAAGTTTCAACAAGTGTCTTCAAGCCTGGAACAGAATGCACAGCGCGCTATGCCGTCATTTGCGACAGCGTTGCGTTAGCGCCGTTGAGAATTTTCGCCTGCACACAATGCAATAATTTTTAACGCCGTCAAGTGTCACTTGACAACCTATATCTGTGTTTATACATGCGCTTTCTTTTATTAAAAGTATAATGGATGATGAAGACTTGTGTGTGATGTTATTTATGTTGTATGCAAGTTATTTATACATACAAACACTTTACCATTCAGTAAAAACTGAGGTTAGGTGTTCTGCGTCAACGTTCAACGGCGTCAAAAGTTGGAAGTTGACGAACATTCACTATCAACGGCGTTCGAACGCTGTAGGACGTTGTCCATTCTATGCACTTGCGTACGACAGCTTGGATTTAACTTTCTTCTGACAGATAGCGCCGTACGAACGCCGTCAACGCGCCGTAGAACTCGTTGCATTCTGTTTTCCACTTTAGGTGCTTGTATATTGCAACAGTCACAGTTGTGTGATGGCTATTGAATATTTAAGTTTATTGTATATCTAAGGCTTTTTTTTTATGCAATGGATCCCGAGCTATATATAACAAAGCATAGAGGTTAAATAATATTTATTTATTAGGTGTACCGGAAAGTTTTTTCATTTATTTGGTATTATTAAAATAGAAACAAATCGAAAGAAAAAAATGTACTTTATTGAGTTAAATAGTTACCATTGTGATCTATAACACTCTGCCATTTATCAGGAAGAGAAAATATTCCCGATTTATAAAATTCCTGATTTTTTAAGGAAAAAATTGTTCAAGGTTCATTTTAACATGGTTCATATCTCTAAGTGTCTTGTTTCTTAAAAACTGTTCCAGTGACCGAAATAAGTGATAGTCGGAGGGTGAAATGTCTGGTGAGTAGGGTGTTAGAACCTACCAATCAAGCTCGGAAATTTTTTCACGTGTCTTTTTTTGATGAATGAGGTTTTAACATCTCATAATAAATAATTTCTTTACAGGACCTTCCAGATCGAAGTTCATCAACCAAGCATAAATTTCCTGATTTAAATTTTTTACCAAATAAGGCGAAACATGTTAGTTATTTCCAAACAGACAGCAAATCCTGTGCGGATAGTGCGGATATGTTTGCGGATGCGAATATTTATATTTACAAAAGCTGCGGATGCGGATACAGAAAAACGTATTCGCGGAGGGCTCTACTTATTACCGTAGGACCTTTAATTTAAGTAGTCCTTAAAAAAAAACCTGGCGCAGCCAAATCTGTTGAACGAGTTCCAGCCGATGTCACTAAATTTTGAATCTGGTTGAATAATGTTATTTCCAAAATATGATAAATCGGAATTACAAAAGAGAATGTACGAAAATTTTAAGGATAGCTAGGTTTTAGATAATAATTTACTCCTATATTTGGAATTCAAAATATATTCATATATATCTCAATCAATAACACTAATAATGTGCTAAAGAAATAATAATACTATAATAAGGAAACATGTATTGTTTTTAAAAATATGGTATGAATCAGCATGCCAAGGAAGTATGTCATCAGATTATTATAGTTTTTCATACATACACATAACAAAACTTATTCGAGTCATAAAAAAAGAATGTAGGAAAAGCAACAAATAATATATCAGCATATTGCTGATAACTAATGATTGATAACTGATAACCTGATAACTAAAATGTCAATTTTAGTTTTTTTCACGAAATGGGTTGAATGTTCAATGGGGCACAATTTGTTCCTAGTGGTTTCATCTGGAAACCACTTTTCAAAAAACTTATTACATGATATCCAGTGTCAACGCCATAAAACGACTAACGCTACGTTCTTATGTGTATATCGGTATGCTCAAACTTGCAATTAACTATTAATTTACACAATTAGCGGATTGCAATAACTGATAGGTAAATTTAGCAGTGATTTGTGATCAGGTGATAATATGTTAAATTGTTCATGAATTATTTTTTATACTGTCTAATTTTTCGTACTTTGTAACGTGGTTATGCTACGAAACCACCAGGAATTCATGAAGTTGCGCTAATTTCAGGAAAAAGTAAATAGAGTATCGAATTAGAAAACATGAAGGAGAGTGACCTTGAAACGTTGCCCGTCTGTCTATCTGTCCGAGATTCACGAAAAAACGGCTGGACATATTTTAATATGTTAAAACTGAAATCTACGTATATATCCCTTTATTGACTTAATGGAAAAATCTTATATAAGCAAATAAAACTTTTATTTCAATGAATTTTTTTATTTAGATGAATATTTGTGGTAAAGAGGGGGGGGGAGCCGACCCTAAAGCTAAACTTTTGAAATTTCTCCCTTATTATTGATTTAACAGAAAAACGCTTATGACAAAAATTGTTTATAATAAGAAATTACTTTTTATATATACTTTTTCGATTGGATGAATATTTGGGGAGTTACGAGCGGATACTGTAAAACTAAAATCTTGAAATATCTCTCTCATTTACTTAACATCAAAAATGTGTATGAGGAAACATTTTTTTTTTCTTCTCTTCAATGTAGTTTTTAATAAGATTATTTAAAGGGCAATGGGAGTGTTACTTATAAGGTTGAAATATCTAATTAATCATTTACTTCAACAGCAAAAATAAATATGGGAAAATAAACCTATGTTCAATGCAGTTTTTAATAAGATATATATTTAGGGAGCTATGGGAAGAGCTACCTATAAACGAAATATCTCACTTATTAATTACTTAACATTGAAAATATTTAGAAAAGAATGGTTTAAAATAAAGAAACGATTATTTTTTGTTCTACTTGAAATTAAAATATCTCACTTATAATTTACGTTACAGCAAAAATTCATATATCAAAAACCGTACGAAGTACAGATACTTCACCTAGTATACAATAAATAAACAAAAATACATTAAATTAAACAATATCCATTTGCAGGTTATATGACAAAATATTGTCTTTATAAAACTCATACAATCCTACTAACAAATTTTATAATTCAAAAATTAATATTATAATATTATCTCTGCAATTGTAAATAAAATAGAAACACTAATCTACCGAATACTCAAAAAGATATGTCACTTTAATCCGATATCAATCAGATATGTCTAAATTTTCAATTCGACTGCCTCATTTAATAATTGCAATGACAAATATAACTTTAATTTGCTTAATGGAGCGTATTCAATTAGGGTAATTTAAAAGCAATTCATTAATTATTAAATAAGTATCCTGCAAAAGGTACACTATTATTACCACTTGGTGTGATTACAATATGAATTTTTTATTCCATCATTTACATAAAAAGAAACAACCAAATAAGGTTAGGAATAACTGGAAATAATTAATAAAATAATAATTACACGAAACAAACGACAAATAAAATCAAATTAAGATAATAATTAAGTGAAATCAAATTTTTTGACAGCACAAGAAACAAAAGAATTTTATAGTTTATTGGAATGTATTTTTGTTTTGTTGATGAGTTATATTATTTTTCTAATATTTACCTTCGTGAAGCCATTGTTTAAAACAATTTATATCACATAAACTACTTATCAACAGCTATTAAATTTGTACTAGGAACTTCATACGAGACGCCATATTTAAAATTTATCCATATTCCTCTTCACACTCACTCTCCCAGTTTCCGAAATAAGCCGATCAAAAAACGAATTATTTTATACAGATTTGTTTAAATTCTAGTCCAAAATGGACTAAAAACTATAAATTATAAATAAATCTTATATAAAATGTAATTATAAGTATGAAATTATGATTAAAATGTGATAGAAAAGTTACGAAAAATTCAAATGAAGCAACAAGAAATACACCTTGACCTAAATAGCGGTATTCAAATATAAATTGTTTATATCACAAGAGATGGCGCAGATAATTAAATTGTTAATTAAATCTTTATTTTTAAATTAAATTTACTCACTGGAAACTCATAATTATCTTTGAAATCAGTAAAACTTCAAAAACAAAATCAGTACAAATAGACAATTGTTACATTATTATAGTAGTGAAATTCTATAAATTCACATGTTTTTCAGACAAATATAATAAAGATCAGTTTATTTTTTAAAAACAAACTTTTATTTACAACTTATTTTAATATAAGTAGCAATATACATGTATAACCTACAAAAGTTGTTGACTAAAGATTCATTGTTGTTACGCTCTAATTTTCGGTGCTGTGTCGGTTAAATTATCAGAAGATCCTTCTGCTAATAAACTTTTTTTATTTAATAACTCTCTTTTTTCATGTTGTGGTTTTACAATGGTTACATATTGGTAAAACCTATGTCCCAAAAAGGCTGTACCAAGCACTGTGATTCCTATACACACGCTAACGACTCCTTTGTGTAATTTGTCTAGTAATCTACTTGATCGTGCGTATTTCCTCATTTTGGAAAGATTTCTATAAAAGAAAATAAACAAATAATTTAAATGTAAAGAAATGTTTAAGTTTTAAAATTTGACAACATACATAACCTGCTTTTTGTTGTTTGATTTCTATTTTATCGGTAATGTCAAAGTGACACATGCGCAGTTAGGCAAGCCACGTTACTTGGCTTTTTGGTAGACGTGTGACAAGTGTAAAATATTTGTGTTTTTATATAAGAAAAACAATTAAAAATGGTAAGTAAATCATAAATTAATTGTATATTATATATATTATAATATATACAATCTATTTCTTTATATTTCCGTATGTAACATGAATAATAAAAGGTTAAATTTTGACATATGATCTACCCAATTTAATTTCTATTATCATTATAATTATATTTTCTTTTTAGCCGCTGCGTTTAGATATAAAACGTAAATTAACAGCTCGATCTGATCGAGTAAAATGCGTTGATATGCATCCATCAGAACCGTGGATGTTATGTTCGCTTTACAACGGAAACATCAATGTGTGGAATCATGAAAATCAACAATTAGTAAAAACCTTTGAAGTTTGTGATCTACCAGTAAGAGCAGCAAGGTTTGTTCCACGTAAAAATTGGATTGTAACTGGATCTGATGATATGCAGATCAGAATTTTTAATTATAACACTTTAGAAAGAGTTCATGCGTTTGAGGCTCATTCAGATTATGTGAGATGTATTGTTGTACATCCTACGCAGCCTTATATTTTAACCAGCAGTGGTGTGTATTTACTTTACTTCTGTTTTTTATGTGTAATTACGGTGTGGATAAAATATGATGCAATATTTTTTTTTTCACAGATGATATGTTAATAAAATTGTGGAATTGGGAGAAGCAGTGGTCTTGTCAGCAAGTTTTTGAGGGTCACACACATTACGTCATGCAGATTGTTATTAATCCAAAGGATAATAATACTTTTGCTAGTGCATCGTTGGATCGTACAGTCAAAGTAAGTGATGTTTTAACTGTTTTCCGCTCTAGTTTAGAGTTTCTCAAACATTTTACTGTGGGAGCTGTCATCTATGTTTTAAAGATTATAGTGGACCCCCAATGAACCTCTTGTACACAATACAGCAAGACTTAAAACATCATAAAAGGCCTCGGAATCCCTTTGAGAAAGTCTCAAGAGATTTCCAGGGATCTGTGGGTTATACTTTGAAAAACACTGCTCTAGATGAATAAATTCTTTTAACTTAAATTATAATTTTTTATTATAAATTAAAAGTTTTCATTTTGACATAATTGTATAGTCTCAACTCAAATGTTGAAGCAGAACTAAGTGGGATTTTTTTATTCTTGTCACGAACTCACTTTTTAACGATTGAATGAGACTTTTCGTCAAAATTGTCAAAAGCCCCATTCAGTTTGACATAATAGCAATAAAAATACAGATATAGCCTCAAATTTTATTAATATAGATTAATGTCAGTTTTTTTATTGCACATATTCTGTTATTATTTATTTTTTTGATTAAAGGTTTGGCAGTTGGGTTCATCGACAGCAAATTTTACACTCGAAGGCCATGAAAAAGGAGTTAACTGCGTCGATTATTATCATGGAGGTGATAAACCATATTTAATCTCAGGTGCAGATGATCGTCTTGTTAAAATATGGGATTATCAAAATAAGACCTGCGTACAAACTCTAGAAGGTAGTTGATATTAAACGACATATGTTTTAATTCCTCGTTATATATTGATTTTTGTTTTAGGTCATGCCACGAATGTTTCGGCAGTAAGTTTCCATCCTGAGCTACCAATCTTACTGACTGGTAGTGAAGATGGAACTGTTCGTATCTGGCATGCGGGAACATACCGTCTTGAGAGTTCTCTTAATTATGGATTTGAAAGAGTATGGACGATATCTTGTATGCATGGATCAAATAACGTGGCATTAGGGTAAGATATTTTATTAATAACATTTCTTAAAATTTTACCGTTTACATAAAACGAAATATCATTTCTAAACTGTTTTAAACTTTGTTCTCTTTTACACAATATGTCAAAAATTAAAACTAGTATTTAATGAATAGTTTAATTAAAAAAACAAAATTACAGTATAAATTTACATTAATTCTTTTCATCTCGCCATATCGACGTCAATGACGTACATTCAACTCGTAGTTATCCACTGAATGCAGTGGCGCAGGGGGTGGCCCGGAGGCCTGGGCCTCTCCCAAGGAGGAGGGAAATACCAAATTTTTTAATTTTTTATCACTATCTTTTAGGTAAATATATGGATTTAAAAAGAGATGAGGACCTTTTTTTTGGTCACCACTTGTATTTTACGAGTGAGAACCTTTTTTTTTAGGTCATCACTTGTATTTCAATATCGATGAACCTTTTTTTTATCTTCCCCCCCCCCCCCCATAAAAATTCCTGGGTGCGCCACTGACTGAATGAATATGTTTATCTGTCATGTTTCGCCTTTTCATAACTCGGTATTTCTCCGCCGTTTTCGCTTTAGGCAGTGGTGATATGTCGTTATAAAAGATAATTTCACCCAAATTTTAAGCCATTTTTGCTTGTTATATTAATTTCGTCGTAATATCCAATGTCATTATAAGCGATAAGTCATGTATAAAAAGATAGGGGAAACTTCCTAAGCGCCCTGACATCTGGTGGCAATTTGTGAAAGATACGAAAGCTACATTGTTTTGTTTTGTTCAATGGAGAAATACGTGTTTTTTTGTTGTTTGTGTTTTATTTTTGTGTATCATGGAAAAAAAAACAATCAATTTTGTTGTGTGCCGCAATGTAAATTGTGAATAATGAAGAATCCTTCTTAAACATTCCATAATTTACCTAACCTAACTTAAATCGAAAAAAATATTAATTGAAACGACGTTTGGAGGCAGAGAGAAAGTGGATCGTAGGTTTTTATGGACTCAAAAACTAAAAATGGGCAAAAATTTTTACGTCCAAAAAAAGGCTGAAAAAAAAGCATATATCGGACCCAAAATTTGCCTAAATCATCACTTGATATATTAAAAGGCCCTTCTACTTTTTCAGGCAGAGATATTAATTTTTACTAATATATTTACCATATTTTAGTTGTTATTATATTGACAGACAGTCAAAAAGAATTAAAAATACAATGAAAAACTAAAAATATCCTTGAAATTTCTTATTATATTATGAATATTTTTTATTACATATCTTGTAAATCGTAGATTACCTTTAAATTAAAAAAAAGCTCGGAAAACAGGAAAAATACAACTCGTGTTCATTTTCACCATGTAAACAAATACACGAGTAACAGTTTAATGTGGCTTTCGAGTGTTCCAGCTTTGCCGCATACGGCGCTGCGATCTTAAAAAGTTTCCCCTATATGTTTCTGGCCGGAACTTTCAAATTTCATCGCAAAAACCGATATGTCGTTACATCAGATGTTGTTATAAACGATATCTACTGTATTTTTTTCTTACTACATCTTACTTTACCATTTTGATCTTACAGATATGATGAAGGAAGTATTATGGTTAAAGTAGGCAGAGAAGAACCAGCTGTCTCGATGGATGTTAACGGTGGAAAAATTGTTTGGGCTAAACATTCAGAAATTCAACAGGGGAATCTCAAAGCTATTCCAGATGGCATTGAAACTAAAGATGGAGAAAGGTAAGTAATAATTTTAGTAGTATTATTAGTACAGACGCACGTCCCACAATTGTCATAGCTAGTCATTGGAAAATCTGGCGGTATTGTGTTGAACTAATCTAATAGACAATGAATTGACATCTTTCAAGACATTAAAAAGACATTTTTATTATTAGTGAAAATAAAATATAAGAAAACACAAATCAAGACCTAAAAATATCATTAAATACCTTCTAGATGTCAGAGTACAATACATCAAAAAGTTGTTGATGTCTGTTAGATTAGTTTAAATTTTGCCACTTTGGCGCTTTAGTCTTAATAAAATTTACCTATAGTGTTGATTTCTACCATGCTACTACAATCTTGATCACGGATATCTTGACTAAGAAATATCATTTTATAATGGAACATAAGAATTAGTAACTTAAATGTAAATGCTCCATCTTAGTGTATACTAATTTCATAAAAAATTCAGTATACTTTCGATAATGCGACACATATACCCTTTTCACACTAGAACTTTAAGATCGGATGTTAAAGTGAATGTATCTTTAAACGCTAATGTGAAACCGTATGGCCTCGTCTAAATACAAGCGATGTTTAAGACAGAGATCTGCGTCTTAAACATCGACCGCATTGCCAACTTAATTTCTATTATAAAAAAATACTCCTTGAATTTGTGCTGTCAACATTTTATATTATCATAAACAAGAATACTGTATTATATCGACGTTATAAGAAGTTGAGGACAATGTTTAAAATATCCCCCTTCAAACTCTATACAGATGGCAGCACATAACGACTACACTAAATAATTCAATAATTGTCAGTGGCTCTAAAACAATGGTTTCTAGAAGCGAGCTTAACCACCTTCTAGTTTAATGACAAAACACTATCTTAGGTTAGGTTAGGTTAGTAACTGTTTGGCTAGAAGAAGCCGAGCGAAGCGAGCTACCCATGTTCTAGTTTAATGACATAAATAAAAGTTCTGCACAGTCCCACTTGTTTAGAATCTCTGTATATTAAACAAATGACATGTGTTTGACGTATGCGCTAGTGTGAAGTGGGATGTTGTAAACACTTACGGAAGTTTATACTTATTGTTATAATAAAATTATTTATTTTAATAATGTGTTTAATAAAATACAGAGTTACAAAAATTGAGATAAAATCTATCGACTTACATGTTAATACAGGTGTAATATATTCTTTATTGTAGTGTCTTTATTGTAGAATGAAATGAAATATCCATATTTGTTTATAATAATTCAAAATGTGCGTCTGCGCAGACAGTACAAAACTAGTAATTTCATGACGGTAACTTAAGGACAAAATTACTGTAGCTGATGACAGCACCAGAGATTTAAACATTAAGTGTGAAAGCATACGGATGTTAAACATCGGTGAACTTTAAGTTCACTCGTCTTAAAGTTCTAGTGTGAAAAGGGTAATATGGGACTGGATACTGGTCTGATAATGAAAATTTAATAAATAATGCGATTTTGTTAAAAAAAAATAATTCTTTATTAAAACATTCTTATAAAACCTCTCTCTGGTAATATATTGTAATAAAATTTCTCAATAAAATATAATAAAATAAGTTATTCTTTGCTGACAAGTTCTACATAAGTGTGGCGGTGGTATCCACTTTTAATATTTGCCGGTTAGATCGCTTAGATGCGTATACATTTAAAAATTTATATTTAATTGCGGATTACAATATAATTCAATAAAAGAGAATATTTTTAGTCCCCGTCGTCTAGGGCCGGATTACTGGACGTGTCGGAATAGCGAAAGGCCGGCTTATCGAGAGTGTACTTTATACACTATCGGCCATAAGTAGAGAAACAAAACTATTTTTTAATTATTTTCATCAATCCCGATTTGAGTACAACAAATGTTATTGAATTATATTCCTGGTGCAGCAACAACAAATTATAAATTAGAACCAGCTCTTAAAAATATTTGTTGTAAAAATGATAACAGACTTATTGAAACCTGTTAGGCCATAAATAGAGAAACATTATTTTTATTCAGTATAACTTGGGAAGCTTGTTATAATAGTTGAATTTTTTGTGTTCTGGGTAATAATTTTGAAGATTAAAAATGCAAAGAGGTATATATTTTAGCAATGATATAAAAGAATTGTAATAAAAAAAATATAATGACGCTGAAAAATAAATTTTGATTGCTAAACAATTAAATTTGCACCGTTCAGTAGCAAGTCAAACTATTCATAATTTTAATGAAAGAAATAGTGTAATAGCACTACCAAAACCATGTAGACGTAGAAAAACTCACTCAATTGTTGGTAAAAAAATTAAAATGGTGTTGACAAATAACCCTTTTGCGTCATCATCGGATATAAAAAATTATTAGACGAAGGAAATGGACCTCGCTATATTCACGGATTCTTTGAGTGTACTGACAAGCATTGAACAGCTTTATTCAAAAAATGCATTAGTACAATCACTGCAAGAAAAACTACTACCCGTGGTATAGAAGTACACCTTATTTGGATTCCTTCACACATCGGTATTCAAGGCAATGAGAAGGCCGATATTGCTGCTAAAGAAGCCACCCAAAAGGAACCACCCTTGGACCTAAATATTGAAGCAACTGACCTTATAAATGAAATTGGTAAAAGACTAATACCAAAAGAAGAACGAAAATGGCAAGAACTAAGGGAGAACAAACTACGGCGGATAAAAGAAGACACATAAAATGGAAATTCGAAGGGACAAGAAGACAGCAAATAGCAACGACTAGACTAAGAATCGGACATTCCAGACTGACAGACAAATACAGACTTGAAAGAAAAGACCCACCAACCTGTGACGAGTGTAACACAAGCCTGACAATCGAACATATTATATTAGACTGCACAAAATACGAGATGATACGACAACGGCACCATATACCTGACAACTTACAAGAAGCTCTCAGTGACAAGGCGGAAAACCTGGCACATCATTTTTATTAGACACAAATCTATATTCTGTATTGTAATAATATAAACACAAAACATAATGTAAATTAATAATGTACGGGCACTAATCACCTTTGCAGTGGATGTGCCTCTCTTTTGTTTTAAATAATAAATAAAAAAAAAGGAAATGGACCAAACATTTCTTTAACTACAATCAAACGTTATCTTAGAGAAGCCGGCTTACGGAGATGCAGACCAGCCAAGAAGCTTTTAATATCTGCTAAGAATCGAAAGGCTAGATTAGAATTTGCATAACAGCATATAAACTGATCAATTAAAAAATGGAAAACAGTCCTTTTTTCGGATGAGAGCAAATTGAATTTGTTCGGTTCCGATGGTATGAAGTAGGTTCGACGTCCTATCAACAAAAGAATGGATCCAAAATATAATAAACCTACTATAAAAGACTGTGGGAATGTTTCTCGGGTTTCGGTAGGGGCCTATAAATTAAAATCAGTGGCATAATGGCCAAATTTTATTATAAAAATATATTGGAATGTGATTTGTTACTATTTGCCGAAGAAAACATGTCCCTAACGTGGATTTTCCAACATGACAACGACCCGAAATTCACCTACGGAATTGTAAAAGATTAGTTAAGACCCAATAAAATTAATGTGTTGCAGTGGACAGCTCAATCGTTTGACTAGAAATGGGAGTTTACTCGTGTCGATTTTAAGATTTTTGCGAATATTTAACAACTGAAAAATATTTCGAAAAAAATTTATTAAACAAAAGTTGCTATAAAAGCAATAACTAACAAATTTATTTGAGACATTTTTGATAAAACGTAAATTTTTCTAAATTTTTTCAAAGTATCTATTTTTTTGATACTTATATGTAACGTTTCCATGGTCATGATAAATAATATCTCTGTTAGAAAATATTAGGCCAAGTTATTTCTACTCTGCTGCTAGAATGTATTTTATACAAGTACTTTGTGATGGCTGTCGGTCCTGTGGTGGCCACAGCTGATTTTTTTAATAATATATTTGTTTCTCTACTTTTGACCCATTATGTTTTTAAAACATTTTATAACTTTTTGTAAAATTTATGTAAATAACGTTTTTTTTTTTTTTTCTAAATGATTCTCCCTAACAAGGGTACAAAAAACCAAATTTGTATTATCAAATTTTTCTATCAATAAAAAGTATTACAATTTTTAAAATGTTTCTCTACTTATGGCCGATAGTGTATATAACTTTGGTGAAATTCTGAAATTTTCTTTATATCTTGTATTGTGATTTAAAAAACAAAAGTAAATAAACCTTTTATTTATTTTTGCAGGTTACCGCTTGCTATTAAAGATATGGGAGCCTGTGAAATATATCCGCAAACTATTGCTCATAATCCTAATGGAAGGTAAATATATTTAAATGTCTTATGGCCGGTTGCTAAAGTAAGAATTATGCCTAACTCAAGTTAAAATAATTTGTTTTTGTATGTTGTAGCATACAAAAACAAATGATTTTAACTTGAGTTAGAGAAAACTCTTACGTTAGCAACCCGCCATTAATTATTGTACATACAAAAATTGTTACCCATTAATTTAATCATTTCGTATTTAGATTTGTGGTAGTATGTGGCGATGGTGAATACATAATCTACACCGCCATGGCTTTGCGTAACAAAGCTTATGGTAGTGCACAAGAATTTGTCTGGGCCCAAGATTCATCTGAGTATGCTATTCGTGAAGGCAGTTCCACTGTTAAAGTTTTCAAAAACTTCAAAGAAAAGAAATCTTTCAAACCCGATTTTGGAGCTGAAGGTATACATTATTTTAACAATTCTAGTTCATATATAAAAATAATGTCTTTTTAGGAATATTTGGTGGTTTCATGTTGGGAGTTAAGTCGGTATCCGGTTTAGCATTTTATGACTGGGATACTTTAGAACTAGTAAGAAGAATTGAGATTCAACCTCGCGCTATTTATTGGTCTGAAAGTGGTCATTTAGTGTGTTTGGCCACTGAAGAGAGTTATTTTATTTTGCGTTTTAATTCTGATACTGTTGCTAAATCTAATGAAACCAAGGAAGGCGTTACTGAAGATGGAGTCGAAGACGCTTTCGATGTAAGTTTGTTTATATATCAATTTAATAATAGGTTCTCAATGGCTACAAACTATAGTTCCATAATGGCGGTTCCAAGTGGCAGAGAAAATAACATTGTTTTTATTAATTTTAGGTTCTTGGAGAACTGCACGAATGTGTTAAGACTGGTGTGTGGGTAGGAGACTGTTTTATTTACACCAACAGTGTAAATCGTATCAACTATTATGTAGGAGGTGAACTGGTCACTATTTCACATCTGGATCACACCATGTATTTGCTTGGATATGTTCCAAAAGATAACAGGTAATAATTATTTGTTTGCTTACGTTTTGTCCTAAATGTCTTCATAACTGAGGTCCATAAAGATAAAAGCAATTTTTTTTTGACGAAAAGAGTTTATAATAAGGAAACTTCATTTTTTATTTGTATGCATTTTTTCATTTAGATGAATATTTGGGGAGTTATGGGGGTTATCACCCTAAAGCTAAACTTTTGAAAAACTCCTTATTATTGACTTAACAGCAAACACGTATAAAACAAAAATTGCTTATAATAAAATGACAAATCTTTTTTCTTCTATATACTTTTTTTAATGGCATAATATGCAATATTTGTGAAAATTGTGAATTAAAACAAAGCACAAACTCAAATGCTGTTAGAGACAGCGACCTCCGATTAGAATTTTTGGAATCTCCATAGTTTATTCAGTCTAGAAAATATTTGGGGCTTTAACGCGTTTTGAGACTACGATATTTTTTTTTCCTGGCATAAATTATATTTGTGAAAATTGCGAATAAAAAAAGCACACTCATAAACGGTTATAGATAGCGACCTTCTAGACCTAGATATTACGACAATTTTTTTTAATGACTTAATTTACATTATTTTATGAAAATTGTCGATTAAAAAAAAGTCCTACTCAAATAATCAAAAACGGTTAGAGGTAGAGACCTGCGGTTGAAATATCTGGATTATCCGTTGTTTATTTAGTCCAGAAAATCATTGGGGCTTAAATCGTTTTGCGTATTTTAATATTATGACAAATTTTAATATGGTGTGATTTATAGATATTTTCATTGTCACATGGACGTTTCTCAAAAACGAAATGCGATAAAGACCTACGGTTGAAATTTTTTAAATCTTGATGTCAATTGATTTGTCACCATATTTTGAAACAAAAAAAGGTTCAATTTTTCATTTTTCTTTAAATTTTTTGAAAATTTTGATAAATCCTAACTGAAAAATGGTTAAGGATAAAAATCTGCGGTTATAATTTTTAAAGTTCTCGTACATTGTTTAGTAAAAAAAAAAAAAAAATGGGTTTTAATAAACCTGTTACAAGGTTTTGTATGGGCAGTAATCCAAAACCCATAAAAATGGTAAAAAAACGAATAATTGATAAGGGGTACACCTTCAGAAAATCGTGATTTTGAAGCAAAAAAATTTAGTTTCCGATTTTATTAAAAATCGGTACAAATATGTATTTTTGATCACAGATCAACAAGTTTGGACAAAAGTTTTGGAATTATAGGCAAAACAATTAGCTTAAAACTATATTTTGTCTAAAATCGTCAGAAAATCAAATACCAAAATTTTAGGGGGGATAAAATTTAATTTTGTTGAAAAACTAAAACCTACATATATTTCCTTTGTTATGTACCACAGCAAAATCATATATGACAAAAAAAAGGTTATAGTAAGAAAATAAATCTTTTATTTCTAGGCATTTTTTCATTTAGATGAATAGTTGGGGAGTTACGGGAGTACACCCTTAAAGCTAAACTTTTAAAATATCTCTCTTATTATTGACCGCAAAAACGTAAATAACAAAAATTGTTCATAATAAAAAAAATCTTTTTTGTTGTATATACTTTTTCGATTGAATGAATATTTGGCTTCTTCCTAAATTAAAATCTTTCACGTTAAAATATTTCACGTATTATTTACTTTACACCAAAAATATATGAGGAAACTTTTTTTTTTTTTTTTCTTCAACACAGTTTTTATTAATAAGATTATTTAGGGGACAAGCGGAGTGTAACTTATAAAGATGAAATCATTTACTTAACAGCAAAAATGAATATGAGAAAATAAACTATTCCTCTTTGTTTATTAAAGTTTTTAATAAGATCTATTTTGGGGAGCTGTGAGGAGAGCTAACTATAAACGAAGTATCTCACTTATTATTTACTTAACATCAAAAATATATGCAAAAGAGTAGTTAAGAATAAAGAAACTATTATAATGTGTTCTACTTGAAATTGAAATATATCATTTACGTTACAGCAAAATATACATTACAAAAACCATACGAAGTACGAGTACTCCTGCTAGTCATATAATATAATTTAAAAAATGGTTTGTTACAGATTGTATCTCGGCGATAAAGAACTCAATGTTGTAAGCTATTCTCTCTTACTCTCCGTACTTGAATACCAGACAGCAGTAATGCGCAGAGACTTCGACACAGCAGACCGAGTCTTACCAACAATTCCAAAAGAACACCGAACTCGTGTAGCTCATTTCCTTGAGAAACAAGGGTTCAAAAAGCAAGCTCTGGCTGTTTCATCAGATCCAGAACATCGTTTTGAATTAGCATTACAATTAGGAGAAATGGGAGTTGCTCAGCAATTAGCACAAGAAGCAAATTCACAACAAAAATGGCGACAATTGTCGGAATTAGCAACTTCTAAGAATAATTTCAAACTTGCACAAGAATGCTTACAGAATGCACAGGATTATGGTGGTTTACTTTTGCTTGCTACTAGTGCAGGTATATATTAAACAAAGAATTTTTTGAACAGGTGCACCACTTGTTCAAAAAATTCTGAACCTATTCAAAATAACATTGTGCTAATATTTTTAATTATTTCAGGTGATGCTGATATGGTGAAAAATTTAGGTAAAATGGCGGATGATGAAGGAAAAAGCAATATTTCATTTATGTCATACTTCTTACTGGGAGATCTTGAAAAGTGTTTAGAAATTCTTATTAAAACAGACAGAATACCTGAAGCTGCTTTCTTCGCCAGGTAATTTTACTTTTTTTTTTTCAAATTAAGCCTTTGAAGAAGCCGAAAGACCCCAGGGTTTGATTGGCAACATTGCTTCCCCTATTAAGCAAACTAAAGCAGCAATTTTTACGTTCTTAAGTTTACGTCTGCGCTGTCACATCTCCCTCTCTCGCTCTCATTTAATAACCTTTGTCAGCGGTTTGAATATTTAAGGTTAAGTTTAATTTAAATTTATATATTATATCCATTTTATTTAATAAAAATTAAAAAAATAATTGAAATTGTACCACAATTTTGTTATAGTGCATCGTGATCGTGATTACAATGTTTAAAATAAAAACTAGTTTCTTATTTTTGTAATGTTGGACTCACTGAACATCATTTGTGTTGGCGAAATTTTTAACCCCAGCATGGCCGCCGTTGCGGTACTTTGTATAATCCAGTTACTTTAGGTGATACTACAGGTTAAAAGAAGGCGAAAACCCTTAAAACACCTTAGTCAGAATATTATAATAAAAGAGATTAAGTTTTTAAGTTTTGTTACCGACCGCCAACATATATATATATATATAAGGGAGGTATTGTAATCATACCGATTTTGACATTTCCAGATTTCGATGGATCTCCACGAATTGAGGTCCCTACATAACATTTTGACTATTTTTAGCATGCTGTCTGTCAGTCTGTCTGTCCGTCCGTCCGTCCGTCCGTCTGTCTGTCTGTCTGTCTGTCTGTCTGTCTGTCTGTCTGTCTGTCTGTCTGTCTGTCTGTCTGTGTACACGTGCAGAGCAAATTCGGCGAAAAGGATTTATATGAAACTGCATATTTAAGCTTTTGTCATCAATGGCACGAGTTGATCAACTTTTGGTAAAAATCGGTTGACTAGAAATGGGAGTTTACTCGTGTCGATTTTATGATTTTTGCGAATATTTAGCAACAGAAAAATATTTCGAAAAAATTTATTTAACAAAAGTTGCTATAAATGCAATATCTAATAACTTTTATTTGAGACAATTTTTGATTAAACGAAAATTTTGAAATAGGTATTTTTTTCATACTTGTATTTAACGTTTCCATGGTCATGATAAATAATATCTCTGTTAGAAAATATTATGCCAAGTTATTTCAACTCTGCTGCTAGAATGTATTTTATACAAGTACTTTGTATGGCGGTCGGTCCTGTGGTGGCCACAGCTGATTTTTTTTTGTGTTTTTTTCTCCATAACTCTCCTATTATTTATCCAATCAAAAAAACACATTTGGATAAAAGATTTGTCTTGTTATTCTTAACAAAATTTGTAATTGAAATTTTTGCCGTTAAGTCAAAAATAACAGTCATTTAAATTTTTAATTTTTAACGCCAAAAATTAAAAAATTAAATTACTCTCTTATTATTGACTTAACAGCAAAAATTTATATAACAAATATTGTTAAGAATAAGAAAACCAATATTTTATCTAAATGCATTTTTTTTTATTGGATAAATATTTGGATGGTTATGGCGGAAATCCCCCAAAAACAAAAAAATTAAATTACTTCCTTATTATTGACTTACAGCAAAAACTTATATTACAAATATTATTAAGAATAAGAAGACATCTTTTATCCAAATGCATTTTTTTGATGGGATAAATATTTGGAGAGTTATGGCGGAAAATCCCCAAAAATTAAAAACTTAAAAAATTAATATCTCTTTTAATCTAAAAACTACTACAATTTTTACTAAGGTGTTTTAAGGTTTTTCGCCTTCTTTTGGTCTGTAGTATCACCCATTAAAAAAGAAATAAGAAGACCGTTAACACCCTGTATATAGATAATATTATTTGAACAGATCATTTACGACTAGTTGCATTTGTATATTAAAGGATAACATTGGACATATTTATACTAATGTGTTTATTACAATAAACAAAATAAACATTTAAAATTATATCTTCACCGGCCATCTGCATACAGATACTCCGTGATACTGGTGATTGAATGCCTTTAGCAGGATCTTTTAGAGCAGTGGTTCCCAAACTTTTTCGGTTCCCGGCGCCCTTAATGTATCAGAATTTTTCTGCGGCGCCGTAAGTCAAAACATTGGTCTAATTAACACAGTTAGAGGAATATTGGAATATTTTCGCGGCGCCCCTGTAGCCTAGGTCAGGGCGCTGCGGCGCACAGGTTGGGGCGCGCTGGTCTAGAGTAAGATTGAACAGTAGTGGTCTTTTTATGGAATCTTTGTGAACTCCTATGTTTTACTTCATAATTTTTGCTTTGTCCAGCGTTAGGTTTCACGGACGTTCTTACGTCATATAAAATATTCATTGCGATGTTGCTAATCGTGAGAGGGATCTTCTTTTTGGACTACATTACTTAGTAAGAAAAATATAATAATTCAAATATAGAATTTTTAAAATAATTAAAATTACGCAATTGTGCATATAAAAAGGAATAGAATTACAAAATCTTTAAAACGAGTAAATATAATTTTTTTAACGAGACAAATGAACTTACTTCTTCTTCATTTATTTCTCTAATCTGAATTTGATTAATAATGCTATTTGAAGGGTTCTACCAAAATTATAAAATTTTAAATTGGAGCACAGCAGTTCACCGTTTGAGACTATAAAGCCTAGATACTCAAACTTACGACTCTAGTTGATATTGAAATTAATTATAGAATATATTTTTTACAGATCCTATATGCCGGATAGAATATCTGAAGTTGTACAATTGTGGCGAAACCAACTTTCAACAGTCAATGAAAAAGCTGGTCAGAGTTTAGCTGATCCAAAAGAATACGATAATCTGTTCCCTGGCTTACAAGATGCGTTAAGAACACAACAGTTTATGAAGGCAGACAGAGCAACGCTAACACCCGCACATTTGGCCGCAACAACAACACCAATCTGGGAGAGGAACCTCCTACAAGAGATGCAACAAGCTCAGCAATCTGGTTCATTTGTATATAATGAACCAGTTAGTGGAATACCTAAAGATTTAGATACACCAAGGTTAGTAGGACAATTTGTATAGTTATCATTTATATTAGTGGTGTTCAAACCACGTCCCGCGGGACACTTGTGGCTCACAAATGCGAAGTTTCCAAAACAAATTTGTGGTGATATGAAAAAAAGTATTAACTCAATATACTTAGATATTGAGGAAACCCATTTAAAGAACATGTTAAATGCGGAGCCCTGCAATGTTCCCAGACGGAGACATTGACCAGGTTCCTGATCTGAGGAGCACGTTCGCGACGATCGTAAAGCAGAACTCACGATCTGGATGAAAAAACGCGAAATAAAGCGTATGGACTTTATTGGGCGCAATCTCTCGTGATTTTAGAATGCTAGAGATGGGTTTGAAACGGGGCATCCAGAAAATATCCTTTATTTGTAAAGATACAAAAAATCTTCAGAACAAAAGTTAAACTAGACAAAAAGGCCCATCTAAAGGTTACTATAAGAATTCTGAGGCACTTCCGGTTTCACCGGAAATGATGTCAACTTTTGATCTAGCATAGGGAATCGATAATTTTATATTTTTGCCTAAAAGTACATTAAATTAGCTTTACAATGACACCAAAAAATCATATTTTTATGTTAACCATTTCAAAATGGCGACCATTTATTTACAAAATAATAATCAACATAAGTTTTACAAAGTTGAACGTAGCAAGCTTTGAAAACAATAAAAAAGGAAACAGGACAAGTTTTCTACGTAAAAGTTTAACTTTTGTTCTGAAGATTTTTGTATCTTTACAAATAAAGGAGATTTTCGGGGTGCCCCGTTTCAAACCAACACCCTGTATACAGGTTGATGGACTTACCTAGTGGTTAAAACGTCACGCAGCAAAGGGCCATTTGAGATGCTGTAGGCTTCGTAATACACCAGGTATGGAATGGAGAGTGTGGACACACAGGTCGATATCATAAGTCCACACCGTATATTGGCGAAATGTACTAACACACATGAATGTGAATGCATGCGTAAAATTCATTCACGACAACAAAGCAGAGTAAACGAATTAAGGTGAAACAAGACTAATTCTACCTCTACTTAAAGAAGCACGATAGTAAGAGCTCAGATGATGCGGAGACTGGAAATGAGCGACTAAAATACACTGACACGAGACGAATGTATATGTAACATATATTCTTCAACATAACCCGAATGGCAGACGCGTATAGGCAGAACTGAGTACAAAAATTAACACGACACAGATGGTTCGAATGTTATTCGTTAACTAAACTAAATATAATGTTGTAACGAGACCCCCCCCACTTAAATATTAATATTTCGCCCGATTGGCGCGAACACACGTTAATCATAAAATAACTGTAAAGGTTTATATTACAAAATGATTCAATATATTTGAATGTAAGTTTCTATAGTAATTTGAATATTAACTTTTTCTTTTAATGTGTTTCCTCAATAACTAAAGCCGCATTCAGAGCTCTTTAAATTAACACGTTGTAGACTGTTCGTTGTCACGTTGTGCGTTATGTTTTTATACATTGTTTTAACGTTCTACGTGCTGTTGACAGCAGTTATAAATTAGTGGGTTACGAATAGTCCAACATCTGTGTGTCTTTAAAAACTTCATTGCTTCGTTTTCTGAAAATGTTTTCTATCTATTATCGTTTTTATAATTCTGCTGTTCTAGAGTTTAACTAACTAAACTTAATCTAATTACCTAGATTGATATTTACTGTCCGTCTTTGTAATTTTGATCAAAATTAGTTAATGATGACATTTTGTTAGATTATGTAAAAGCATACAATAACTACGGTGTCTCTTATAGACTGAGATAGCCAATGTGTTTATATGTCTATCTCATTAAAACAACTCACAAGCTATAAGTTTAGAAAATTATCCACAACCGAACAACATATTAAATTTAAAGGTCTGAACGGCTTCACGTCTTACCATATGACAAACTTGTCAGTGACAGTGAACAGAGTACAAACTACAGTCTATAAGCTATTGATTTAAGAGCTCTGAACGCGGCTTAAGTAACCTAACCTGAACGGCGGTCACGTACAGGCAGAATTGAGTACAAAAATTAACACGACACAGCTGGTGCGAATGTTATTCGGTAACTAAACTAAAATAATGTTGGACTGAGAACCAGTGTTGCCAGATGTCGAAGAAGAAAAAATCGTACAAACACTTCAAAATGATCGTATTTTCAAGAAAAGAATCGTACAAATCGTTTTTTTTTTATGAGCGTATATAAAATTGCTGTGTAATTAATTTGAAAATTATTAAGTATAATTTTTTGTATTGCACAATCATGTAGCAGAAAATGTATAACTTCCTCGAACTGTTTGAATTGAACCAAATAAACTTTTTCATGTGCCTTATTAGAGCCGTTAAATAGTTATAATTATTAACTGGTCTGTAGCACGTTCCGCATTATCAAACCTTTCTAATTATCACTATAGTTATCCATTTTCATTCACATTCAACACGAACATGAAAAGCCCGGGCCAATTTGAGTTTGTAGTACAATACACTTACCGATCATAGCAAGACCAAACGATTTTTTTAAGAGCGCGTCGATTTGAAACCCAGGGGCTAAAATAATCAATATTTCGCATTATATAATATAAATATTTAACTTACTAAAAAAATATATGAATATATATGTTTTTCAAAAAAATCGTACATCGGATACCTTAAAATCGTACATCGTACATAATCAAAAATAATCGTACAAATACGATTTAAATCGTACATCTGGCAACACTGCTGAGAACCCCCCACTTAAATATTAATAATTAGTGCGACTAGCGCGAACACAATTGAACATCAAATAAATGAGTTATTTCAAAAAAGAACACCCAATATTTTTTCTATCGCATATTGATACACATTGAAAAATGTATTCGAGTTTTAAAATATGTTTTTATTTTACAGTACGTCAGCAGATTTGTTGGGAGAATCTGTAGAAAATATTCTGACACCCACAATGGCCCCATCAACTTCCACGTCACAGACAAAACCTTTAGAAACCACTCCAGTGCCACCAGTTTTGAAGAAATCCAGTACACCTCCAGATGATGATATTGATGATTTAGATTTAGATCTTGATGGTATGAACATTGATGAAAACATAGATACGTCGGTAAGTGATTTTTTTCCAATAAATCATTAAGTCATAATATAGATCTACATTCTCAATCAGTATGCTGTGACCTCTGTTCGCATATCAGAGGTCAGGTTAATGGGTACGTTTGTTTGCTCTGTACTTACAAAAGAAGATTCTCTTCGGAACAGCTGTGCAATAAAATGCATTTAAATGACTGTTGTCAAATCTCTATGGTTGCTGCTTTAATTAGGTGTCATTCTCACATTTAAGTTAATTATAAGAAAGCACTTGTCGAAAAAAAAAAAAAAAACTATCGCAAATTTGATTTTGTTCAAAAATCTATTTTGTCTTTCAAGGGGCATATGTCCTTAAGAATCTTTTGCAAAGTATTTACAAAATATATCTTTTTCGTATTTTTAACATGAGAAAAATTGTTACTTTTGCTATCGTCGGCTTACTTGTACTGTCCGACAAATATTTCGTGGCCGGGCGTGAAAAATGCGCGTGAAATTTGTAGTGGGGATTATAACTTTGGCGAATTGCATTATTTCCTACACACGCTATTACAGTCAAGTGCATAAGCGCAACATTCAAAATATATTAAATATTTAAAATCATGGAGACAAAAAGCAAACTAGGTGGACGTGCTGTTAATAGTCAAAAATTTTACATTGTTATGTAAGTATATTTAGCGGGAAAACATCTGTATTACATAGAATGTAAGCCTTTATTGTTTACAATCTACTTGAAATTGCTGGAGTTTGGAAAAAGACGCGGGACGGGGGTGCTCTGGCCAATAAACAAGTCGACAAAGTGAACGTCAAATGCAGTAATCACTTAAATCAAGCAGCTACGTTTCTATAGTTTTGTTGTTCGACTGTGATGGGAGGAACTTGTGTTTGTAGACGTACTCAACTGATAAATATAATGCATACGTGTAAGAATGTGAACTTGTTTCTCTGACTGTACTCTATATCTGACACTGTCTTTCATAGTGCCCTCTCTGTGCGCACAATAAGCCACGCCCGGCCACGAAATATTTGTCGGACAGTAAAACCTAAAAGTCCGATTTTTAACTGTATTGACTTGTTTTATTTTATTATTTCCGTACAATAATACAAAAATGATAAAATAATCATTAAATGTTTTGCCCGTTGTAACTGAAATTGTATTACTGATATTTCATGAAAATTTCGTAAGAGTTCTAAAATAATAATTGTAGCAAGTTTTTTGCCTCTCCTGAAAAGTTGTGCTTCTCGGACTTAGAAGTATTTACAGGTAAAGGGCGTATAACACTAGAACGCTATCCAAGTTTTATTTTGTAAGTCTTTTTCGAGTATTCAAGTCTTCACGTCTTCAGCTATCACACGCGAAACAGGGAAAAGTGACTTGCTTCTGCGTACATAACGTTAACAATACACCCATCTCACTTGATCTGACTGAGAGGGCGAGGCTGCACACGCGCATTTGACGACTTGGATTTCGTCTGTCTTCTAGAGACAGGGGAAATATATCTTGATGTATTTGCTCAGACTTAAAGACCTAGGTTTTTTGTCATGCTATCACACACATAAGACTTCGATTCGAATGCAAATACTTTAATTTTCCAAGTTTAGACTTGAATATTATTATTATTATTATAATAACTCTAGTGTGATAAGGCCTTAAGCCGACGATATAATAATCATGGGAGTATTTGTAGTCCTAATGAAACTAAAGTGGACACCATTTAATCGAAAACCATGGGGGCAAACATTTTTTCGTGTTAAAAGAAGTAAACAAAAAAATTTCACATGTTTTGATGCTATAATCAAAATAGTTCAGATAGATGGTTAAGATTAAGGATATACACTCCTTGATTTTCCATTGTTCAGTTGAGGGAAATAAATATATGTACGAATTTTTACTAAATATGTAATTCGCCACTTTACTTGTGTCACTCACTTCAATAATACGCTGGGGTACGTTCAGAAATTACACATCAGAGCGTGCGTGTGCTCCCCACTGTGTTGTCGGTGTGTGAACTTGTGTTCACACACGTTCACTGACGTTCTTCGTTGCCACATCTAAATCTTATAATCCTCCTAACTCTGCCCTCTGCCTTTCCTCTTTTCCCTTTCAAATATTTTGGTATTCCCACCGTCCTAATCTCTCTATACCTTTTCACATTCCTTGAATTATCTATTTGTTCTGTTCTTTCCTGTTCCTGTACTTCCTTATCTCTCCTCAATTCTTCTACTATGTTTCTCCCTCCGTTTGTCTTTCGCTCAGCTTCCCTTATGTCTATTCCACATCTCTAAAAGTACTCTTTCCTTGTCTCTCCCCATTCCTTTTGTTCTTCCTTTATGCTCTCTTTCCACCATTCTCTAAGTATCATCCTGCTTTCGCCCTTCTGATTTTCTCCTCATACTTCACCGCCCTCACCCCGGCTCCCACTCTCAGCTTTTACCTCTTCATTTCCTCTCTCAATATGTATCCTGGTGTCGTTCTGTCTAATCCCAAAATACATCTCATGTATCCCTCTTGTACCCTTTCTACTATATCCCATTCCTTCCATCCCCAGATCTTTACTCCGTACATGAGGATACTCTTCACTATCGTATCGAATAATTTCATCCTCCACTTACATCGTCGTGCGGGCATGCGAATCTTATCTGCCAGTATTGAATGGGACGCACAATTAAAAGCTTTGCTTAGTCACTACATTCAAGACTTTCAGAGACGTCAGACATAAATGAAAAAATAGCATCAACAGTGGACTTGCTTGAACTAAAGCCTTATTGAGAAATATTAAAAAGGTTGTAATAAAATCTTCAATAAAGAAATCACTCAAGTAATGAAAATGAAAAGTCCGTATTACTTAATGCCATAAAGAACGAATATTAAGATGCCCAAAAAGCGGAATGAATCTACCATATTTAACAAATTTAATTTTGTAAACCATTTTTATAACAATTATTTCTAAATATTTCCGTGTATCAGTAATTTTAAATTAAATAAATACAGACTAAATAATTAAGTTTTGATTAAATCATGTGTTACAAAACATCAAGTTTATAAAAACATTTACAAACTCTGACATAATATTATGTAACATTAACAAAACAGCATCAAAACAACATCAAGATTGTTATATAATAAAATTAGACATAAAATACTTGTTTTTATGTACACGTTACCACAAATTTACAAAAATAATTAAATGGAACGCACTAACTTGTGTTCATTGTTATATTGAAAAGTTTAGTATACAAGAACTCGTTGCTGGCTGTTTATATTTAGTTCTTTGTTGCCAGGATTGTGCACTTTGTTTCTAAAACAACTGACATGCTTTACAAAATAAAAGTATTTTCCATCAGACCTGATATTCAGGGCTGGATTATAAGGGATATATCAGGTCGTCAAGGGTGAAATTTGTAGTTAATAATATTGCCACCTTTAACAGCTTATTATTTGACATTGGCTTAATATTTTACCGTTCTGTTTTTTTTTTTTTTTTGGAACGTTACTCATCTTGCCTGTTTAAAGAAATCATTGTATGCTCTAAAAAATATTTTTTTTTTGAAAATGGAACGGTCGGAAATTCGCGCTTCATGAACTATTTGTTCTTACATGGAACTACGGCATCGCAGACCGCGCGAAATATTAATAGTGTATTTGACTCTTGTGTTACTACGCAGCAGACAATATCAAATTGATTCGCCAAATTTCGTACAGGTAACACAAAAACCAAAAAAAAAAAAAAAACCTGGCTCATCGATCACAGCAGAAATATACTGCAACCAACTAGACGAAATGATGCAAAAACTTAAAGAAAAACAGCCTAGATTGGTCAACAGATTGACTCCTATCTTATTGCATGATAAAGCTAGACCACACACTGCACAAATGACTATTGTGGCAAAACTACAGGAATTAGAGTTGGAACTTCTTCATCATCCTCCATACTCACCAGACCCACTAACTACCACTTCTTCCGCAATTAGGACAAATTTTTAATATGAAAACAGTTTAATTCCGACAATGCTGTAAAACTGGCCTTCCAGGAATTCATTGACTCTCGTCCGCCAGATTTTTATACCACCGGCCCGAACAACCTGCCGTTTAAATGGCAAAAGTGTATAGACAATATGGGTGCAAGCTTTGATGAATAAAATAATTCCTTATATTTGTAAGTTATCAACCAACTTTGCCTTTTTTTCTACAAATTTCATTCTTGACGACCTAATACGATTAGGAACATATTTGAATTTAAATCATTTACTTTCATGGTATTCTCTTATGAATTTCTTTATATATATATATTTTTTTTTTTCATATCCGGGTTAAATTTTGTTCTTCAGAAATTCGTGTTTTTATAGTATTTTACAAAATTTGGAGCAAGTTTTACGTCATAAACGGTTACCAAAAGAGGTTACCATTTAATGGTTGGTTTCTGAAAGCTTCGAAAACTATAAGCTAATGGTCAACTACGGTCACAATATAACAATCCCATAAGTAACAATAGCAACCGTTTTCTAACTATTTGGTTATAGTTAACTGAGCTTTCAGAAACCGGTCCTAAATGTTCTACAGCTTTTCGTTATTAGTATCAAATCTTGAGTGAGCTCCATTATAAGTTTTATTTCTTATATCTAATACATTTTGTATATCACTGTGAATATGATACTAATGCCACATCTTCCGCAAAAATTATAGGTTTAAAATAATTGTGGGCCCAAAACATATCCCTGTGGAACCCCATTTTTAACTGATTTAAATTGAACAACTTGTTAACAAGAGTGATTTGTTTTACACTTATATAAGACAGGATGAGTTTTTGACTATTGACACTAAAAATGTACATTTTTTAATTCATCTATAAGCAATTGATGTGAAACACAACCAGATCTGAAGATCACAAAAGGTTACGTGGACATAGCTTCCTAGTCAAATACAAAACACAGTTCTGCGCATATGACGTCACGGGCCTGTACTCGTGGTCTTTGCTCTCTAAATATATGATGCGCTCATAAAAATCTGATTGAACGAAGAAATCAAATCCAAATGTCCTCATTTGTCATAGAATATAGTCTTGTTCCATCAAGGTAACGCACCTTCACACAAATCGGTAACTGAGATGGCGAAACTGATTTACGATTCGAATTAATTGAGCATACACCGTACTCGCCAGACTTGGCTCCCTTCGATTTCTTTCCGTTTCCAAAACTTAAAAAATGGTTGACTTAAACTTAAAAAAGAATTGGACTAAATGTATAGAGCTGAATGAAGACTATATAGAAAAATAAATACAAATTTGTCCCAAAAAGTTATGTTTTCTCGTTCTAGAAACTCGAATCATTCCTTCGCCTCAGGCGGTAATTTTGGCGCGCTGACCTTTATAATTTTTGTGCGGACCTTGTCTGTTGCATTTGCAGGAAAAATAGCCCGAGCCCCAAAGGAATTTTGTGTTCTTTTCATACCTAAAGGCGCATCCCCACTATGCCGCTGTTTGCCAGTTGGCAAAGCCAAATTGGCAAAGCCAGTGGCTGTAAAAACATCCACATCTGTGTTGGCATTTAGTTCAGTTGCACAATGTTCACCGAGGAGGATTTACTAATTGCTTCAGCTGCTGTTATCATACTTGACAGTGAAGAAAAAATACGCAAACCGCGCAAACGACGGTTTTGGGTACGTCCAAGTCTTCAAAGTAGATCACGATATGGAACACGCGACTTAATGAAGGATTTAGTATTGGACGATGTGGACGAATTGTATCTCGAGTACAAAGGATGTGGTTTCAAAAACTTTTTTCGAATGAGAGGTAGCGATTTTGAAGTTCTTCTAAATTTGGTTGCACCAAATATCAAGAAGGAAGATACGTCATTCAGAAGAGCTATTCCTGCCCATGAACGTCTAGCGGTTACTTTGCGATTCCTGGCGACAAGAGATTCCTACCATTCGTTAAGTTACATGTTCAAGATTTCAAAGCAAACCTTTAAACGATATAGTCCTTTTTTATAGTTCTTTAAACGACAGTCCCACAAAACAGGACGATCCCGGTATACATCGATCAAATTAAGCACTTTTTCGTTTGTCCACTCCATCTATAAACAACTTTGCTCATCGGCATCTGAATCAGAGCCCGAATTTAAGCCTAAAGCCGCGTGATGCCAGTGGTTGGCACGTCCCTACTCTCCGTTCTTTTCGGCTTTCTTTGAAGAAGACCGACACTCGAGCGATTCTTGTTGGCTTGCCGCTGGCACGATGGCATGTGCCAACGGTCACATCTACATTACTTCTGGCATTGCCAAATGGCCTTGTCAACTGGCAAAAAGCGGCATAGTGTGGACACCGCTTAATGCTGTTATATTGTTGATTCCTTTGATTATTTAATCGTCTACCGAGAGACGGTATCACCCACTATGAAAAACACCCATGCTTTACACAAATTAATAATAAATTAATATTTTTTATCCTCATGTATGAATGTTATAAAATTATTTTTAATAATATTTATAATATAATCATTAATTATTTACATTTAGTAATTAATTTATTAATACATTACATATAAAAATACCAGACCTCAATATAACATACACGTTATTAATTTCAAAAATAATTTACAATTATTAATACAAATAATCAAAATCAAAAAATAATATTACATCAGAGATAATTTATCAGAATATTTTTGTTTTTTGTGTAATTCAATACGAATTTAGCTGTACGGTCCTGGGCTTGCGTTTGTTTCACAATGTTGTATATTTGTCTTCCACAATATTTTCACCATTATCTGTAAACATCGCGAGTAAATAATGGCTGTTTATAGTTGTATGACTGTAATATGAGAATTTATTTGCTGCATTTATTTTTATGTCATTAGCGAGTTGGGAGTTTTCTATTCTATTTTAACAGTGTTATATGGGTTGGTTTGTGATTGTTCAACGCGCCTGTGTGGGTGAATAATTGTGTTTGTATTTGTGTGAATGCGCGTTAGAGTAGAGTTAAATTTTTACAGAAGGGGAAAAGAGTTCTTCAGGATTTAAAAAATGCTCTTCCAATAAAAGAAGCTAAAAGAAAACACTACAACCACTCCAAATTTTACATGACGAGATTTTTTTCTCATTTTTCTTTTTATTCTTAAGCACTGTTGATTGACTTGCGTTTTATACTCACTCTCACATAACTTCCAGGTGTCTTATATGTATGACGGCTACGTCGAATTGACGACAGCACTTCGCTACTAACGTTAATATTTCACAAATTTCAACAAGAGTGGCTCGTTATTGACTGAAAGGCCAATTCTTAATATCAACTTTTTGCTGCAAATAGAACAGAATTATAGACAGAATCAAGAAAGAACGTTTGGAGTCTGGAATTGTGTTTATTGCGCAGTAGTGTGGCACGTTCTATACGTGTCCATTCGTACTGCTGTTTTTCGTTTGTCAGTAGATATGTACTTCGGCTGAGGGGGTTTTCTTCCCAGTCTGGGCTGAGCAGTTGGAATAAGTTGATAAATAAACAATCAAGTAGTAATTCTAGAGAGTGAAGCCCTTAACACTTAAATTAACAACGTTATTAATAGATAGCGGACATAATTAGGCTTTTTAAGAAATAAATGATAAACATTCACATCAAGCGGCATACATACTCTAATGTGTTTAATTAAATATTATGTGTATATAGCTTCCTTAAAATTGTGAATATGATTGTGGCATAATTGTCCAAACAAGTAACTGTTTTGAAAAACAAATCGAAGTAAAAAGCTTTACTAATTGGCAGTGGCGCAGCCAGGATTTTGTCTTGGGGAGGACCGAATCAAAAATCGAGGGCACGCGGGCCGCATACGGCACTCAACCTCATTTTTTGTGGCCTCTGAAGCGGTAATCAAAATCACTTGAGCTTATTTAGGGGAAAAATATATTTAAAAATGTAAAATATACTCTCGTCCCCTTTTCTGTTTATAAAAAAATGTCAAGAAACCCTTCGGGATATTTAAAGTTCCGTCAGTGCTTATCATCTTATATGTAAAATAGACTGCGACCCAAATCAGTTCGACACCCCTGCTGATGGATATTGATGTTTTGATCAAATAATAATTCCTTTATTTGTTGATAAAAAAATGTACCTAATTGTTAATCCATGTATCAAAAACTTTCACTTGATTTTTTCTCAATATTTCTCTTACTTATGTTCAGTTCTCTAAATCAGCTTGTGACCCCCCCCCCCTCTGAATACGCCACTGTTGTTCAGTACAATTTATATCAGTCCTTTTTGTGTGTAAAACCCAGGCTCAGCCCCCCCCCCCTTGGCTGCGCTACTGGCTGTGGTTAACAAATTTTATCTTCTACTCCCCGAGCAGCGCCGTGTAACCTGCTGGTCCTGGGAGGGGCCCAGGCTCGTGCCCCCCCCCCCTTGGCTGCGCCACTGCTAATTGGTTAAAACGATGTAGTGATAAATTTTTAATGACATAGGTAGATTAATTAATTTCGTTTCTTTATTTTAACCATTACCGTTGTGGTCAGTATAGTGCTGCCCTGACTTCTATACCATCTCGAGTTCGAATCCCGGTTGTGGCATGGATATTTGTGTTTTCCAAAAGTGTACAATCGTTAAACACTGTAAAATTTTCAAAAATAAATTCATCTACTAAATAATAGCCTTAGTAATTAAGTCCAAAAAATTTAAAAAAAAATTTATCCTTGGCAATTGGCAGTATTATTTTTATTTGACCAACCCTATCTTCCAGAGGGGTTGATCTAAAAATCTGAAAAAATAGTTCAACAGGAATTTTTATCAGATAAGTTTTTCGAAAAATGTCGATTTTTTTGAGGCGTTGAAAAATATAATTATTTTTTAAAATTTATTGTGTGGTATCAAGAAAAAGCTCTTAAAACGTATATTGAGGAAAGAAAAGTGTTTTTTTTTAAATGTGTTTCTTTTAATACGATTTTAGTCAAAAATATACCATAAATATTCTTGTCCCGCCCACTTTTTGCCCAAGGGAGTTAAAATAAAAATTATAAGTAATGTTTATTAATTTGAGCCGGAAACGTACGAGAGTTTTGGAAAATATTGCAGTTTTTGTGTTTTTGACAAAATTAATTATTTATTTAATTCATGTATTTATGACTATGGTAGTGTATCTCTTTTTTTATATTAAAAATAAAATAAAAAATTGTTAATAGATGAGAACGAATCGCCTTCTTAAGGAGTTTGTAGTCATAAACTCGATCATTTGCCGTGCAGAAAAAAATCACTAGTATTTTTTAATTTACATTTTCTAATGACGTAATATTCGTATATTATTTAAATTTATTTTAAACAAATTAAATGGAAGCTCTTAGTACTCAAATATCGATTAAAAATTGATGTGAAGTGTGAATATTCACACATTTCAGGATTTCGCAGGTATATAATAAGTGAAGGCGGTATGCTGAGTGTGTAGGACAAATTTTACTTTGTAGTAATCACGGCAAAATGAACGATATTTTTAAAATAATTTATCGTCGGTTAATCATATAATAAGACTGGTTATTAAATTTTCGCTCTTAAAAATTAAATACAACATTTGTCAAAATATAACTAGAATTTTGACAAAATTATTTCAACATAATAAAAATGCAAAAAAAAACAGAAAAAATAAAATTCACACCGTACTCGAAACCCTTCGTTTTCCAGCGCATTTTAGCTTACGACACCAGTGCTCTAACCCATTACGCTATCGTACGCTTTGCGTGTGAGTGAGTGTCTTACACTGGTATAACTTTGTGAACCAAAAACCACAAAAAATGCGTTATTTTCCGAAAACATAATCTGATCAAAAATTCCTGTTGTACTATTTCGGTACACTACTGTGTAGTAATGTATATTACTATATACATTACTTAGAATTTTTTTAGATTTTTAGTTTAAAGCATCTGAGCTACAGGGTGTGGGACAATTTTTTTTTTGCACAATTTTGGCAAAAATCGCTTCAAAATAATTTATTTTGCAAAAATAAAAATTTGATCGTTAATTCACGTATTAAGGACTTTCATTTGATATCCTACTCAGAATTATAACAAAAAAAAAATTTTTTTCGGTGAGCACATATTTGTTTATATTTTTAGGGGGATATGTTTTTTAGATGTTTTAGTATTTTTCCTATGTGCGGGTCAAAGAGTTGTATAAGCATGTCAAATTTCAACTCTCTAGGTTTAGCCGTTTGACTACAATTTTTACCGAACAGACAGACAGACAACAAAATGACGGTATAAGGGTTTTTTGGTCATACCTACAAAACCCTAAAAATGATTATCACAAATCTGTAGATTTTGATGTGATTATAGAAAAAAAAAAAAAATGTGTTAGACAGAATGCTGGATTTCTGTTAACTTCTTACACTTATTAAGTACCTACAAAACCCTGAAATGTGTGAAAATTCACTTCAAATAATTTTTTTTTTCAAACAATGTAAGTATATATATTTTACGGAGGAACGCAAAAAACTGTCCACTACGCAATTTGGGTCGCTTTTTCCTAATGTTGAGAAGGAATGACGTAGAAGACGAGTTTGAAATTTGCTTCATCAATTGTGATAATTTTTAGCTAAAATATTGCCAGAATAACTTGTTAACATTGTTAAACTGTGTAACGCTTCGTATTAAATTTGCATCTTGTGCTCACTCTGTATGTAAAAGTATGTACATTATTCTGAGCAAAATTTTATGTGTTACATTTTGTATGGCATACTTCGATTTTAAACGCGAATACATACGAGCCTGTGTGTGTATGAGCGTGATTGGTATGTATTGGTGTGCGAGAGTTTCGCCTAGTTTATTTTTGTCACCCATCGAATAGTTAATTGCATTTACGTGCTTTCCGCTTGTATACCATTTCTTTTAGAGATTTGTTTCGTATTTTAATCCGCACTATACATTACTCCAGTATTTTCACGGCACGTTTAAAATTTTACGCAAATATCTTGAACGTAATGTAATAACTTAATTAATTACTTTAACTACTTTATGAGTAGTTAAAATACTTGACAATTAAATTTTGATCATATACGTTCTCGCTGGGCAATGGATTCTAGTTAATTGAGATATATCTGGACTAAATTATTTTGTCCAATTAAATGTCACACTAACCACGTTCTATACCAGGGGTGGGCAACCTTTTGTATAATATGGGCCAGAATAAGATTTACGTTTCGTCCGCGGTCCGTAGTAGTTAATGGACACATTTTTGTTACTTGTATTTTTTTTCTGAAAATATAAAAAACAACAATAAAACAAAGTTAACTAAGTATTATATTTATTTCTCTTATCATTTATAACATATTACAAAGAAATGAAAAAAATAATTAAGTATTAATCACAAAACAATAAATATAAATGAAAACAAATTTTAATTAATGCGACTTCTGGTGCTGTATAGATCAGCGTTTCTCAACCGGGGGGCCGTGAAAGCTTCGTCGGGGGGCCGCGAAGTCGTACAAGATCGAAACAAAAATAAATGCGTTCAATCTTGCAAGATATAAATTTTATCGATATTTATAAATATCTTACATTTATATTCATAAAAATATACCTTTCATATCATAAATAAAATAAATATTTTATTTATTATTATATCTAATACAGTAATACCCCGTTACTCGACTGCCTCTTAGCTCGGCGTTTTCGCCACTCGACGTAAATGTCGAGAGTGAGAGTCGACGGAAGCATCGCTATCGGACGCGTGATCGAGTACCGATCACGTGATACATATTTTGGTAGACAAAACAAAATGAACGCATGGCCAGCAGTTCGCGCCTAGATATCTTGACGACTACAGCTCAGATTTAGTGCAGCTATGGACTTTTTGTTTTTTGCTAAAATAAGTGATTTATATTTATAATTATGGGTCCAAAGGATAGAAATGCAAGCATAGCTAAAAGGAAAACATTGGATGGAGATCGGGTGACTAGGTTGGCCAATCGAATACTCGAATCCTATTTAGTTGCAACCACTCAGTTACAAGTTAAGATTTATGCTTAGGGTCGTTATCGTGTTAATGGTTCTTAAACTTATGTAGTCCGAGGACCCCCTCTTGAACAACTTTTTTTTGCGGACCCTAGACATTTTACGTCGTTCTTGAGACTTAATTTCTGGCTCAATAATTACATTGGCACTACGTTATAATAAATATTGGTAAAAATGTATCTCTGGTTATTTTAATAAATTGTCTTGTGCATTTATAGATATGAACATTTTTATTAGCATATAGAATAAAAAACATAAAATGAATAAAAATAGTAGTAAAAAAAATTAAAAAAGTTACAAATTATAATACGTTAAACATTTTTTGGTCAAATATTGGTAAAATATTGGTCAAAATAGATCTTATTATAATATGTTTTCCGTAAATAATTTGCAGTTGAATAAAAATAATTAAATTTTTACTAATTATTGTTTAGTTACGTCAATAACTAGTTAGGTAACAACAAATACAAAAAGTCATGACCATGTAAGATTTTTATTAAATGAGTTATTAGAATAAAAGCGAAAAGTTTGGGGATGTAAAGTTAAAGTCAAAATTGTTTCGCGGACCCCGGTAATGGCTATGCGGACCCCGGTAATGGCTATGCGGACCCCAGTTTAAGAACCGCTGACCTAGAGTATTAAATGAAAGCTATTAGTACTTAGTTTAAAGGGCTAAAAGAGATTTGAAAAAATATATATATATATTTTGAGGCTACTATGGCAAAATTATTGCCCATAGCTGTAAATTACTGAAATATATGAAAATACACACTTCATATCAATATTTTTAATTGTTTTTATTATTATTAATAAATTTCTCTTTCTTTTTCAGGATATTAACTTGGACGATGATATACTGACGGATTAAGAACCTGAGGATTCAGCATAGTATTTTTTTGCCTAATACATATTTTAAAATCTTGATAGAAATATTTTATCTCATCATTCCTTGTGGTAAGGAGGGCCGTCGATATGTTCATTTTTGTGAATCTACTTCATACAACAGTTGGCATTTTATTTAGTATTTTATATTGATTGCGAAGTGGCTACGAATTGAATATGTAGGTATATATCATTACATCGTATTCTATGTATAAAGTATGTGATTATTTATGTAAATTTAATGAAAATAAAATAATGATTTACATAATTTCTTTTAAAACTCTTATGTTTGTTTCATTTTATATATACCTGTTTATAATTGAGATGTGTCAGATACGAAAAAGCATCAACTATTTATTTATTTATTTTACATCGGCCTATTTCTGCTACGAGGCTAATCGCCGATGCCAGGGGGCGAGCTCCTACACCTGGATGAGGGGTGAATGATTGTGAAATGAGAGTAATGTAAACATATTATTCTCGCCCGAATAATATCACCGACGGAGGATCAACTATTTCATCGTCTCTAAACCAATATATATTTTCGCGCAAAAATTCGATACTTACCCGAAAGTGACAGATATCGAGGCTAAATATTTTTGTGATTGACACTCAGGCGTACAGAACCAGCGATTTTTTAAAAATCTGTTACTTTTTTTCGAATATAAAACTAAATTTGGGGCTTTTTCGTTTTCATCTTGAGCAATAGCCAAATCACACGTTAACCCCACAATGAGACGGCGCGAGAGGTTTTTTTTTTTTTATTTACTAAAAATAAACTGTCAAACTTAATTCAAATTTGTTTGTTTAGTCCTAAAGCCTTTTTACAATTTTTTTGGTGTCAAGCTGTTGACGTGTGAGTATTACTTGTTCGGTGTCCTTCTCCATATTTCTTGCCCTCCATGGTTGTCTCCATGGTTCTTGTTTTTTCCCATTGTATCCCTTTTCTTGCTGCCGCTTTTTGGATTCTATCTTTCGACGATTTTCTTCAAATTTATATTTTACAAAATTGTTAAAAATATTAGTTGTAATAATTATTATCCAATTAGGGGCAGTGCGAGGCATTAAGCAAGGTAAGCACTGCCGAGGGGCGCCCTGCCCGAAAGAACGCCCCATTCAACGATTTTCTCTTTTTTTTAGGAGACGGAGAGGAAGGTGGAGGGCTCCGTTTTGGTCGCCCCATGCGTCGCTTTTTTCTTTTTTTTTTTTTTTTTTTGAAATTGTGGGAAATGATGGGTGCCGTTTGGGGCACGCCATATGACGATTTCCTCTTTTTTTTAAGAAATAGCGAAGATGGAGGGTGATGATTTTCTCATTTCTCATTTTTTTTGGAATTGTGTGAAGAGGTATACGGCGTGAAAAGAGAGGGTTCCCCATGCGACGATTTTTTCTTTTTTTTTAGGAAATGACGTGGAAAGTGGATGGCACGCCATACAATTATTTTTTCTTTTTAAGAGATTGCGTGAGAAGAGGTAGGCGCCCCATGCGACGTTTTTATCCTTTTTTAGGGTTTTGTAGGTATGACTACCAAAAAACCCTTGACGTCACTCATGTGTCTGTCTGCAGTGGCGCACACAAGGGGGGGGTCCGGACCCCCCTGTACCGTGAGCAGTGAGGACCTTTTTTTTGCTCTTCACTTGAAATTGAAATTTTGCCCTGTGTTTATAATAAGTTTTAAATATATAATATTTCTTTATAAAATTATGTATAATTGGACCCCCCTGCCAAAAATCTGTATGCACCACTGTCTGTCTGTACGGTACAAATCAGTGACGGATTTTCGCCCTAGACTAAAAAGACATTTGTCTTGGGCCCGTAATTTTCAAGGGCCCGGATTTGGGAGGTGAGGTCCTTTTTTTTAATTTTTTTTTGCTCTTCAGTTTGGATTTGGGAGGTGAGGACCTTTTTTTTTGCTGTTCACTTGGATTTGGGAGGTGAGGTCCTTTTCTTTTTTTTTTGCTCTTCACTTGGATTTGGGAGATGAGATCCTTGTTTTTTGCTCTTCACTTGGATTTGGGAGATGAGATCCTTGTTTTTTGCTCTTCACTTGGATTTGGGAGGTGAGGATCTTTTTTTTTTGCTCTTCACTTTGAACTCCTCTAGGTTGGGGGCCCGCAAATCAAAAATGTTTTGGGCCCGGCGAAGGCTTGATCCGCCACTGGTAGAAATTGTAGCCGAACGGCTGAACATAGAAAGTTGAAATTTGGCATACTTGTACAACTTTTTGACCCAAATATAGGAAAACTATAGAGAGTAAAAAAAAATACTGCGCGGGATAAATATAAACAAATATGTATTAAATAAAAAAAAATATATATTTTTTTTTTAATTTTTGGGGAATTTTCACAACGGGAATTTTTGATCAGATACATTTTCGAAAAATGTCAATTTTTTTGTGTCGAAAAAATATCTTTTTAAAATTTATTCTGTGGTATTATCTGTCTCATATTGTAATACGTAACTAACAGGGAAAGTTCATTTTTTATGTTTTATGTTGACAATACATTTATAATATTATCGTAGTATTGGTTCACACGGATACGCCAAAGTCTGTTTACACCACAACAGTCACCAAAGTATCCAGATCTAGTTTCGTATTACAAATTGAGACGGATTATATTATGTAAATCGATATTGTGGTCACTTATTGAAATGGCCCATAAAATTTCCAAAATTATTTTCATAGACATTTTGATATATCATTTAAAAAGTAAGTCTCAAATATTTATCTAAATTTAATTTTTACGACCGTACTTTATCTTGTTGTGAATAAATTAAGCTTATTTATAAATATGTCTGTATAAAAAATTAGGGAGAAAATATTTTTCTAAATGCTTACAAACTACAGTATTTGCCAAATTGTTGATTTATTATAATCATAAATCTTGGATAATATCTGTCGCTACAAACTCAACTTGTCACCGCCGCGATTTTTTGTTCTCAATGATTAAGATCACTGAACTTCTGGATGATATGATACAGGGATTAACTATTTTTGGATTTTTAAGTATTTTAAGTATCACTTCATTTTATTTCATATATTTTTTCATACAAAAAATAAGATGAGAAATAAATCACTCCCCAAGCGCGCACCCAGAAATTTTTCTTAGGGGGTCTCAGAATCCAGATTTTTTTTTGAGAAGTCTCGAGTATACCTATAATGTGTTTAATTATACGAAAAAAACTATCCAATAAAGGTGTATTTTGAATGTTTAGGGGGGTTCCGGTTTCTGCCTTGGGTGCGTGCCTATCACTTTCTTTTCTGGGGCATAGACAGTTTGGTTATTTTTAGTGTCACACAAATCTTCTTGCTCAATTTAGTGCCTGATTTTAGTAATGCCAAGTATCTTAAAAGCCAAGACTTTTTCAATATTTTGTCAGCTAATCTAATATTTATTTATTTTTTACAAGGCTTCACACTGGCTAACATGTGCAATCCTCCTTTATAGAGCCATTTTTAGGGTGTTATAGGTATGACCAGGGACGTAGCCGGGGGGGGGGGCATTTGCCCCCCTCCAGGATAGTTTACCTTATATAAAATATAATTTAGGTTGTTAGAAGTTTTCTTCACCGGAGGAATTATGATACATTAAGGGCGCCGGGAACCGAAAAAACTGTTTGGAAACCACTGATTTAACCAGTATGTAAGTGTAAACTTATTGCTGATAAGTGACTGTTCGTTGCTACAAGTATCGATATTCAATACTATATGCTTTCTCTGACTATATCATTATAATTATTTGCATACCCATAGTAACGTATAGTGACGCAAGTTGACAACTAACCTTCCAAATTAGTTGAATAAAAAACAAAACATTAGAAAGAAATGGCAAGATTCGTAGATATCTTTACTAATTAGAGCGCGCAAATAAATTTACAGCAGTACTCAAACAAACAAAATTATTAATTTTAAATAAGGAAAAATTTATACTCGTAAATTTTGGATTATAATTTGTTGTTTATTCCAGCAGATTTAAAATTAAAGTTTGTGAATTTAATAATTGGCTGCAAGCCGTATTTTAATTAATATTTATTACCAGACACTGTCAGTTAACACAAATAACAAAAAACATTTTTAAAATCGCTGAAAAATGGTAACTAGATTATTATATGAATGCACTACTTGCTATATACATTTAACAGTCACCTATCAGCCATCCGACTATAACACTAAATTTAACTAAAAAAGAAATGGAGGTAAAATAATGAACACGAAAAGTGAGGGACTTCATGGTACACTAAAAGTTTATTTTTTAGTGTACCATGATGTCACTTCTTTTTTTAGAGTGTATTCTAAAAATCCTTTTTATCAGATAATAATAATTTAATAAACATGAGTAAGTGTTCTTAAATATTTGAAATGAAATGAATAGAATCCAAGAAGAAAAAATGTGATAAAATGTAGAAGTAATTTGTTTGGTGTCGTAGAAGATTGGTCTGAAAGCACCTTTCTTCAGCTGTCGCCTATATGTCAGGAGACCGTGGCATAGCTGTACGTACCAGTACAGCGTAGCACGCTATTTTAAAAAGCGGTTGCAATTCCCAACATTCCCGTCTAATCCCTTGGGACCTACTTGTCTACACGTTATTAGTAGACTCATTTCGGGAGCGCTCTATTAACAGCCCACAACTTACTTCAATTTATAACAGCTTTTAGAAGCTATTTTATTCAGAGCACATTTATCTCCTCAAAACATCATTATAACATTTTAAATGTTGTGTTTAATGTAACACAATTATCTATATTGTAATTAATTTATTATATTTGCCTTACTAGATTTTTATTTTTATTGATATTTCTGGTTTTGTGCGATACATACACTTATTATGTACTGTCAAAATATCTCACTGCTAATTACACGCTACTCTTTTATTACCCGTTTATTAATCGCTGCCAGTTAATTACCCGCTACTCGTCAGGGAATGGGTAGATAACAGGTAGCGAATATTCAAAATCGGAACCGAGTGCAATCTTTAACTAACCTAGATAACGGGTTGGGTAGCGGGTACTCGGGTATTTATCGTCAAGTTATTACTATTATTAATTGTAAAAAAAATTACCGGCGGGGAAGTGTCTACCCACAGAGCCGCAGCTATAGGGCATGCGGGCGCCACTGTGAGGGGGGCGCTGACGTGAGATTCGAAAGGGCGCTAAATGGTCAAATGAATATAAAAGTAAGGTAGTGAAATGTAATTTTAGAAGTGAGGACCTTTTTAGGGGTTTGTAGGTATGACCAAAAAACCCTCATACCGTCATTTTGTCGTCTGTCTGTCTGTCTGTCTGTATGTATGTCTGTCTGTCTGTCTGTTCGGTAAAAATTGTAGCCAAACGGCTAAACCTAGCGGGTTGAAATTTGGCATGCTTATACAACTCTTTGACCCGCACATAGGAAAAATACTAAAACATCTAAAAAACATATCCCCCTAAAAATATAAACAAATATGCGCTCATCGAAAAAAAAAAATATTTTTTTATAATTCTGAGTAGGGGTATCAAATGAAAGCCCTTGGTACGTGGATTAACGATCAAGTTTTTATTTTTGCAAAATAAATTATTTTGAAGCGATTTTTGCCAAAATTGTGCAAAAACATTTTTGTCCCACACCCTGTAGCCCAGATGGTTTAAACTAAAAATCTGAAAAAATTCTAAGTAATGTACATTGGTGTGAACCGGAATAGTACAACAGGAATTTTTGATCAGATTATGTTTTTGGAAAATAAACGCATTTTTTGTGATTTTTGGCTAATAATGTACACAAGTAATAGCTTTGTAACACGCTACTTTCGAACGTGTATGCTGGTGTAGTGGTTTTTGACGCTGGTTTTTCACCCAAGTAACTCGATCCGAAAGGGATCGAACCCTGCGAGAAGAGACAATATTATTTTTTGTTTTTTTTTTTAAATTTTTATATTGTTTAAATTATTTTTTCAAAATTCTAGTTATATTTTGGCAAATGTTGCATTTAATTTTTAAAAGCGTAAATTTAATAACCAGTGGAAATTGTTTAAATTATAATTTAATTCTGTTTCAATGTACACGAATCAGAGGGGCGGAACTTATAACAATCAATGGTAGCTATAGGCGCAATTTTTAAAATTCTTACTGAACCTTGCTATATAAAAAAAAAATACTGCACATATTTAGAAACCTAAATAATGGTCTTAGGCGTTCGAAAAATTAACAAAAAAAAAATTTTAATATAAAATTTGTCTTCTCATCCCAAATAATCAACATTCACTTACTAAATACCTGCAAAATCCTGAAATGTGTGAAAATTCACACTTCACATCAATTTTTTTTTAGGTCTTCATTTAAAATGTAAAACTGAGGACCTTTTTTGTTTTAGATCTTCACTTCAAATTTAGAAGGGAAGATCTCGAAAAAATCTAATAGCGCCCTACTTAGGGGCGCTCAATTAAAGCTTGCCTACGGGCGCCGCAGACCCTCGCGCTGGCTCTGTCTACCCATCTATTCGCTGTCCAATTTTGTGCTTTTCAAAATCTAGCAACCCTAGTTGAGCCCATTCGAGTTTTTGATAGGTTACTATCTTTTTATGGGTCTACCAATTATTCTGTAACCTTTCTTGGAGAAACTGTCTGGCAAATTTTCCTAGCCTTGAAAAATTAAAATAAATCAGCTCCATGGGCGAATGAATAAATATATGTAGTTTACAAAAAATTGATGTGAAGTGTGAATTTTCAAGCATTTCAGGATTTTGTAGATATTTAATAAGTCAACAGAATGCTGGATGTCTAAGACAATTTTATCGCGCCTAATAATCGAGTTTATGAATGCAAGCTCCAGACGATTCGTTGTCAGCTGTTAACAATTTTTTATTATATTTCTAATAAAAAATTGATGTGAAGTGTGAATTTTCACACATTGCAGGGTTTCGCAGGTATATAATAAGTGAAGGCGGCATGCTGAGTGTGTAGGACAAATTTTGCTTTGTAGTAACCACGGCAAAATGAACGATCTTTTTAAAATAATTTATCGTCTGTTAATCTCAGAGCTTTAAAAACAAATTTTATGTTAAAATATTTTTTTGTTAATTTTAATTCGAATACCTAATATCATTATTTAGGTTTTTAAATAAGTAGTATTTTTTTATATAACAAGGTTCATTAAGATTTTGAAAATTGGGCCTATGGCTTTCATTGGTTGTCTTAAATCATACGCTCCGCCCCTCTGGCTTCGTATAAATGACACAGAATGAAAATATAATTCCAATTGGTTATTAAATTTACGCTCTTGAAAATTAAATTCAAAATGTGCTAAAATATAACTAGAATTTTAACAAATTAATTTAAACATAATAAATATGAAAAAAAAAACAAAAAATAAAATTGACTCCACAAGCCAGGAACGAACCTGTGTAGTGAATAACGATCCTGTGCAGTTGTCGAGCAACTGAGCCACTAGACCACCAAACGCTTATCAACTTAGTGTGTTATAAGAGTATAACATGTATGCATCGTTAACCAAAAAACACAAAAAATGCGTTATTTTCCGAAAACATAATCTGATCAAAAATTCCTGTTGTACTATTCCGGTTCACACCAATACACATTACTTAGAATTTTTTCGCATTTTTAGTTTAAACCATCTGGGCTACAGGGTGTGGGACAAAAATTTTTTTGCACAATTTTGGCAAAAATCGCCTCAAAATAATTTATTTTGCAAAAATTAAATTTTGATCGTTAATCCACGTACTAAGGGCTTTCATTTGATACCTTACTCAGAATTTTAAAAAAATATTTTTTTTTCGATGAGCACATATTTGTTTATATTTTTAGGGGGATATGTTTTTTAGATGTTTTAGTATTTTTCTTATGTGCGGGTCAAAAAGTTGTACAAGCATGCCAATTTTCAACTCTCTAGGTTTAGCCGTTTGGCTACAATTTTTACCGAACAGACAGACAGACAGACAGACGACAAAATGACGGTATAAGGGTTTTTTGGTCATACCTACAAAATCCTAAAAAAGACATACACAACCTTAGTCATAAATACAAAAAATCCATAACATATTTTATTTTGTGAAGAAACCGATTTGGGCTACAAATTTAGTACCAAATTTAGGAAACTATAAATGACATTGTATAGGGTTTTGTAGGTATGACAAAAAAACCCTTATAACGTCATCCAGTGTCTGTTGAAATTTGAAAGTCTGTTGAAAGTTGAAATTTGGCATGCTTGTACAACTCTGACCCACATATAGGAAAACTATAGAGTTCAAAAGAAATGGAGCGGGAAAAATATACAAATATGTATTTAACGAAAAAATAATTTGTTTTAAATATTTGGGAGAAGCTCCTTAATGCACAGATAATCCAACAAAATTTTATTTTTGAAAAAACAAATAATTTTATTGAATTTTTGTCAAAAATGTGTCAAAAAACTTTTGTGTATCAACCTATTTTCCAGAGGGGCTAGAGTAAAAATCTAAATAATGTAAATTAATGTCAACCGGAATTTGCATTTGAATTTTATTGGTTTTTTTGCAACATCATGTTTACAATATTTATCTGACAACTGGATAGCTATAGCTGGGTCTTGATGCGAGTGTATCTCAAGTACGGTTGTAAGTCGCTAGATGGAAGCACGTAGCTTATTCTTTTAAAAGTTACCGAAATTTATGATTTTTAAATGTACCCACAATTTGTTGCACATTATTTACTATCGTTTCAGACCCCTAAAAATATAAATCTGGCAATGCCACTAGCTATGCTACCTTCCCCAAGTCATACATTTCAGGATTTCGTAGATATCTAGTAAGTGATATCAAGATTTAGGTATATTATTAACATTTATCACATAAAAATGTCTCTTTTCTAATTAATTTATTTCTGTTATTAAATATTAAATTTGGTACTCTAATGCCTCAAAAGAAGTAAAAACATATTATAGAAACAGATAGACAGACAGAAACTAATATTTTTCGTGGTATTGTTTTATAATCACTTTAAATGTGTAGAAAGTAAAAACAAATTACAAGGACTAAAATTAATAAATAAATTTAAAAAAAACAAAACTGATAAATCTCTTTTATTATATATTACGGATTTTAGAAATAAAATTATTAGTCAGTGAAATTTAGTAAGCCCTCTACCGCAAAATAAATAAATATCGGCTGTATATTTGTTTTGAGGTGTGAGGGACAGATGTAAATCTATTGAGATTATGAGATATCGTCCTGTGCTACCATCTACCGTCTACCGCACCGTGTGTTTCTTAGACAAGCTGTTTGTTTTGGAGCTCGTTCTCAAAACAAACAAGGATGTTTTTGAAAAGTTTATTGCATGTTTTGAAAACTGTCTTTTTTATGATAACTTTATGTTTCCTAAAACACTTCGACATGAATATTAGATCATTATTTTACATCTTTACAACCATCCTCTTGTTAACGTCATAATTTTACTAACTTATTATTACAATAATAATTAAGACGTTAACTTTTCAACATCTAAAGGATGGTAATTAACTATGGTGAGATTAATTTTAATTACCATCCGGTTTTTCAAGCAGCAAATAAATTTGTGTAACCAAAAGCATAATAGCTATAGATTTATGTTTAGGTAATGTAAAGCCTGGTTTATAATAGATATGTTATGGAACATAAGCATAAAAATTACACTACTCTCTTTGTTCTGTTTATTACAAACAGATGTTTTGAAGGGTCAAATCTATTGTTTAATGCATATGCAGTTATGCTATGGGCTTATTATAAACCAGGCTTTATACACTTTACTCTTTCTTTTTATGCAGTCAATGGGTCTATTCTATAAGCTTTTCGACTTTTCCAGTGTCCTGTCGAAAATTCCTATTGTACAGGGGTCTATTCTGTAAGCATTTCGACAATCGTTTCTACGGTATCCTGTTGAAAGTTCCGATTTTCGTTGCTCGAAACAGCTCGTTGGTATTCGCGACTATAATTACCGAAACGGCGCCACTATCGCCTTGTGAACTTTTGACACGAAAAAGGATAGTCATCTGTCAACGTATGTAAACAGTATTGGTTTATAATCAAATTTTGGTCTAATTTACGTTTTCTTGCTGTATACAGTATATTTAAATTATAACCGAGTATTAAAAAAGTGTATAAATATATGTGAATCCATTTTATGATAAAATTTGCTGTTGGTAAATGAATATTTTCAGAGGTTATAATTAGAGATGGGAATTTCGGCTCAGTTTGCGGAACCGGATCAGTGTAGGTCGTTCAGTTTGTTGAGCCGGTTCATTGTTCCGGCTCAGTGATCCGGTTAAGTAAACATGTCTCCGAAACACAGGACGGTCGTTAGTTCGTAGGTAGAAAGTCGCTTAGAGCCGGTTCTTGCAATATATAAACTGTAAATATGATCCCGAGACACAGGTCGGTCGGTTGTTCGGTCGTAGGTAGAACGTCGTTTACAGCCGGCTCTTGCTTAGAGCCGATTCTTGCAATATATGAACTGTAAACATGATCCCGAGACGCAGGTCGGTCGGTCGTTCGGTCGTAGGTAGAACGTCGCTTAGAACCGACTCTTGCTCAGAGCCGGTTCTTGTAAACATGATCCCGAGACACAGGTCGGTCGGTCGTTCGGTAGAACGTCGCTTAGAGCTTAGAGGTAGAACGTCGCTTAGAGCCGACTCTTGCTTAGAGCCGGTTCTTTTAAACATGATCCCGAGACACAGGTCAGTCAGTTGCCGGTCGTCCGGTCGTAGGTAGAACGTCGCTTAGCCCCGACTGTTATCTAACATTTTTGAAACAAGCAATTCACTTTATGTAGCTACTGTATTTTAAACCAGATGTGTTAAGTTTATGGCGATGTTAATTGCCCTTATAAATCGGACATCTGGGATTTGGGCAATATTTTTAATATTTTTATATAGTATGGTTGTAATACCCTTTTCACACTAGATCTTTAAGATCGGATGTTTAAGTGAATGGATCTTTAAACGCTAATGTGAAACCGTACGGCCTCGTCTAAACACGACCGATGTTTAAGACAAAGATCTGCGTCTTAAACTTCGCCCGCATTGCCAACTTAATTCCCATTATAAAAAAATACTCCTTGAATTTGTGCTTCTCTTCTTTTATCTATGTTCAGCTGTTATCATTTTATATATCGAGGTTATGAGAAGATTATTTGCGTTATTATTTAAATAAATATAAAAAATAAACTTCTCCTAACCTCGATATACAAAATAATGACAGAATAAATTCAAACGATATGAAATTATGTTGGCAATACATACTAGCTTTACATGGAGATTTCTTCTTCAAATTAAACATCAAGTGTGAAAGCAAACCGATATTAAACATCGATGAAGTTTAAGTTCAATCGTCTTAAAGATCTAGTGTGAAAAGGGTATAAGAAAATACAGACTAACCCTATTAGTTTCAAATAAACTGCCCTACAAATTGATGACAAAATACACTTTATGATAATACATTACAAGCCAAGTTCTCGCGAAGTTCAACATGACATCGATCCAGATCCGGATCACTCCGGTCACTGTTCACAATCGCCCGACCAATCGTATCGTTGAAACTTGAAACTATACAGTGAGTCGTGAGCCGGCTCATTTCAATTTGGTGAACCGTGTCACTTCGGTCAGTGTACTGAGCCGGCTCAGTGAGCCGGTTCGTTCATGAACGACCCATCTCTAGTTATAATGTTGGTGCCGGTTTATCCTCAGAGAGAAAATAAAATGTTATACTTTGAACTTAAAACATCTATTTGAATACTTAATATCTACACATTTCTCAAGAAATTTTATAAAAGGAGAACTTGTAATTTATTCTACACAATAAAACTGTCAAATATTTGCAAACTAACACAGTTACGGAACACCTCCATGAAATAACAAGGGGTTTTAATTATATTAACAATAATTTACACAACATTAAACGATTTTATTGCACATGTGAGACAGGGAAAATGAAAAATTCAATGTTAAAAGCTTGTTTAAAATCATCTGAACAGTATAAATTCCCTTCAATAGAAACAAAATTTTAGAATCGAATTTTAGTGACGACCTAAAAGAAAGGTCCTCACTTCCAAAAACAGTTTTCTCCAAGCAATTCTGGGGACCAGAACAACTTTTGCCCCCCCCCCTTCATTTTTTTCATTTTTAGATTGTTTTCAAGGGTTTTTAGAGTAATCAAGGTACGAGGATTTTAAAAAATCAAACTTTTACGGTTTATTGTTTTTCAACCGAAGTTCTTTATTTTAATTTTTGATATGATCATACGAAAATTTAAATTTTACAAATTTTAGCATTTTCAAAATAGTCTAAATTGTAATGGGTAAGACCTTATAGCTAGATGTAATCATAGAAGGATGTAAGGAATAAAGATAACCCTATAATAATGCCCCTCCTTTTTTTTTTCTTTACTAAACAAGCAGGGGCGGACTGGCCCTAAAATTTTTGTGTGGAAAAAATGTTACCAGCCCATTAATAAAAAATCAGCTCTAAACCACACCACAGGACCGACTGCCATCATAAAGTACTTGTATAATATACATTCTAGCAGCAGAGTAGAAATAACTTGGCCTAATATTTTCTAACAGAGATATTATTTATCATGACCATGGAAACGTTACATGTAAGTATAAAAAATTGAGACAGGCTGGGCGGGGTTATGCAATTTTCAAAATCTTAATGAACCTTGCTATATATAAAAAAAGAAAAAATACTGCACATTCGAATTAAAATTAATAAAATATTTTAACATAAAATTTATTTTGGCATCCCAAATAATCATCATTCACTTACTAAAACCTGCGAAACCCTGAAATGTGAGAAAATTCACACTTCACATCAATTCCACTAAATCTTCAATTTTTTTTAAAACTATTTAAAGTCTGAGGATTTCAAAAATTCAAACCGCAGGTCTCTATCTCTTACCGTTTTTGAGATATGATTGTTTGGAAAATTAAAGTTGGCATTTACATATTTAAAAAAATGATAAATACATAATAATATTAAAAAAATAATAAATAAAATAATGTAAACCTATGTTTGTTAATAATAATAATAATAATAGTTTATTTATTTAGCCAATGCTAGTAAGATCCATATTAACAAACATAAACATATAAACATTATAATAAACATTCAAATCAAATTTAATCCTTATTTTGTCAATTTAAACCATTATTTGCCCACTTAGTTCATGCAAAACGTGATTTTTGTTAAATTTTAAATATCGATTTTTCGTAATTTAGTGCTTTAAAATTCTAATAACATATTTGAATTAATTGTTTGGGACCTTAAAAATAAGTACGTCGAAAAATAAGGTTCCAAACTTGTTGCAAATTGGTTTGTAATGTTTTCTACAATAATTTAAAAACTGTATTACTGTGATAAATCATATTTTGAATGTTATCTTCTCAAATATTTGTAATATCAGCCCTGCCTACGAAATCCTGTAACCTATGAAAATTCACAGTTTATATATTTTTACAGATAAACATGTTTCGTCGCATAAATGTTTACGTAATTCCTGCTAATGATATAAAAATAAAATTTCCTTATCAACTTATTTAAGAAGATTAATTATTTTTTTAATCCCATACTAATTCATTTGTGGTTAACAAAACATCGAGATAACATTAAAATGTCTTTCTTATAAATTCTAAGTTATTTTTTGTACGTTCATATGTATTTTAACATTGAATATATTGGGTCTCGTGAAAGTGTAGTTATTTTTGGAAATTTGGGTATTAAATCAAAAACTATATCTCAAAAATGGTAAGAAATAGAGACCTAAGGTTAAAATCTTTAAAAAATTTAGTTTTACGATGTTTTTTTTTTGTAATATTTGGTCCGTAATGACCTAAAACTATTTGGTAAAATTTTGATTTTATTTTGTAAATTTCAAAAATTCATATCTCAAAAATGGTAAGAGGTAGGGACTTGAGGTTTGAATTTTTGGAATTCTTACACCTTGTTTTGTCTAGAAAAAATTAATGTTTGGTCCGTTATGACCTAAAACTATTGAAATTTTTGATTTTTTTGTAATTTTAAAAATTCATATCACAAAAAAGGTAAGAAATAGAGAATTGAGGTTTAAATTTTTGGAATTCTCACATCTTATTTTGTCTAGAAAAAATTAATGTTTGTTCCGTAATGACCTAAAACTATTGAAAATTTTGATTTTTTTGTAATTTTAAAAATTCATGTCTCAAAAAAGGTAAGACATAGAGATTTGAGGTTTGAATTTTTGGAATTCTCACATCTTGTTTTGTCTAGAAAAAATTAATGTTTGGTCCGTTATGACCTAAAACTATTGAAAATTTTGATTTTTTTGTAATTTTAAAAATTCATATCACAAAAAAGGTAAGAAATAGAGACTTGAGGTTTAAATTTTTGAAATTCTCACATCTTATTTTGTCTAGAAAAAAATAATGTTTGGTCCGTAATGACCTAAAACTATTAGAGAAATGTTTGGAAAAATTTTTCAATTTTTTTTTTTCGTTTTATCAAAAATTGTCTCAAATAAAAGTTGTTAGTTATTGCTTTTGTTCAATAATTTTTTTCGAAATATTTTTCTGTTGTGAAATATTCGCAAAAATCTTAAAATCCACACGAGTAAACTCCCATTTTTAGTCAACCGATTTTTACCAAAAGTTGAAGTTTTGCCATTGATGGCAGAAATATGAAGTTTCATAAAAATCCTTTCAGCCGAATTTGCTCTGCACGTGCACACAGACAGTCAGACAGACGGACGGACGGACAGACAGACAGACAGACAGACATCATGCTAAAAATAGTCAAAACGTTATGTAGGGACCTCAATTCATGGAGATCCATCGAAATCTCGAAACGTCAAAATCGGTAGGATCACAATACCTCCCTTATATATGTTGGCGGTCGGTAAAAATATATTGTTTTTTTACATATATGTAATATATTCAAAATACAGTAATGACAAAAAATCACAATAACCACAAATTTACAAAATTAATTTTTCATTTAGAAGTTAGCTCTATTGAACAACAATATTAATGACATCATCAAAAACTATTTCATTTAAAATATCCTCCACTGACATTAACATAAAGGCTTCTAGATTTTTTTGCGAGATACTTGATCTTAGTCTGCTTTTAATAAATTTTAATGTTGAAAATCTCCGTTCACAGGACTCTTGTGTTACAGACATATATAGTAGATATTTTTATGCTTGACCAAGTATAGAATAAGCGTTACTTAACATGTTATATCGGAATAATAGATATATTATAACAAAAAATAGGACAATTTTTGCAAGCTTTTCAATGAGGATAAAATGGCATGTTTATCAATTTCTACTTCATCAGTAGATTGTTCATTTTCGTTTAATTTTTGAAAGTTTCACCTTTAAAATATTCCATTGAGATTTAAAATGTTGTAATTCTGAAATAATATTGTGTTGAGTTGCTTCTGGATTAAACTGTATAAAAATACAGCTTAAATTTTGAAATGCGTTTTCAGGAATATTTTCAGAATTTTTTTTTGAATTCAAACATGCGAAGTCATAATAAAGTAATAGGTTTTTTGGAAAACGATTTTCCATGCTTTGAATTGCAGTATTTAGTATGTAATTGTAAGTATTTATTTCATACCGCTTGGATGAATCTCTTACCGGTTCATCCATAGTTTCTTTACCGTCCATTTGTTTTCTTTTGCGTATTCTAATATCCGGTAATGCATGTTCAACTTCGACATCACATTGGATTTCATCCAGTTTATTATTTACATAATTAACAAACAAATCAGCAGAGTTCTTTACATCATTAAAGTTTCGTGATATATCCTTTAATGACTTAGTTGCATTCATAACCATACGATGAGCTTTGATGAAATCTATGCTCCTTTCTTGCAAATGTGACTCGTCTCATAAGAATATAAAATATTTACTATAATCTCTCAGAACAGTTAATAGTGTAATTTTGATTTGAAGTTGCAAATTTTTGTAGAAACGGTTTATTGAAAAGTTTTAAAAATGGCTGTAACTTAAAAAGAAATTTAAGAAAATTACTTTTTTTAAGGGCGGGAGGAGACAATACACGCCCTCCCGCCCCATGGATTCAACAATGATTGTATATGTATAAGTGTAAATATTTATTGTACAGTAGGCCCGAGTCTTGCACGGGCCTGGGTCTTAATGTCGAGCCTAATCGCGGTCTGTGTGCCGGGTTGGTCCATAAACGTACAAAATATTTCGGGTCTTTTAAATTGCCTTTGGGGCTTTTTAATTGTCTTTTAAAATACTGACTGCGTTTCAAAACTTACTTTGGACTAATTTTGTAGTGGTGGTATATATTTTCGTGTTCGGGCCGAGTCGGGACGGGCTGTTCTAACTTCAGACTCGGGTTGGGCCGGGTAAAATAACTATAAAATAAATAATAAAGGCCCACACATATACCTATATTACACCTATAAATTAAAATATATCGTACTTAATGAAAGAGAAATATATACAGTATTGGCCATAAAGATAGCAACTTTTGATAATCCTATTTTATTTTTATTCTATTCAATATTTTTAAAATTAAAAAAATGTAATTCTTACCTTTAACAATCCTCTACATATATTATAGTAAAACATTAAATTTTAATAGTAAATTCTATTTTTTTTATAGTATTTATTATTTTTACCTGGACATAAAAAAAGCAACTACTCTTAAAAAAATCTTTTTTCTTATTAATTAAGAAAATTAATTATTATTAACAGATCATTTTTAATATTTTGTATAGTAACCACCAGTATTTATAACTTCCCGACATCTTTGCGCCATTGATTCTAATAATTTCGTGATCATTTCATTATCAATATTAGACCAGGCACCCTGCAAAGCTTTAAACAATTCTTCAATATTTGAATGCGTTTTGTTTCTAATCTTTCTGTTGAAAATCTCCCAAAGGTTTTTTATTGGATTTAAATCGGGTGACTGTGACGGCCAAGTCATTACGTTAATTTTTGAATCCTCGAACCATTTTTTTACCAACTTCGAAGAATGTTTTGTGTCATTATCATGCTGAAAAATATGTTTTAAAGGCATGAACTCATCAGAATAAGGTTCCATAACATTTTGAAGGATGTCTATATATTTAAATCGATCCATTATTCCTTCAATGTGGTATAGAGGACCCATACCATATCCCGAGAAACAGCCCCATACCATCACACCGCCTCCGCCATGTTTAACTGTTGGCAAGGTGTATTTTTGAACAAATCTTTTATTAGCAGGCCTCCTAATGTAACTTACACCATCACTTTTAAACAAATTAAACTTAGATTCATCACTAAAAATAACTTTTTTCCATTGATCTACAGTCCAGTCAATATGATTTTTAGCAAATTCTAATCGGGCCTTCACATTATTTTTGGATAGAAGTGGGTTTTTAGCGGGACGGCAACTAAAAAGACCCTCACTAACTAATCTTCTGCGAATAGTTCTTGTTGAGATGTTTTCTTGATCCACTTGTGGCAAAAGGCCCAAAATTTTCTCCGATGACAGAAAGGGGTTATTGGCAGTTAAATAAATAATTTTTTTAGCAGTTCGTTTTGTAGTTTTTCGTGGCTGTCCTGGAATTTTTGAACTTTAAACGTACCTTCTTCTCAAAATCGTTTTATAATTCGCGACACAGTAGATTTATGCTTTTAAATTTTGTGAAATCACATTTTGCAGCAGCCCGTCTTTAAAACCAGAAATTATTAAGTTTCTAATTTCACTTGACACAGTTTTACTACGACCCATGATTGACAAATATAAACTGGAATATTGCTTGTGCACAACATATTATTTATGGATAAAACCTGCATATAACAAGAAAATTTGAGTAGTTGCAATATTTTTGTCCAAGCAAAACTGAAGAAATAATTTATTATTAATCTGTAAGTCAGATTATTTGACTATTGATTGATGTAACAGACAAAATATGATTAAAGTATAGAACTAAGAGTATTTATTTTCCAATATTATTATTCAAATTTGAAAAATTGAAAAATGTTAAAAGTTGCAATCTTTATGGCCAATACTGTATATATTACGACATAACGTAATAACATAATATACATTACGATTAACGTCCCATGTGAATTTTCCACATGGCCAATCCGCCCCTGTAAACAAGGTATGGGAATTTTGAAATACTTAAACCATAGGTCTCAATTTTTATTATTTCCTAGATAAAATTTTTGTAATTTAAAAAAAAAAGTTTTTTTTTGTAGGATTTTCTTCAAAATATTACTTATTAAAAAAATATGTATTAAAATACGGTATTTCGCCCTGTTCGAAATGCAGAAATAGTAGAGGAGCAAGTCCTAATATGGACCCCAAAGAAAATCTACTAATATAACTAACATCATCTTTCGGCAATAGCTTAAAACACACCTACCTTTCATTTAACAATTTTACAAATTTAGTGCAGTTGAGTTCTTGTTTCGTTAGAAACGAATACAGTAAATGTGTTTGCATAATTTTGATTCTTTTATTAGGGTTAGTTGTTGTTATAAGAATGGGCAAGATTTTTATTCGATATGCTTGTGATTTATACTTGAAGCTATTGTATTGTGATCGAGGTATATTTCTTCAAAAAATTAAAAAATTATCGAGTAAAAACAAAGGGGGGGGCATATTAGGACCTTCTCCTCTAATAAAATCACGTGAAAGACTGAAGTCGCTACCCTATTGGTTCTCGCATAAATAACGGCTCAATAGCTAACGAACGACGAGAATTCGACAATATTATTTTACTCCCACAAATGCTGAAGAAGTCACAGATTTTATAAAGACTTTAAAAAATGGTAAATCCCCAGGATATGACGGTCTAACTGCCGAGACATTAAAAGAAATCTCTGAAATCATTGCTCAGCCTCTTGCAGATATATATAATAAATGTTTATCAACGGGATATTTTCCAAAACTTTTCAAATTAGCTGTAGTTAAACCAGTTTATAAATCAGGATCACGGAATCAAATAGAAAATTATAGACCTATTTCATTAATATCAAATCTTGCAAAAATACTTGAAAAAATTATTAAAAGTAGATTAATATCATTTTTGGAAAACAACGACATAATTTCAGAAAAACAATTTGGCTTTTTAAAAAATAAAGGAACAGAAGATGCTATGGCTCAGCTAACAAAATACATTTATAACGCTTTAGACAAATCGACACCATGTTGCGCTATATTTTTAGATCTTGCCAAGGCATTCGATACCATTGATCATGACTTGTTATTGAGTAAATTAGAAATTTATGGGATACGTGGAGTAACGCTACAATTATTTAAAAATTACCTCTATAATAGGGAACAGAAAGTCATAATTGATGATCAATATAGCAATTATGAAAACATAAAGTGCGGCGTACCCCAGGGTACGGTAATTGGCCCAATATTATTCCTGATTTATATAAATGACCTGTTAAAAATGTCCAAAATTAAGAACAAAGTAATCGCATATGCTGATGACACGGTATTGTTTGCTGAGGCAAGCACCTGGCAAGATTTGAAATATATAGTAGAAAATGATATCAAATGTATTAAAGAGTGGTTAGACTCAAATATGCTAACTCTAAATTACAAAAAAACTCAATTTTTACCTTTTTCATTTTATAACAGCACTCAAACAAATTTAGATTACCTGATATTACATGAAAACAAATGTGCAATTAATAATACCTGTAAATGCAAAATAAAAATAAACAAAACAGACTCGGCTACATATCTTGGTTTAAATATCGACAAAAACCTGCGATGGGATACGCATATTAATAAACTATCAACTAGCCTGAGGAAAACACTGTACCTTATGAAAAGACTACGGGAAATTATGTCAATTAAAGTACTATACAACTTTTATTATGCTTTGGTACAGTCTATACTATCATATGGCATAATTGCATGGGGAGGTGCTGCTGAGGTGTATATAAGCAAAATAAAAATACTACAAAAAATTATTTTAAAAAAAATGTGCAATAAATGCGTCACCTATCCATCTCGCCTTATACACGATGAAGCAAAAGTAATGGGAATAACTAACTTGTACATTCTAACTATTTTAAAATATATAAAAAAGAAGCCCAGCGATACATTATTTCTACAACATTCATATGATACTAGAAATAAGCCTTGTGCCATTTCAAATAAAGTTTATAAGGCTGTAGGTCAACGTTGCTTCATCTTTCATATTCCAAAAATACACAACAAATTTCAAATATATTTGCAAGAAAATAATATCTCAGTAGGTACGTACAATTATAATAAATGGGTGAAAATATTTTGTAAAACATTAAGTCTGCAAGAGGCATCTAAGTTAATCAAAGTTAATTCAACTTAATTAAATTCAAATTTAAATAAGATACATTGTTTATTTATTTATTTTATTTAATTCTTTTTTTCTCTCTGTTTTGTTAATTTGTTGTTTTTTTTTTTTTTTTCTTTTCTCTTTTCTTCAATGTAAAAAGAAATGTGCAAGCACGCACTCTACAGTGCACACGTATGTAAAATAAATTATATGGTAGCCACATACAGACTGAATAGTCTTTAGTGGTATTTTGTATGTATATTTTTCAACAAAATTTATTGTATTTATTTTATATGTATATAATTATTTATATATATATAAAGCATTTTTTGTATTTACAAATTGAAAATTGAAAAATAAATTTGAATTTGAATTTGAATTATCACGTGAACATTGCATGATTACTACTTCTTGATTTTGAACAGGGTATAAGTTCGCATTAAAAAAACTGTAATGGCGTCAGTCCACCCTATTAAACATTTATCATCCTATTTTATTATGGTACATTATTAGGCTTATTATTGTAGAACTGGAAATACAATAAATAACCAAAATGTAGAACTATTGCAATGTTGATAGTACAAACTTTAAAGGGCTGACGTAGATATTAAATAAGACCGATTTAACGCACAACATATAAATAATTAAAAATTTACCGTTTCAGAGATTCTGAGATTTGAGATTTGATTTTGACGTTTGAGAGACTCTGAATAAAGGGATTGATGAACGGAATTGTTTAATTATTCTTTTTTGCTTTTTTGCTCTTCACTTGGATTTGAAGAGATAAATTTTATCAATTTAATTTATTTGCCAAGAGCGCCAAAAAATTTGCTACGCCTCTGCTCCACGGTAGGGTGACCATTCGTCCCGCATTTTGCGTGACTGTCCCGTATTTTAACATTTTGTCCCGCATTAAGATGCGTCCCGCAAAAGTCCCGCATTTTAACATTTTGTCCCGCATTTGGATTTGGGAGGTGAGGACCTTTTTTTTGCTCTTCACTTGGATTTTGGGAGATGAGGACCTTTTTTTGCTCTTCACTTGGATTTTGGGAGGTGAGGACCTTGTTTTTGCACTTAACTTGGATTTTTGGAGATGAGGACCTTTTTTTTTTGCTCTTCACTTGGATTTTGGGAGGTGAGGACCTTTTTTTTGCTCTTCACTTGGATTTGGGACGTGAGGACGTTTTTTTTGCTCTTCACTTGGATTTGGGAGATGAGGACCTTTTATTGCTCCGTCCCGCCTTGCCTTCTTAAGAAAATGGTCACCCTACTCCACGGTGCTCTCGATTTCAGAGTGGGGGTTCGCGATAGCCAAAATTACGTTGAGAGAGTTTCGCGGATCAAAAAAGATTGGTTACCGCTTTAGAAGAAGTGAAAACGTATTTACAAATCTGTGATAAATAATTCAATTCTGTCAATTTTAATTTTGTTCTTCAAGTTAGGTAACACGCATAACAGCTTTGACCTTAGGTTACCTAAGAGAAAGTAGATTAGATTACACGTGAAATGTTGTGTGTAGCTATTTACAGATATAGGGGGCGTAGCTCAGATGGTAGAGCGCTCGCTTAGCATGCGAGAGGTACCGGGATCGATACCCGGCGCCTCCAAATACATTTTTACAAAATAAATCGCTGGAGACATACAGGAAACAAATTATATCGCATGAATTAGTCAAATATTTCGGGCCATATAAAATGTTCAGTGCAATTACCGAACTAAATCGGAACTAGGGCCGTTTCTGGCCTCATAGTAAATATTTCCTCTCAACCAGTAGAGGAGGGTTGAGCAGATTTGGACAATTTTTTTTACAATTTTTAAATAATATAAAAGTGCATGTTGTCTCTTTACACTTCTATTAAACTACGAATATGCGCAGTTATGACAAGAAAATATTATTTTTCTTCAGATTTGCATTTGAACAATTGTGTTTACAGTTACATACAGTCTGTTCCAAACGGTTAGGCGGAACTAAATGGGAATTTCGTTCTTTTAGGTTGTCACGAGAAGGGACCTTGCTTGGGTTATTTCATTTTTCGCGTTGGAATGTCATAATTTAAAATTCCAACAATTATACTATGGAAACGAATGACATATGTCAAAATTAAATATTTTTTTTTACAAATTTTAATGACGAAAATAAATAAATGGGAAATTTGTATTAAGAATGACACAAAAAATCAAAATAGAAAGAAAATGGCATTTTAAAATGATATTAACCTTAACCAAAAATGTTTATTGCAAGTATGATTTACAAAGCTTAAAATAAACGGCCGAAAAGCGCGATTTAAACGATGAAAGTAACTAGATTGCAAAATCTAGTTCCGCCTAACCGTTTGGAACAGACTTTACTGGTTAAATTATAGTGTTAGAAAATAACTAGTGTTAATTATAACACTGAAAAAGTAATGTTTCATAAAAATAACACTAATAGCTGTTCACTTTTGTAAGAACAAACTAAGAGGGAATTTTGTTTTCAATAGTTTGCCCCTTTGAAACTATATGTCATGTTGGTATTAAAAAATGTCACTTTTTTAAAATGTCGATCCATTTGACATATGTCATATTGAAAAATGATATCTTAATTATAATGATCATAACCTTATCAACCTAAAGTCGGTTTTACAGCGTAAGAAATATTTTTAATTGACATTTAAAGTCAGTAACACACCATAAAAGTGACCAAAATAACCAGATCTAGTGTGTTCTTACAAAAATGAACAGCTTATATCTGAATAATTGAAGATTTACAGGCATATTTCGTTAAAAAATATTTATTTTTTACTTTTTAGGGTTTTGTAGGTATGACCACCAACAAACCCGTATAACGTCACTCATGTGTCTGTCTGTCTGTCTGTACAGTAGAAATTGTAGCCAAACGGATTAAACATAGAAAGTTGAAATTTGGCATACTTGTACAACTTTTTGACCCACATATAAGAAAACTATAGGAAAACATATAGAAGTTCAAAAAAATACAGCGTGGGATAAATATAAACAAACTCTTAATGCGTGGATGCACAAACAAATTTTTATTTTTGAAAAATCATGTTTTTTATGGGGTTTTTGTCAATATAATGGCAAAAACTTTTGTCCCCCACGCTATCTCCCCGAGGGGTTGATCTAAAAATCTGAAAAAAAATGTCAATAATGTACATTGATGGGAACCGGAATAGTTCAACAGGAAATTTTGATCAAATTGGTTTTTCTCAAAATATTTATTTTTTTGTTGTCGAAAAAAAAATTATTTTTTTAAAATTATTGTGTGGTATCAAAAGAAAACTCTTAAGACGTAGATAAAGGAACGGGAAGTAGTTTTTCATGCATTTTTATTAAATTTTATTTTAATATATTTTTTTCAAATATGTATTAAAAAAGTGTCTCGTACCTTTTAACCCTAAGGGGTTAAATTAAAAATCTGAAAAATTTTTAAGCAATGTTTATTGCTATGAACCGGAAACTATAGGAATTTTTTATTCAATTTCGTTTTTGAAAAATATTAGTTTTTCTATTATCAAAAAATTGTTTTTTTTTAATTTAAATTTTATTGTTGTTATATTAAATAAAAGCTCTTTAGGTGCAGATTAATGAACGGTAATTGATTTTTGAAATACATTTCATTTTGACTAATTTTGCCAGTATTAAGATTTTCGTTTAATATCTTATAGACCGGGAGCTCATGACATTTTTGGTCTCCGATTTCATACAGCATGCCTTTTGGAGGAGAGAATATTTACCCTGTGACAACAAAAAAGGGATGGTACTAAACCCTTGCACGCTTTCCGGTCATAGGGAAAATTGCATTTCCACTTGCACAAGATTTTTGTCTTTTTCTCTGATTTAATATTGCTTGCCCTTTTGTCAAAAGAAAGTTATAACAAATTTAAAGTCTTTTAATTATAGGCATGCTGTATGAAAACGCGGAAAATCATATTTTTTTATTACAAGATCACATGACCGTTTGAACCCTTTGGGACCCTCCAAATCGCATGCATATATTTAAAAGACTTTAAATTTTGTTATAACTTTCTTTTGACAAAAGGGCAAACAATATTAAATCAGAGAAAAGCACAAAAATTTTGTGTTTAAGTGGAAATGCAATTTTCCCTATGACCGGAAAGCGTGCAGGGGTTTAGTACCATCCCTTTTTTGTTGTCACAGGGTAAATATTCTCTCCTCCAAAAGGCATGCTGTATGAAATCGGAGACCAAAAACTGTCATAAGCTCCCAGTCTATTAGCTAAAATTAAAAAAATATATTTGTATATACATAGATACATTTTGTTATGGGTAGAGAAGAGGTACGTAAATTTATTTCGCAAATATATCGACTAGGAAAATAAATAAATAACTGGCCAGTTGCTGGGATTCCATTTCCAGTAGAGAATCTGTTAGTTTTTCATATAGTCGCAATATAAACAATGTCTCTGTAGGCGTCATGTTCTTGCGTGACAAAAGATCGCCCGCAGTGTTGCCAGGTCTGGATTTGAAAGAAATTTTTGCAATTATAGAAAAAAAAAAAATCGTTGAGATATATGATACACGGTAGAAAAAATCTAACTACAACCTTCTTGTCGTGCCTATTGATTAAAAACCAAAACTTGTAATTGTGTTATGTAGTGACAGGCATTCATCGTTTGGCTTTCTAATAATCATCATTCACTGACTAAATACCTACAAAACCCTGAAATGTGTGAAATTTACACTTCACGTCAATTTTTTTAAATGAAAATTATAACACTAACATTTTAACCAGAGCCGCAGAAAGGGGGGGCGGAGGGGCACCGGCCCTGGGCGCACTAAGTAAAAGGGCGCTGACGGGCTTGACTAAGGGGCGCCATTGTGAAGGTGAGGACCTTTTTTTGTTTGCTCGTCACTTGGATTTTGGGAGGTGAGGACCTTTTTTTTTGCTCATCACTTAAATTTTGAGAGGCGAGAACCTTGTTTTTATTTGCTAAGGGCGCCAAAAAAAAAAAAAGGTTTTGCCCCTAGCGCAAGTTTTCCTTACTGCGGCTCTGATTTTAACCAAACTGAGAATGAACTTTTACACTTATGAAATTTTTGCTGTGTAGGTACTTTCGATCCTAGGATCTTTAAATAAAACAACTTAACAAATCCCTAAAAATTATGTTAAAAAATTATCTGATTTTAAAGACTATATTTTAAAAATACACTCAAAATTTAAAATAAATAATCTATTTAGTCTGGCCCTCATTTATGACCCATTATAATTACATAATTATTTAGATATCGACTTGATCATTGTATAAATTTCGTAGTAGTATTAAAAACAATAACAATCATTAATAATATTCATATAAGAATTCAAAAATGACTTCCACATGCACTTAATGAGTCCCGCAGGAGAGTGTCACCCTTAGCACTGAGTGTGAAGGCGGCGCGGCGGTGCGGTGTGAAGTAAGTCAGAGAGAAGATGTAACGGGAGCAGCTGTCGCCGCTACATTCATTCACACGTATGCGATAGCTGTTACATATGAATAGTTTCCGTTCGCACTTTACACCACTCTCTTTAGCTCCTGTACCCGGTAATATACCGACAATCAGGACCGGATCCAAATATATCACACGCTCAATTAGTGGCACGCAGGGGAGGATTACAAAAAAATAGACAAGCAAACAAGAAAACATAGTTAAAAGAAGAGAAACTTCATCTGATGAAGACGGTATAAAAATTTCTTAATACAACATAGGAATATTTTTTTAATCTATTATTTATCTATTTTATATTACGAGGGTTGCTACTTTTGAATAAAAAGACAAGACAAGGAGGATGTTGTCCAGTGGCGAATCAAATTTCGGGGGCACGAGGGCCGCATACGGCCCTGAACCTTATTTTTTATGGCCCCTGAAGCGGTAATCAAAATCACTTGAGCTTATTTAGGGAAAAAATATATTTAAAAATGTAAAATATACTCTCTTCCCCTTTTCTGTTTATAAAAAAATGTCAAGAAACCCTTCGGGATATTCCGTCACTGCTTATCATTCTGTATGTAAAATAGACTACGACCCAAATCAGTTCGACGCACCTGCTGTTAGATATTGATGTTTATATCAAATAATAATTCCATTATTTGTTGATAAAAAAATGTAATTGTTAAAACTTTCACTTGATTTTTTCTTCGATAAATACATATTTATTTATATTTTTCGCGGGATATATTTTTGAAGTCTCAATATTTCTCTTACTTATGTTCAGTTCTCTAAATCAGCCGCTTGGCCACAATTTGTACAGAACGAACACTCATGTGACGGAATGAGGATTTCTTGATTATACCTACGAAAACCTAAAAATAACATGTAAATGTGCATTTTCTGTTAATTTCAACACTAATCATAATAAAATATAGCTTATTATTATTGTAAAATACATAAGTTATTTTGCTGTACGATTATGATAAAATTGTTAAATTTTCATTTCATTGGACCTTCAGAGGGGGCTTGCCTCCCCTTCATATAATTCGTTGGAGCATATTTGGAAAGTGATGTATTTTCACTTGAACAATAATTATGTCACTTTATCAAGAGTAGGCAATCTTAAAAACATGTTTATTTATACGAAAAAAAAAAAAGAAAATGCCAATATTGTTTACAATGAAGTAATTGAAAAATTAACTACTGTTGTGGTTAAATTTTATCTTCAACTCCCCGGGCAGCGCCGTGTAATCTGCTGGTCCTGGGAGGGGCCCAGGCCCGTCGCCCCCCCCCCCTTGGCTGCGCCACTGGTGTTGTCTAACATCACAATTCTACCATCCGACTTAAACCATCACTCATAAGTAGAGCCCTGTAAATCCGCGGGTATCCGCCATTTTTCTGCGGATGCGGCAAAATTATCATTTAAATCGTGCGGATACGGAAAAAATATCATATCTGCTTACCCGCATTATTCACGTGAACATAAAATCTTCGGTTAGACGGCTCTTCCCACGGAAGACGCTTTTAGAACCCCAAAAATGTATCGCTGAAATTTGTATTGTGCTTACGGCAAAAGTGAAATAATTCTACGTTACGGCACTTTTTATTTTTTTCTCTCTTCCCATAAAGACCTACTTTAAAAATCTTCCCATAAAGACCTACTTTACGCTTACTTAAATAGTTATACTCTATCTCAGAAAGGCTGATAGTAATAAATCATTTTGTCAGGCAGTTACCAGTGGCGTGCACATTTTAAACACGTTTAAATTGGTTTTGTGTATTTCTATATTACTATTTATCATTTTATAAAACGCACGCCTGTGACCATATTTATCATATCATTAAACACACCCCTGTGACCATATTTTTCCTCAAAATTTTAGGGTCAAATTTTTATGGTCTATTGTGTTTAACCCTAGTTCGTATGTGCGGCACACTATAATGTGTTTTTAACAATATTTCGTTTCGAACTATTCATATTTTGTCGCTTTTGTTTTGCCGCTTCTGTGTGATAAAACAATAACTTTTTACAAATAATAAATTTTATTACTATCAGCCTTTCGGAGATAGAATATAAATATTATAGTTTATATATAACAGTCGTAGATACAGCGATTTCTTTGGATTTGTTGCCAGTTTATTAATTTAAAAATATTATTATATTGATTATATAATATTATTATATATTATATTTTATTTATGTGGCTCCTGAAGCGTTAGTGAAAAATACCTTGAGCATTTAGGATTAACATATATTTAAAAATTTTAAATATATTCTCTTCTTCCTTTTCTGTTTATAAAAAAAATGTAACGGAGCCCTAGGGATATTTGAAGTTCCGACACTGCTTCTCATTTTGTTTGAAAAGTAGGCCACCATCCAAATTAATTGACACCCCTGCTGTTGGATATTGATGTTTTATTGGAGATGAAAATTTTATTATTTGTTGATAAAAAAAAAAATGTTAATCCTTGAATCAAAAACTTTCATTTGATGTTCCTCAAAATTTTATTTTCTTTTTTTCCTCCATAAATACATATTTGTTATATTTTTCGGGGGATATATTTTTGAAGTAACAGTACCTATTTTCCCGTACATCTGTTCAATTTTCTAAATCCAGCCCTTTGGTCACAATTTCTATAGTTCTTGTTTATACAGAACGCGGCGCAAAAATTGCCTTTTTTTTGAAAGCGAATGAAAGAAAAGTTGTTGCTGCTAAACAAAATTTATTTTTTGATAATGAAAGAACATAATTTCAAATCATGCTGTTTTAAACAAAATATCTTGAAGATAGGGATGGGAACGATATATCGATATTTAAAAAATATCGATACTTTAGAAAAATGTATCGATATTTTTACATCGATATTTGAAATGCGATATATCGCGTAAAATATCAATATTAACAAAAAATATCGGCATTCTTGTATATTTTTTTACCTTTAAATATATGCTGTTCACTTTTGTAAAAACAAACTATAGGCTATTCCAAACGTTTAGGCGGTACTAGATTTTGAAATCTAGTAATTTTTAACTATTAATTCGGACTTCTGGTCATTTTGTTTAAGCTTTGTAAATCATACTCACATTGCAAATTCTTATTAAGATTAAATTGATTCTCATTATAAAATGTCCTTTTCATTGCATTTTAGTTTTTTGTCATTAATAAAAATTTCCCATTTATTTATTTTTTTGTCTTCAAAATATGGAATGATGCATTAAAATATTTAACATATGTCATTAGTTTCCATGGTTTCGCTGTTGGAATTTTAAATTTCCACATACCAAACCTGAAACATGAAATAACCCAAGCAAGGTACCTTTTCGTGACAACCTAAAATAACGAAATTTCCATTTAGTTCCGCCTATTCGTTTGGAATAACCTGTAAGACGAAATTTTGAATTCAATAATTTGCACCTTTGAAATTGTATATCATGTTGATATTAAAAAATTATAAAAAAGTCCTTTCTTAATAGTAATCATAACCAATACAGTCGGTTTTACAGCGTAAGGAATATATTTAATTGACATTTAATGTCCGTAATACACTATAAAAGTAACCAAAAAGATCTGATTTGTCCTTACAAAAGTGAACAGCATATATATATATATATTTGATTAAGAGAGCAATTAACTAAGAAAATATTAGAAATTTGGTTGGTAGCTGGGTGAGTACCAACTGTAAAATGATTATTTGTCAAGTGGTGACTCACTTCCCGCCAAGTCAAAAAAAAAAAAAAAAAAAACTCTAATTTATATATCTTACATGTTACGGGTTAGTTATATCGATACAGTGGCGCAGCAAAGGGGGGGGGCGACGGGCCTGGGCCCCTCCCAGGACCAGCAGATTACACGGCGCTTCTCGGGGAGTTGAAGATAATATTTGTTAACCACAAGCAGTGGTGCACCAAGGGGGGGGGGGGGCTCCCAGGACCAGCAGGTTACACGGCGCTGCTCGGGGAGTTGAAGATAAAATTTGCTAAACACAAACAGTGGCGCAGCCAAGGGGGGAGGCGACGGGCCTGGGCCCCTCCCAGGACCAGCAAATTACACGGCGCTGCTCGGAGAGTTGAAGATAAAATTTGTTAACCACAACCAGTGGTGCAGCCAAGGGGGGGGGGGCAGGACCAGCAGATTACCAGCGTTGATCCTTTTTCCCCCTGCCACATCGACTAAAACATTCGCCCAGTCAAATGATAAAACTGTTTTAAACAACTAATAACTCGATTCAGATAAGATAAAGTGGAAATCTGGCTTCGGTATAACCTTCACGCGAGTCTGTTCGTTCGGTACAAATTGTGGCCAAGCGGCTGATTTAGAGAACTGAACATAAGTAAGAAAAATATTGAGACTTCAACAATATATCCCGCGAAAAATATAAATAAAAATGTATTTATCGAAGAAAAAATCAAGTGAAAGTTTTTGATACATGGATTAACAATTACATTTTTTTATCAACAAATAATGGAATTATTATAGTGCCATTATTATAGTGCCCTCGAAATATGATTCAGCCCTCCCCAAGACAAAATCCTGGCTGGACCACTGTATCGACATATCGAAAATATCGATATTTTTACTTCCCATCCCAAAATATATTCCCATCCATACTTGAAGGTGTTGGCCACTGTTCTCTAGGCACTGATACTACCGATTTCTGATGTTTTACGTTACAACATGTCCACAAGCTTAGAGAGCTGCATGAGAGGCCACTTCACAGTGATAAGGTAACAGTATGGTGTGCGTTGTCGAGAATTGAAATTATTGGTCTTTATTTTTTTTGACCTCTTCAAAAAAATAAAGACCAATCGACCATTTACTGTTCATTCACAGCGGTATGCGGACATGATTCAAAACTTTTTCGAACCGGCTTTTGAAGAAATGAACCTAGGAAATGTCTGATTCCAACAGGATGGTGCCACGGTTCACACAGCCCGAGCTTCAATGACCCAATCTAACGCCCTGTGATTTTTTTTTTTTTGTGGGTATACTTCAAGGCAGAGGTTTGTAAATATCGAACCACAAACCTGCTTCAGCTGAAGAATATTATTCGGCGAGAAATAGCCCAAATTTCGGTGGACATGTTGGAACGTGTAGAGGGAAAAGTCAGAAATCGGTTGCATCAGTGCATAAAGTATCGTGGCCACCATCTTCAAGGTATTTTGTTTACAACACCATGATTTTAAATTATTTTCTTTCATTATCAAAAACAGCAACAACTTTTCTTTTATTCGCCTTCAAAAAAAGGTTTTGGGCCCCACTCTGTATTTACAAAACCATTGCAATTGATTAGCCGTTTTCGCAAACCTCAATCCGATCGCGTATCCGATAAATAAATGACGTCACGAAATTCAATCGGATAGAACTTATCAGATTACTGTTTATCAGATAAAGTCAGTTTGCGAACGAATATTAATCGCTTGATCCAAATAACTTCTTACGGACCTTTGCGGACAGGATTGTTCAGAGTTTAGTGTTCTATTGTCTAGATGGCAGCACTTACGACTTTATTTCTTTATTTAAGCTTGACGATTTGTAAGATCTTAATGAATAACGATAAATAATATTTTCATAGTTTTCCACTGTAATTCTTTTCTTTTTATCTTTGCGGTTGAAAAATAGCATTACTATATTATTTTCGTCAGTATCATCATAACCGTCATCATCGAAAAAAAGAGCGTGTCCAATAGTTATAATCGGCAAAATTTTTTAGATTAGTCAAAAACCAAAAATGACATACACATCAAATAATTTTTTAGGTTATTTAATCTGAAATGAATCCTACTATTTTGTAGGATTGAAATATTGCTATCCGATCGCGTTTATCAGATAGTTATTATAGGTTTGCGAACGTAGATAGTTTTGTATCAGATCAAAGAAAAGTTTGCGAACAGGTTCGTAGCTATCAGATTAAATCAATGACGTCATATATGTATCGGATAGGGTGTGCGAAAACACCTATTGTTTACAAGCCTTTAGAATTGACAAAAATAATTGTTTTAAAACTTTTTCCACGAACTTGTATTGAAGCCGGCCCAGCAAAAATGAAAGTATCTACATTTTCCCTAATTTAGTATTCATGTTTAGGTTGTAAGTGCGGCCGGATACAAGTCAGAGGAGTCAGCCTTCAGTGGTGCATGCATGATGTCAGGTAGCCAGTAACATGTTTTCAATATAGCATTCTTATTTTAGCCTCCACTACCAAGCGGATACATAAACTATTTCATTAATTTTATTTCACTCACCTGCACACTTTATTATGTCGATTCACTAACACTCCATAAAACACTGCAAGGTATAATAGATCAGTGCTTCTCAACTGAAAACGTACCGCGGACCAGTAAAATATTTAATTGTCTATCGCGGACCAGTAAATTATTATTATTTTTGTACCGCGGACTCCTAAAAATGAATGTACTTTTAAACAAACTGTATATGTAGACTCTACATATATCTTAGTAACAAAAACTTGATGTGAAGTGTGAATTTTCACACATTTCAGGGTTTTGCAGGTATTTAGTGAATGATGATTATTTTGGATGTGAAAACAAATTTTAAATTAAAATTTGTTTTTTGTTAATTTTAATTCGAACGCCTAATACCATTATTTAGCTTTCTAAATATGTGCAGTATTTTTATATAGCAAGGTTCATTAAGAATTTTAAAAATTGTGCCTATGGCTTCCATTGGTTGTTATAAGTTCCGCCCCTCTGATTTCGTGTACATTGAAACAGAATTAAATTATAATTTAAACAATTTCCACTGGTTATTAAATTTACGCTTTTAAAAATTAAATGCAATATTTGCCAAAATATAACTAGAATTTTGAAAAAATAATATAAACAATATAAAAATTTTAAAAAAAAATAATATTGTGTCTTCTCGCAGGGTTCGATCCCTTTCGGATCGAGTTACTTGGGTGAAAAACCAGCGTCGAAAACCACTACACCAGCATACAGGTTCCAGTGTAGCGTGTTACAAAGTTATAACTTGTGTACATTATTAGCCAAAAATCACATAAAATGCGTTTTTTTTCCAAAAACATAATCTGATCAAAAATTCCTGGAGTACTATTCCGGTTCACACCAATGTACATTACTTAGAATTTTTTCAGAATTTTAGTTTTAACCATCTGGGCTACAGGGTGTGGGACAAAAAAATTTGTGCACAATTTTGGCAAAAATCGCTTCAAAATAATTTATTTTGCAAAAATAAAAATTTGATCGTTAATCCACGTACCAAGGGCTTTCATTTGATACACTACTCAGAATTATAAAAAAAAAAATTTTTTTCGATGAGCACATATTTGTTTATATTTTTAGGGGGATATGTTTTTTAGATGTTTTAGTATTTTTCCTATGTGCGGGTCAAAGAGTTGTATAAGCATGCCAAATTTCAACTCTCTAGGTTTAGCCGTTTGGCTACAATTTTTACCGAACAGACAGACAGACGGACAGACAGACGACAAAATGACGGTATAAGGGTTTTTTGGTCATACCTACAAAACCCTAAAAATCACTGAAAAATAAACAAAATACAAAGAAAATGAACAAAAGTTCATAAAAAAATGAACAAAAAATCTCAAAAATAAAATTTATAAGCCTTTCGCGGACCACTTAAATTTTGCTGAGGACCACCGGTTGAGAGACACTGTAATAGATGATTATTCCTATTAAAAAAGAATCCCTTATTACTTGAAACATTTATTCGGTTCTGACATAAATAACTTCATCCTGTCAACGGAGTGGCCGAGCGCATTAAGTCGTGAGGTTTGTACTGGTGGAAACAGTCTGACTGTCCGGTCGGTGGTTCGAGCCTCCTTCGTTGGTGATATTATTCGGGCGAGAATAATATGTTTACATTACTCCCATTTTCACAATCATTCACCCCTCATCCAGGTGTAGGAGCTTGCCCCCTGGCATCGGCGATTAACCTCGTTGCAGAAATAGGCCGATGTAAAATAAATAAAATAAAAAAAAAAAAAAACTTCATTCTCGGGAACAAATTGTAATGTCTCATTCATTATTCAAATAGTTTTCACACCTGTCAAGTTATAAGAGTTTAACTTGCGCCCCCTCATATATTTTGGCACCCCTATTTAAAAATTGTAGTACAATGTAAATTTTCACACATTTCAGGTTTTTGTAGGTATTTATAGTCTGAATTTAATTCCGTAAATCCAAAAGGAAGATTTACATTAGAACATTTTAAAAAGCATTATTGTATACGAACTAAAGATGGAAATACTAAATTTTGTATCACCATGGTCTTAGGTAAATATATGTATTTTTAAAAATAGAGATTAGGACATTTTTTGTAGGTCATCACTTGTATTTCAGATCATTTTTTTTCATAGAAATGAAAATAATTTAAATAATTTTGTCTTCCGACCCCTAAACCTAAATAATGGTACCTATTAGGTATTCGAATTAAAATTAACAAAAAAATATTTTAACATAAAATTTGATTTTAAAGCTCTAAGATTAACAGACAATAAATTATTTAAAAAATATCGTTCATTTTGCCGTGATTATTACAAAGCAAAATTTGTCCTACACACTCAGCATGCTGCCATCACTACCTACGAAACCCTGCAATGTATGAAAATTCACAGTTCACATCAGTTTTTTATGAATAAATTAAATTTTTTTTTTGGTACATCATTTTTAGGGTTTTGTAGGTATGACCAAAAAACCCTTATACCGTCATTTTGTCGTCTGTCTGTCTGTCTGTCTGTTCGGTAAAAATTGTAGCCAAACGGCTAAATCTAGAGAGTTGAAATTTGGCATGCTTATACAAACTTGCTCTTTGACCCGCACATAGGAAAAATACTAAAACATCTAAAAAACATACCCCCCTAAAAATATAAACAAATATGTGCTCATCGAAAACAAAAATATTTTTTTAAAATTATGAGTAGGGTATCAAATGAAAGCCCTTAGTACGTGGATTAACGATAAAAATTTTATTTTTGCAAAATAAATTATTTTGATGCGATTTTTGCCAAAATTGTGCAAAAAAAATTTTGTCCCACACCCTGTTGCCCAGATGGTTTAAACTAAAAATCTAAAAAAATTCTAAGTAATGTATATTGGTGTGAACCGAAATAGTACAACAGGAATTTTTGATCAGATTATGTTTTCGGAAAATAACGCATTTTTTGTGGTTTTTGGTTCACAAAGTACAAATGTTATACCAATGTAAGACACTCACATGCAAGGCATACGATGGCGTTATTGGTTAGAGCACTGTCATAAGCTAAAACTCGCTGGTAAACGAAGAGTTTCGAGTTCGAGTACGGAGTGAATTTAATTTTTTCTGTTTTTTTGTTTGCATTTTTATTATGTTGAAATTATTTTGTCAAAATTCTAGTTAAATTTTGACAAATGTTGTATTTAATTTTTAAGAACGTAAATTTAATAACCAGTCTTATTATATGATTAACAGACGATAAATTATTTTAAAAATATCGTTCATTTTGCCGTGATTACTACAAAGTAAAATTTGTCCTACACACTCAGCATACCGCTTTCACTTATTATATACCTGCGAAACCCTGAAATGTGTGAATATTCACACTTCACATCAATTTTTATTTTTGCTGATTTGTATTTTTATGTTGCATAATTCGTTTTATTCATCCCTATTCAGAATAAACAAAAACGATTAAGCTCCTCGATTATCGACTAATTCGCTTATCGACTTAGTCGTAGGAACGAAAGTTGGTCGTTTAGTGAGGAGTACCTACCGGTATTTTCATTGAATACATATTTGTATAATATATTTGATTAGTAATATATTTTCCAAAAATACTTCTAATGTTACTGAAATAATAACTCGAACAAAAAATATTAATAATTAGAAAATTAAGTGAACAGTACCTACCTTTTCAAACAAATAACCATATCTCCTAGGGCCGGTTTCTGAAAGCTTAGTTAACTATAACCAAATAGTTAGAAAATGGTTGCTATGGTTACTTATGGGATTGTTATATTGTAACCGAGTTTAACCGAAAGATTAAACTCAGCTAAGCTTTCAAAAATCAACCCTTCAAGTTTCCTACAAAACCTTTTTAAATTTTTAATTTAGATTCTGTATATGCATGTATTTTAAAATAAATGAACAAAAAAATGCACTATTTATTAAAAAATAAACAAGTACATATTTTTTAAAAGTGGACAAAATTAAGTGGTGGTTCTATTCTGATTTGAGGTTGTTTTTCATGACATGGCGCGGGAAATTTGGTATTAATTGTTAACTCTAAAAAATTTGTAGACATTATTTCTGAAAATTTAGAAGAATCACTACTCAAAATAGGCATAGAAGAAAATTTTGGCTTTCGGTAGGGCAATGCGCCTATACATAAATCAGAGAAAGCCATGAAATTTGTCGATGGTAATAATATTAATGTACTAAAATGACCTGCACCAAGTCTGCATTTAAATCCGATTGAAAATTTGTGGTCAATATTAAACAATAAAGTGCTTACCATCGAACAGTCAAATAAAATAATTTTTAATAAACTGCTTCATCAGAATATTTCCAAAACCTAGTGAGACGTATGCCGTGGCCACACTAAATATTAATGAACTCTTAACATTATTTTTGTAACAGTGTCCTCTTAATTTTGTCCACTCTTAAAAGACTTGTTTATTTTTATGATAAATACTGTGTTTTCAAAAAAAAAAAAAAAATTCTTTGTACATTACTTTTAAAATACATACATATCCCGATATCCCTGCAAGAAAAATTGTGAAAGGGTGAAATAAAACACATTTTTATAGACAAGTTTTTATCTTACTGGAACATTTTCAGTAGATACATTAATATACTTGTACTTAGAAACATAACTAGAACAAAAATAAAATGGGACGGATATAATAAAAAAAATTAATAACACCCTCTTTAGGAGTATTAATGAATTTTAAAATAAATAAAATACTCTAATTCAATATTAAAGGTTAAAAATCAACAATTGTATAAACAGTATAAATACATGATAAAAATTATTCATAACATAATATAAACTTAAACAGTACGATTATTATAATATGATTTAAAATTTCTAGCGCACAGCATCTATGACTATCGCTTAACGCAGATCAAATTTGTATAAATAGGTATACAAGTGCTAAATAATAAAGATAACCCTTTAACCGTTATAGACGAATATGTCTATATAATACAGTGTGAGATCATTAATTGAGCGTTACATAACGGTAAACAATGGCTTTAAAAATATCAAAACTGTATTCTAATTCACAGCTAAAAATTCCAACTTAAGAAAGAACCAATCAGATTACTTCGTTGGCCCGAATTCACCAGAGGAACAACGAAAATCCATTGCGAACTTAATATTTGTTGCTAACTCATTGGCGTGTAGAGAAAAACACAGTTCAGTTTTTGTCAAGTATTACGTAACTTCAGGAATTAATGATCTCACTGTATATTTGCCTTGTTAGAAAAAAGACAGGCGTTATAGGAGGGAAAAACGCTAGCAGTTCTCCCATTATTAGCAGTGGCGTAACTACCGCCAAGGCAGACCGAGCATATTCCGGGGGCCCCGGAGACTCGAGGGCCCTGGAGACTTGGAAGCCCCGATATTAAGTACGATTTTTTTAAAAATATATGGACATGTGTAAAAAACACGGATAAAGTTGTAATATGATAGATTTCCAGAGCTTAAAATGTACCGGAGCAAACCGGAACGGTGTTTCGGTTCTTAAAATTATGGACTATATTGTTCCGGTTCGTGAAATTTTCCATTTTGAGTTACGTATGTTTCCAACATTTTTCCATGCAAACGATAAAATTAGTTTTTAATAAGTTATACATAAAACTTCGCATATTTTCACATTTATGTACATATCAAGCAATTCATAATGAATAGTAAATATATAAGTATTTTGACAAGACGGCAAATGTTAAACAGTAATCATAATTTATTACTTAAGGCGAGTACCGTCGTCATCGACCACAACGGGAATGTTAAGGATAATGAGACCATTTATAGTCCGTTCTATATTATACTTTTTTGCGAAGCACTACAGATTTTTTGCGTAGTACTGACGTAAAAAGTATAATGTGAATCACAATACTTCCCTCTAACTTTCGATGCCACACTACAAACTACACTATTTTCAAAACTATCTCCGGTCAAATTTTTAGATGACAGTTGTATACTTCTCAGTCGTACCAACTACCAACTTTTTAGTTTTTGTTTACAACTTAACTTTTAGAAGTTTATTGAGTTGATAAGAAGTTTATTTAGAACATATAATTAAATATAAACTTAGCACAATTAAACAATATTTTTAAATTGGTTACGAGAATTGGTTCTATAACCTAACTGTTGAACCTAGAATTTTTTAAGTTGGCAGTGAAGAGTATCACAAGGTAATAAAAGATGGAAGGTATCGCTGTCTCTTATTTTTTCCCCCACTATATTCTATAGTATCAAAAGTTGAAATGACGTCAGAGTTGGATAGTATTGAAAAAAGTATAAGGTAGACTGGACTTTAGCGTTGAACCAGTTGAAGTAACACTTAATGCTATGACCGAAACAAAAGCTACTTTACGTACAGCTTATATTGCAATCAATTTTATGCGAGAAAAATTAACTGAACAAGAAAATGAAATAAGCCGAACTCTTCTAAAAAACATTGATTATTACATTAATAGTAGATCAATTGCGACATCATGGATGTAATGAACACACTAAATAATCTTTATAAGACACCATCAAAAGCTTCAATTGAATTAGCGACCGTTTTGATAAATCGACTATTTCCGTCATCAAACATTGCAACGGATAAAGAAACTGCTGATGAAACACAATTAATTAGCAAAGTTGAAGTTTCATTTGAAGATGAACTTTAGAACTTTAGAGTTTTATTAGAAGCTTCCATCACCACACCTGTCCGGGTTGGCCTCTTTAAGAAATTACGCCAAGTATTTTCATTATCAAAAAGTAACGGCGAATTTACAGAAAACTTAAAGCGATTGCTTGATGCCATCAATACAATTAAAACAACATCTATTGATCAGAAAGAGCATTTTCAGTAGCAAATAATTTTTGTACCGATCAAAACTATCGGACAAATCATTACACGTTCCCGTTTTCTTAAAATATTATTTTATAAATAAGAATATATGAATAAATTTTGAAAAAATTATCTTTAAATCATTTGACTATTTATTTTATGTATGGTGTACTTATATTGGTAATGTATTTTAAACTCAAAGCTTGAAAAAAATATCGAGCTCGAGCTTTCAACAATCGAGCTTTCCTATTCCCTAATTAGGAAGCTGCTCGAAGTATAGTTTAATAGTTATCGTCGGAGTGCTATCACAGCTAGGGTGTCAACAAGGACTGGTCTTCCCTAAGATTATACATTATTGCAAGAGCAACAGTAGCGAGCCAGGTCCAACGAAATTACTTTTTGAACCTATCTGAATCTGTTACTCCTTCGCCTGATTTCTCCCAGATAATTGCTTCAGAAGTATATTCATGCACAACCTAGGGTATTGTATACGCCGGTTAAAGGGTTAAAAAATCTTTATTTCTTTATCGTTAATTAAAAACTGTTAAATGTTTTAAAATTTATACTGAATTAAGTTCTGCTGCCTTAAAAAATGTTGTGCGTATGCGATTAGCTGCCATAATGAATCATAACAAGAATTTTTGTTTTCTTGGTGTTTAATTGGTGTTTTGTGTGTATTTTGTGGCAATAATAACAATTTATAATTTTGAAAATTTATAAATAAATAATGACGTGTGATGTTTCTGGTGTGGTATAATACTTTATAATCCATAACTTATCAGTACTGTCAAATCTTTATGTTATACTATGAATAATATTTATTGTTCTACTAGTAATTATATTACAGGAGCCTTGCATTGTGTTGCCTTTAACACAACCCCGCAACTTAAAATTAATTATTCCTTTACATTAACTTCTTTTTGTCTAATGTACATTTCGATATTAACAAGATTGGTCATAGCTGTCTAACGCTCACACGTTTTGTCACACATAATCTTTAATCAAAACCAATGGATTAGAAACTTTAGTCTCTCCAGTCTGACCAGATAGTTGTCATATAATCGAAGAGTATTTAAATTTGTTGGAAGAAGGGATGCAACTTTTTTTAAATATCGATAATTATATGGATATTTTTATCGAAATATAAAATATATCGATATTCAAAATATCGGTTCTTAGATAATGATATTATCGATCGGCGTTTGCCTGCGACTCTGCCTATTTATAAAACATAAACACTGGCACAAAAGTTGCCATTATAAATCAATCTAATCACGTTGCCCGTATGACGTCATCTTAGGGCTTGGAGGTATCACAAACTATTAGCATTATTAAATTTTGCAGATCTAATTATATTTTTACATAATCTTTTGTAATTAATAAAAAATGTAATCATATCTAATAGTTTATTTTTTTCTATCATCCTTAAATAATTTTGTCGAACCACAGATATCTAAATTTAAAACAAAATAAAAAATAAGTATTAATATAACTTATTCGATATTTTTGATAAGTTAATATCGATATAAATATCTGCAGTTTCGAAAGTGTATAAAGAACCGATACCCCCACTCAATGCTATTCGCCGCATTACTACAACTAACTGAGCTGCAAGTGTCTGCAGCACTTTGATATCATAACTTGTAGATGAACTATTGTGGGGCATCTTAAGCTGGCCGGTGGACTTTTTCAAGTATCTAGATAGAAATTAGATACTTTTTGAAATATGTATCTGTATCTGTATCTAGATATTTAAATTTAAGTATCTTGTATCTGTATTTCAGATACTTTGACCGTTACTTTTCTTTATACCATGATACCGAGCTGATATAATAGTTTAATTATAAATTGTCATTTTAAATATTTTATTTTTACTCTAAACAAAATTCAGAAAACAACTGAAATTCTGACGTTTACAAATTAAATTTATATGGAATGTAAAAAAATATGTATATATTCTCACTCGTTTTTCGTAACTTTTGAACGACAATAGTAGGTACAATACTTAAGGAAAATGGGTCATTATTAATGAAAACTAAGTTTTTGAATAACTATGGTTGCTATTTTGATGAGCAATTTACTAAAAATATGAAAAATTTTAGAAAGTGGTTGGGAGTGGACCGTGGTTTTGTGAAGCCTTGGGCAAGACAAATTAAGGCCCTTCAAAATTGAATAAATTATTAAACGTTCATATAAATTTAATTTGTAAGCTTAAGAATGTCAACTGAAATTTGGTTTATAAATTAAATTTGTATGGTAATATTATATATATATAAAAAAGAATAATAATCACATACTTATTTCTTATCAGTAATTTTTTATTAGTGATCAAAAATGATCGTGAGATTACACGAATTCCACTTCAATTAGGGCTAAAATTTGATTGAAAAAAACATCCTCTTAACAAGAACATAGTTGCGTATCTATAAGACTAACATTAGAATTATAGATACGCAGCTCATACATCAGCATATATGGCTAATATAATACATACGTTATTTAGTGCAAATTTATTCCGTAGAATAGTACTATATATATTCAAGATAAAACACGTGTTTTATCTTGAATTTAGTGGGATTTTTGTGACGTCACAGTCATTTTTGAACAGCCTGTATAATATTTATTATCATGCACTATTTGTTTCGTAAAAAATATGGTATTTTCATTTTTCAGTGTTTTTTCAAAAGTATCTAGCTGTATCTAGATACAAACATTTTTGGCATGTATCTGTATCTAAATATTTTTTATAAATTTGTATCTGTATCTGTATTTAGATATTTTTTTAAATGTATTTATTACAACACTGTCTATGAGATTAGTTTCAATTTTGCGACCTTGGCGATGTAATCTTAAATGGCTTTACTTATAGTCGCGCATTGTTAAGTGTGACAAACTTACGTAAAGACTATTTATTACTGATCTCCAGATTATATATCCTCGAGTAAAAAATATACGGCAATTTTATAATGATCGAACAACGGCCGCTCTACAAAAACTTTAAAGGTTGTACGCATAGGGTATACGCGCCCAAATTTTAAGCAAAAGATGAAAATAGCCGTACACTCAGCGTACAGCGGCCGTTTAAAGTGATAATTATTAAGCCTTACAACGGTCAAACACCATCCGTTTGGCGAAAAAACTCGGTCTTACAGAATTTCACTATAAACATTCAAACGGTGACCGTTGTACGATTTGGCTTCAAATATTAAATATTTTTACTCGGGTCTTCTGAATTCTTTGACCAATCTTGTTTACATAATTCAAAAACCTACTCTGAATAATCTTCATAATCAGAAGTTTTGTTAGAGACAACGTCATTAATAGGTATATTTCTAAACAGAAAGTCTCTTCCGTCTCGTCTGAAAAACATCAAAAATAAAAATAAAAAAGAACTAGAAATTACTAAACTAAATTAGAAAAGAGATAGTAGATTATATACGTACATACATTTACATTAACTAAATACATATATACACAAAGATATAATTTTTTCACTTAATCTAAAATTTGATAAATAGATCCTAGAAATATAAAATTCTATTTCAAAGGTAAAATCTAAAGTTTTATATTCTAAATTGCACGGTTTTGGTGTTTTATGTGCAAGTGAGAATCAGGTTTTTTGGACAAGCAAATTTTAACAAATTTATTTACGATTTTTGTAACTTTTATATCCTGAATAAAAATTATGATATTTTATTTTATGTTCTCGTTCTTATACTTCGTTTTTACATATTTATGGTGATTTTAAAACGATATCAACTGCTGTCTGTGTGTCTGTCCACATTCATGCAAAAATAGCTGGCCATATTTTCAAGTAATTTGATATGATGACTGACAGATTCGAACTTAGGCTATGAACCCCTTGAAAAATCTTATGGGAGGGTTTCAGGGACACTAACTAAAAAACTTTAAATAGCTCTTTTATTATTGAGGTAACAACATAAAGGTATACGACAAAAAAATGTAAAATAAGAGAACAAATACATTTTTTTCTATACAGCGAATCCTCAGATCGAATTTACAAATGTATAATGGACAAAAAAATATTAGAGAAATAAGTCCTGCTTGCCTAATTTAAGAATACTTTCGATTTTTTCTGATCAAGAATATCTTGATGGTTTGAAGAAAACTATTTTTATTTAAGGTAACGTACCATAAAGCAGGTCTTAATGTGAAATTAAATTAATGGGGAGAGAGTTTCATGAGTTTAAAAGAAAAGAACAGTCAGGAAATTCGGAAGTGGACTGGTCAAGACGGGGTAACGACAATTCGTCTACAGACTTTACTTCTACGACATTTCGTATACAGATATTAGATATACGGACTTCTCGTCTACCACGACAATTCGTATACAGACAATACTACCAGGTTAATTCGTCTACTAAAATATATAAATATTTCAATTTGAATATAATAAACTTGAGTAGTTATTTATGTTTATAGTGAGTGTTTTTTATGATCCAATCCAATCCAATCCAACAAGTGCCATATCTTCTACAGACATCGGCTACCATGGAACGCCACTTGGTTCTATCGTCCACTACACTAATTAGTTTTTGAAAATTTTGAGTCCCTGTCTCACATATAATACTAGAAACAACAGTTATTCTTCTGTGTCCTCTTTCACGTTTTTTGTCACGTGGTCCACTACATAAGTTCTACTCAATATTTCTTTCTCTCACTATGTGACCAAATAATGTTAACTGCTGTCTTTTAATTTTACTTAATAACTGCCTGTTTACTTTCATTTTATTTAATATCCCTAGGTTATTCACTCTGTCAGTGCACGGTACTTTTAAACATTTCCTATACACCCACATTTCACAGGCTTTTATTTTATTAATATTGTATTTATTTAACACCCATCATTCACTTCCATACGTCAAAACACTCCAAAGATAGCAGTTGATTACACGATTTTTAGTACTTGAATTAATATTTCTGTTAGTTAATAATGAAGTTTATGAAATGCAGCTTTAGTCATGCCTATTCTGGTATTAATGTCTGCATCTCATTTGCCATTTCCTGGTATAATACTTCCCAAATATTTATATTGTTTCACATGTTTTATTTCTGTGTAAGTTTTGGTAGGTATTGTTCACTTTTTTTGATATTACCATGTAAACTGTTTTCTTGGTATTCAGTTGTAGCCTCCATTCTTCACTCTTTCTCTGTACGATTTCAATCAGTTGTACTAAATGTGCTTCACTTTCCGCCAGGAGTAACGTGTCATCTGCATACCTGATGTTATTATATCTTTTTCCTCCAAATTTTACTCCTCCGATGTTCAGTATACATTTAAATATCTGTGCGATATAAATGTTAAATAATACCGGTGACAATACACAACCTTGTCTTAGTCCCTTTTTTATTTTTTTGTATTCTGTTAGGCTGTTTTCAATTCGGACTGCTGCTGACTGCTCCTTGTTATCAACATTTAAATCTTTGAGTATTTTCATCATCTTGGTATGGTTTACATTGTCAAATACTTTTTTATGACTTTTTAATGATATTACTTTAATTTCAATCATTTTGTTTGAAGCCAATATACCCTCAAAATCAATTAAAATTTGTTTATTTAGAAATATTTTTCAAGTTTTATTTATAAATAGGGCATTAATTGTCTATAAATATTTTTGGATGTATAAAAACACAAAATTCATATTATTGTTAACTACACAAGTTTATTATATTTAAATTGAAATTTTTATACAGACTATTATTGTATACTCTTGCAAACAGTCAGCACTTCTTTTATTTTAAGAAATTAAGTCGAATACTTGTAATCTACTTTTTTTATTAAGAGTTTTGTTTATATAGAAAAGCACATTTTGAATGGGTTTGTTTAATTGGCTCTGTATAAATAATTTTTTTTTTATAATCCAAGCATATATATATATTTTTTAAATATTGGTTTGTTGCATTAAAAAATGTATATGTATATATTTGTTTGTAGTTATTTACATATGCAATTGTAAATTGTATACATATAATTTTATTCGCATTATAACTCAATTTGAAGCACTGTATCGTCTTTTTACTACCTAAAGCTTATTTTTTATAAATTGCTTAGAATAAAATAAAATAAAATTTTATTTTAGTAGACGAATTAATCTGGTAGACGTAAATCAGTAGACGTAAATCAGTAGACGTAAAGTCGGTATACTAAATATCGTGGTAGACGAAAAATCTGTATATGAATTGTCGTGCTAGACGAAAAGTCGGTACACCTTCAAGTCGGACCCCGTCAATCACCGATCAACTTTCTGACACAGTATTTTTGAATCGCTCCTTCGAATTAAAAAACAGAGTATAGAGAATCAGAAAGGTACAGTGAAATCTTCCAACCCTAACGTTTAAAACATTAAAAAAGGGCGCGCTTATATCATTTTGAGACACATGCGACCGACGGAAGATTTTAAATTACTTTATTTTTAGTTTATAAGCTTATTTTTGAACGTCTTGTATAATATTTCGAATTTTAAATTAACACTCTTTCCCTAGATTGCCATTTTTGGTTCATTATACCTATTCTAAACTTTATCCGGAAACGCGCTGTATATACATATATTTTTTCAATAGGATAAATATTAAAAACAAAACAAAACAAAAATATCTCACTATTTCTGTTACAACAAAAATGTATATGTATGTGAGAATTATGGGAACCACAGTTTACTGAATAAAAGTTAGTTAGTTTTATTTAGTACAAACTAATATTGGCTATGACATTTAAAAGGTAATTCAAATATAATTTATAGAATTTTATCTTTTTCCAAAGCTGATTTATAAGTGAAAACCACGCATAAATTTTGTGTCATTGCAATATTTCTTGTCCAAAATAACCTCTAAGCGTAAAAATAAATCTTAAACTCTATAAATGTGCAATAAAAATAAATTGTGCTTTGTATTAGTGACTTTTTACACAAATTTATGAGACTACATGAATTTTGTAATACGGAAGTAGATCTGGGAAAATTTCATACTTTTAGAACTGGTTTTTGTTCTTGTGCTTTCAAGCAGAGCCGTGCCGCGGGCGATTAATTTAAAGGATGTAAGGGGCGCTAAAAGAAGAATTAAATAATTTTTCACTTTCTCGATTTTATGCATTGATTATTTCAATTTGTCGTGCCTTCATATATATTAGCATATAATCCTGAATGTACATATAGCGAACAAAAGAGAAAGAACGTTAACGAACAGCAAATTCGTTGTCTGTAAACGGTATAGTAAAAGATGTTATGAATTCTCATCTTCGTTAAAGCCTTATTTCCATTACTGCGTCCTGCGTTATGTAAAAAAACCAGGGAGGTAGGAAGTAACTTTTAGTGACAATTAACAATGAACAACTCATAGCGTATTATAGTTTATTAAATTTAGAGCTGTAAACGTAGTTTAAGGCGGAAGGAACAATCGCTCCTTTGCTTCATGCTACGGCACGGCCCTGACTTAACATCTCGTTTATAAGAGTTCCATAACTTAATCCATAGTATATCCATAATGGCCCGGTTACACGATGCCAGTAAATTGCACAAGTAGGAACTTGCACCAGTCACTGGCATCGTGTAGACCAGTGATTCTCAAAGTGGGCGATACCGCCCCCTGGGGGGCGCTGGAACAATCAGGGGGGGTGATAGTAGCCTCGGGTGCATTGGAAATGATGAAGACTTGCTTATTTACTGTCAGCACTTGGATGCTCTCCATTCTGACTTTAACCAACGATTTGAAGATATTTTTAAAACTAACATACCCAATTGGGTTTTGGATCCTTTTTCAAGTGCAAACACTCCAAAATTAGAAGAAGAACTGATGGAAGTAACAACAAATTACGAATTGAAATTTAAATTCAAAGACGGCTACCAACAGTTCTGGCTGCAAAAGCAGATTCCTACAGCTTATCCTGGGTTATGGGCTATAATACATAAGTTATTAATTGCATTTTCTTCGTCATATTTAGTGGAACGTGGGTTCAGTGCGGTCACAAATCTATTAACAAAAAAAAAGAAACCGACTGCAAATAGCTAATCGCGGTGATTTAAGAATACTGCTGACAAAAATAGAGCCGAGGATTGATACATTGATAGCAGCGCACCAGGTTCATCCTTCTTATTAGATGAGAATATGATTTTAATAAATAATATTTAATTTAAAGCTTCAAGGTGTCTTTACACCATCTTTCTTTACTATATTTTAGAACGTAGGTAGAAATATAGATACATATGTCTTTCTGTTTGTTTGTTTGTTTGTTTGTTGAAAGAATGTAGATTTACAAGGCGCGCTGAGTAATTTTACTTTCTGAAAAGGGAACGGTATGCCAAATAAGTTTGAGAACCACTGGTGTAGACGAACATGACAGTACTGGTGCAAGTACCAGTTTCTCATGTCAGTCAAGTGAATAGAAGCCGATCCTATTTACTGGTACAAGTAGCATTGCAAGTGACTGTTAAAAATGGCAGCCATGAACAGCTGATTTGTTCTCACTGATACAAAAACGTTAAATATACTTAAAATGTCCATAACAAAGTGGTCTGAGGATACCACAAGTAAATTTATGATTGTATATAGGGAGCATGGGTGCTCGTGGGATTCAACGTTAAAAAAATTATAGAAATAAGCATGCTCGGGATGCTGCAGTAATCAAGTTAGCAAGTGACATGAATGTCACATGAAAGTAACATGAATGTTATGGCTGGTTTATACAACTTAGCCATGATTTTACTTAGCCGTAACTAAGAAGTACCTTATCCATAAGTTTTAACGATCCCCAGAACTAAAGTATTTCGTTTATACAACCTTTTCCTTAACTTTTCCTTAATCTCGATGGTCAGCCGCAGCCAATGAAATGCGCTGTTTAGAGTTTGCGCAGTTGTGAGTAAACATCGTAAACATAACCTTTATTCTAAACGTCAATTGCGAATTTTGGAAGCTATTTTACAAAAATTAATAATGAGCAAATTAATGTAATAATCCTTTATACTGCCTTGGCAGCATCTGCCGCGTTCGTGTCATCTTTATTATTTCACAAAAATAAAGTTCGTTGCCTATTTCATAACAGTCATATTTTCGCGCATGCGCTGTTCAGTGATTTAGCCGTAATTTAACTACGAAAGTTGAAATGTTGGGAACTTTCAAGATTACGGAATTCTTATTGCTAAGGTCTGCTTATGGATAAATTACGGCTAAGGTTGTATAAACGTACATAGGCGATTTGCATAGTTTATCTTTTACGGGGTAGGAACATGGTAAGGAAAAGTTACTGTTCAGGTTGTATAAACGGGCCATTATACATCGAATATTGACGCGCTAAAAAACGACGGTTTTACGCATAAAACGTAATTGGAAGCATCTACATTTAGCAGTGTGTTTCGGGTTCTTTGCAAAGTTACTTAAATAAGTTACTGGCATACGTGTAAATGACAATCCGATTTGTGCAAGTACTGGCACAAGTAACGGGTGTTTTTTTTAGAGGTATAGAACTTTAAATTGCAATAAAACAACGATGGATTATTCGATTGACATGAATTTTTTTTTATTCGAAAGATAATCTTGTGGCATTACATTAAATCATACCAACAAGACGGCGCAACATGTCACACAGCTCGTGCCACAATCGATTTATTGAAAGACACGTTTGGTGGCCGCCTAATTTCACGTTTTGGACCTGTGAATTGGCCTCCAAGATCTTATGATTTAACACCGTTGGACTACTTTCTGTGGGGCTATGTAAAGTCATTGGTCTATGCGGATAAGCCACAAACGCTTGACCATTTGGAAGACAACATTCGCCGTGTTATTGCCGATATACGGCCACAAATGTTGGAAAAAGTCATCGAAAATTGGACGTCCAGATTGGACTACATCCGAGCCAGCCGTGGCGGTCATATGCCAGAAATCATATTTAAAATGTAATGCCACAAGATAATCTTTCGAATAAAAAAAAATGTCAATCGAATAATCCATCGTTGTTTTATTGCAATTTAAAGTTCTATACCTCTAAAAAAAACACCCATTACTTGCACAAGTTAATGGCATCGTGTAACCGGGCCTTAAGAATGAGACGGTATCACTGTTCTGAACATTTGTTTCTAATAAACAGAACAAAATGTACTGTGATTTTTATGTAATGGATACATAGCATACCTAATAAAGGTCGGGTCCGGACAATTCATAGCAGAAAATTCATCGTGGAAAATTCATCGCAAGAAACTTCATCGCGAGGAAAATTCATCGCAAGGAAACTTCATCGCGTGAAAATTCATCGCAAGAAAATTCATCGCAGGCAAGATTCATCGCGGGGAAAATTCATCGCAGGGAAATTACAAACGCTAAGGTCGTACGTACGTGCGCATTGCTGGGAACGAAATTTATTGATGAAAATTTTTTAGGTAAACTCCAACTAGGTAGGGTTGGTGTTTTTGGACCAAATTAGGTCCAATCCATCTTCTGAGAGTAGGGTGGAAGTTTTTGGATCAAATTAGGACCAATCCAACTTACTTACACGTTACGCGTGTGTATCGCGAATATTCAATGGAAATAGAATAAGGGCTTATCACATTTTTAATCCAAATTTATGTGCAAATTTGCGTTTTCCCCGAACATTTTAGAAGTTTCTGAAGTAATCGACTTAGTACCTCACCGAAGTAGGTAAATACAGCTTTGTGAAAAACATAGAAGACCACCACGCCAAATATTAAAACAAAACAATATTTTGTTTATGTAAAGTATTTTTGTTGATATTAATTGTCTATCTTATTTATGTGTCTTATATGTAATATCAATTACCAGTTTTATTAAACAATTTCAATTTCAATGGAATTCGCTCACTGTACGAATTAAAATGACCCGATATTTAACTTAATTTCCCTGCGATGAATTTTTCTGCGATGAACTTTCTTGCGATGAATTTTCTTGCGATGAATTTTCTCACGATGAAATTTCCCTGCGATGAATGTTCCCCACGATGAATTTTCTTGCGATGATTTTTCCCGCGATGAATTTTCTGCGATGAATTATCTCGCGATGAATTTTCTGCGATGAATTTTCCGTAAATCAATAAAGGTCATTCATTACAAGAAAGATACAAGGTATCATAAATTACGTCACCAATTATGCGCAAGAAAACAGCTGAACATATTGACGTACATAAACAATTGTGCAAACCAAACATACAAAATTATGTATTTTAAATATATTTTTATTCATTTTAGTACACGGTATACCAGGCTTTCCCAAACTTTTGAGCCGCGGAGCACTTTTCACGAGAATAATTCGTCGCGGAGCACTATCGTTGCTATATGCAGTGGCATACGCAGAAAAATATTTCGGAGGGGGGGGGGATTTTTCACAACATCGGAATTTATACGTATTGAGAATGCGAGCAATCTTGAAATGGGGTAATTATAATTTTAGTTCTTTTCGAATTTTCGGGGGCGGGGATTTATTCCCCCTGAGCAAAATGTAAGAATGCTTTGTTAGTTAAAAGCAAAAATATTAATAAAAAATCAGCTGTGGCCACCACAAGACCGAATGCCATCACAAAATAGGCACTTAAACAAAATATTTTAACACAGAAATTATTTACCATAACCGTGGAAAAATTACATATACGTATGACAAAATAAATAATTAATGAGTATTAATACTATAATAAAAATAGAGTAAAAATAGCGTAAAAATATTTTTTTAAATCAGCTGTGGCCACCACAGGACTGACCGCCAAAAATCTTCCATTTCTAGATGCCTGCTTTTTACCAAAAGTTGATTAACTGATGCCATTGGTGTGAGAAGCTTAAAAATGAAGTTTCATAAAAATCCGTTTAGCCAAATTCGCTTTACACGTGTCCAAGGACCGACACACAGACAGACATCATGCTAAAAATAGTTAAATCATTATGTAGGAACCTCAATCCGTGGGCATCCATCGAAATTTTAAAATGTCAAAATCGGTACGTTCACAATACCTCTCTTATATGTAGCGGTTGGGAAAAACTTAATCCATAAATCTTAAGCGTAAGAAAAAACTATTGCAATACTATCTTTATAATATATGAACACACTTGTCGTCTACTGGACGTTCTGAGACGCAGACTTTGGCAGCTTTTTTTTTAACCATCCGTACTTTAGCCAACGATCCATTGAAAAATAACCGCAGCAAAAAAATAAATAAATAACACTGCACCACTATGATTTACTAACTTCCTGTCTGAATTATAAGAGATATAAAGGGTGGTCCGTAACTCTCGGACGTGGGTATGGCTAGAACCTTAACTCGGCTATAATCATATACATGCAGAAGACCTCCTCCTCTTGAGGTTTGGTTGGTCGACTGATCAGTTGTTATAAGAGATATAAAGAATATAGGTAATTCATATTCCCATTGCATGAAACGTCACAACATCCATTATCTATTATTTGGCAAATTTTAAGGAATTTGTACTGTATTATATGCCGCTCTTGTAATATATCAGCCCTGCAATAGACAGTCAGCTGTATATTTGTATTTCATAATGGTTAAAACTTTTTCAATGACCAGTTGAACTATTGAGATTCGAGTGTCTTTATTAACATTTGTTGGGGGTAATAAAATATTAATGTACTGGCTTTTGTTATCTTCAGTAGCATCATCATTTCTGAGTGAAACGTTTGTTTTGAAAAAAAAAAAACTATTTTCACATCTGATCACATTTATTTACTTTTCTGTCTAATCTGCTCGCTGAGCACCGTTTGGGAAACCCTGCGGTATACCATGAAACGTACGAGAAATAAATAATAATAACGGAAATAAACAAATAACATCGCACAATACGCGTTGTCAAAAACAAATCAAAATAAGTGACGCCATTGAAATTTGTTAAGCTAACTGTTGATAACGTAATGGACGAAATTTGTATTTTTCTTACATTGAATGAAGTTTATAAACGAGGCTTAAGGCTGCGTATAACCCCCGGAGGTTACTAGTTTCTTATACAAAACTAACAATCTGAAATAAAATTAGTATCAACCTATACATCAAATTTTGCACCGAATTTGTATCTATCTAATATGATAGTTTTAATTGTCGAAACATTTATTGTAAAAATATTATCGTTCAATAACTTAAAAATAGACATAAGCGATATTGTCTGTAATTTTTTAATTCTATTTGTGGGTTTCGAATAACTTTTATATTTATATAGTTTTGTGTAGAAATGTTCAAATAATACGTCAATTTTTTTTTCGACTTAATTACTTATAGTTTAGAGCCTTCGTCGAAAAATATTATACTTAAAGATAATAGAATGACACCTGGTACACGTATTCTTCACGAAAAATAAATCATTCTTACCCGTAACACCAACTTTGAAAACCGCGGCATATTCAAGAGGGCGGCAAAAATAGATTACCAAGTACAATAACTATAAGTAATTTTCACAATACAACAAAAAAGCTAGAATCATATTTGTAGAATGAAGCTTTAGGTACAATTTGCCGCATAGTACGCAAATATGCGTCGATTGGTTTACAAGATGGCGTCTATAATGCAATTTGCTTATTTACAACTACCTAACAGGTTTTTCTACTATTAAAAATGTCCTATTAGATAGATAAAAATTCGCTGCAAATTTTGATATATAGATTGTTATTAATTTTATTTCCGATTATTAGTTTTGTATAAGAAACTATTCAGGACTACAGGGTTGTGCGCCGCCTTAAGCAGTATTATGTTAAAAAATTGTTTGGTTTGGGTTTTCGGTAAATATTTTTTATCATACTCAATAAAACCAAAAAGTATAACTAATTTCTTATTAAATTTATCGTTTAGTTAATTTTTATGGGAATAATTTTTGTTTCATGGACTAGAATAAAGAATAATTGTTGGAGTTTATGTAATTATACAGAAACGTGAATGACTGTGAAATCTTATAGATATTAATTACAAATTAAAATCACTTAAGGAAAATTCATGGGGGTGATTCTTCAGAAGATATGAAATCTTCTTGTATTTTTCTGTGCTTTTAAAGATGGGCCACATCCAGTATCGTCTTCTAGGTTATCTTTCTTTCCGAACTCAATATCACATACTGCGCATACAATAATTATTTCTTCTTGACATCTTTTACATATCGTAAGCGAACCTACGTGGAACAAGAACGAATGTGAACATTTGTTTAGTGTAAACATTACACGAATTTAAAACAAGTACAACCGAACATTCGCACGAATATATTCTTTAGTTCGCTGTTGTTCGCTATATGTAAACGATAAAGCTGGGGCCAATCCTGTAATGTTTCGCGGAACGTAATACTCGCTTGAAATCTACGTGTCGGGAACGTATTTCAAACTTACTGTGAACAGTTCGAGAGTGGAACATGCTATGGACATAACCAAAAAATTTCTGTTAGATGGTATTCTTAATGCCCAGTGTAAATCATTTTATGCTAAGTTTCGTAGAAAAAAAAAAATACTAATAAAAAAAGAAACAAAATATCTCTAAAATAAACTGTTATTAAGAATGAGAAAATGTGTGGACAATAATGGTGGTTTGATCGAACATTTGTATTTTTTTTTTTTTTTTTGTAAAATAATTGTAAAAAGTAATAGTTTTTTTTTTCTAAATAGTCAAATAGTTTATTTTAGAGATATTTTGTTTCTTTTTTTATTGTTTTCAAAGCTTGCTACGTTCAACTTTGTAAAACTTATGTTGCTTATTATTTTGTAAATAAATGGTCGCCATTTTGAAATGGTTAACATAAAAATATGACTTTTTGGTGTCATTGTAAAGCTAATTTAATGAACTTTTAGGAAAAAAATATAAAATTATCGATTCCCTATGCTAGATCAAAAGTTCACATCATTTCCGGTGAAACCGGAAGTGCCTCAGAATTCTTATAGTAACCTTTAGATGGGCCTTTTTGTCTAGTTTAACTTTTGTTCTGAAGATTTTTTGTATCTTTACAAATAAAGGAGATTTTCGGGGTGCCCCGTTTCAAACAAACACCTGTATACAGCACACAAAAATCTTGACGAAGCTAAACTGCCGACGAAACATTTCGAAAAATAATTAAAGAAATTTATTAACCATCTACTCTAGGTTATGTAAGTTTACCTCGCACTCGTTCAACCAATTTCGGCGAACTCCCTTTATATTCGTGACGACAACCGAAACAGAGCGGATGAGGTCAAGCGCTTTGTGACCTGCTCAGCTTATGCGCGTGGTTTAAAGCAGTGTTTCTCAACCTTTTCTGGCATGGGGCCTCCCAAAATAACGTAAATTTTGTCTGCGGCCCCCCTATATATAGAGTGTGAGAGAGAGGGAGGGATCACAGGGTGTATCAAGATAGAGGAAACACGATTATTCTCGAAAAGACGATGTGTGAAAAAAATTTGGTGACCAGAGTTTACCCAAATAGTATTTAAGTTTTCCGGAATAAATCGGAAGTACAGGATATCAATGACAACTTCGATTTTTTATATAGGAACGTGTGGCGTGTTGGGTATATTTGGATAAAGCTTTTGAAAAGAAACAACTTTTACATAAACATGTTATTAATATCTGTTACCTATAATGGCTTGCAAGTATTTTTATTTAAGTATTCAAAGTTGCTTTCCATTTTGAACACTTTCGCATCCTTACTCTTTAGTTAACAGTAGCTCGGAACATAACACAAAATATTGCACGTTCAAGTCGTACCTACTTGAAAGTACTTGAAGCATCTCCAACGCGAATCGTTTTAATTAGTTTAAATTAGTTATCAAAATTAGTATAATTTATTTTATTTATGTTTAAAAGATATATTTTAATGAATATAAATGTCATATATTTATGAATATATCTTACAAAATTGAACGTTTTTCTATTATTATTTCATGCTTCGGTCTTATATGACTTCGCGGCCCCCCGACGAAGCTTTCACGGCCCCCCGGTTGAGAAACGCTGATTTAAAGTAGACAACATATTACACGGCGTGTTACATTACGCTGTACATTACAGGATTGGCTTGCTAACCTGGACCCAGTTTAAGAAGCCATCCAAATTTTAGATTACATGCTTTTCGTTGAAATTGTCATATAAAACGACCACCAGCTTTTAGACACACAATTTAAAAACAAAATTGAGAAAACCATGTATAAATAAAACTGTTTTTTATAACTTGATTTATAAAGACTGAAAGGATGCAGCAAATTAAATGATTTTAGACATTAAAACGTTCATGAATGTTTTTGTTTGAATTTATCTAAATTTATTTAATTTTCAACTAAAAACCGTTACTAATGTCGTGCTTATAACCGAAAATACGGTTACTTTAACCGCAGCCCAGTTCGTTCAGTAAGAGTTTCAGTATGCAATTGAGTACTGAATTCATCGTATTAATTAAGCGGCGAATGGCGTCATTGTGTGGAATAATATGATTCAGCCGTTGCTTGGGCTGCAGTTACAACATTAGACAATAATAGAGTCGTTTTCCAACGAGCACAGGCCAGTGATGTCATTGTATATACGACAAGTAGTGACGTAAAATCAATGGAAAGGCGGTTTGTAGACAGTTTAAAGCCTGGAACAGAATGCACAGCGCGCCGTCATTTGCGACGGCGTTGCGTTAGCGCCGTTGAGAACGGCGTTGAATTTTCGCCTGCACACAATGCAATAATTTTTAACGCCGTCAAAGTGTCACGTGACAACCTATATCTGTGTTTATACGTGCTCTTTCTTTTATTAAAATTATAATGGATGCTGAAGATTTGTGTGTGATGTTATTTATGTTGTATGCAAGTTATTTATACATACAAACACTTTACCATTCAGTAAAAACTGAGGTTAGGTGTTCTACGTCAACGTTCAACGGCAAAGTTGGCGAACATTCAGTATCAACGGCATTGGAACGCCGTTGGACGTTACACATTCTGTGCACTTGCGTACGACAGCTTGATTTTAACTTTCCTCTGACAGATAACGCCGTTCAAACGCCGTCAACGCGTCATAGAACTCGTTGCATTCTGTTCCCCACTTTACGTCCGTTGCTTGACAACGAAGCGATTTTACGAGTTCTGGTTTCTGCGCACATGACCCTGGCCTGTCCACGTCGGAAAAAATTTCTGCGCCGTATACAGAATACGCGATGGCTTTATTTAGAGCACTCTATTTGAAGGCAGACAACAATTTTTTTATTCTTGCTTCAGGTACTAAACTGTCTTGGCACGGCTCTGCATCCAATCAATACCTTGCAGAGTGCGGTTTATAGATGATATCACTCCCGTAGCTAGTTCTAGCGTTGTGAAAGACAAAAAAAATATCAGGAATGCAAAACTTTACCACAATACTGTTAAAAATAATTTGTAGAAATTTTATTCCAAGTTATCATAGATCAATGAGGTTATATAACTTAGAGACAGAACGCGGGCTACTTGTTATGAAGCCAACACCTCCGTAGGCGACGTGACAGGAAGTTGCCCCTATGAGTAGCGTGGGTTGCTTACTTCAATATTTTACCAACAAGAATTGCAAGTAAAATTATATATATATATATTTTTAAAACTGCAAATTTTAATAGGAATAAAATAATTTTCATAAAGATTAAATTAACTTAAATTTGTTAATACAATTTTCATACAACTTTAGGTTTTTATATTACATACATTTAAAGAAAAAAATAATAATAATGCTTTAGATACTTTCTAAATTTAAACGGATAGATATTATATAATTTATTCTATGATAACTTAAAATTTATCTGATAAATTATTGTTATAAAAGGTCTGTTCATAGAGCCATTTCTAACGGTTTGTTATCATCAAACGCAAGCGTGAGTTCGTTAAAATAACACATAAAATATTCTATAATAACTTAAAATTTATCTAAGAAAATGATCTGCTATAAAAGGTCTATTCGTAGAGCTTTTTCTAACCGTTTATTATCGTCAGACGCAAGCGCAGAGTTGGTAGTAGTGCATTAAAATCAGTAGCGGCTGGTGGGTAAAATATTTGGGGGGACACTTTCTGATCCATATATTGCAATGATGTACCGTGGAATAAGTTTCAAAAGGTTCGCATGAAATTTTCTTGTTTTTTTTTTTGGAATCACCAAACCCCTGTTATCAAAAGATTTTCATAATTTCTCCACTCCCCCTATCCTTAATTGATTTTCTGGACTTCTACCCCACGTTCTCAAATGATTTTCAGAATTTCGTCCATTCGTGCTCTGTGATTTTTAATTATCTGGCCCCCAATCTAACTCAATCTGGCCTGTGAAACATATTTAGAATTCATATACAGAATGTATCAAGGTAAAGGGAATACGATTTTTCTCAAAAACGCGATGTATAAGTTGGTAAAATTAAGTTAACCATAATAAAAATAAAAATTTCGCTTCCAAATTATACTCCCAAGTACGACTTGAAAGTGAAATATTTTTTAATATATATTTTAGTTTTTATTAAACTTCGAGCTGAAGATAGCTCAATCATCGGTCATTGAAAAATTTGTAGCTTTGGGTGGCCTATTCAAAATTATTACCATTGTTTTTTACTGAACTCACTATTAATGTTCTATTTCCATTTTTGTTCGATTGTGAAATATTCAATTTTGGCCAATGAGGACCAAAATTTTTTATTAATAATATAGCATGTTAGTTTTAATGTAACGCACTGTATCCAGTTTTACGTCGGAGTACTTATCACAAATCAAAACAAAGAAACTCAGCTAAGGACGCCGGGCTGAATTCGGTAACACAGCGGTTCTTAAACTGTGGACCGCGGACCCCTAGCGGCCCGCGTAGCCATTACCGGGGGTCCGCGAAACAATTTTGACATTAACTTTACATCCCCCAACTTTTCGCTTTTATTCAAATAACTCATTTAATAAAAATCCTACATGGTTAAGACTTTTTGTATTTGTTGTTGTCTAACTAGTTATTGACATAACTGAACAATAATTAGTACAAATTTAATTATTTTTATTCAACTGCAAATTATTTACAGAAAACAAAAAATTATAATAAGATCTATTTTGACCAATATTTGACCAAGAAATGTTTGTATGAGTTCAATGTATTATAATCTGTAACTTTTTTTATTCTTTTTACTACTATTTTTATTAATTTTATGTTTTTTATTCTCTATGCTTATAAAAATGTTCCTCATAAATGCACAAGACCATTTATTAAAATAACCAGCGATACATTTTTACCAATATTTATTACAACGCCTATGAGATTATTGAGCCAGAAATTAAGTCTCAAGAACGACAATGCCTAGGGTTGGTATGGGGTCCGCAAAAAAATATTGTTCAAGAGGGGGTCCTCGGACTACATAAGTTTAAGAACCCCTGCGCTAACACATACACACTAAACCTCGCCGCTGTTGCCCTTTCCAGTTCATTTTTATTACTTGCGTAGATAAATACATTATAAATTACATGTGGCAACACTGTTTATCGAGACACTATGAGTAGAGTCCACCTGAGCATTGTTTTCTAAATTTTTAAAATCTAACTCTTAATGAAAAATCTTTAAATAAGAAATAATAAAAATAAATATATGCAGATATATTTAGCTAGTTTAATGCGATTTTAAAGTATAAATGAGATTTTAAATTCAGTTTTTTTACTATAAATTTTTAGGAGGTCACTGTCCCAGCGCCACCCTGTATCAGTAACCACTGTACCTAACGGGGAAAATTACACACTGCCGCATCCCAGACCCTGGGGATGTGCGGCAGCGGCTAGCGCACTACGCCGTGTGTCTTTAAAGTGCGTAGAGAACCAAGTAAACATGCTTTTTGCACACTGCAGACCAAAAAGTTCGAAAGTGATTTGCTGCCACCCTGTCTTAGCTGCCACTGATTAAAATAACGATTACATATAACAATAATAATCCTTTAGAAAGAGCTCTACGAACAAAGCTATCAATAACCTCTTATAGCGGTAGCTTGACAAAATAAATATAAATTAGGCCAACTGTTGTTCCCAACTCAAGGGGAGCAAATGTTACTCCCTTCCGTCTCCGCAGGGTCTTGACTACATAACAAAGAGTTCTAAGGCACAGAGCATAGAGTATGCTGTGTCTATATTATATGACGTCAATTTATAAAAATAGAGCAACAGCCGCCCTACACAAGGTATTGTTAGAGAGCAGTGGTTCCCAAACAGGGCGTAAAGCAGTCTCAAGGTATAACGGGAGTACAATTTGAGAAGTTGTTACAATGCTTCTTTATATTATTACTGTTAAATTAAAATTTTTAAAGTTATATTCTTAACTTCATTGTAAAATGGGGGCTTCAGCTAATAAAGGTTTGGGAACTACTGCTATATTTTTACTATATCCGAGTTTCTTCTCCCGTATTACAAAAGTGAGAGGGGCAAAAAAAAATATTTAATTCATGATTAAAAATCATATTTATTAATTTTAATGATAGAAATCATTAATAAATAATTTATTGAAAATAAATTAAATGGATTTAATTACAAAGAGTTTTTAAAAGCGTATCTAATTTTTCAATACATAATATAATTATTTTAATTATTTTGATAAAATATTTTTGCTTCATTTAAAACAAAGCTAGCAATAATTTTTTAACTGATTTTGTTTACAATAGATTGTGTAATGTATTGTGTAAATGAAGCAATAAATATTTGCTGATAATTTTTATAAATTATACTTAACAAAAAGTCATGCAAAAGTCACTAAATATAAAGTTAAGTGGGTTGCTCAAAATTTATTGAAAGATTTTTATTTTAATATGAGTTAAATGGGTGTAATTCTTTTTGTACAAGTTATTTCAGCTATTATACTTCTAAAAGTTGATTTTTACTACATTTAAAAATTTTATGTTATGTGTGAATTATCACACATTTCAGGGTTTCATAGGTATTTAGTATAAGGACTGCATTTTTTTAAATTAGTAAGTTAGTCAAAATGTTTGGAGAATTTTTCGATTCCCTCTTTATAGAAGTTTTCTGGTTTTGACTTAAAATAACTGATCAGATGATTTTCTACATCGGTGATATTTCGAAAAATTTTATCTTTAAGTGTATGTTCCATATACCTAAATAGATGGAAATCGGAAAGGGCGAGATCGGATGAATATGGTGGATGTGAAATAATTTCCCAGTTTGTCTGAATTTTTTCGCGGGTTATTTTTACTGAGTAAGAACTTGCATTGTCATGATGAAAAATTATTCCTTTTCAGTTAAATACATTTGGACGTTTTTCCTTTAGTTTCTGATTTAGTTTCAACAGAGCACCCTACAACTATGTTGTACCGAATGAAGTTACCTGTACAACAGTCGAGCGTGTAATGAGCACTGTCAGTGGCGCACTCAGGGGGGTCCCCCCCCCCTGTGAAGGATGGAAATACCATTTATTTTTTCTCTTCACTTGTATTTTACAAGTGAGGACCTTTTTTTTTGCTCACCACTTGTATTTTACAAGTGAAGACCTTTTTTTTTTTGTCATTACTTGTATTTCAGAAGCGAGGAGCTTTCTTTTATATCTTCACTTTTTTTTGTCTACCGCCCCCCCCCCCAAATTCCTGGGTGCGCCACTGAGCTCTGTCCAATATTATTCACTGAGTTACTGCGGATCTAATTGTGAACTGCTAATTTACACTTCAGTTTTTAAAATAATATCTAACAAGTCTGACATACAGACATTAAATCTGTTCATGAACTGATTTCTTAACTGATGGTACTTCGTTAGGAACTTCATCCGCGAACAAAGTTATCAATTAAAGATTTATTTAACTTACAGCCAGAGCCGGCGCAAGGGTATCAAGATATCATGCCTACGGCGCTTGCCCGCGGCAAGATTGAATTGAGCGCCCCCCTACATCAAAAAAGGTCCTCACTTTCAAATTTTAAATGAAGACCTAAAAAAAAGGTCCTCACTTCTAAATTTGAAATAAAGACCTAAAAAAAAAGGTCCTCACTTCTCAAATTACATTTAGTAAGCGCCCTTTCGAATCTCACGTCAGCGCCCCCTTCGAGGTGGCGCCCGCATGCACCGCATGCCTAACATGCCCGTTTCCGCCGGCTCTGCTTACAGCATTAGATGCGCACACAGTATAATCAAATTTAAGCAGCCGATTTGCCGCGTTATCCCTAGACTACTCCCACTTTGCATAATTGCTAACAGTCTATACATCAAAATCGGATTTTGAAAGTTATCCATGGTACAAAAAAAGTTAAGAACTACTTCCTATATAATGATTCCTTCGTTATACCTACGAAACCCTAAAGTGATTATTATAGTTTGTCTCGAGGTACAAGAGAATGCCTTAATCTAATAATAATGGGGGGGGGTTAAATTAAATATTATATTTAATATAAATTATGTTTCTTGTCACTTTGTGCAGTTAATACCAACGAATTCTGCTGTGGAACTTTTCAAAACCATAATATTTTTGTATGTAGGTTCAGGTGTACACTTTGTACTGTACATGAGTTAACCCGGAGAATTTTATTGAGAACCCAGAGCCCGAAGATTGGTCTTCAAACCCGGAATCTCCGGGTCAAAATGATTATGTTGGCAACCCTAACTTAATCTGATCATAGCTCGTGGGCTTTAAAGAGAATTATAGGGTTAGTAAAACAAGGTAGTACTTAATTATTTTTTTGTAAAGTTGTATTTTTTCTTAAACAGTGCCACTATTCAGTTTTCTACAAAATATTATTAAAATTGCCGTTGCTTTGGGTTACCTTGCTCGTTAAGAAGTAATTCGTTTTCTTGAAGCCTGAGACAAACTGTACTGAATAATGTTTAAATGCCTTTTAATATTAAAAAAAAAATTATATATTTTTTATAACATTTTTTGTGACTTTTTATTTATTTTAGAAAGGGTCAAGGTTCTTCTTTGGATGTATAAAAAATAAGGACCTATATTTAGGTGAATATTTCGTAAAAGTATTCTATATTGGGTATTAGCTTAGAGAGATTTTAAAATATATTTTCATAGATGCCCAGTTAGTACAAAAGCTTTAAAACTAGATGTAAGCTAAAACTCGATGTAAAACACAAAACTGCCTAGCAACGCAATGCGGTTTAATGAGTTTTATGCGAGAATTCTGTGGCAAATCTGTAAGCTACAGACTATCGTATCTAAAAGGCCGCGAACATACAGACAGCCGGCACCGGCTTTACTGGCAACAAGCGCTGATCTAGCGCAGTATCTGTCCATGTTTTTAAATATAACCGCACACGCTGTGTACTGGTCGGCGCCGGTCAGTGTCGGCTACCCGCTTACCGAAACTTTTAAGCAATTTAACCAGCTTGTTGTCAGCGCCGAAACAAATAAATATTTAAAAAATCTTGAATCATCTTCTTTTAATTGAAGAAAAAGGTGGTGGTATTCCCCATATTTATGTCTCTCTTGCATTATTGCATGTATACCTTTTCTTTTTGGTTCCATTATTAAATATAGTGATTCTGTTAAAAACAACTCATCCAAAGATGAATCAGAACTCGCAATTTTCACTTATTTCAACATATAATTGTGCCAATATACGATAGAGTAGTTATACACTTTCAAAACTAGCGTTCGCTCTATGCTAGGCCAATGTAATTAAAAAATGTACGATAAATAAGAAAAAATAAATAAAAACTTCAATATATAGGTTATGTCATCTGTCAGTGTCACATGCAATATCAGCGTTTGGCGTGTGCTCAACCAGTAACCCAGTACGCTTGTTTTCGGTACCGATTGTCAGCGCTGATTTACCAGCTTTCTGTATGTTCCCGGCCTAAGGAGTTGTTTTATGTGCAAAGCTTACAGGTTTGCAACAGAATTGCCGCATTAGCTTACATCTAGTTTTAAGAGTTTTATGCAACAGGGCATTAATATAATATTATTAATTATAATGATTGACTACATTGTAGCAATGCTGAAATAAAATGTACAAAAAAACATTAAACACCATTGACAAATAATCCGATATTTTCATTGCATGCAGTGAGCTTTTTAAAAGCATTTTTCGTTTTATATGAAAATTTCATGTTTCTATTTATACATGTATTGTGCCTACGGGGGTCAGTAGTGGGGTTCATGTACATAGGCGTAGAAGGGGCAACGTAGAACACAAATCAGTTGCGTAGCTATAAATATGCTAAGAACCATGTACAACGATAGTAAACCATAAAAAATAACGCGAAAATAAACATTTAACAAATAATAATAATAATAATAAAATAAAATAAGGAAGAAATTTGTTGTAAATCGAAAATCGGCCATTTTCACAGATTAATACATATACTACAGTGCAATTGTTAAGCCTGGAACAGAATGCACAGCGCGCTACGCCGTCAGCGCGCTACGCCAATGACGTATATCTCTAGACCGCTTACAGTCCACAAAATGTGGACAGGGACGTAAGGGGTAATGAAGCCAACATCTATGTCGTTAGAGGTGAAAGTCGCAATGTTGCCTCCGTCAGCTGTTCAAGCTTCAGTCAGCCATTTTTGTTTTTGTTTACAGTTTATATGCGTTTGTCAAAGTTTTGTACTTTTACATTTCCAAGATATTGTACATAAAGTAGCTAAATTGTTCACAGGAAAATTAAAAAGTATAAATATATCTATACGTATTCGATTCTTTAGTAAAATTTTAAATTAACCGCTAAAACCGCGTCTATATCTAGCTTCTATTAATTTGGTCGATTGTAGTGGTTAGAATTCACTTGGCTGACTAGCCTCTCTCAGCTGTTAACATGTTGGCTTCATTGAAATTATAACGCGGTCGGTCTAGAGATATAGGTCATTGCGCTACGCCGTCAGACGCCGTCGTTTGCGACGGCGTTGCGTTAGCGCCGTTGAGAATTTTCGCCTGCACACAATGCAATAATTTTTAACGCCATCTAAGAGTCACGTGACAACCTATATCTGTGTTTATACGTGCGCTTTCTTTTATTTAAAGTATAATGGATGATGAAGACTTGTGTGTGATGTTATTTATGTTGTATGCAAGTTATTTATACATACGAACACTTTACCATTCAGTAAAAACTGAGGTTAGGGTGTTCTGCGTCAACGTTCTACGGCGTCAAAAGTTGGAAGTTGACGAACATTCAGTATCAACGGCGTTCGAACGCCGCTAAGACGTTACACATTCTGTGCACTTGCGTACGACAGCTTGGTTTTTTTCTTCTGACAGATAGCGCCATCCGAACGCCGTAGAACTCGTTGCATTCTGTTCCCCACTTTACATGCAACATAACAATTGCACTGATATTGTAAAACAGCAAGTAATCTAATCTTTGGACCAGTGGCGGCTAGTACAAGAGTATTGCGGAGCTGCAGCACCGTCAAAAAATAAAATAAAACTTGTTGCGGTATATGTTCATAAAAAAAAAAAAAAAAAACTCTAGTTGGATATGGAATTTATATGAAGATATGTTTTAGATCAGTGGTGTCGAATCTATGGCGCATGAAATGTCTGCCCATTCGTCCTCTTATTCCCCTCGCCCGCAATAGGGGATAGGCATGATTTTTTTATTTTTTTTTATATTATATTCCTCTTGTTGCATATAAACAAAAAAAAACAGTTTTGCATTTTTTTTTTTTTATTTGAAGGCTTAAAAAATCATAAATGTATGTAGTGAAACACGAAAACGACGTGTAACGTCATACCCCACTTAAGTACAGCCTACCCAGTGTACTGCCTACACCTACCCAGTGTACAGCGTACAGCATACACAGTCTGTCGTGAACTTATTTTCTTGTATAACTTTTATAGATTGTGTAAAGTTAGAGTGATTTTAATTAAAATAAAGTTTAATTCTATAAAAACGATTTATACATGTTTACCGAATTACATTTTATATTAAAATATAAAACCTATATTGCAGTATTTCAATTATGCCTCTAACGTTTTGTAACTTCATGTAAACAATGTAGTAAAATTCTGACATCTAAATTACATAAATATTTACATTTTACAGAGTTGCAGTGTTTGTTTATATGAAGTTATAGAATATATAAATGGATTACTTACAAGTCTGTTTTGACACCACGTATTTCTTCAGCACTGTAGCATTCATTATTTTTCATATATTCCATGAGCATAAATGCATAAATGTTGGGTAAATTATCACTCTGAGCCCTAACAAAATCTTTATCTGCCATTTTAATAATAAATGCGTGAAAAATTGTTTAAAAACAAATACAAAACTCTCGAACAATACAATATACGCACGTAAAGATTATGTTGTAGTCTGGGCTGCTGGAGTTTGATGTCATACTCAGTCGTATTTACTCGGCAACTTTCGCGCTGTGGTCGGCTTATTTCAAATTTACAATATTTTGATTAAAAAATGTGGCTGTAATATTAATTAAAATGTGATTTTTGTTTTGTTAGGTGACATAACTAACATTAACATATCAAAAAAATGTAGTTTTAAGGAAATATAAATTTTATGCGTATCCCCTATTGATTTTCAGAATTTATATGTCATGTCCCCAAATTATTTTTAAATATCTGTCATCCGGTCCAACTCAATCGCGTCCAAGACTCACACCAGTAAGCTATGAAGGTGTGAAAGACTGAATATAGGGACTTGACACTCAATACAGGCGAAAAATCCCACGCCTGGTACGAAAAAATCTTACAAATAGCTATTATACTTTTGTTTTTACAGTAACTAAATAGCATTTGTCATTTTAAATCTTGGTTCCACATATCTTTAGCTACGCCACTGACTAAATTTTCTTAGATGGTGTCCCTAATTTTTTAGTGAATCTACGCCTATGATGATTCAGTTATAAAATATCACTACATCTAACCGTGATAATGATTTACTTATGTACTAGGTTGCCTTTTGGTTGCTTACATGAAACACTTTGGAAAGTTAGATGATGCTGCTGATACATTTGAACCAGGCTCATCTTTCACGCTAACCACTGAAATTTTTAACATATTTATTAATATTTTTATCACCAAATATAAGTGACAAATGTTTAGTTTTGTGTGTTATGATACATTTATTTCAATATAAAATACAAATGAAAAATATAACATAAAATACAAAATTTACCCACGTTTTTTTAGCTGCCACAAGCTAAAAAAATTGATGTGAAGTGTGAATATTCACACATTTCAAGGTTTCGCAGGTATTTAGTAAGTGAATGATGATTATTTGGGATGCCAAAACAAATTTTTGTTAAAATATTTTTTTATTAATTTTAATTCGAATGCCTAATACCATTATTTGGGTTTCTAAATATTTGCAGTATTTTTTTTTTTATATACAGCAAGGTTCATTAATATTTTGAAAATTGCGCCTACGGCTTCCATTGGTTGTTTAAGTCATAAACTCCGCCTCTGATTTCGTCTACATTGAAAAATAGAATTAAATTATAATTTCAACACTTCCCACTGGATATTAAATTTACGCTTTTAAAAATTAAATGCAACATTTGCCAAAATACAACTAGAATTTTGACAAAATAATTTAAACAAAATAAAAGTGCAAAAAAAAACAGAAAAAATAAATATTGATGGGATTCGAACAGTAGTTCGAACGTTATCGCTTCGTAAGTTGCAATACTAAACGATAACATTACCACTGGACTATGATGTTCACTCGTTTACCGTCTTAAATAGCGGATTAAATATTTTTCATATTGTAGTTAAAAACACAAAAAATGCGTTATTTTCCGCATAACATAATCTGATCAAAAATTCCTGTTGTACTATTCCGGTTCACACCAATGTACATTACTTAGATTTTTTTCAAATTTCTAGTTTAAACCATCTGGGCTACAGGGTGTGGGACAAAATTTTTTTTGCACAATTTTGGCAAAAATCGTGTCAAAATAATTTATTTTGGAAAAATAAAAATTTGATCGTTAATCCACGTACCAAGGGATTTCATTTGATACCCTACACAGAATTGTAAAAAAATATATTTTTTTTCAATGAGCATATATTTGTTTATATTTTTAGGGGGATATGTTTTTTAGATGTTTTAGTATTTTTCCTATGTGCGGGTCTAAAAGGTGTATAAGCATGCCAAATTTCAACTCTCTAGGTTTAGCCGTTTGGCTACAATTTTTACCGAACAGACAGACAGACAGACAGACAGACAGACAGACAGACAGACAGACAGACAGACAGACAGACAGACAGACAGACAGACAGACAGACAGACAGACAGACAGACAGACAGACAGACAGACGAAATGACGGTATAAGGGTTTTTTGGTCATACCTACAAAACCCTAAATATGGTTGTGTGAATTTTCACATATTTTAGGATTTCACATCTATCTAGTAAATGATGACCAACAGGGGCCTGCATGTTATCTGGGGATTGAATACCGGGAATATCTGGGGAATATTTTTTGTTGCAATCCACATTGTTCTGGAATTTTTTAAATATATTTGTGGGTTTCAAATGAGGTTTATATTTATACAGTTGTGCCGAATTGTCTTTCAGTTTTTTAGTTTTGTATAAGAAACTAATAATCTCTGGCGGTTGTACGTAGCGTTAAGCCAATTTTTACACCACTTCCTTCCTGACTTCTTTGATTTTTTAAGTGATACACCAATGAAGGCAATTATTACTGGTAATGGTAAATCACTATTCATGTTTATATTTTATTCAAAACCGGTGACAATGAAACAAACGTCGAGCTGTATACTAAACAAAGTTGTGTTCAACCGTTGACTCAATGTTTTGCATCGAGGCATGCATCAGTAGTGTGTGTCCAACAACCAGTGATGCCTGTTTCATGCTGCCATGGAATCTATGCCGTGAATCGATGCATGTCTCATAGTGTATGGGTTTTTTTAGAAAGGTTATAATGGATAAGGTGTGCGAAAATGAAATGAAGATAGTAAATTTACAAACGAGAACGACATATGTAATATTTGTGGCGAATTTGGCCACACGCCCAATGGCATAGGTAGGTAGGGGTTGAGGGAACCCCTCATGAAGCCTTTTTTGTCATTGCTTCAATTAGTCCTCTTTGGGAGTTATAAGGGTTTTGAAGGTGACCAAAAATCCCTTATAACTGTTCGGTAGAAACTGTGTATCTGTTCGGTAGAAATTGTCGCCAAACGGCTGGACCTAGCAAATAGAAATTTGGCATACTTCTACAATTTTTTGACCCACATATAAGAAAGCTAAAGTGTGGGGTATCAAATGAAACATCTTAATGCATGGATAAACAAGCAAATTTTTCGAAAAATTAGAATTTTTGCCAATTTGTGTTGGAGTTGGTCTAAAACTATAAAAAAATTCTCAACAATGTATATAAGGCGTGCACCCAGGATTTTTTCTTGGTGTGGGAACTCTTTTTTTTTTTTTTTCTTAGGGGTCAGAATCAAACAATTTTCTTGGGGGGGCTTCAATTACAAGAAAAATGTGCCCCTTAAAAACGTGTTTTTTTAGTGTTTGAGCTTGTGAGCCCTCCATGAGTGCGCGCCTTATGTACATTGATAGGAACCGGAATAGGAATTTTTTATCAGATTAGTTTTTCGAAAATTATGGATTTTTTTTGTGTTGTTGAAACAAATAATAATAATAATTATTATTATTTTAATTATTGCAATCAGAAGAAAGGTCTTTTGTAGATTAAGTAACAAAAGGTAAATTTTTAAAATTTTTTCATTTTAAGACAATATTTGCCAAAAATAAAAATTTTGTCATCACTTATTAGATACTTACAAAACCATAAAATGGGTGTTAATTCATACTTATTTTTTTATTATCACTTTGATTCGTCCTGTCTTTTTTTGTCATCACTTTGATTCGTTGAGATAAATGCAAAAGGACTGAGCAAAAGCAATGCCAGTTTAAAGAACAATGGATTTGAAAATCGGAAGACATCGAAGAGCGTTATAAACTAACAATACTAATAAAAATAAAATCACTGACCTATTGCCACACCGGATAATTGCCGAATCCCTGATATCCACCAAATATGATACCTGTATAATCCGCCATTAACTATATTTTTATGAAAACAACCCCTGATTCAATACATTTGAAATTCAAAACACAAATCAAAACGTATTTTACACATTTTATATTGAAATAAATGCTCCATGAAAACTGAAATGGTTCTATTTGTAATAGAATTAAGCTATACGGCACTACTGGTTATATGTTTATTTTTAATACATTTACTTTTACAAGCTTGCATGCATGTCTGTGAAGATTTATAATTATGTTAATTAACTCAATCAACAATAAATTAGCACTACCAACATAGAAAATATTAGGTTGAGTCATAAATAACTACCGCTTTCCGAAACATATTGTAATATCTCATTGGCAATTCCAATGGTTCATCATATCTGTACAGTTTACATATTTTGGGAGTAATAACCCTTTTCACACTAGAACTTTAAGACGAGTGAACTTAAAGTTCACTGATGTTTAACATCGGTATGCTTTCACACTTGATGTTTAAATCTCCGGTGCTGTCATCAGCTACAGTAATTTTGTCCTTAAGTTACCGTCATGAAATTACCAGTTTTGAACTGTCTGCGCAGACGCACATTTTGAATTATTATAAACAAATATGGATATTTCATTTCATTCTACAATAAAGACACTACAATAAAGAATATATTACACCTGTATTAACATGTAAGTCGATACATTTTATCTCAATTATTGTAGCTCTGTATTTTATTAAACACATTATTAAAATAAATAATTTTATTATAACAATAAGTATAAACTTCTTATAACGTCGATATAATACAGTATTCTTGTTTATAATAATATAAAATGTTGACAGCACAAATTCAAAGAGTATTTTTTTATAATAGAAATTATGTTGGCAATGCGGACGATGTTTAAGAGGCAGATCTCCGTCTTAAACATCGCTTGTATTTAGACGAGGCCATACGGTTTCACTTTAGCGTTTCACAAGACACATTCACTTTAACATCCGATCTTAAAGTTCTAGTGTGAAAAGGGTATTAATGTCCCTTAGTTTTATTACAGCAGTGACAATTTATAGCGTGTGATCATAATTTCTTGTCAGTTACATAACAGTAAACAATGAGCTTAAAAATATCAAAACTGTATTCTATCTCATATCTAAAAATTCCAATTTAACAAAGAACCAATCAGTAACGATATTGTATTGATAACTTCATGTTGTTCGTTAACTCATTGGCGTGTAGAGAAAAAGTAGTGGTTTTTGTTAAGATATATTATTATTTTTTTTTGTTATTATTGTTGTTGTTGATATTACTGTTATTAAGATTGTAATTGGAAGACGATTGTTGATCGAGGTTAGCTCTTAGAGGTTAGTGAAATATTGAACATACATAACCCAATATAAAAATCGAATCTACGTCTATGTGTGCATGTTCTTGGAAATAAATTTGATAACAAAATGTTTCTGACATAACTGACTATTGCATAACTGACAAGAAATTATGACCGCTCTGTATTTCGTATTAAATAATAAATTTATAGCAGGTTGCATGGATGGTTTGAAAGAGTATATTCAAATGTTTTGGTAATTCAAGCAGTGAAAACGCAGACTACTAAAAAAGGTGGGTTCGGGAAGTCACTCTGTTTAACTCCAGAGCGTTCGAGAAAAGGCCTAAGCGCGTTTCTTCGAGCGGTCTGGAATAGGAATGACGACGGGTACCCGGGTACCCACTACCCGATCCGTTAAGATTCTACCCGGTTCCGACTTTGAATACCCACTACCCGTTATCGATCCATTACCCATTAACTAACGGGTAATTAACGAGTAGAGGATAATTAACGGGTAGCGGGTAATTAACGGGTTGCGAATATTTGGGTAATTGTGGTGAGTACCCGGTTCCTGAAATTTACAATTCTCGTAATTCCTAGTCTTGAGTTAAACAAAGTGAATCGGAACACTCCGAACTTGCTTCTCGAACTCACTCTATACAAAGTGCCCGTTTTTCGAGTCTAGACATTGGGATCCCGTAAGAGATACGAAGTCAGTTAAATTGGGGCAAAGTTACCGCATAAGTTGGCCACTTTAATGATGTATTTGGTTTTCCGGGAAAGTGCATAGGTCACTAGATACGAGCAAAAAATTGATTTTAGTCGATTTACTTTTTGGCTTATAACTTTTTTGTTTCAATTCATACAAGTTTACACGTTCTATAGGCACTTTTTTACGAAAATTTCACAGTCGTCCTCAAAATTTGTATAGCTCGTATCATTTTTGAGAAATTTATACTAATTTTCAATTTTCATATGGGGCTGAAAGCTATCTTTAAATGCATGAACTTGATATAAAACACACCTAAATTAAAATGAAAATTACAATAAATACTCGAATGTTTCACCTTCAACCTCCAAACAGAGCTCTATTCTTTTCCTTAAATTAGATATTGCTTGTCTAAAATCCCTTCTACTTATTTTATGTGTTATGCCTGTAGTACACGATGTGATTTCTCGTTTTGAATGTCGTACGATTTATAGTACACAAAGTATCGTGTACTACAGGATTTTCGTACGAGATCTTGTATGATATTGAAAACCAAGCAATATTTATTGTCTCGACCTAAAATATTGGACAGAATGAACCAATAATGGCGCAGTATAGGATGCGCTAATCATGTGAACGTAACGAACAACTGTTTAGCTGTAAAACATATTTCGAGGTTATTTAGTATCAACTTTAGCAATATTTTTGTTTAAAAGAAATTTTTAAACATTTTTGTCCACAAACTACTCTTGATTACAATTTCTATACTTCTCATTTACTTATTCACGTTGAGTGTTATGCATAAAACAAATTCAACGAAATCATTATTAATATAATATGTTTTTATTTTCTTTAAACTATTTTATAACGATTATAATGACAACAATAATATTTTTTGATAACGAAAAATCGTAGTTTTATAGACGAAAATAATAATAACAAAAAATAAATAAAATAATAATTCCCTTCAATTTCAAATGTAATAAATTAGAACAGAAAACGGTACGGCTTTACCAATCCAGGAGATTTACTGATTTGGGACAAAGATTAATATTATCAGTCTTTAAAAATTGGTAAACTATCTGTCCATTGTAGGTTAAGGCTGCGTATAACTCCCAGAGGTTACCAGTTTTTTATACATAACTAACAATTTGAAATAAAATTAGTATCAATCTATACATTCAATTTTGCACCGAATTTTTATCTATCTAATAAGATATTTTTAATTGTAGAAACATTTATTGTAAAAATATTATCGCTCAATAACTTAAAAATAGACATCAGCGATATTTTTCTGTAATCTATTAGCGGGTTTCGAATAATTTTTATATTTACATAGTTTTGTGTAGAAATCTTCAAATAATACGTCAACATTTTTTTCGACTTGATTACTTATAGTTTAGAACCTTCGTCGAAAAATATTATACTTGATTATAATCGAATGCCACTTGGTACACGTATTCTTCACAAATATTAAATCATTTTTACTTGTAACACCTATTTTGAGAACCGCGGCAGGTTCAAGATGGCGGCAAATATAGATTACCAAGTACAATAACTATAAGTAGTTTTCACAATAGAGCGAAATAGCTTAAAACATATATGTAGAAGGAAGCTTTAGCTACAATTTGCCGCATCGTACGCAAATATGCGTCGATTAGTTTACAAGATGGCGTCCATAACGCAATTTGCTTAATTACAATTACATAAAAGTTTTTTCTACAATTAAAAACATCCTATTAGATAGATAAAAATTCGCAGCAAATTTTGATATATAGATTGTTATTAATTTTATTTCCAATTATTAGTTTTGTATAAAAAAGTATTGAGAACTATAGGGTTGTGCGCCGCCTTAAGTACAATTATTTGAATTCTGTCAACTTACAAAAATAGACGAAGTGCGCATCAATTGGTAAAGATTCAAAGCGATAAATATTGGATGGTGTACTACAATAATTTTATATCCGATAATTTTGAACAAAATTCTCAATGCAATTATCGTACGACAAATCGTACGAGATTCAAATCGAGAAATTGCATGCCGCTGTAATGTTAAGCGGCCGTTGTTCGACCAATGTAAATTCGTCATTTATTTTTACTCGGGCCATCTCACCACGAAGCTATAGTTACTTTTTAATACGAATAAGGTATCATCGTCAGTTATTTATTTATTAAAATAAAATTAATAAACGAAACTGTTATTTATGACTCGATCCAACAAATTCTTATTAAGGCATAAATAAAACAAAACTACAAACTAAAAGAAAATATATAAATATATAAATCTAAACTACAAAAAATAACCTGTTAATATTAAATAAAAATGTTAATTATTAATAAAGGTAAAAGTAAATTTACATTTAAAGAGTGTAATTCTAGCTTAAACTCTGCGATACGGGCGAGATGATATGTGAGTATGTATCAAAATTTGAAAGAAACTCACTATCCGTTGGCCAGTACGGGGGATACCGCATTGTGTCTGCGGCGACATCACGTCTACTGCACGCTGAAAAACTAGAGCCGAAACTCGTTGCGGGACTTGTTGAGCCTGCTGGAAAAAAATATGTTTTAGCGGACATGGAAACGATATACATCGATATAAAAATGAATGCTGACTAATAAAATGATAAGTAATACGCCACGCCACTGCTTTGCGTACGCGCAGACGCAAAGTAAAAACCTCGTTTCTGCGCAGTGCGTTGTTTCGAAAATGTACGGCCTATAGCAGGGCTGCCCAACCAGTCGATCGCGATCTACCGGTCGATCGCGGCGTGATTTTAAGTAGATCTTTAGTTTTCTCTCGCTTCCATGTACTTAAGAATACATTTTATAAATACAACCCGATCCGTAAAAATTAAAACAAGCTTCTCGCTAGTCTACGTTCAAATGTCTCTTGATGGACCTTAAGTAGACCGCATTCCCACCAGTGGCGGAGACCGGTGATCACACATCAAAAAACCAATAATTTATAAAAATAGACCGAAAGAAAAACATTATCTTAACATATCCTAACCAACAGAACTTAAAAACAAAGAACCATTTTCTAATCATCTTGCATAAAATTCGTTAGTGGTCAATGTGTTGACCGCCGGGCTAAACATGCAACCTTGGAGGGCCTATGAAGAATCTGCAGATTTTTTTATTTTTTTTTTATTTCGTTTGCTTATTAGTTTATTTTTAAATGAAAAACAGCTTTAAAATTGCAATATATAATGCATTTTTTCAAAATTTGCTTCCCGGGGGAGGACCCCCTGACCACGGAAGGGCACTTCATGCCCCCCGGTGAACGGCTACACGTTCTGGTCGATCGTGGTAACAATATATATAAAAAAGTAGATCCCAAATACAAAAAGGTTGAACAGCCCTGGCCTATAGGAACTGAATTGCAAATTTAAAATTGCAAAAAATTCGGGAAAGCTGTAATTATATTTTACAGGGGGGCCAAAAAATTGACGTTACGTCACTGGTTAATATTGTTTTGGTTGTATAAAAAAGTTAATAAAAAAAATTAAATTAAATCTATACTCCCCTAGTCAGAAATTAATATAATATTAATACTTACTTAATGTATTTGATAGTTGACTATAGTTGTTCATGTTTAAACCCTGGACTGGCTGAAGACCACTTTGTAACTGAAACAAATAAAATAAACATTTCACAAAAGATGTCACTACTCTGCAGGACCGCACCCCGAATGGGAGGGGGGGCTTCAGCGCCCGTGAACGCCGCAGCATCAACTCTCCAGTTATTTCCGTAAAAAAATATGGGGGGAAACCATAATTTTTCATCTCCATCTCCGTGCAGTTTAAATTGATTACGTAGGCTAAACCTTAAGAGATATATCAATATAATGTAGACAAAAATGTAGATCTTAACTAGATCTAAAAAGAGTCCGCGAGAACAAATACCTATCATGCACCAATATTGTGTATTGGGCAATTTTCTGTATTTAAACGTAATAGTTTTTGTATTATAAAGTTTGTGGGTGAATAACATCGAAGATTCATAGAGATGTATCAATTATTTTAGAATAATAAATTAGATCATTTCACGTAGAAACATAATAGGTGTGTTCGATTTGCACATTTGCAGTTACTGTTTACTGCCGCGTTAAAAAAATCTGTTCGTTTTGTTTCGCAGTAACTGCAAATCTGTTCGATTTGTCGTAATTTACTGCCAGTTTATGACGCTACTGCGAAAAAGTTACAGCTGCTTCTCTTGCGGATTATTTGTTACGGATGTGTTTGTTTACCTTTTTGAGTTGGTACCATAGATAAATAATAAATTGTTGGTACTTTGTTTTTGACTTTTTGACAGGAATATGGCTAGCATATTTGTTTTGATATTTATACTATATTCTTTGATGGCTAATGTCTTACAAATTCTTTTTTTGAATATCCTGGGATAATAGTTTCTACAAAATTTTTAATTTTTTCTATCCTGGGGCATTTTGTAAACCTCGCAAATACAGTTCATAACTTCATCTTCCGAACTCGAAAAATCTAAATCTGAATCAGATGATTCTGGATTTGATAATATTTCAAGATCCATTAAATATATCTAATATTTTTCACCCTTTCGACCCTAGGCTGACACAGAAAAAGAGTATACTAAAAAAAAAGGTTACACTCAAAAAATTCAAATAATGAGCAAAAAACAGAGGTCCTCATTCAAAAATACTAGTGACGAGCAAAAAAAAAAGGGTCTTCACTCCCAAAATAGAAGTAATGAGCAAAAAAAAAAGGTCCTCACTTCTAAACTAGAAGTAATAAAAACAAGTGACCAAAAAAGAGTATATTCAGGTTTTTTTTTATAAATGTAAGAGTATAGAAAATATTACTCAAAAAAAGTATAATACTCTTAAAAAGAGTACGTCTGGTCTAGAGATGGGAATTTCGGCTCAGTTTGCGGAACCGGATCAGTGGAGGTCGTTCAGTTTGTTGAGCCGGTTCATTGATCCGGCTCAGTGATCCGGTTAAGTAAACATGTCTCCGAAATACAGGACGGTCGTTAGTTCGTAGGTAGAAAGTCGCTTAGAGCCGGTTCTTGCAATATATAAACTGTAAATATGATCCCGAGACACAGGTCGGTCGGTTGTTCGGTCGTAGGTAGAACGTCGTTTACAGCCGGCTCTTGCCTAGAGCCGATTCTTGCAATATATGAACTGTAAACATGATCCCGAGACGCAGGTCGGTCGGTCGTTCGGTCGTAGGTAGAACGTCGCTTAGAACCGACTCTTGCTCAGAGCCGGTTCTTGTAAACATGATCCCGAGACACAGGTCGGTCGGTCGTTCGGTAGAACGTCGCTTAGAGTTTAGAGGTAGAACGTCGCTTAGAGCCGACTCTTGCTTAGAGCCGGTTCTTTTAAACATGATCCCGAGACACAGGTCAGTCAGTTGCCGGTCGTCCGGTCGTAGGTAGAACGTCGCTTAGCCTCGACTCTTATCTAACATTTTTGAAACAAGCAATTCACTTTATGTAGTTACTGTATTTTAAACCAGATGTTTTAAGTTTATGACGATGTTTATTGCCCTTATAAATCGGACATCTGGGATTTGGGCAATATTTTTAATATGTTTATATAGTATGGTTGTAAGAAAATACAGACTAACCCTATTAGTTTCAAATAAACTGCCCTACAAATTGATGACAAAATACACTTTATGATAATACATTACAAGCCAAGTTCTCGCGAAGTTCAACATGACATCGATCCAGATCCGGATCACTCCGGTCACTGTTCACAATCGCCCGACCAATCGTATCCTTGAAACTTGAAAGTATACAGTGAGCCGTGAGCCGGCTCATTTCAATTTGGTGAACCGTGTCACTTCGGTCAGTGTACTGAGCCGGCTCAGTGAGCCGGTTCGTTCATGAACGACCCATCTCTAGTCTGGTCACCCTATTCGACACACAAGATAATCTCCGAACCAAATCGTAAAAAGATTCTTAACCTGGAAAGTTATCTGATATCTGTCTGACATTTAACATTTACGTCAGAATTACTTCTTATTCTTTACGTATAAACAAATCGAACAGAAAATTAAACTCCCTGTATGTTACCAGTTTTTAGTAGTAAACTGCTAACTGCAGCGTTTTACTGCTAGCGTTTAGCAGTATAACGCGAAGGTGCAAATCGAACATACCTAATATATTTAACACTATCACAGCGTAAGACAGAAGCCCGAAATGCAAATATGTTGAGAGTTGGGGAATTTGTCAAAAGGTGGCAGTGCTAAGTAATTATTTATTCTCCACTGCCTAACGATAGTTAACATTACTATACCTACCATTTTATATATTTAACTTTATAATCGTTATGTTCCACTTTTTGCAATTAATGTAGTAAAATGCAGTAGCGAAGCACTTCTTTCTTAACAAATACATATCCTGAAATGTATGAAAATCCCGAAAGCACATCAAGTTTTCAAACTATGAAATGTAAAATTATAATGTTACTTATAATAAATAATTTTTTTACAACATAACTGTTAAAATATCAATAATCAAGTTATGATATAACAGAAATGTCAAACAAATGTATACTCTATAAAAATAAACAATATTTTATTTGATAAAATACATGTTTGTTAAATTTTGATGACAATATTTCCAAACAAAATGCATATTATTATTAAAATTGAAGTAAATATTTTCAGCAGATATATTAACAGATCATCTATATAACTAAGTGCTAGTATGTTGGAGATGAATGTTTTTCATTAAATGTTAGTTGAAAACATTACACGCTTGCTGCCAGCCTAATTTATTATTGGGGATATATGTGCCAAATATTTCTCCACCCACATTATTCCGCTTCTCAGAACACTTTAGTCACGTAAAATGTTGGCAAAATGTTTTAAGAAAAAACTTTGTAAAAGATATTTAGTACTTTTATTTAATTTAGATTTCAATATACGAGGGCTATTTTTTTTCAAGTTCCGTTGAGTTAGCAAAAACAAATAAGTGTAATAAGAAAAGTTTTAATATACAGAAGAGTTACTCATACATCTAAATTATTTTTCAACGTAGTCACCATTAACATTAAGGCATTTGTCGTAAGGGGGAACCAGTTTTTGTGTACCCTCCTCATACCGCCGCATGTTGCCACCTGGGTTAATAATAATAATAATAATAATAATAATAATAATAATAATAATAATAATAATAATACATCTTTATTATTAGCGTCACATAAAATAACTTAATCCTAAGATGAATGAAACAAAGTTATTAACACAGAACATATTGTCCCTATTTGGGAACTGGACGAAAAATCTCTTGAATATGCTTTTCCATTTTGGGCTATTATATACATATATTTATTGATATTGATGGATATAGCTATTACCTCTTACATATATTTATATTTAAATCCTTCTCAAACTCTGCAATGTTATAGTACCTATGCCTTTTTTATTAGGATATGTTTTGGCGTAGATTTAAATTTTGCACGGGTTAGGCATTTAATTTCCTTAGGGAACTTGTTAAATAATTTTATTCCAACTATGTTTATTTGATTTCTATTGTTATATTTAGTAAAAGGCACCTTGATATCATGTTTCTTTCTAGTATTATATCCATGAGTGTTATTCCTTGATTACACGTAACGAGTACAGTGGCGAGACAGCAAATTGTCACTAGGCCGAGAGAGTGGTGTGGGCGAGAGAGTGTTTATACGTATATTTCACTTTCAATCAAGAAACAGGTTAGTTTTGTGTACCGAAACATATATTAAAAAGCCGTAAAACGTATATTAAAAAATATACTAAGCTGCTCATTCCACTCTTGATAGAAGAATTAAATGAATTATTGCGCGAAGAGGATAAACGTTTTGGACAAGATAATGGATATTAAGGAGCCCAGATCGAGGTGCAACATACATTCTTTTTAGTGAATTGTAGTTAGAAGACCCTGATTAATTTAGAGCGCTTTTGAGAATGGATGTAATTCTGGAACATGTATGTAATTTATACATTTGAATAAATTTTATTGTTGTATCACAGTCCCATTTATTATTAGTCATTTTCAAAAACAACGATAACAATTAACATCAACACGAGGTACTAACAATAATGCATTTATGGACGTGGTGCGCGCGCATGTTCAAACGAGTGGTGAGTGTTGTTTAAACATGCCGAGTAGGCTAGCGAGTCAGTGCCGGTAGGGTGGGGGTTTGGCCACTCGGTCTAGTAAATAGAAAAGGGTCCGAGTGACTGTCTCGCCACCCTACTAGGTCGAATGCTCGGCCGAGTGCTCGGTAATATGTTTATACCAACCGAACACTCCGCCGAGAACACTGTCTCGCCACTGTACTTGTTACGTGTAATCAAGGCATTACTATAAGTATGTAAACTTGTGATGTTTTCTTTAATGCGTGTCAGTATATTTAAAATATAGAGCGATGGGAGTGTCAATATCTCATAATATATGAAAAGCTCCCTGCACGAGGTACTCCACTTAACTTTGCTTAAGATTCGAATAGATCGTTTCTGCAATCGAAACAATCTTAATGAATCTACAGAGTTGCCCCACAGAATTATGCCATATGCTAAGGTGGACTGTACATTACAGGTCAAGTAGCTTGTAACCTTGATCAATTGTAAAAGAGCAAAAGAGCAAAATTGATTTTATTTATTTTCCCAGGTACTGACTTCATATGAGCCTTCCAATTAATTTTAGTATCTAGTTGGAACCCCAAAAGATTGTACAAGATTGGTTCTCAACCAATCTTGCACACTAGTTTTCAGCTTCTTTCCCAACCACACTTTCATCCTGGTGAACAAATGGAAATCGCTTGATGCCAAATCCGGGCGGGTGGCCTAATATCACCAATCCGATATCCTTGAGCACTTCATTTCTTTGTGCTGCGGTATGAGGGCGTGAAGGAAAATGTCTGATGACAACATGCCTCTCCTTTTATTCTGTATTGCTCTCCGTAGAAATTTCAGAGTTTCACAGTACGTCGTCGCAGTAATTGTGATAGACCGGGAGCTCATGACAGTTTTTGGTCTCCGATTTCATACAGCATGCCTTTTGGAGGAGAGAATATTTACCCTGTGACAACAAAAAAGGGATGGTACTAAACCCCTGCACGCTTTCCGGTCATAGGAAAAATTGCATTTCCACTTAAACACAAAATTTTTGTGCTTTTCTCTGATTTAATATTGCTTGCCCTTTTGTCAAAAGAAAGTTATAACAAATTTAAAGTCTTTTAAATATATGCATGCGATTCGGTGGGTCCCAAAGGGCTCAAACGGTCATGTGATCTTGTAATAAAAAAATATGATTTTCCGCGTTTTCATACAGCATGCCTATAATTAAAAGACTTTAAATTTGTTATAACTTTCTTTTGACAATCAATATTAAGTCAGAGAAAAACACAAAAATTTTGTGCAAGTGGAAATGCAATTTTCCCTATGACCGGAAAGCGTGCAGGAGTTTAGTACCATCCCTTTTTTGTTGTCACAGGGTAAATATTCTCTCCTCCAAAAGGCATGCTGTATGAAATCGGAGACCAAAAATGTCATGAGCTCCCGGTCTATGATCCAGGCTCCATGAACTCCACCTGCAAAATTCCTTTACAGTCCCAAAACACAGTAGCCATAAGCTTTCTGTTGGACAAGGTTTGTTTGAATTTCTTTGGTTTGTTGGACGAGTTCGTATGCATCCAATGTTTCGATTGCTCCTTTGTTTCGGTATTCGTTACATACCATTTTCGCACTGCACTATCACTCAGAATGTTTTCCTCATACACAACACACAATTCTCGATGAATTTCTGCCGCATTGTTGCCTTTTGCTTGTAGAAAACGGATCGAGCGAATCTCGCAAGTGGCGGAATCTTCGATTGTAGTAGCCATGATAAAACAAGGCTCACATCAAAACTACGGCACATAAAAGCCGAACCGGTTGGGAGGTACTGACATGTAGATTGCTAAACACTACTGCGCAAACGCCGCTTAATAATGGCAACTGACTGTCAGTTGCCAACTTGACGGAAGTTGAAAAAAAAAAATAGCCCTACGTAGTTACATTTATATCAGTTGAAACAATACGAGTCCAGGAAATTGTTTTGTAAAGAAAGATTTGCGGGAGTTTTGAAAATTGGTGAGATGAATAGGTCTTGAGGTGTTATTTCGAAGTCACATTTTACAACTAAAATTTTTAACAGGAACATCGAAAAAAATCTCGAAAAACGTGCAAAAAATATTCTTTTGCAAACATCTCCATTCTATTGCAAAATTAGCAAACTGAATTAAAGAGAGATAAATTATCTATAATTGTTGAGACTATACGTTGTTCCGAGCTGCTGTCTCCACCTTGTCAGTTTCCATGGTTTTGATGTCAATAGATATTAAACATTTGTTCAATGTAATATCTAGTAGTCGTTGTGTATATGTATTGAAGAACTATCAATGTGTAATTGTTGTTAATATATTTTTGCATACTTATTAATAAATATACTCTGTTTACATTTCCGCTGTTGCAGTTACGCTCATGCTAACAATAATTTAGCTTTCATAAGTTTTTTTTTTTTTTTGGATGTACGGTTAAGATGCAAAAGCGCCGCAAAGTTGGTCAATATTTCGAACTTATGAAAAGTGTACTTTTCGCCGACAAATTACCGGAATTATTATAACTTCAATTCTACTAATTTCCCTAAATATATGATTATATTTAGTTTTTCTCAATTTTTATTTATTTACTTATTTTTTTTTTTTTTTTGTTGAGCAAACTAACGGAAACGAATGTGCAGACATTGAAAAAAAAAAAAAAACTTTATGCTTTCGCCGCAAAATTAATACAATAAACTATCAGCCATAAGTAGAGAAACATTTTAATTTTTTATTGAATGAAAAATTTGATAACACAAATATGCTTTTTAGGGTTTTGTAGGTATGACCAAAAAACCCTTTTACCGTCATTTTGTCGTCTGTTTGTCTGTCTGTCTGTTCGGTAAAAATTGTAGCCAAACGGCTAAACCTACAAAGTTGAAATTTGGCATGCTTATACAACTCTTTGACCCGCACATAGGAAAAATACTAAAACATCTTAAAAACATATCCCCCTAAAAATATAAACAAATATCTGCTCATCAAAAACTATATATATTTTTTTTAAATTCTGAGTAGGGTATCAAATGAAAATCCTTAGTGCGTGGATTAACGATCAAAATTTTATTTTTGCAAAATAAATTATTTTGATGCGATTTTTGCCAAATTTGTGCAAAAAAAATGTCCCACACCATCTGGGCTACAGGGTGTAGCCCAAAATTCTAAATAATGTACATTTGTGTGAACCGGAATAGTACAACAGGAATTTTTGATCAGATTATGTTTTCGGAAAATAACGCATTTTTTGTGTTTTTTGCTTGACCATGTAAAATATTTAATAACTTATGCAACATAGTTAACAAGCATGCTTTCATGGTGTAATGCTTAGCATTCTCGCGTTCTAATTTGCAAACTAGGGTTCGCTACCGGTCTCGAGATAATTTAATTTTTTCTGTTTTTTTTGCATTTTTATTTTGTTTAAATTAATTTTTCAAAATTCTAGTTATATTTGGGCAAAAGTTGCATTTCATTTTTAAAAGCGTAAATTTAATAACCAGTGGAAATTGTTGAAATTGAATACAGGATATCTGAGGGGCGGAGTTATGACTTAAAACAATCAATGGAAGCCATAGGCGCAATTTTCTAAATCTTAATGAACCTTGCTATATAAAAAAAATACTACACATATTTAGAAACATAAGTAATGGTATTAGGCATTCGAATTAAAATTAACAAAAAAATAAATTTTAACATAAAATTTGTTTTGGCATCCCAAATAATCATTCATTTACTAAATACCTGCGAAACCCTGAAATGTGTGAAAATTCACACGTTACATCAATTTTTTGTATCCTTGTTAGGTTAGGTTAGGTTAGGTTAATATCAGGGCTTCGAACCGAAAACCGAAAAAAAACGTTATTTTTGTCGGAACGAAAACCGGAACTGAACCGAAAAAAAATATCGGTTTATTTCGGTTCAGATAATGTTTGTGTGAGTGAATATAAAATACATTTTATTTAAGATTATTTTTTAAACTGATGAACAGAAAAAAATCGTAATTTTTTTAATTGATAAATAAATAAAATCGCTTCTATTGTTGGGGGGGGGGGGGGTAAATGCCTAGACCACTGCCAGGGAGGGGAGCTCCCTGGCAACGGTCTTGGTATGATTATTACAAAATAAGGAATAAAATGTTCTTCTAAATTATAGTAGAAAATAAATGTCTAATACAAATAAAAACATTTAAATGTTTCAGGAATAAAAATAACTCGGAACTGAACCGAAAACCGAAAAAAAACGTTATTTTTGCCGGAACAAAAACCGGAACCGAACTGATATATATTTTTTTAATTGAACCGGAACGAAAACCAAAACGAAAAAAATAACGGTTCGAAGCCCTAGTTAATATTGTGTACATAAATGTTACAAAAAGTTATACAATGTTTTGAAAACATAATGTGTCAAAAGTAGAGAAACAAATAAATATTATTAAAAAATACAACAAAAATATAATAAATTTTGCAAAATAGTAATGAGTGGAGTATCCTTTATTATTTATTCCTTCCCCGCATCTATTTTTCATAGATAGTAATAATCAGGGGCGGATCGAGGGACTGAATCGGCCCGGGCGATTTGGATTTTTCGGCCCGGGCTCACGGGACTTGTTGATTATTTATAGGAAATGTTATTAGGTGTGTGAATTAATTCGGTTCATCTGGCGGTCGATTGCTGTACTATGGAATTTTCTTACCTCTAATATCTGCAACCGGCTTTATGTTTTAGTGTTGACATATGACAGTAATATTCAGTTGACAAACGTTTGGGTTTATAACAATAACATCGTGTTTATCTGACTCAAAAATGTCGAAATTCGAGCCAAATAAGCATCATTTCCAGGAAGTTCTCATTTTCTGTTTTCATTTGCTGAAATCAGCCGCTGAAGCTAATCGAATGCACGTAGAGGCTTATGGGGAAAGTGCTCCCACCGATAAATCATGCAGAGAATGTTTTTGACGTTTCAAAAGTGATGATTTCAGTGTCGATGTAAAACCTCGTCCAGGTCAGCCGAAGAAGTTCGAGGATGAGGAATTGCAGGCGCTAATCGATGAAGATCCGTATCAATCGCCACATGAGCTCGCGCAATTTAGAATGTTGATCGATCAACAATTTCTGTGCGTTTGGCAGTCATGGGAAAGATTTACAAAGAAGAAATATGGGTGCCGTACGAACCGAAAGAAAGAGACATCGAGAGGCGCAAAACCATGTCTAAAATCTTGATTGCCAGGCAAAAAAGAAAAGGTTTTTTGCAACGTATTGTAACTGGAGACGAAAAGTGGATATATTTCGATAATCTCAAACGAAGGAAATCCATTTGCGACTCAGGAAAATAATCCTCTTCGAGACCAAATCGGAATATTCACGGCAAGAAAGTAATGCTCTGTGTATAGTGGGACCAGAAGGGTGTAGTGTATCATGAGCTATTACAGCAGAGCCAAACCATCACTGACGAACTTAACCAACAACAGTTGCTACGTTTAAGCAACGCATTGAAGAATAAGCGGCCGAAATATGCAAAGAGACACGACAAAGTGATCATCCAGCATGATAACGCTAGACCACATGTTGGAAAGATTGTGAGGGTCACCTTGGAAGCACTTGGCTGGGGCGTTTTACCTCACCCGCTGTATTCACCAGACATTGCTCCATCAGATTATCACTTGTTCAGATCGATGGCACACGGGCTTTCTGGTCAGCACTTGAACTATTATGAAGATATAGAGAAATGACTCAATGAATGGATCGCTTCGAAGGACGAGTCGTTTTTCATGGAATACAACAACTGCCAGACAGATGGTAAAAAATAATAGCAAGCGACGGCAAATACTTTGTATAGTGTATTTTTTTATGTTTTTTTCACAACAAGTCTTTTCTGGAATTAATTTACACACCTAATATAATTGGCTCGATTCCCAGGCATAAATAAAGACCAAAGTATATTTAAATAAACTTATTTAATTTATATTTTTAGTATTAATATCGAAAATAAAAATACAGTCTCTAAAATAATGAAAAAATGTTAGAAAAACAAATAAAAAAATGTGAGTGATTTCTAAAGTAATGTCATAGAACTGATCATAGGTATTTGAGTGGATAGCGGCCATCACATCGGCCCAAAAAAGCTGTCGGTCCATCGGGCGATGCCCGATCGCCCGATAGGTCGATCCGCCCCTGGTAATAATATATCTATTATGTCATGTTTGAAGTTCCAGATAACCTTATCTGTCAGATAGTTACCTAGAGGTTTACCTGAAGGTGGAAAGAGCGGGCCTTAATAGAAAAGATACATAAAATAAATTAAATTTACCTGTCCTTGGTGTAGTTGTGAGTAAGCTCCGAGGCCGTGGTGTGAGACTTGAGGGTTGCTGGCTCGGACGACAGCTTGGCACGATGAGTAACTTATTTGAGGAGCTTGTGGGATCCACGCAGCGCTGTAACCAATGATATATCACCCATTAGTTTACTCCTTGCTAAATGCTTCTTAACTCACTTTAACACATTTAAATAAATTGGGCATTTTACGCTAACCTATTTTTGAATTTGATGTTTACGCAATTTATTTAAATATAATTATTATTTGTAAGAAAGTGATTTATAATAATAACAGGCCTCCTTGAATATTTATTAACTAGTTAAATGAAAACAATTCTGTATTTTCATTAAATACCAATTTTTTTACAAAGTTAATTAAGGTTTAATAAAGTTAAAAAGAAGTAGTAGGGTATTGTATACATTACGAAAATAATTAATGCCGATATTGCAGACTGCATTACGAATGAGAATGTGAGTGAAACTTTATATAGTCCAGGGCGGATCTGTAAAAATACTACGTCATGAGGATGTTGAGAGGGGGCACGCTAATTTTTGCAGAAATTGCTTCGAAATAACTCACATAACAATAATTGAGTTATCCTCCCCGCCAAAAAGAACATTGTTTAAAAATTGAAAATATTAAAAAATTAAGAAAAAAATCATTTTTTTTCTTCTTTTTGAGCCCATAGCTGTGAAATTATTCATTTCTGAGAAAAGTTATGAGGAAATAAAAGTTTCGTAATTAAATTTTCTACAAGATAGGATTATTTAGAAATTTCAAAAATTGCTAAACTTTCTGCAAAATAGCAATAACTGCTGAAAAAAACACTAAAAATAGGATAGATAATAGGCTTTGCTGAAATCCGTATATACAGCATCGATTTGGACTCGCTGGTCTAATGCACTAGATATTGTTTGTGTATAATACAGGAGATTAGATTCCACAGATTTGCCTTTGACAAAACCATGCTGTTGAGGTATTATACTTTGTTTTACGTCATTTACTTACGTTATTTACTCCACTTTGAGTGTTTTTAGAGGCAAGCTTATTTGAAAACTAATTCGCATTTTCTATATGATATCCGTTTAAGGGGGGGGGGGGGATGGTATTTTTGATGATTTTTTATTGGCTTATTCGATTGTATATATCTTCAAGAGTATCCCATTAAAATTTCAAGTTAATCGGAGCAAAATTGACTCAGATATACTCATTTTAATACTAGTACCTATTATTTGTTTTCGCGCCTATCGTATGTATGTGGCGTTGTATCGCTTTTGTGCGCATGTGGCTTTAATATCGATATCAGCTGATTTATACTCTTATAGAGGGGACTCGTGACGAATATCTTTGATACATATATTGAAATTTATATTTAATAATATATATTTAATAAAAAAACATTCTTTATTTTAAAACGCGTTTTCTGAAAAATAGCTTTTTTTGATGCGGTGTACATCATAACTCAAAAACTAATGAATGGATCTTTCTGAAATTTTGCACACTTTTTTATAAATCATTTTACTAGGTAGTGACGTTTTTGCTTTTATTTTGAATATATTTTTTTTTAAAACCATTTTTCCAATTACCAAACACGGTTTTTGACGATTTTTTTACTTTAAAGTCGTACCAAAAATTTAAATCTCAATTTAATAAAAAAAAAACTCGACGTCACTACCTGAAGAAACTTTTAAACTAACCAAAACTTTTTGAATTATATGTTTCAGATGATTGTGTCACTAGATATCGTGTACACCGCAAATCAACTTCTTTTTTGGAGTGTTTACTAAAAAATTACGCCAATGGCTCATTTTTCAATATTTTTCAATAAAAATTTAACGCAATACTCTTCAAGTGTTGTTCTTTAAGATAGACTTTCACCCATTTAGCTTACCTTTACCAGATTTCCACAAATCGTTTTAAAAATATGCTTAAAAAATGCAAAATTAACCATACCCCCCCCTTAAGGTCCGCCTGGGAACAAGCGGCTAGGGTCCCGGATACTGATTTTTATTTTTTGTGAGGTTTGTGACTACTTCTGAGTTTGAATGAAATCGTTTTCCCACATCGAAATGTAGTTTTTTTTTTTTTTTATTTATCATTAAAATTAAGTTAGAACATCAATTTCGTTATTTAATAACCACAGCTCGTACTTATTCGAAGATCTTTATCTTAATAACAATTTGCCAAAGCAAATTACCAATGCCACTTAATTAAGATTCAATAAGTAAAGTTAAATGAAACAGCTGCACATATTCATATTCACATAGGATTGGTTATATTTGTCGTTTTCTTACAATTTTGTTCCAGCATGATGGTCATTCAAGCATGATATCTGTTATTCCAGAATAGTGAACTTCGTATCGTTATTACAAACGATACTATATGCGGCTTAGTAACTTTCCTTAATGTCCATCAAATGCAAAACCAATCGTGAATTGTTACGGTAATCTTAGTAAACATACCTGCTGGGATATTTTTAAACGCCTCTACTATTTTATGTACCTACACGAATTAAAAAGGGTATAGTTCAGAGGTTTTCAAAATAGGCGGCTCGGTTTCCAGGTGTAGCACAATATTTGGTCAGAGGAGGCCGCAGAGTGATTACGGTGTAAAGGCTTTCAGTAATTTCAGACGCAAACATATAAGAAATCGTAATCAATTTGGCATTAGTACGAGGGCTACCTTTTAAGTTTTTACAAAAACTAAGAAACAAAAAATTTCTTTTGGAACAAACTGTTTTATCGCTTTTCAAAATATTCGCCTTTATAAGATTTATACACTTTTGCATGTGTTCAAACCAATTCTCGTAACATTTTTTCCACACAGAAGTTGGTATCTTAAAAACATGATTTTCGAAGGCTTCAACAGCTTCTTGAGCTAGGGTAGAGCGGGGCTAGTTGAGCATAGGGGTAAGTTGGGCAATCGAAATATCTCTTTAACTACACACCGCACGCTAATTCATCAAAAGGCGGAAAGAAGCGGTGGCGGGGGGGGGTAACACACCACACGACCTCCAGTGACGACTTTTCAACCGAGTAACGTACACGCATGCTTTCTTTGTTTTGCGACGAAAAAGTAAAAAAATAGTTTCGGTTAATATATCTTCTGCACCCGTTAAAAATCATCCGTTTTGGATCACATAAGTGTTAAACTTTCATAAATCTCTTATATTTATAATATATGGATTTGGTTCTTATTCAAACAGTTTTTTCATAACCTCACTTTTGTTTCAAATATTCGGGTTGGGGCTAGTTGGGCAATAGTTGATCAACTAACCTCAGGATATAAAACAAAAACTATATGTGTTTTTTTTTAAATTATTTTAGGATGCGTACGTATAAAAGAAAGACTACACGAGGTTCTTTTTCTAGTCAACCGTTAAATGATGCAGCAAAGGCTGTCAAAAATGAAGGCAAAAGTGTAAATGCCTCCGCCAAGGAATTCGGTGTCAAACGGATGACCTTAACAAGATTTATAAAGAAATAAGAGTCTGAAAGTGGTGTTCCATCGATGGGTTATGCTGCACCAAGGCAAGTTTTCTTCAATACAAGAGGATTCTTTTAAAAAAATACTTGTTACAAATGGTATCAATCTTCTATGGATATTCCTCGAAAGACGTTCGTCACCTTGCCTACGAGTGTGCTGTTAAATTCGGCATTAAAATTCCAGCCACCTGGACTATAAATAAGATGGCCGGTAAAGAGTGGCTTACTATGTTTTTAAAACGGAATCCCGAGTTATCTATTCGAAAGCCAGAACCCACAAGCCTTGGCAGGGCAACATCATTTAATGCTCAAAACATCAAAGTCTTTTTTGATAAATTAGCTGAAGTAATGGATAAATATCGATTCAGTGCGTCGCAAATATGGAATATGAATGAATCAAGACTGTCCACTGTGTTGAAGCCCAATAAAATTGTTGATTTTCTAATTGCTCAACTAGCCCCGTACCCTTGCTCAACTTACCTCACCTATGGGGTACGTTGAGCATGTCTGACTTTCTTCACTTAAACGACTTAGCTCTTAAACCTGATTTATGAGAAATGAATTTCTTAAAAGACTTTTAAAAAGGAATAAATTACTTATCTATCAAAATATATAACACGCAATTTTGACTTCGTTTAGAAGCTATGACCGATCACGTGAAAAATTGCTCAACTAGCCCCGCCCTACCCTAAAGAAAATCGCTGTCCACGCATTTTGACATTGGGGAACAAAAAAAGTTGTGAGGGGATAAATCAGGTGAATACGGACAATGAGACATTAATATAATGTTTTTCTCCTTCAGATAATCAATTGTTTGACGTGCTGTGTGGGAGCTTGCATTGTCATGATTAAGAATGATGCGATGTTTTTGGTTGTTTTTCCTGATTTTATCGAACTTTTAGCAAACATTAACTGTTCTCCGACACAACTGAAGAAACAAGCGATCATTTTCTTTGCAGTGCTTTGCAATGAACAATTTTTGTGGGTTTCGGTTCATCTTAGAAAACCCAAACAGTGGATTGTTGCTTAGTTTGCGATTCATATGAATAAATCCAAGTTTCGTCACCTGTAACGATGTTGTATACGGATTTTACCGTGTCTAGGTTGGATTTTGTTTAGCATTCCCTTACACCAATCAACACGAGCCTTTTTTCGAGATTTGGTCAAATAATACTGAATCCATCGAGAACAGCTCTTTCTCAAAATTTTTTTTTGCTAAATGTTCATGCAAAATCGAATATATTTCAGTCTGCGATATGCCAAAGGATGCCTCTATCTCACGGTAGGTAAGTCACATACCGATCTTCTTCAATCATTATGCGCACAGCATCAATGTTTTTTTGAATCACAACCGATTTTGGTCGACCTTCACGAGATTCATCACTGACGGACGCACGACCACGACGAAATGCTGCAAAACCTTTTCTAATGGTGTTTCATTACCAAAAGTTGAACAAAGCGAATCTATGCATTGTTATTGAGTTAGGCCTTTACTAAAATCGTAAAAAATCATCCAACGAAAACCTTCACGAGTAATATCCATTTTTTCACAAACTAGTTTTTTTTTAAACGCTCACCGCCAACAAATTACTCGGTCAATTTATATGCTGCCACTGAGTTTACAATAACAAATGTCAAATTTTACGAATATTGTAACGATACATTTCAATATTGCCATCTAGTGGTCGTTTGTAAAAACATAAAAGGTTACCCTCGTAGATAAACTGTTTATCTTAGTACTTTTTTAACCGATTTTGTCGTAATTAGTAGCAAATGGTTACTCAAGTTGTGTAGACGTCAGAAAAAAATATTAAAGTTTAGTTCGAAGTACCTACCGGTTTCCAGTGGTGCGAATTTTTTTTTTTTTAAATCAATAATATCGCAATTTTTCTAAATTATTATTTAAAATTATACTTTCGAAAGCCTAAAAATTGTAAAATGTAAATATTTCATTAAAAGATATAAAAATATTAGAACGTAATTTAATTCCTAAGAGAGCCAGCAAAGATATCAGGACGGTAACAAGATGAAGTTTTATTACTTATGACGTGTATAGATAGAGAGCTCTACCTGTTGACAAGTTATCAAGCCACAGGTATGATAGGTCACGGTGGACAAATCAGGTAAGAGCAATGTCTGTTTATGATACAGTGCGCATGCGTTACTTCCCGATCATCATTGGAAGTTTATCATAGATACCTGCATTAAACCGAAACCAGCCCATCTCTGCACCGGCCTACCACACAAACCATTTTCCAAGATACAAAGATACCGTTTTCTGTATTTCCTCTTTGCAACAGGACTTCTTACATAGTTCAAACTTTCATGACAACAGACCAGTGGCGTCCCTAACGAGATGCGACCCGTAATGGGTGTCACCATCAGAATGGGTGACACCCAAATATATAAACGTTTTATAAAAAAGTTATATTGGTTCAAAACAAATAATTTGTCAAAATTAACTATTTATGTATCTTTGCTTTGTAGGTATCTTTGACATTTCTCAGATTTATCAATATACTTCATAGAATAAAAAATGCAATAATATCAATAAACACACGGCACTTTTTAGGGTTTTGTAGGTATGACCAAAAAACCCTTATACCGTCATTTTGTCGTCTGACAGTCTGTCTGTCTGTTCGGTAAAAATTGTAGCCAAACGGCTAAACCTAGAGAGTTGAAATTTGGCATGCTTATACAACTCTTTGACCCGCACATAGGAAAAATACTAAAACCTCTAAAAAACATATCCCCCTAAAAATATAAACAAATATGTGCTCATCGAAAAAAAAAATATATTTTTTTAAAATTCTGAGTAGGGTATCAAATGAAAGCCCTTAGTACGTGGATTAACGATCGAAATTTAATTTTTGCAAAATAAATTATTTTGATGCGATTTTTGCCAAAATTGTGCAAAAATTTTTTTGTCCCACACCCTGTAGCCCAGATGGTTTAAACTAAAAATCTGAAAAAATTCTAAGTAATGTACATTGGTGTGAACCGAAATAGTACAGGAATAGAACAGGAATTTTTGATCAGATTATAATTTCGGAAAATGACGCATTTTTTGTGTGTTTTTAACTAAAATATGTTAAATATTTAATTCGCTATGTAACACACCAAAACAGTAGCTCAAATAGCGTAGTTGGTTTTGTCGTGCGCTTAATAATGTAACTTAATTTGCAAACTAGAGTTCGAATCCTGTTAATTTTATTTTTTCTGTTTTTTTTTTTTTGCATTTTTATTTTATTTAAATTATTTTGTCAAAATTCTAGTTATATTTTGGTAAATATTGCATTTAATTTTTAAAAGCGTAAATTTAATAACCAGTGGGAAGTGTTGAAATTATAATTTTATTCTATGTTTGACGAAATCAGAGGGCGGGGTTTATGATTTAAGCAACCAATGGAAGCCATAGGCGCAATTTTCAAAATCTTAATGAACCTTGCTATATAAAAAAAAAATACTGCACATATTTAGAAACTTAAATAACGGTATTAGGCATTCGAATTAAAATTCATAAAAAAATATTTTGACATAAAATTTGTTTTGGCATCCCAAATAATCATCATTCAGTTACTAAATACCTGCAAAACCCAGAAATGTGTGAAAATTCACACTTTACATCAATTTTTTACTCACGTTGGGTAGACCCAAGATTATTAAAGTAAAGGTTATCTCGTAACTTCTGACCAATCAGGGCGTGAGAGGGAAAACGTCACACGTATGCGTAGTTCAAACCAGCATACAAAATTAATATAGATGTTGCACGTTTTTAAATATTTTTATTGACTATTTTCATAATAGATATTTATTGCAAGACAGTTCTACTGAATAAATTATAAATAAACACCTAACGAAATTTTATACTGATTTATATAAAATTTAAGGTGATGGGTATTTGTATTATTAATATAACAATAAAATCGAATACAAATATAATTTTAGGTATATTTAAATAAAAATAGAAAAATAAGTTGCTATAATAATATAGTAATTAATAAAATTGGAGGTTATATCTGTTTTTAAAAACGGATGGACGTATTTTAACGAAATTTGGTACAATAGTATAGAACCAGGATCAAAAATAGGCATGATATCTCAAAATTTTCTTTCTTAGGGGTGTTTCTGGGTTAAAACTGATACTAAAAAACTTAAAATATTTTCTTTATAAACAGAACTATCTTAATAGAAAAAACTATACAATAAAAATTGTTCATAAGAATTTTTATTTTTTTATTTGTTCTATGCATTTTTTCAATTTAATGGATATTAGAGTAGTCACGGGGGGACAATCTAAAACTAAAATATTGAAATATTTCACTTATTATTTTCTTCACATCAAAAATGAAGTAAGAAAATTATATAGACCGAAGAAACATTCCTTTCGAAGAAAAAATAAATTAAAACAAGTAGAAAATCAAATAATTAAACGATATTTTTATATCTATAGGCAAAAGTTTATATAAAGGTAGCCATACACAGTGAGGATTTCCTCAAGGTTTGGCCTGTTCAGTCCAAGCCTTGAGGAAATCCTCACCATGTATGGCGGCGTCCGTGAGGCCGCGGCCGGTACTTGTGGCCAAAAAATCCCGGACAAAAATCATATTTCGGCCTTGAGGCCAGATTGTAATTGGCCTTGAGGTCAGACTATTACTACCGTGTGTGTGCTGTCGACAGTCGGCCTTGAGGATTTGTAAAGTGAGTGTCGAATTTATTTAGTCATGTCTACAAAAATTTTATCGAAATTCATACTAATGTATGAAAATGAACCTTGCTTGTGGCAAGTAAGTTCTAAAGAATACCATAATAGAAATAAAAAGGAGGCTGCGTACGCGAAATTATTGGAAAAAATAAAAGACGTGGATGCGAAAACTACAAAAAATGACGTAATAAAAAAAATAAACAATATCAGAAGCGCTCTCCGAAAAGAGAATTAAAAAAATTAAGGAATCGATGAAATCAGGAGCATCTGCTGATTCTACGCACAAGCCTAAGTTGTGGTCCTCAAGACCTTTTCCTTGAGGCCAATCCTCTCCGTGTGTGGGCGAGGGTTCCAACCTTGAGGCTTTTTCCTTGAGGAAATCCTCACCGTGTATGGATACCTTAACATATATGATAAACAAAGACTGGCGTCCCGTTAGCATATGGATGACGTGTAGCTTCTCTATTTACCTCCACCACTACAAGTTACGAGCCAACCTTATACTTTAATAAGCTTGGGGTAGACCTGGGACAGTAATAACATTTTCGCTTTGAGGCCTTGTGGGAGCTGTATTGTAAAGCAGCGTTGACAGCTCTAAAATTAATTGACTATAGACTATACATTGTGGGTAAAATTAGTAGATAGTTTTAACGTTTAACAAAAGCGTTTACAGCTATCAAAATTAATGCGTAACGAATGTTGTGACATTTTTTTTAAAAACCAACTACAGGCATTTATCACTTTTTACAAATCCGCCATCAACGAGATCGTGATTCAGAGCCGCAGTAAGGAAAACTTGCGCTAGGGGCAGAGTCGTGTTTTGGCGCCCTTGGCAAATAAAAAAAAGGTCCTCACCTCCCAAAATCCAAGTGACGAGCAAAAAAAAAGGTCCGCGCCTTCGCAATGGCGCCCCTTAGTCAAGCTCGTCAGCGCCCTTTTCCTTAGAGCGCCCAGAGCCATCGCCCCCTCCGCCCCCCCTTACTGCGGCTCTGTCGTGATTTCTTACTAAATTTTAATAACAAAATTATAACCACAGCAATTCTTTTTCATTTCATGATTTCCGAAACTTAAAAAAATACCAAAAATTAGTTAATTAAGTTTTAATAAAGTTAAAAAGAAGTACATACAGTCTTGTAATGTATCGAGTTACAAGTATCTAGATCACTGTTTCTCCATCGTTTTACTCTCGTGGCACATTTTCCATAGAAGAAAAATTTCGCGGCACACCTACTTACTCATAGAAGAAATTTTGAATACAGACGCCGCTGTTTTCAGGAAAAAGGGGATATGTCAATTTCAATTCCTCATAATATGATCCTTCGTATACCTTATTCTTGTTAATGGTATTGTACATATATTCGGACAATAATATTAAAATAAAATCGTCGCTAGTTTTTTTTTTTTTTTAAGATTTCGCGGCACGCTCTTTGGTAAACACTGATCTAGATACAGTAACAATTTTTCAAGTATCTAGATACAAATTAGATACTGTTTTAAATATGTATCTGTATCTATTTCAGATACTTTGATCGTTACTTTATTTTTAAAGCTTGATACCGAGCTGATATAATAGTTTAATAAGAAATTGTCATATTAAATATTTTATTTTTACTATAAACAAAATTCAGAAAACTATTGAAATTCTGACGTTTACAAATTAAATTTATATGGAATGTCAAAAAAATTCTCACTCGTTTTTCGTAGCTTTTGAACGACCGTAAATATAGTAGGTATTTAGGTATCACAATAGTAGGTATAACACTTAAGGAGAAATGGGTCATTATTAATGAAAACTAAGTTTTTGAATAACTATTGTTGCTATTTTGATGAGCAATTTACTAAAAACATGTGAAAAATTATATCCACACAAGTGGTTTGGGACTGGTCTATGGTTTTGTAAAGCCTTGGGCAAGACAAATTAAGGCCCTTCAAAAGTATCAAGTGATTGAAAATACACTTTGATAATTTTTTTGAGACATTTCTTCACTTGAGGCCTGGCTCTAGTCCGCCTCACCCAAGGACCGGCCATGCTAGTGTGGATATTAAGTTCATTTCCTAATTGAAATCGGTAAGGTAAGTAGGTGTGTTTCCTAAAGGATGTAGAAAAACATTATTTTTTTTATATTTCATATCAATTTAATTTGTAAGCATCAGAATGCCAACTGAACTTTACTTTATAAATTAAATATGTATAGAAAGTCAAAAAAAAAAAAAAAAATCACATATTTCTTATTAGTAATTTTTTATTAGTGATCAAAAATGATCGTGACATTACAAGAATTCCACTAAAATTAGGGCTAAAATTTGATTGAAAGGAACTCCCTTTAACCAGAACATAGCTGCTTATCTATAAGACAAACATTCTACTACACCTACTAACGTGTAAGACTATTTAGTACAAAATTATTCCGTAGAATAGTGTTTTACCTTCAATTTAGTGGGCTTTTTGGGACGTCACGGTCATTTTTGAACAGCCTGTATAATATTGATTACACCGGTCAACAAGAATTTTGTGTCTGGGTTCTGCATATCTGATTTTTATTTGTTCCACATTATTAATTAAAGAAAAAATAGTTTTACCCGATAAAGTTTGCTTTTGTAGCTATCAGAAAGAAATTACGGATTTTAAGAAAATTTCCCTTTACAAAAAATAATACAAACTTTTGTTATAAATTTGAATTGGTATTAGTTACAAGAAAACCATTCGAAACAAACAACTTACTGTAACAGATCATATAAAAAAGTTTAGAAATGATTATTTTTCGTATTTCGTCTGTGATTATATAGACTTTCTTGTATTAGCCCCCAAATGTAGTCCCCCATCATACTCTCATTGTATTGCCCCTGATAACGACGTTCAAAATCCATCACGTCTTGATGAAAACGTTCACCTTGTTCTTCCGAATAGGCTGTTATCCCATGTTATTTTTAAATTGGTCTAAGTACGCATGTAACATGCACTTTAAGGGACATTCTGCAACCCATGAGTTTAAAGTTATCAAGCATAGTTGCAATAAGCTCTTTTAATTGTCTGCTCTGTTGTTTCCGAGTAAACCATGAACCACTGCTTTCAGGCTTTCCTGTTATGAGTATTGAGTATCTGTGAAAATTCGTCGCTGTCCTTCTTCACAATGGAAATAAATTTCCATCTCTTCCTTTGACTCATTCCGTAATGCTCAAAGAAAATTACGAAAGTGTGAAAATGGTGCTTGAGAGTTTAAAGTATGATAAATATACCTGGCCAGTGATAGAGGATTTTAAGATGGTTGGATTTCTGATGGGATGCATTCCCATCAGAAATCCAACCATTCTCTTGTTTTGATAAATTCGCCGCAAATATAGCAGAATGAGTCTACCTCGTTTTTACAACTTTTTGACGCCATTTTTTGATCTGCCGCCACACAAAATGCGTTGTATCGCTGCAATGGGAATGCGCATACCGACTATGAACCACGTAAGTGAAATGCCACTTGCTTTCAACCCGCTCGTCCCCACCCTTACTTAATATAACGCGCTTCTTCTTATACAGTACCTAGACAAAATATTATAACCACTTACAAAAACAACTGTTTATTAAAAAGGCCGACATATAATCATATGCTACTATCTTTATTTCTTTAACATATCGTGCATTTATTAAAAGATAAGCTATTTTAAACATCTTCAACTCTATAGTTTTATTCTGAGACTGATTTGCAAGAACAAAAAGTACCGATTTTGTCCTGGCCAAGTAATTCGCCGGATATCAATCCTATCGAAAATGTTTGGAGCCTCCTGAAAAGACTTGTTTATGATTTAAATAATACTAATAAACAAGTTTTAATAGATAATATTAAAAAAGTGTGGCATGGCTCTCCAGAAATTGAAAATTGTATTAGGGCATGTGTATTGAGAGTATGCCTCGAAGAATTGCGGCAGTAATAAAAGCAAAGGGGGGCAACACAAAATATTAAAAACATTTTATAAATCTACTAAAATAATTTGAAGTAATAAAATACAAAATAAAAATAAAATTGATGTATTACTATTTTGTTGATTTTGTGTAAAACAATGAATTTTTAAAAAATCATAAGTGGTTATAATATTTTGTCTAGGTACTGTATGGTCATAAAAATAAATAAATATATATTGATCGTACTAAAAGGTACAAAAGCAAAGTTTTTCAAAAATAAACGAAGGTTTTAGTTATTTTTCGATATAAAAAATCAGAAAATAGTCATTAAAATAAAGACGGTCAACAAAAAAAAAATTTTTTTTTTGTTGACCGTGGATTTTAACATGTAGTGTTTGTATTTTTTTGGCATGTATCTGTATCTAGATATTATTTATAATTCTGTATCTGTACATGTATCTAGATATTTTTTTAAATGTATCTATTACAACACTGCAGAAACGTCTGTAATGTTTAAATTAATATAATTTTGGGGGTGCTGCAGCTTTGCAGTTCTTACGTGCCAGCCGACAGTGGTCATTAGGATGGTTGAATAAAATTGTTTCATAAGCAATTCGCTCATTGTAAATGTAAATAATAAAAAAAACCTAGTGTCAGAGTGATAAATATTTCATTTATATACCATTACTAATGTATATTTATTATAATATAAAGTATATATATATATATATATATATATATAATAATTAATGTTGCGTGACTATATAAAATCGCATCTCGTAAATTGTAAATTAGACGTTTGCATATTAAATTTTATTATGTGGTTCTATATTATTATTATTATAATTCGTAACACTTCTCGGTAAAATCCTCTGACCGATTATCACTATTTTTATGTACCTACAGTTACAATAAAGCTGACGATATGATTACATTTGATTTTTATAAATAATATTACAAACAATGGCCATTTGCGGCATCTTATAGGCATCACAAGTCCGTGAACCTGGCTGGTCTATTGTTAAAAATAAATAAAACAAAGTTCCTATAATTTAGTACTTATTTAGTATTATAGTCGGATTGCTGATAAGTGACTGTTCGTTGCTACAAGTATCGCTATTCAATACTATATGCTTTCTCTGTCTATATCATTATAATTATTTGCATACCCATAGTAACGTATAGTGACGCAAGTTGACAACTAACCTTCCAAATTATTTGAATAAAAAACAAAACATTAGAAAGAAATGGCAAGATTCGTAGATATCTTTACTAATTAGAGCGCGAAAATAAATTTACAGCAGTACTCAAACAAACAAAATTATTAATTTTAAGGTTATAATTATAAATAAGGAAAAATGTATACTCATACGTAAATTTTGGATTATAATTTGTTGTTTATTCCAGCAGATTTAAAATTAAAGTTTGTGAATTTAATAATTGACCGGAAGCCGTATTTTAATTAATATTTATTACCAGACACTGACAGTTAACACAAATAACAAAAAACATTTTTAAAATCGCTGAAAAATGGTAACTAGATTATTATATGAATGCAGTTCTTGATACATACATGTAACAGTCACCTATCAGCAATCCGACTATATTTGGTGCCGTATATTTTAAATTTAGTGCCTCTATTTGTTTTTTTTTTTAAGTTATAAAAATAAAATAAAAGTCAAATTATCTTCACGTAAAGGGACTATAACCATGTAGGGGACGCCGGGGCATAACGGGCACCTTAAAGATTATCTTTAATAAAATCTTAAGGAATATCGTAAAAAATTTCGAAATACTTTTATTCGTAAGATGATTTATTGTTTAATTATTATAGAAAAAACTTAGAAAAATACAAAAATGAAAGTTATGAAGATATAAAAAAATTGATGTGAAGTGTGAATTTTCACACATATCAGGGTTTTGCAGGTATTTAGTAAGTGAATGATGATTATTTGGGATGCCAAAACAAATTTTATGTCAAAATATTTTTTTATGAGTTTTAATTCGAATGCCTATTACCATTATTTAAGTTTCTAAAGATGTGCAGTATTTTTTTTATATATCAAGGTTCATTAAGATTTTGCAAATTGCGCCTATGGCTTCCATTGGTTGTTTTTAGTCATAGCTCCTCCCCTTTGATTTCGTGTACATTCTGTACACGAAACTCATTCGTGTACACTGGTTATTAAATTTACGCTTTTAAAAATTAAATGCAACAATTGCCAAAATCTAACTAGAATTTTGAAAAAATAATTTAAACAATATAAAAATGCAAAAAAAAAAAAATAAAAAATAATATTGTTTCCTCTCGTAGGATTCGAACTCAATTTCTCGGGCAGAATGCAAGTATCTTAGCCACTGCACCAAGAAACACGTTACTGTTCAGCGTCTATATAACTATATAACTATAACATTATTAGCAAAAAAACACAAAAAATGCTTTTTTTTCCAAAAACATAATCTGATCAAAAATTCCTGTTGTACTATTCCGGTTCACACCAATGTACATTACTTAGAATTTTTTCAGATTTTTAGTTTAAACCATCTGGGCTACAGGGTGTGGGACAAAAATTTTTTTGCACAATTTTAGCAAAAATCGCTTCAAAATAATTTATTTTGCAAAAATAAAAATGATCGTTATCGTTAATCCACGTACCAAGGGCTTTCATTTGATACCCTACTCAGAATTTAAAAAAAATATTTTTTTTTTCGACATATTTGTTTATATTTTTAGGGGGATATGTTTTTTAGATGTATTAATATTTTTCCTATGTGCGGGTCAAAGAGTTGTATAAGCATGCCAAATTTCAACTCTCTAGGTTTAGCCGTTTGGCTACAATTTTTATCGAACTGACAGACAGACAGACAGACAGACAGATAGACAGACAGACAGACAGACAGACAGACAGACAGACAGATAGACAGACAGACAGACAGACAGACAGACAGACAGACAGATAGACAGACAGACAGACGACAAAATGACGGTATAAGGGTTTTTTGGTCATACCTACAAAACCCTAAAAAAGCTTCCTTGTGCTCATTTTGCCCCGGTGCCGGAGCAGTATGAGCACGGGCGGGGCTGAATGAGCACGGGCGTGGTATAATGGGCAATCAGCTAAAATATGGAGCAGAATGAACACACGTGAGTGTATTCCTCATCGTTATCATCTTCTCGAGCGCAAGAACAATGTGCCCACTTACCACATGCTTTGCACTGGAGCAATCAACGTAATTTCATAATGCCATCTCTCCAGAAGGTCCCGTCTTAGCTCTCGAAAAATCTGTATAGGTAAATTTTGATATCGTCCAAAGGTGCGATTTATTTTTTCCATTAAGGGAATTTTGTGGAGCGCGGAACAAATGGTAGTCGGAGCATATGGTCCAGGCATCGCACCATCCAACTACCATTTGTTCTGCTTTCTACAAAATTCCCTTAACGGAAAAATTTCGCATCTGTGGACAAGGCAGCCCTAACCACAGGGCTAAATGAGCTACAGCCCCGGGGCGTAAGCCTTTTGGGGGCGGCATTTTTATTGGTGTTATGTACAGAACGGATTGGCATTGGAGCATTTGGCAGGGGCACGCCATTTCAGAGATGAGGACCTCTTTTTATGCTCTTCACTTGAATTTAAAGAGGTGAAGACCCTTTTTTTGCTCGTTACTTGGATTCGGGGAAGTGAAGACCTTTGTTTTGCTCTTCACTTGCATTTGGGGAAGTGAGGACCCTTTTTTTTGCTCTTCACTTGGATTCGGGAAAGTCTCAAGACCTTTGTTTTTTGTTTAATCAATTTACTTTATTTACCAAGGGCGCTAAAAACATTACTACGGTTCTGGTTAGGCATTTTCTTATGAAGAGGGGCGCATTATTTTTAGTAGCCCACGGGCGCCGAATATCTTAGGACGGCCCTGTCTGTGGACGATATCAAAACGGTATACGAAGTTATTAATAAAATAAGATAACTTGTTATTCGTTCATCCTGTATCTACTAATTGTGAAAATCACGTCAAAATTGACAGATATCTTCAAATAAGGTTAACATAAACTGTCTGAAAAAAGAAGTAATGACATAAAACACCCAAAATATAACGATCGAAAGAATTTGTGATGTAATGACATCATAGTAAAACTTTAAAATGTCTTACCTGTGGTCGTACCTGGAGTAGGCCGAAGGATAGGAGGGCGGAGTGCCAAATAAATTTCTAGTTGATAAAGGTAGATGCTGACCAACATGGTGGCTGCCAGGAAAGCCATCACCAAATAATCCTTTTGGATACGGTGCTGCCGATCTGGAAATAAATATATATTAATAATTATAACTAACAACATTAGACCTGTTGCACGAAGATGGAAGGGGGGAGAGGTGGGCGAAGGAATTAGAGGCAAGAAGGATGGAGATTGGGGAAGGATAACAGGAAGGGGTAAAGGAAAGAAGGAGGAGATCCTATGGGAAGCAGAAGGGGACAAATGGAAGGAAGGAAGGGGGATGAGGTTACCTAGAAATGGGGAGGAAGGAAGGGAGATAGGAGGAGGTGAGAAGAAATGGTTGGAAGGGAAGAGAATGAAATAATATAAAATAAATCAAAGATGGGCGAAAGAACTGGAAGCAAGAAAGGAAATCGGAGAGGGAAACCAGAAGGAGAGCAGGAAGAAGGAGAGGGATATTGGAGCAAGAAGATAGAAAAGAGAAAAAACATTCTAAATTGTAAATTGTAATTGTATTGGATTGTTATTTATTTATTTTTGGATTGATGGTTTTATTTTTTGTAATGGTTGTTTTGTAATACCCTGAACGCCGCAAGGCCTAGGGAATAAAGAATATATATTGAACTAACAATTATAAAATGACAAAACCACAATAATTATAGTATAGTATAATTATTACCCCAGCGAAAAAGTTTTTCTCTCTTTATACAACACAAATTATTTGAAACAAAAAATTACTAGGGTAAATTGATGTGAAGTGTTAATTTTCACACATTGCAGGATTTCGCAGGTATATAATAAGTGAAGGCGGCATGCTGAGTGTGTAGGATAAATTTTGCTTTGTAGTAATCAGGGCAAAATGAACGATATTTTTTAAATAATTTATCGTCTTTTAATCTAAAAGCTTTATAAACAAATTTTATGCTAAAATATTTTTTTGTTGATTTTAATTCGAATACCTAATACCATTATTTAGGTTTCCAAATATGTGCAACATTTTTTTTTTATATACCAAGGTTCATTAAGATTTTGAAAATTGTGCCTATGGCTTCCATTGGTTGTTTTAAGTCATATGCTCCGCCCTCTGGTTTCGTATACATGACACATACAGACCAATTCTGTAAATCAGTTACTATGAACATAGTTACTAAAATCGTCACTATGAGCAAGGTCAGTTACTATCATGAATGAAAGTCATTGTACTTTTTATAATATTTTATCCCGTAGTAACGTTACTACACAGTAATTTTTTACAGAATTGATCTGATTGAATGAAAATATATTTCCAACAATTCCAACTGGTTATTAAATTTACGCTCTTAAAAATGAATTGCAACATTTGCCAAAATATAACTAGAAATTTGACAAAATAATTTAAACAAAATAAAAATGGAAAAAAAAAAACAAAAAATAAAATGGTTTCCGCTGCCCGGGAGCAAACTCTAGTTTGCTGCGTAGCAAGCGAGTAAGCTAACCATTAGACCAGGATACGCCTTCTAGTGCAGTGTGTTACATAACTATAACTTTTCGTCAACCAAAACACACAAAAAATGCGTTATTTTCCCAAAACATAATCTGATCAAAAAGTCTTGTTGTACTATTCCGGTTCACACCAATGTTCATTACTTAGAATTTTTTCAGATTTTTAGTTTAAACCATCTGGGCTACAGGGTGTGGGACAAATTTTTTTTTTGCACAATTTTGGCAAAAATCGTTTCAAAATTATTTATTTTGCAAAAATAAAATTTTGATCGTTAATCCACGTACTACGGGATTTCATTTGAATTTCTACTCAGAATTTAAAAAAAATATTTTTTTTTCTATGAGCACATTTTTCAAAATATTTTTAGAGGTATATGTTTTTTAGACGTTTTAGTATTTTTCCTATGTGCGGGTCAAAGAGTTGAATAAACATGCCAAATTTCAACTCTCTGGGTTTAGCCGATTGGCTACAATTTTTACCTAACAGACAGACAGACAGACAGACGACAAAATGACGGTATAAGGGTTTTTTGGTCATACCTACAAAACTCTAAAAACGCGTTGGTCTGTCTGATCATTCTGTTGATGTTTCTTGTTTTTTAAAAACTTATTTTAGAAGTCAACAAAACATATAATATTATTTTGTAATATTATTATTGATAATAATATTTAGCCTACGAAATCCTAGATATTTCTATATATAATTAATTATATTCGTAGATTTTTAGAGAATAAATCTGCAAAATATTGTTCATATCGGTTAAAGGATATACACTATACTGGAGTGTCTTGTTTATGCCTACGAAGCCGTTAATATTTCTGTAAATAATTATATTTGTAGTTACTTAGAAAATAAATCTGAAAAATATTGTTCATACCACTCAAAGAATGTAGGAGTGTCTAGAGTTTCTTGTTTATGCCTACGAAATCCTAGACATTTCTATACGTAATTTTATCCGCAGATTCTTAGGGAATAAATCTGCAAAATATATTTCATATCGATCATAGGATATAGGAGTGTCTAGAATTTCATGTTTATGCCTACGAAACCCTACACATTTCTATACGTTATTTTATCCGCAGATTCTTAGAAAATAAATCTGTAAAATATTTTTCATATCTATCATAGAATATAGGTGTGTCTAGAGTTTCTTGTTTATGCCTACGAAACCCTAGACATTTCTATGTTATTTAATTCGCAGTTTCTTAGAGAATGAATCTGCAAAATATTGTTCATATCGGTCAAATCATATAGTAGTATCTATAGTTTCTTGTTTATGCCTACGAAATCCTACACATTTCTATATGTAATTATATTCATAGATTCTTAGAGAATAAATCTGCAAAATACATGTCAATCAAGAGACCTCAAGAGTCCTGAGTTAGCCAATCACGAGAACCTTAGGAAAAATGACGTCACAGTGTTACCCAGATCACAAACACACACTAGCTAATTATATATGTACGATTAATTATTATGTTAATTACATGATACACAATAATTAACAATTAAAAAAAATAATAAATAATTACGCGATATCAATAATAAGAAGGCTCTTTGTACAGTATCATATGTGTGAAATTAAACATTGTGTTGCTTATTTTATGATTAATGTGTGTAATTTATAGTACATAATGGGGTTTTTATAAACAATGCACTAGTCGTTACATTTGTTATTCAAATCAGTAGGTAATCCACCAATGAATAAGAAAATTACAATTGTATACAACAACACTGCAAAATTAGCAAATAAACATGAATTATATTTGCTAATGCACCAAAAGACTGATTCGTTTTCAACAGTAAACAATATCCTAATGCCATATAACATAAGATTACACATGCTTGCAAAGATTTTCAAATGATGGGAAATTTAGCTAATTCCTGATGAAATAGATATGCTGACTTTAAAAATGGAGCTTGTTTCGCGTTACCGCATAAAGATTCTATACGATTCAATATTTTGTGCATATATGCCGTTCACTTTTGTGAAAATAACTAAGAGGAAATTTTGATTTCAATAGTTTGCACCTTTGACATTGTATGTCACTTTGGTATTAAAAAATTGATGTGAAGTGTGAATTTTCACACATTTCTGGGTTTTGCAGGTATTTAGTAACTGAACGATGATTATTTGGGATGCCAAAACAAATTTTATGTCAAAATATTTTTTTATGAATTTTAATTCGAATGCCTAATACCATTATTTGAGTTTCTAAATATATGCAGTATTTTTTTTATATAGCAAAGTTCATTCAAAGATTTTGAAAATTCCACCTATGGCTTCCATTGGTTGCTTACATCATAAGTCCCGCCCTTTGATTTCGTCAAACATACAATTAAATTATAATTTCAACACTTTCCACTGGTTATTAAATTTACGCTGTTAAAAATTAAATGCACTATTTACCAAATATAACTAGAATTTTAACAAAATAATTTAAACAAAATAAAAATGCAAAAAAAAAAAAATAAAATCAACAGGATTCGAACCCTAGTTTGCAAGTTAACTTATATTATAAAGCGCACGACGAATCCAACCACGCCACGAGAGTTATTGTTGTGATATGTTACACAACGTATTAAATAGTTAACATATTTTAGTTAAAAACACAAAAAATGCGTTATTTTCCGAAAACATAATCTGATCAAAAATTCCTGTTGTACTATTCCGGTTCACACCAATGTACATTACTTAGAATTTTTTCAGATTTTTAGTTTAAGCCATCTGGGCTACAGGGTGTGGGACAAAATTTTTTTTGCACAATTTTGGCAAAAATCGCATCAAAATAATTTATTTTGCAAAAATAAAATTTTGATCGTTAATCCACGTACTAAGGGCTTTCATTTGATACCCTACTCAGAATTTAAAAAAAATATTTTTTTTTATGATGAGCACATATTTGTTTATATTTTTAGAGGGATATGTTTTTTAGATGTTTTAGTATTTTTCCTATGTGCGGGTCAACGAGTTGTATAAGCATGCCAAATTTCAACTCTCTAGGTTTAGCCGTTTGGCTACAATTTTGACCGAACAGACAGACAGACAGACAGACAGACAGACAGACAGACAGACAGACAGACAGACAGACAGACAGACAGACAGACAGACGACAAAATGACGGTATAAGGGTTTTTTGGTCATACCTACAAAACCCTAAAAATGGTAAAAAATGGCAGTTTGACATATGTCATAATAAAAAATTGATGTGAAGTGTGAATTTTCATACATTTCAGGGTTTTGTAGGTATTTAATAAGTGTAAAAAGTCAACACATTCGTTCCCAGCTGTTAACAAATTTTTATTATATTTAAATATAAAAAACAGATATACACTAAAGTCTGTTCCAAACGGTTAGGCGGAACTAGATTGTGCAATCTAGTTACTTTCATTGTTTAAATCATGCTTTTCGGCCGTTTTGTTTAAGCTTTGTAAATCATACTTGCAACAAACATTTTTTAGTTAAGGTTAATATCATTTTAAAATGTCATTTTCTTTATATTTTGATTTTTTGTGTCGTTCTTAATACAAATATCCCATTTATTTATTTTTTTGTCATTAAAATATGTAAGAAAATTAATTTAAGTTTGACATATGTCATTCGTTTCCATGGTTTCATTGTTGGAATTTTAAATTTTGACATTCCAACGTGAAAAATTAAATAACCCAAGCAAGGTCCCTTTTTGTGACAACCTCAAATAAACGAAATTCCCATTTAGTTCCGCCTAACCGTTTGAAACAGACTGTATTATCTGTCTCATTTTGTAATACGGAACTAACAGGGAAAGTTCATTTTTTATGTTGTATATTGACAATACATTTATAATATTGTCATAGTATTGGTTCACATGGATACGCCAAAGTCTGTTTACACCACAACAGTCACCAAAGTAACCAGATCTAGTTTCGTATTACAAATTGAGACGGATTATACCGTATGGTCTATTTCAAATTAGAAAAAAGTAGATAGCGCTGCGAACCGAGTACGATTTACACTGGACAAATACAGTATAGCGGGATATTTAAAATAAGTTACAACTAGGGCATGGGCGTAGTAACTGGGTTAGCAAGTGATTTTTTTTTTAATATAAAAAAGGTTAATAAGATATTGAAATAAACAAGGCAGATAATACACTTACGTTATTTATACAACATAAATTCAGTTTAATGGGAAATTTGAAAAAGTAAAAAAAATATTATTTTTTAAAAATTATGTACTATATATAAAAAGAGAGATTTGGCTAAAAGAGTTTAAATAAAGCAGTAAAACAAACAATATATCTTCAGAGCTAAAGTTTATTATTTAAATATTTATTGTAAATAAAAATTAAAAATATATGTATATATGAAGGTCTAAAAATTATATCAATAACTTCTTCTTTGGGCACTATCAGCTGGGCTGTCTTTTGGCCTCACATTAGTCCTCTATCTTGATCTGTTAATTGTCAAGCGTCAAAAAATATTTATATGTCAGATAACCTAAACAATATATAACTGCGTAAAAACAAATCACATGGAGAATTTTCTCCATAAAATCTACGCCAAGAATATAAATAATAGTCTAAATATGTAAATAATAACAAAATATACGAAAAAAATAAAATAATATATATTTCCAATGTACGACACTGAACATCTGTCAACTTGGACTAAATACAATATTTTAACAGTGTAATAGGGATGACGTTCTGAGCCAATCCGAAGCAAGGACAAACAGCTCCTATCTTCTTACACATATTTTTCTAAGGTGACATAGAGCATACACATAAATAAATAAATAAAAAAAAAAAAACATAACATTACTAGCCATAATTTAGCCATGAATTAAAAAAATAATTAATTTTGTCAAAAACACAAAAGCTGATCAAAAATTCCTGTGCATCAAAATCAATGTGCATTACTTATAATTTTTTCAGATTTTTAGTTTAACCCCCTGAGATAAAAGGGGACGGAAGAAGAACTTATTTGGCACATTATGATCAAAATCGTGTTAAAAGAAACGAATTTTAAAAAACTTCTTTTCGTTCCTTAATTTACATTTTAAGATTTTTTCTTTTGATACCACACAATAAATTTTAAAAAAATAATTATTTTTTTTCAAGACACAAAAAAAATTTATATTTTTCGAAAAACTAATCTGATCAAAAATTCCTGTTGAACTATTCCAGTTCCTATCAATGTACATTATGGAGATTTCTTTCATATTTTTAGATCAACCAAAAAAATATTTATTTCTTTTTTAAATTTATTGTGCGGTATTACAAGAAAACTCTTAAGACGTAGATTAAGGAACGAAAAGTAGTTTTTCAAATATCTATTTATTCCAAATTTCTATAGGAAGATTTATTCCAAAAATGTTAGAAAGGGGTTTAACTAAAAATCTGAAAAAATTCTAAGCAATGTATATTTATCTGTACCGGAACGTACGAGAGGAATTTTTGATCAGATTCCGTTTTTCGAAAATATTGCAGCTTTTGTGTTTTTAACAAAATTATTATTATTATTTATTTATTTTTTTTATTCATGATTAATATGGCTAATAATGTTATGGATTTTTTGTATTTATGGCTAAGGTAGTCGGTTTATTTATTTATTTTTTTAATTAAAAACATAATTTTTATTTTTCTCGACCTTGATGATATATTATTAATTCATTGTTTTCGGGAAATAGGTAATAAAATAATTTAAACAATGTTTGAATACAGACTGGTTTTGACAGTAAAAATTATTTTCTTCAGTTTATTCAAATCTAATTATATAATCTGTCTAAACATCAAACCAAGCATCAAAACATATTTATTGGAACCATCATTAGCATATTAAAATGAAATAAATAAAGTTAAAAATTAAAAAATGAAAAAGTTAAAATATAAAAATTACGTTAAAAAATTATCACAGAATAGTTGAATAACGATATTACAGGTATATACTGTAGGAATGTGGATAGCAGAATTCTGCTATCAGTTTAACCAAGTATAACCAAGAAACTCTTATACTGTCACACATGTTTTTTGTCTCTCAAAGTTAAAGAACCATGCCAAAAAAGTCCTTATGCACCTCTAGTGAAACATTAAGGATGTGCTATTTTACGTGCTTTTCCAAATTGAGGTCAAACAACATTTAGATGTCAACTGAATGCTCGATGAAATGGAACAGAAAAGATCATTTACCGGACAAGGAGAAGAAACGTCATTTTGCCGCTAGGCCCTTAATTACATGGCCCCCTAGGCTACATGTTGCTCTCACTACTCAGTAAACCATCTTTAACTTGTGCTAAGAGGACCTGGTTGTCAATAAATTGTAAAAAGTATATCGTTTTCTTACTTTCCACTATTCTAATACTTCTACTTTCTTAAATAATAGTTTAGCACGAGATCTGTGTGTATTACACAAATAGAAAATTTATTTACCTGTATGGTCTTTTCATTCTTCTTCTCCGTCTGTAGTTTCCGTTTTCAAACATAGGCTCGCACTGTGGATCTGTAAACAATCAAAATATCAGAATGACTGAAATATCAAGTAGAGAAAAGTGAAGAACGAAGATTTTTGTTCTATTTGGCCCATGGAGAAGTTATTTGGCTTTTATACAGCACATACTTTCCCGCATGTCCGTATCTAGGGCGTGGCGAAAGAGGCGCCTGCCCCGGCGCAGATGTGTTGAGGGCGCAAAATTTTTAGTTACTGTCCTTTTTTGTGTCAGAGGTTAGGACCTTTTTTTTGCTCATCGTATTTTTTGAAGGTGAACAAAACTGAATAAAATATACAGTATTTCCAACATATACTGTATTTTCAACATTCGCAATAGGGGCGCCAAAATATTTGAAAGGGCGCAACTTTTGGGCACTTGCCACCGGCGCTTAATATCCTCGTTATGGTCCTACTTTCCCGTGCTGTATAAAAGCCAAATAACGCCACAATAAGCCAATTCGGAGATCAATAAAACCGCCTAGCTAGAAGCCTTTTGGACTTGGCACACGATCCCATTCAAAATAGCATAAAGTGACAATTAGGGCTTACAATACCGGGATTCCGGGATCCCGAATACCGGAATCCCGGACGATTTTTGTCCGTTATTAAAAACCGGTATTTATGTAAAAATACCGGTATTTTGGTATTAAATTAGTTGATAAAAATTGAATTTATGCACAATATAAATCTAATCTTGATTAGATGAGTTACGTCCGTAAGTTAGTAATTATAGTTGAAGGTAACGGGATTCGGACCAGTCAGAAAATAAAAACAAATTTATTAACTTCGCTAACGTTTCGATTTAATTTAAATCTTCATCAGAGGTTAGTTAATAGTCACGATATAAAATAACAATTTTAAAATTAATAGAGAATACATCATATTGTCCGGTTATTGAACTCAGAGATAAGCATATGCTTATCTCTGAGTATGTTATTTATGTTAGAAAAATTTGAAGAAATTAAATTTTGTATTCAAAAAGCGCTTATTGACATTAGTTCCGATATTCATTTTTCTGACGAAGAATTTAATTTATTATCTTCAATTATTGCTGCTCTTACTCCTGTAAAATTAACAGTAGATGCATTATGCCGAAAAGATGCAAATCTTTTGACGGCTGACGCTTCTTTAACATTTATGTTAGATACTCTTGCCCAGCAAAAATCTACAATTGCATTAGAATTATTGGAAGCATTAAAATCTCGAATTTTACTGCGACGAACTGAATTATCACAAATACTTCAGTATCTGCAAAAGGGCTCACAAGATGTTGGAGAAGTATTTAAACGCATATCCAAAATTACAATCATTAAAAAAATTGTAAGCTTAACTAAACGGCTCACACATGAAAATCTAGAAGATACAGAAGATATGGAAGTTGTGCAAGAAACATCCCTTCCAATATCTTCCCAAATTAGTAATGAAACAGTATTAGAATCTGACAAGGTAAACGTAAACGCATTAAAGAAAATACAGGCAGCAATAGATGAAACACTAAATATTTCACCCGTGCCTGCATTTAAAAAAATTCCAGGTCTGGAACAAAAAATAAAAAATGAAATTACTTTTTTTGAAAAAACAGGAACAAAAGGAACGTATTTACAAAATGTGTATGATTTCTTAATGACAATAGTGCCGACAAGTGTAGAATCAGAAAGAGCTTTTTCGGCGGCTGGTTATATTTGTACGAAAATTCGGTCCTCGCTTGATGACGAAACGATTGATTGTTTATGTTTTTTAAGAGCATACTTTAATAAACAAAACGCAAGTTATTAATATTATTTCATAAATACTTTCAATTTAATTATATTTTTTGCTTCTTTAATTATATAATGCCATACGAGCCTATTATATGTAAAATGTAACATAGAATTTAATATGTACTTTTTTTTACTTGCACGTTTTTTTGTATCTATCTACTCCTACTCTCTTTGTAATAAAATAAATAATATCTACTCATTTCAGAACAATATTAATTGTATTTCATATATTATTTGTTAACAAGTCAATATAACAACTGAGGTAAGTAAAAATATAACTAGTAAATTTTTTATTAATAATACCGGTTTTAATACCGGTATCCCGATATTTCAAATTTCAAATATCAAATACCGGTATTCAGATTTTAGTTCGGTATTGTAAGCCCTAGTGACAATACAATATTTTAAGCTGACATCGTGGCAAAACTTAAACAACCTCAAGAAATGAAGGGGTCGCCTAGTTCTATGCTCTATTACTTTCACAGGATTCTAAAGAGTATCTGTGCAAAAATTGGTCCAGATTGGTAAAAGGGCCTAGCAGTGTCCAGCGTTTCTAGGTGTCCTAAAGAGTAAACAGTGCAAAATTTAGTAGTGTTTAGGAGTGTCTAGGATTTCTTGGTTATACTATGATACCCTAGGCTCTTCTATGCGCCGTTACTTCCGCAGGATCCTAAAGAATATCTATGCAAAATTTGTTCCAGATACGTCAAAGGGTCTAAAAGGGTGTAGAGGACATATAATAACCAATTTCCCTCTTATATATAGATACGTACCAATAAATAAAAGTGTCTAACTCTGGCCCACCTTTCCCTATTTGTCTGAGCAAAAATACGACCAAAACGAAATAGCGACCCAAAAACGGCCCTCGGCCTGTCCAGCCCGGCCATTGAACCGAATTCTTATATGGTTAGTCAGTTCCTTCTAAGAGAAACGAGGAAGCGAACAGACCTAGAAGATTGATATATAAAAAAATATATATATATGAGATCAGCAAAAAAATGATAAACAATACAGGAGATCGGGAACCGTAAGAAGTCGTAGTACATTATGAACAAAAATCTGTATTTATTACTTACTTAACGTCCAATAATTTCCTTTCCTCTCGCCACCACCTTCTCTTGGCACTTTCACAAAACATTCGTTTAAACTTAAATTATGTCTAATAGAATTCTGCCATCCCTTTTTGTTTCTCTCGAAGTAGGGGAATTTGTTCGTTATGTAAGCGTATATTTCGCTGAGGGTGGCTCGTTTTAGTTGGCTATTCTCGATCGCCATTGAAATGAGAGCGACATAGGAGAAGGGTGGTTTCCCCTGACTGTTTTGACTGGATGAGCCGCCTGTAGATGAACCCGCTGTTCCGGATGCCGAACTTGATTGTGAGGGGACGTCTGTTTGTGTCGTTGAAGGGGTCACTGAGTTGCTAGGGGTTGATGATGCACTGTAAAGAAATTTTAAGGTTAGATTTGATTGGTGGATTATAAAGATTAGAAAATAGTATCCCCCATTCATTTTTCAACGTCAAATAAAAATCTATATAAATAAATTAGGGGATTATATTTGTTTTTGCCGACCGACAACATATATAAGGGAGGTATTGTGATCATACCGATTTTGACGTTTCGAGATTTCAATGGATCTCCACGAATTGAGGTCCCTACATAACGTTTTGACTATTTTTAGCATGATGTCTGTCGGTCTGTCTGTCTGTCTGTCTGTCTGTCTATCTGTCTTTCTGTCTGTCTGTCTGTCTGTCTGTTCGTCTGTCCGTCTGTCTGTTCGTCCGTCCGTCTGTCTGTGTACACGTGCAGAGCAAATTAGGCTAAAAGGATTTTTATGAAACTTCATATTTAAGCTTTTGACATTAACGGCACGAGTTGATCAACTTTTGGTAAAAATCGGTTTACTAGAAATGGGAGTTTACTCGTGTCAATTTTAAGATTTTTGAGAATATTTAACAGAAAAATATTTCGAAAAAAATTATTTAACAAAAGCTGCTATAAAATCAATAAATAACAACTTTTATTTGAGCCATTTTTTGATAAAACGAAAAAATTTTGAAAAATGTTTCGATTATTTTTTAAGTATCTATTTTTTTATACTTATATGTAACGTTTCCATGGTCATAATAAATAATATCTGTGTTAGAAAATATTAGACCAAGTTATTTCTACTCTGTTGCTAGAATGTATTTTATACAAGTACTTTGTGATGGCGGTCGGTCCTGTGGTGGCCACAGCTGATTTTCTGATTATACTTTGGTCATCAATTTTTTTCCAACTAGATCAAACGACGCCTTTCCGAGAAAAAAAAAAAAAAATCGCGTTTCTCCTATAATCAGGGACGGGCGTTAGCCTAGGCAAAACAGGCAACTGCCTACGGCCCGTATTTTTTTGGCCCGCAAGATGGTTTTATTATACACTTTTTCTATTATTTTATGATTTTTTTAACTAGTAAGGCCCGCAATGAGAACTTTGCCTAGGGCCCCGATTTTCCTAAGTCCGTTACTGTCTATAATGTAGAGATGGGAAATGCGAATCTTTTTAAAGATTCGTTCAGTATTCAGTACTCTCTAAAAAGATTCGTTCTTGTGGAACGAATCGTTGGCGTACTACAAATCTAGTGTTTACTGTCTACGTCACGCTGTACTTGGCTTTGTGTACTGGGAGCTGAGAATAGTTTACATACTTCTGCAGTGCTAGTAGTTCGCGAACGGCGAACGCGTCAGTACGTGTACGTATCACGTGCACATACACACATTGTACTGCGCAGTGTCTCAAGGCTACCGTTCAGCTTTCGCTCGTGCCATGTTTTAAGTTCGCCCATCCAGACTCCGCCTACATACTAGACTATACACATAGAAGTACGTGTGTTCCACACTACACACTACACAGCTACCAGCCTGAGCTCTGTGCTCGATCCTCGTTCCGTTCCATATCGAGTCACACCAGTGATGGGCGCGTAGACTACATCACGTAAATTTACACCACTGTTTACGTGTAAACAAATGATGTAATCAAAAATATTGTTTTCGACGTAAACAAGGTAAACGTGTAAATACTTACTGCGCATGCGTATTACCCTCTGTCATTCTTGTAATCTTACTTTTTTAATAAAACAATGTATTTAATTACTTATTAAGGTATTAAAATGAACGTTGTTATTAGTATTACGTATATTTTAAAAAGTCTGCATATAATTAAAATTATTAATTTGTTTTCATGAGTAGTTCTTATATATTACTACTATTTTGTTATTAGCGCCCCTAAATTGACAGGACAAAGAAGACAAATGAACGCCTTAACCTCACTATTTAAAATTTTTACGTGTGTTGACATGTTGACGCTGTTTACATGTTGTTGACATTGTTTATATGTATATGTAAACAACTGATGTTTACACGTAAACGCCCATCACTGGTCACACTCGCCACTCGCTAGCATTGGTTCATGAGTTCGCGTACTGAAGATTCGTTGGCTGCTTATTAAAAGATTCGGTCGTATCAATTCACTGCAACGATTCGTTCTTTTGGCACGAATCTACAGAAATCTATTGTTAATTTTAGGTTAACTGATATAAATACACCTGTCGTGATAAAGTATGAAAATGTCACTTGTACTACTTTTACGCTGAGCTCGTCAAATATCTATGACAAAGTGAAATACATATATGAAAATTTACACAATTTTAATCTTACTTTAATACGGCGATTAGCCTCGTTGCAGAAATAGGCCGATGTAAAATAAATAAATAAATTAATCTTACTTTTGCAGATATCTGACTATAGCACGACTTACCTGTTGGAATTATCTTTATCGTCCTGCTGCATGAGTGAATGATGATGGGCGTGAAGTACTCGGGAAAGGTGTTCTTCATCTTTGATGGTGCTGGACTGTGCTGCACTTTCCGCTACATAACTTGACACTATAACAAAAACAAAATAAATCATTTCAATCATATTTATAAATTTATCAAATATAAACAGATTATATTGCAATTAATAATTTATATGAACATATAATTTATAAATATAAACACACCATTAAAAACTGCGTTTAATTAAATTCGCATTTAAATTAATTAAATTAAATAATAATTATATGTCTGACCTATATTTTATTTCATTACCAAAAGTTGAACGAAGCGAATCTATGCATTGTTGTTGAGTTAGGCCTTAAAACCTACTAAAATCGTAAAAAATCATCCAACGAAAACCTTCACGAGTAATATCCATTTTGTTTTTTTTAACGCTCACTGTCAACAAACTACTCGGTCAATTTATAAGCTGTCACTGATTTCCCAATAACAAATGTCAAATTTTACGAATATAGTAATGACACAATTCAATATTGCCATCTAGTGGTCGTTTGTAAAAACATAAAAGGTAACCCTCGTATAACGATATGTGCTGCACTTACTGATCGAGTTCATGAGTGCAAGCCCCTTAAGGCGGAGCACAACCCTATACTTCTCAATAGTTTCTTATACAAAACTAATAATAGGAAATAAAATTAATAACAATCTATATATCAAAATTTGCAGCGAATTTTTATCTATCTAATAGGATATTTTTAATTGTAGAAAAACTGTTAAGTAATTGTAAACAAGCAAATTGCATTATAGACGCCATCTTGTAAACCAATCGACGCATATTTGCGTACGATGCGGCAAATTGTACCTAAAACTTCATTCTACAAATATGTTTCTAGCTGTTTTGTTGTATTGTGAAAATTACTTATAGTTATTGTACTTGGTAATCTATTTTTGTCGCCCTCTTGAATCTGCCGCGGTTTTCAAAATTGGTGTTACGGGTAAAAATGATTTATTTTTCATGAAGAATACGTGTACCAAGTGGCATTCCATTATCTTTAAGTATAATATTTTTCGACGAAGGCTCTAAACTATAAGTAATCCAGTCGAAAAAAAATTGACGTATTATTTGAACATTTCTACACAAAACTATATAAATATAAAAGTTATTCGAAACCCACAAATAGATTTAAAAAATTACAGAATAATATGTCTATTTTTAAGTTATATGAGCGATAATATTTTTACAATAAATGTTTCTACAATTAAAACTATCATATTAGATTGATACAAATTCGGTGCAAAATTTGATGTATAGGTTGATACTAATTTTATTTCAGATTGTTAGTTTTGTATAAGAAACTAGTAACCTCTGGGAGTTATACGCAGCCTTAAGAACTCTACTCGATTCTCATCTATTAAAAGTATTTTATTACCTATATTTTTAATATCAAAAATAGACATACCGTACCTTAGTCATAAACACAAAAAATCCATAACATTATTAGCTATAATTTAGAATTAAAAAAAAATAGTTATTTTTGTAAAAAAACAAAAACTGCAATATTTTTCAAAACCGAAATCTGATAAAAAATTCCTCTCATACGTTTCCGGCTCAGAATAATGCGCATTACTTATAATTTTTTCAGGTTTTTAGTTTAACTCCTTTAGGTAAAAATTGGCGGGGTAAGAATTTTAGAGACACCTTTTTAGCTAAAATCATTAAAAGAAACGAATTAAAAAAAAAAAACTTTTCGTTTCTCATTCTACGCTTTAAAATATTTCTTTTGATACCACACAATAAATTTAAAAAATATATATATAGTAAAGGAGATTTTACTTGACAGATTGATCGGTTGAGAACCGATAAAGAAATGTATATCTATTTCACACAGTTTTATGTAAGATGTCAAGAACGTATGTCTGCTTCTTACTGTAACGTACGTTCATAGTTTTTGTTTTTTTTTTTTTTGTTATATTATAATATGGTAACTCAACGTATGTCCCTATGTACACACGTGCCCGCTTTAGACCTCCCACCACTAGATGGAAGACAGGTGTGTCAAATGAAACAAATTGTATCTCTTTCTGTATTTCTAGCTCTGTCTGTGAACAAATGATATGTCTCTATTCAAAAATGGAAATTTTATTGCTATAGTCCTCTCGCATTGAACCATATGCTTTAAATAACAGTCATCAGTCTACTAAAGTCACCTTTACTATATCTTGTTTTTAATGACAAAAAAACAAACGAAAAACTAATAAAAATTCTTGTTGGAAACTATTCCGGTTCCCATCAGGAGTACAATATGGAGATTTTTTTTCAGATTTTCAGAAAATCCCATAATAAAATTATTTTAAAAAATAAAAATTTGGTTGTTTATCAATGCATTAAGAGGTTTCATTTGATACCCCAATCAAACTTTTAAAAAAATATTTATTTTTTCACTAATTACATTTTTATCTAAGGATGAATTTGAACTCTCGGTATTTTTCCTATTATATATGCGGCTCAAAGAGTTGTAACGGGTGTTTTTTCTAGAGGTATAGAACTTTAAATTGCAATAAAACAACGATGGATTATTCGATTGACATGAATTTTTTTTTATTCGAAAGATAATCTTGTGTCACCTTTACTATATCTTACTATATCTTACAGTAGTAAATCTCTCTAATCTTGTGTCACCTTTACTATATCTTACTATATCTTACAGTAGTAAATCTCTCAGAAAATCCCATAATAAAATTATTTTAAATAATCTTGTGTCACCTTTACTATATCTTACTATATCTTACAGTAGTAAATCTCTCAGAAAATCCCATAATAAAATTATTTTAAAAAATAAAAATTTGGTTGTTTATCAATGCATTAAGAGGTTTCATTTGATACCCCAATCAAACTTTTAAAAAAATATTTATTTTTTCACTAATTACATTTTTATCTAAGGATGAATTTGAACTCTCGGTATTTTTCCTATTATATATGCGGCTCAAAGAGTTGTAACGGGTGTTTTTTCTAGAGGTATAGAACTTTAAATTGCAATAAAACAACGATGGATTATTCGATTGACATGAATTTTTTTTTATTCGAAAGATAATCTTGTGGCATTACATTAAATCATACCAACAAGACGACGCAACATGTCACACAGCTCGTGCCACAATCGATTTATTGAAAGACACGTTTGGTGACCGCCTAATTTCACGTTTTGGACCTGTGAAATGGCCTCCAAGATCTTGTGATTTAACACCGCTGGACTACTTTCTGTGGGGCTATGTAAAGTCATTGGTCTATGCGGATAAGCCACAAACGCTTGACCATTTGGAAGACAACATTCGCCGTGTTATTGCCGATATACGGCCACAAATGTTGGAAAAAGTCATCGAAAATTGGACGTCCAGATTGGACTACATCCGAGCCAGCCGTGGCGGTCATATGCCAGAAATCATATTTAAAATGTAATGCCACAAGATTATCTTTCGAATAAAAAAAAATTCATGTCAATCGAATAATCCATCGTTGTTTTATTGCAATTTAAAGTTCTATACCTCTAAAAAAAACACCCATTATAAGTATGCCAAATTTTATCATTCAATGTTCAGCCATTTGGCTACAATTTCTACCGAACAGACAGACAGACAGACAGACAGACAGACAGACAGACAGACAGACAGACAGACAGACAGACAGACAGACAGACAGACAGACAGACAGACAGACAGACAGACAGACAGACAGACAGACAGACAGACAGACAGACAGACAGACAGACAGACAGACAGACAGACAGACAGACAGACAGACAGACAGACAGACAGACAGACAGACAGACAGACAGACAGACAGACAGACAGACAGACAGACAGACAGACAGACAGACAGACAGACAGACAGACAGACAGACAGACAGACAGACAGACAGACAGACAGACAGACAGACAGACAGACAGACAGACAGACAGACAGACAGACAGACAGACAGACAGACAGACAGACAGACAGACAGACAGACAGACAGACAGACAGACAGACAGACAGACAGACAGACAGACAGACAGACAGACAGACAGATGTAGGGACCTCAGTTCGTGGAGATCCATCGAAATATGGAAATGTCAAACGGTATGATCCTCCCTTATATATGTTGGCGGTCGGTAAAAATATTAGTGGATATAAAAACATCCATAAACGTTTTTAATGTCTATTTCTGGAGAGGCTGCAACTGAGCAACCCTTGCGTCTCAACCGGCTCTAGTAAGGTCAGTAACCAAGCAAGTTATTAGAAGTATCATTACCTACACTCGCCAACAATATAAAATATAATAATTCATACAATGTAATTTTGTATTGTCCATTACACACTAGTTATTATTTTTTATTTGCATTAGCTAAACGTTGACATGGCCAATAAATAAGGCAGGGCTGAATATCGAGCTCATGTTTTAGATATACATAGAAGAGTGTGGAGCCTGTCGAAGCAGCAGTGTATTGTGTCGAGCAATGAATTCCCAACAACACCTGCTCGCAACACGTCAACACATTCGCTTAGTAATTGAAATCGTTATATCAGGTAATTGTTACTTAAATGGCTGTAATACGTAACTAAACACATTTCACTCTAAGCCATTGTATTTACATCATTATTGCACTCTACTTATACAAACAAACACTCGGCTTGTACCAGAGTTGATCAAAAAATTTACGGACTAGCGTCATCAAACTTTTTTAGTAGGGTCCTCCAGAAAGTAAATGTAACGTTTGATTACACAGATGTATGAAAATAAAAAGTCTACCACCATGCGTAAAGTAGGCACTTTACGCATTCATTACAGTGTCTAAAATGACACTAGTGCGCAGCAGCGGTGAAAGGCAGGGGCGAAAGGGGCACAGGCCCAGGGCACCAACCCTTAGGGGCGCCAAAACAAACGCTAAAATATTATTACATATTATACGTTTTTATTAAGTTTTTCTATTTTTATTTAGATCAAAATTATAAATTTTCATTTGTATATCAATCTTATACATATTAAATATAAAATTGAGTTTAAAGATGTACACATTTATTGATTATATAAAAATATTCTGTCCTCTTTTGGACTGTATTAACTTTTTTACACATCTGAAAACTGATTTTGGTGGCACATTTAGACATACAATTGCACCTTGACTCTTAAAAAATATGTATCTAGAAACCCAATTTTCCATTATATCTTATGGGAAATCAATTAGTCCGTTCCCAGATTAAAATATAAAAAAGAAAATCCAAAATATTAAAAAAAAAAAAACTATTCTCAAGTAAATGACGAAAATGCAAAGAAATGTAGAATGAGTGAGAAGGAACATTTGTTCACTATAAATATGCATTTTGTATACTCATATTAATTTTTATTTATAAAATTTTCTGTTTTACATGATTAGTATGAAAATCATGTTTCATTAAATTGTAAAAAACGGACAATTTTCTTGTGTCCGGTTTTGCGGTTCAGATGTTTTCGATTTGTTGCCTGTAGTAGTACAGTACTCTAGTAACAGGCTACAGCCTGTTACTAGAGTACTGTCTGTTTCTAGTACTATGTAAATGTAAACAGGCTTTAATTAATTTGAAATGAAAAACCCCACGGTTCGTATGTAGAGGTCAAAATAGTACATATATGAAAATATTTCGTATCTTGAAAAGTTCGTATATCGAGAGATTTGTTAGTCGAGGTACCACTGTATTAGCAAATTTACTTAACCATAACTAGTATTCGGTTAAAATGTTAAAATATTTCAATTGCAACAATCTATATCAAAAGAATATGTTTGAAATAAGATTGCGAGCACCTAAACTCCCCTCTTCGGTAAGCCAGTGCATATTCTAAAAAAGGGCAAAGTTTGACAGGTTTGCCCCGGGCGCAAAAAGAGCTAGCGCCGGCTCTGCTAGTGCGTAAAGTGTTGTCATGGTAACCAACTCTCAATACCAAAAATAATCAAATGTACACTTTCATGCTATAAAATTCGTAAATAAAAGACACGTGTATATGAAAATACTTTTGTAAAATACTTCAGTACAACTGACAAATCTAAATAACCATAATAATCAATTAACACACCTAATTTACAAATAACTAACATTTTTTTACTGGTCGGTCATTTTACGTTGTCATGGTAACTAATAACCAACTGTTCAAACGAGATTTAGCACAAAAAATTTAACATCGAGATATTGGATATTTCCAAACCATTAAGCGGAACCAAATGGAATTTATTTTTCTTAAGTTGTCACGAACCCTTTTTTTAATTACTGTAGTTAGCTTTTGATAAGCAAAATGATCAAAAGCTTCAATTAAACGTTTACTAACAGTTACTAGAATTCAAGTCTAGTTCCGCTTAAACCAAAGAAACAGGCTATACTCTTTGTTAAATGTATAAACTGAAATCGTTAACTTAATCTAAAACGTGTTTTCTACCATATAAAACGCGCAAACAAGTATAAAAATAAATAAAACAAAAACATTAAAAAATAGTGTTTGTAGGTATGACCACTAAAAAACGCGTATAACGTCACACATGTGTCTGTCTGTCTGTTTGTCTGTCTGTCTGTCTGTACGGTAGAAATTGTAGCCAAACGGCTTAAAATAGAATGTTGAAATTTGGCATGCTTATACAACTCTTTGACCCAGATATAAGAAAAATAGTGAGAGTTGAATAAAACTCATCCCGAGATAAATAAAAACAAGTATATATTTTATAAAAAAATAAATATATTTTTTTTAAATTTTGAACGAAATCATTTTTTTTTATTGAATTTTTGCCAAAAATGTGCCCACAAATTTTTGTCCCCTAAAAAACTATATATATTTTTTTAAATTTACCAATAATCTGAAAAAAATTTACGTAATATACATTGATCTAAGCTCAAAACTTACGAGAGGAATTTTTTATCAGATTATAGATTTAAAAAATAAGGCAGTTTTTGTGTTTTTGACAAAATTAATAATTTTTTTAATTCATGGTTTAATTATGGCTAATAATGTTACGGATTTTTTGTATTTAAAGCTAAGATAGTGCGTGTATTTTTTTGGAAATTAAAATATTAAAAAAATTATACATTTTTTAATAGTTGCGAACTGAGTTACTCACACCACACCACACTACACTCTACACTGTAATATATTTCTTATTAATCAAATGTAAACTTGAATACGAAGCAAATGCAGAAAAATCACAGCGTTTTTGGCAAATTATTTAAATTTTGTTTAAAAAAATTAAATGGAAGGTCTTAGTTCTCAAATAACGAATAAAAGTGATAATCAAAAAAACTGTTGATTTTGATGTGATAAATATTCTTAGACATCCAGTATTATGTTGGCTTCTTACACTTATTAAATACATACAAAACTTGAATTGTGTGAAAATTCACACTTCACTTCAATTTTTCATATGTACCTACAACTTGTTATCACTTACTAAATATCTACAAAACCCTTAACTGTGTGAAAATTCACACTTCACATCAATTTTTTACTTAATTATACAATTTTGAACCTTAAAACTACATATACAAATACAACATCCATGCCATCACCGGGATTCAAATCCGAGCCACCCTAGTCTAACAGTCAACACGTCAGTATATGAACCATTATACCATAGTGACCGGCAGCCAATCTTATTACAAAGGTCCACGTTCTGAAAAACAAGATGGCCTTTGTTGGATGTAATTGTTTTCTAGTTACCGAGTGACAGTTGATAGCTAACATGGCGTTATAATTTCAATGACAAAACTTTCAGTAAATTAATATTTTATTTTATAAATCGCATATTTAAAGTGTTGTTCCAGAATACTTGATACAAAAATGCAGTGTGCAATTTTAAATATATTGCTATTATTTTTCTCGATTAAATTTGCTGCTAGCATAATTTGTTTTGATTGCATTGCTAACACAAACATCCCAAATAATTGTCTTATGCCGACATCAAGAACAAATACAAAAGAATGTCCAAATCACATCAATTCATGTTTTATAAAAGTTACCACAAAAACCTGTGATAAGGTTTTAGTTCGTAATTGTCAGGTAAGTTATTTCAAGTAATATGTTATTAGAGTCAGTGGCGCACCCAGGAATATTTGTTGAGGGGGGGAAGACATAATTATTTAAATTATGAATAAAGTTCACACTTCTAAATTTCAAGTGATTATCTAAAAAAGGTTCTCGCTTCGGAAATACAAAGTGACGACCTAAAAAAAGGACCACATCTGTAATTTTAAAATTTTCTAGTGTAATTTATTTTTATTTCCATCCTTCTTAGGGGGGGGGGCTTCCGGGCACCCTCCCTGGATGCGCCACTGAGTAAGAGTAAGTAGAGACAATAATTTTCGGCTGCACAGTGACGTAGGGCCATTTATTAAAATAATTATTATCAGTAAAAAAAGAAAAAATACCAATCTTGATACTTTCAAAAGAAGCTAAAGATAGGAGTTACAAACAATCAATAAAACAATATTACACATCTATAATTTATTATTATAAAATTAATGACACTCAAAAGTAAATAAATATATACAGAACTTATAGCAGAAAATTATGACAGTACGCCATTGTCCATAAGTAATTGTAAGGCTATTCCAAACGTTTAGGCGGAACTAAATAGAATTCAAATTTCTTTAAGTTGTCATTAGCTATTTTTTTTACACATTAAAGTTGGCTTTTCCTTAATAAAATGACCAAAAGCTTCAATCAATCTGTAAAAGTTATTAGATTTGAAAATCTATGGTCTATTTCAAAGTAGAAAAAAATAGATAGCGCTGCGAACCGAGTACGATTTACACTGGACAAATACAGTATAGCAGGAAAATTAAAATAAGTTACAAATAGGGCATGGGCGTAGTAACTGGGTTAGAAAGTGATTTTTTTTTTTTTTTGAAAATGTGAGCATCGTTAATAGGATATTGAAATAAACAAGGCAGATGTTAAATACATTTATTTATACGACATAAATTCAGTTTAATGGGAAATTTGAAAATTTTTAAAAATTATGTACTATATATAACAAGAGAGATTTGTTAAAAGAGTTTAAATAAAGCAATAAAACAAACAATATATCTTCAGAGCTAAAGTTTCTTATTTAAATAATAATTGTAAATAAAAATTAAAAATATTTGTATATATGAAGGTCTAAAAATTATATCAATAACTTCCTCTTTGGGCACAATCAGCTGGGCTGTCTTTTGGCCTCACTCACATTAGTCCTCTCTCTTGATCTCTTAATTGTCAAGTGTCAAAAAATATTTATATGTCAGATAACCTAAAAAATATATAACTGCGTAAAAACAAATTACATGAAGAATGTTCTCCATAAAATCTACGCAAAGAATATAAATAAAATTCTAAATATGTAGGTAAATAATAACAAAATATGTGCAAAAAGTTAAATAATATAAATAATATATATTTCCAATGTACGACACTGAACATCTGTCAACTTGGACTAAAAACAATATTTTAACAGTGTAATAGGGATGACGATCTAAACCAATTCGAAGCAAGGACAAACAACTCCTATCTTCTTACACACATTTTTCTACTTTGAAATAGACCATAGTTATATAATATATATAATAATAATATTTATTCATGCCCTTGGGCTTTGAAATACATTGTATCTATTGCTAAAAATTTCATTGTGTTAATTACAAATCTCTTCCTTTTTGCTTACGTGTATCCATGTCTGTTTGTGTTTTTTCTCTCTTTCAATATTTCCTTCATTATGAGTACTCCTATTCCGGAATCTTCTAATATTTCTGTCAAGCTGATTTTCACCTCTTGTACTTTATAGTCATACATTATATGCCACAGCGTCTCTTCTCTCCTTCCACACAGTCTGCATTTTCTCTTTTCTGGATTTAACCACGGTATGTTCCCCCGAGTCTCATTCCCGCATCGAAATCTCGTTATCAGCTGTATATTTTTGTTTTCTGTCAAATACCTTGGCATGTTGATGGTACTTATTTGACTATATATGGGGAAAAGGTGCCGTTATCTATTCTGTTCGTTTGTGCCGGTATCTGTATTTCAATTTCTCTTGCTATTATGATTTTCAGTACTTGGTCTATAAATTCCCTCATTTGTTCTATTAATTTTGTCGAGAACCCCTTATTTTCGTAATATTTTCTCCTATTTTTCTCCCATCTGGATTTTCCTAATTCATTCAACTCTCTTCTCCTTAATTCTCTCCAGCATTGGTGTAATATTGATTATTCCGTTATTATCCTAATACGTTCCTCGTATCTCAACGCTAACTTCCCTGCGTACGTTTTTATTTAACACCTCTTCTTTTCTTCTAATATTAAATAGTTTAGAGTTGGGAGTGTGTTGAGCCAATCCTAATATCCATCTCAGGTACTTTAGATTGAAAATCTAGTTCCGCCTAAAGGTTTAGAATAATCTTTATGTTGAGACTTATCAAAATCTCATTAATTCAATTACATAATACGAATGAAAAGTACTTCTTTTAGCCTTTGTATTTTGCGTTTTTGCTCGGCGCAGACGTAATTGCTAACCATTTTGACAAGATACCAAATTTCAGGTTAAATGCGTGTTTTTATATTAAATTAATTAGAGGGAATTAGAGGCAAGAAGGATTGAGATTGGGGGAAGGATAACAGGAAGGTGTAAAGGAAGGAAGGAAGGAAGAGGCCCGGTGGGAAGCAGAAGGGGGAAAAAGGAAAGAAGGGGGCTGAGGTTACCTGGGAATGGGGAGGAAGAAGGGACATAGGAAGAGGGGTGAAGAAATGTGAGGGAGAGGTATAGAAGGGAAGAGAATGGAATAAAATAAAATAGTAATATAATGTAATGTATGGTTAATATGTCACTGGGATGTTGATATGAGATATGTTTTGTAATTGTAGTGAATACCCTAAACACCGAAAGGTCGAGAGGAAATAAAGGATTATATACAGTACCTAGACAAAATATTATAACCACTTTTTTAAAAATTCATTGTTTTGCACAAAATCAACAAAATAGTAATACACCAATTTTATTTTTATTTTGTATTTTATTATTTCAAATTATTTTAGTACATTTATAAAATGTTTTTTAATATTTTGTGTTGCCCCCCTTTTCTTTTATTACTGCCGCAATTCTTCGAGGCATACTCTCAATTTCTGGAGAGACATACCATACTTTTTTAATATTATCTATTAAAACTTGTTTATTAGTATTATGTAAATCATAAATAAGTCTTTTCAGGAGATTCCAAACATTTTCGATAGAATTGATATCCGGCGAATTACCTGGCCAGGACAAAATCGGTACTTTTTGTTCTTGGAAATCAGTCTCAGAATAAAAATACAGAGTTGAAGATGTTTAAAATAGCTTATCTTTTAATAAATACACGATATGTTAAAGAAATAAATAAAGTAGCATATGATTATAAAATAATTAAAAACTATTTTAGCCCTGTCTTTTATTTATGATTTATAAATCATGAATATACTTTAAATTATCAACATAAAGGTTATTAAACACTTTTTAATACGAAAACAACAAAATACTGGCAGCCATTGTGGTCGATGGTGTGACGTCATTTCCGTCACAAAAATGTGTATGTAAATATTTTAAAGCCTCGTTCTTTAATATTTTTTTCAATGACCGTCGATAATAAAAACATATTGAAGTTTATTTACCATAATACTTTTATTATACAGTGCATTTATTATCAATGTGTTTCAGAATGAAACAATTTACGTAAGGGGATGTTATAAGAATTTAAAATTTCAATACGAGAGAATAATGGATGAAGAAGAGATTGCAATGAATGAGCAGAAAAGATGCAGGGTTTCAGATATGATACGAGTTGTCGGCCCAACGACAGTAAAAAGTGAATGTTACATTTGTTCGCACAAAGACCTTTGTAATTAAAACTCATATTCATGGTTTGTACTATTATATATAAAATTGTTTATTATATTAGATGTGTTTTCTTTTATCTCTTTAATATATATGAAAAGCGTACGTATAAAAAAGCTGCAACACTTAAAAAAAAATTAAATCGTGCTCTGGCGACTCTGTCTATCACCTCACTATGTACAGGAAGCACATAAAGAACTAAAGAAACTAATTCGGATTAAAAATATAGAGTATATGTCAGACATGGAGGATAAAATTTGCAGTGATCCTAATTTTAGTAATTTTTTAACCTAACTTTTTAGTAATTACCGTCCAGTATCCATCTTGTACTCTTCCGCTAAAATATTTGAACAAATTGTGTACAGACGTCTTAACCAATATGTATCACCGCATATCACACAATATCAGCACGGCTTTTTGCCCAAAAAGTCAACCACCACCAATCTTCTTACTATTACTCAAGTTATTTCAACTAATTAGGATCTAGGCCGGCAAACGGATGCCATTTACTTGGATATGAATAAGGCATTTGATAAGGTACCACATACACTTTTGTTAAGATGTTTAAGTTCATTTGACGCTTCTGATGATACTATTAGATGGTATTTTTCATATCTAAGTCTAAGACACCAATATGTGGAATACGAAGGTTTTCGGTCTCGACCCTTCTCGATACCCTCCGGAGTCCCGCAAGGGTCGAACCTTGGCCCATTGTTGTTCTTGTTGGCGGTGAATGATATTCCAATATATCACAAGAAGCCAATACCTACTATATGCGGTTGACATAAAGATATACAAGCAAATAAACAGTCTCTCAGACTGCTATGATTTCGAACATGATCTTAATATGTTGTCAGATTGGAGCTCAGCTACTGGCCTGCATTTTAATCCAGCAAGATCTAGGTATTACTTTTGATTAGTTTCTTAATTTTAATGCACATATAACGAAACTGGTCAACGACAGCTTCAAAATGGTTGGGCTGGTACTAAGGATGGGGAAGGATTTCAGAAAAGCTCAGACATATATTAAACTATTTAATACTCTCATAACAAACAAGTTGGAATATACATCTGTGGTTTGGTCGCCCTACCACTTTAAATATATAAAGTTTATTGAGTCGATGCAGACAAAATTTCTAAGATGCGTGGACTTCAGAATGACAGGTATTTACCCTAAGTATGTTTCACATACTTTGTTGCTAGCACAATATTCTGTAGTGTCACTTAGTAACAGACGCGATATTACTAGTTTACTCATACTACACAAAATATGGAATGGCGACCTGTATACTGTATTTGTCCAGTGTAAATCGCACTCGGTTCGCAGCGCTATCTACTTTTTTCTAATTTGAAATAGACCATAAGTATTTAGAATTATTCATTCCCCTTATGAGTTGATCGTTGCCGTCCTGATTTTAATATATTTTAATCCGTTTAGAAAATAATTTTACGCTTATATATAAATAAGTCAATTATAAGTTTTCATTTGCCAACTCATTACAATAAAATAAAGCGAATTAATACAGTCAATTGAAAAATATTTTTAGCGTAACGTTTAGTATACTTAAATAGTTTGTATACATATACGTTGGTCAAGTCCGTAGCTAAAAACATTACGACGGCTGTATAAGAAAAATACGCACACTTTGTAAAACAATTCATCACATGTAATGTATTGAATGATTGAACCAAATGTTAATATACGTAACATATAAGGGAAGGAACGTGTAATTACACTAATATATACTAAATCTTTAATTATTAAACCTCTAAATGATATCATGCTTAATTATAAACTTGCTCTGACTGTGTTTCACGTCGATAATATTGACAAGTATTGCCAACATTATTTCATTACTCTTGTTTATACAACTACTTTATGTACACGTAGCTGATATTCTATAGCAAAATGCAGTGTTGTAATGTATCTAGTTACAAGTATCTAGATACAAATTAGATACTTTTTAAAATATGTATCTGTATCTGTATCTGTATCTAGATATTTAAATTTAAGTATCTTGTATCTGTATTTCAGATACTTTATTTTTATACCATGATACCGAGCTGATATAATAGTTTAATTATAAACTGTCATTTTAAATATTTTATTTTTGCTCAAACAAAATTCAGAAAACAATTGAAATTCTGACGTTTACAAATTAAATTTATATGGAATGTCAAATATATATATATATATATATATATATATATATATATTCTCACTCGTATTTCATAGCTTTTGAACGGCCGTAAAAATAGTAGATATTTAAGTACCACAATAGTAGGTACAATACTTAAGGAAAATAGGTCATCATTAATGAAAACTAAGTTTTTGAATAACTATTGTTGCTATTTTGATGAGCAAATTACTAAAACATGTGAAAAATTATATCCACACAAGTTGTTTGGGAGTAAATCTTGGTTTTGTGAAGCCATGGGCAAGACAAATTAAGACCCTTCAAAAGTATCCAGTGATTGAAAATACACTTTGATAATTTTTTTTGAGCTAGTGTGGATATTAAGTTCATTTCCTAATTGAAATCAGTAAGTAGGTTGGTAGGGATCTTATTTCCTCAGGTATTATATTGAAAAATTTAATGGCGTAGTAGTTTGCGCTATTTCTTGATTTTTGAAGACGAAGGAAATTTCTACGTATATTATTTTTTTGCCGTGTGTCATGCCCGTGGTTGGAAGAGGGGAAGTTACATAAGTTCCTGTGCTTGAACATTAGGCATTGGTAGATAAATAAGGCAGGTAAAGTCATTATTTTTAATTTTATGAAGATCTCCCGACAGTCAGCTCGAAAAGGAGCACCAGCTATGACCCTAACAACTTTTCGTTGAAGAGCGAAAATTCTATGGGCTGCTGGTGAGTGTCCCCAGAAAAGAATGCCTTAGTTCAGGTGTGACTGAAATAGCGAAAAGTAGGTCATTAGCACGACTTTTTGGCAAACTTCTGCTTTCAAATTGCGAATTAAAAATACTGTAGACCTCAGTTTTCGGCTTAAGAATTCACAGTGCTGATCCCAGCGAAGTTGTGGGTCGATGTGGATACCAAAAAACTTGTCGTACGGGGGGTTTGAAAAATCGTGTTTCTTAGTGGAAATCATCATTGATTCGATTTTGCCAGTATTTACAGTTAATTTATTCCTGTGAAACCTTCCAAGATGCGGCGTGTTCTACTACGGATTTACTCTCTAAGCGAAGGGAATTTAGGTTAGAATTTTTGCATAGTAAGGTAGTATCATCTGCGTAAAGAATAGATTTTGAATTTATAAAGAGAGGAAAGTCATTTACGTACAGCAGAAATAGCAAAGGGCCAAGAATAGATCCTTGCGGGACACCAAAGTGTATAGGAAGAGTTTCAGATTTGAAATCACCAAAAAGTATAAACTGCTTCCGGTCTGATAAGTATGATTTGATTAGAGAACGGCTGTTGTCATCAAATCCATAGAATATAAGTTTATTAATTAAAATATCATGCGAGATGCAGTCAAATGCTTTACTTAGATCTAGAAAGGTACTAAGGCAGTATTCTCCAGATTCTAGTAATCTATTGACCTACGATATATGCTCTCGCGCATTTTCTTGTAGTAATATTAAACCTTAAAAGTCTGTCATATATTTTCGATAGATCTCTTGCAGTTGTCTCTTATCTCTTAGCCGTCGTAACGATATTAATCTTCCGCACACAAGATTTTTTCCAACTTAATTCCGTCCTAAAAACCTAAAAAGTCGTAGGCCCTGGGTTCTAAAGAGTAACTGTGCAAAATTTGGTCTAAATCGTATATATATATATATATATATATATATATATATATATATATATATATATATATATATATATATATATATATATATATATATATATATATATATAGAGAGAGAGAGAGAGAGAGAGAGAGAGAGAGAGAGAGAGAGAGAGAAGATAGAAATTAAGAAGTTAACTATATAATACATACTTAAATATAAGGTATCCCAGTCCCATCTGCTGCTTGAATAGTATCTGAACGTGTCTATTTCTACGGATTCTTCACTTTCATCCGGCACTTCAGTTTTAATCACTATGTCACAGCATCCCTCCATTTTCAGTCTTTCAGTTTAATTAATTTTTAAACCATTACCAGAAATTATAAAATATTTTCGTAAGTGTCGCTTGTTGTATGCCTGCGAATATTTTGTTCGAACATCAGACAAAAACTACTGGAGTTTTGTAATTTTAGACAGTATTGTAGGCATTGCAAATATTACATAGGAAAAATTGAAAATATTAAAATCTAATAAAATTTCGAGTATATCACTCTGAATTTTTCCTTTTTAAACTAACGTTAAACCATATAGACGGTTTCTTTGGTTTAACTGTTGTTATTGTTCTTGATTATAGCACCTGAGGAAGCTAACATTGGTTTAACGAAACGTTGTGTTTCTAAAATATACGTATTGCCCAAAAAGCTAAGTGATTCTTTTTCTTTGCATTTAATTATTTGGACGTTAATCATTTTTATAAAAATATGATATGATCTTCAGATGTTTTTAAATGTGGCAAATTACCAGTTAATTTTTACTAATATTTCCAAAAATTCCAAATAAGACGATACATTACATAATTTTTCTAAATCAATAAACTGGCAATAAATCCAAGTAAATGGTTACATCTACGACTATATTTAACTATTTAAGTAAGCGTGAAGTAGGTCTTTAAGGGAAAAGTAGAAAAAGTAAAAAGTACCGAAACGTATCATTATTTGACTCTTGCCATAAGCACAATACAAATGCAAACGGTTCATTTTTGGTGTTCTAAACGCGTCTTCCGTGGGAAGAGGCATCTAACCGAAGATTTTATGTTCACGCGGATATTGCGGATATAATATTTTATCCGCATCCGATCCACATCCGCGCGATTTAAATGATAATTTATCCGCATCCGCATAACATGGCGGATATCCGCAGATTTGCAGGGCTCTAGCTATAGTCTCCTTCTCTGTACATGAATTGATATTAAATTTATAAAGCTACCAAGGTTACCAATTTTTTTACCACAAGCACTTGTTTCAATTGTTGAAAAATCTGATCATTTTCACTAATAAAACTTTCAGTAACACCTAAACTATTTCTAACTATTCCAATACTATTGAAAAATTGCGAAGAGTAGTTAACACTGTATTGGTTGCGTTGAACTGAACCATAAAAGATTGTGTAGAACGTGTTTTATGTATTATTTAACAGTGGCTCTTTATAGAAATAAATCGACGAATTAAACTAAACAAAGACTGACCGAAGACTGACCCTCGTAAAGAAGTATAGCTTACTGTCAACCGTTGGCCATTTCAAAACATATGCTTTTGTCCCCACCTATTATTAATTTTTTTTTATTTGTAAATAAAGTAACTTAACACCTTTCTAAAATGCGCAGGCGGCTGAGCGAAACAATAATTTCTCAGAACTATAGTAGATAAGAAAGATCTTATTGTTATATCAACATGTTAAACGATATCAATAACTGGCGAATCGTGCTTATTAAAATTAGTCTTGCTCTAAAAAGAAGTTCAAGAAAATGCGTTCTTTTAATTATAAGAAATTATGAACAATTTGACATCCCCATTAATAAGGTGGCCACATATTTTAGTTCAAAATTCGGGACAGGAGCTTATATAAGCTGTTCACTTTTGTAAGAACACACTAGATCTGGTTATTTTGGTTACTTTTATGGTGTGTTACTGACTTTCAATGTCAATTAAAAATATTCCTTACGATGTAAAACCGACTTTAGGTTGATACGGTTATGATCATTATAATTAAGATATAATTTTTCATTATGACATATGTCAAATGGATCGACATTTTAAAAAAGTGACATTTTTTAATACCTACATGACATACAGATTCAAAGGTGCAAACTATTGAAAACAAAATTCCCTCTTAGTTTGTTCTTACAAAAGGATACAATAAAATTTCCAATCACAGATAATTAACTTATATTATTAAAAGGAACATTATTAAAATCACAGTATTTTTACCGACCGCCAACATATACAGTGAATTTTATTTATCCTGCAATATAGGTATAATCTGTCTCATTTTGTAATACGAAACTATGCTCTATGTCACCTTAGAAAAATGCGTGTAAGTAGATAGGATCTGTTTGTCCTTGCTTCGGATTGGTTTTGAACGTCATCCCTATTATACTGTTAAAATATTGTTTTTAGTCCAAGTTGACAGATGTTCACTGTCGGACATTAGAAATATATATTATTTATACTATTTTATTTTTTTCGTATATTTTGTTATTTTTTACATAACTTTTATTTATATTCTTGGCGTAGATTTTATAGAGAAAATTCTCCATGTAATTTGTTTTTACGCAGTTATATATGTTTAGGTTATCTGACATAAAAAACATTTTTTGACACTTGACAATTAACAGATCAAGATAGAGGACTAATGTGAGGCCAAAAGACAGCCCAACTGATAGTGCCCAAAGAAGAAGTTATTGATATAATTTTTAGTCCTTCATATATACATATATTTTTAATTTTTATTTAGGGTAGAGCGGGGCTAGTTGAGCATAGGGGTAAGTTGGGCAATCGAAATATCTCGTAAACTACACACCCCACACTAATTCATCAAAAGGCGGAAAGAAGCGGGGGCGGGAGGGTAACAAACCACACGACCTCCAGTGACGACTTGTCGAACGATTGACGTACACGCATGCTTTGTTTGTTTTGCGACGAAAAAGTAAAAAAATAGTTTCGGTTAATATTTCCGTTAAAAATCATCCGTTTTGGATCAGGTAAGTGTTAAACTTTCATAAATCTTTTATATTTATAATATATAGAAAGGATTTGGTTCTTATTCAAACAGTTTTTTCATAACCTCACTTTTGTTTCAAATATTTGGGTTGGGGCTAGTTGGGCAATAGTTGCTCAACTAACCCCAAGATTTAAAACAAAAACTATATGTGTTTTTTTTTATTATTTTAGGATGCGTACATATAAAAGAAAGACTACACGAGGTTCTTTTTCTAGTCAACTGTTAAATGATGCAGCAAAGGCTGTCAAAAATGAAGGCAAAAGTGTAAATGCCGCCGCCAAGGAATTCGGTGTCAAACGGATGACCTTAACAAGATTTATAAAGAAATTAGAGTCTGAAAGTGGTGTTCCATCAATGGGTCATGCAGCACCAAGGCAAGTATTTTCTTCAATACAAGAGGATTCTTTAAAAATATACTTGATACAAATGGCATCAATCTTCTATGGATATTCCCCGAAAGACGTTCGTCGCCTTGCCTACGAGTGTGCTGTTAAATTCGGCGGTGGAGACACTAAATTTGGCTAAAGAGAACGGCGTCGTCATGTTATCATTTCCACCGCATTGTAGCCACAAATTACAGCCTTTAGACGTCTCAGTATTCTGAGTCTATTGAGGGTACGTTGAGCAAGTCTGACTTTCTTCCCTTAAACGACTGTAGCTCTTAAACCTGATTTATGAGAAATAAATTTCTTAGAGGACTTTTAAAAAAGAATAAATTACTTATCTGAATACATAACACGCAATTTTGACTTATCGTTTAGAAGCTATGACCGATCACGTGAAAAATTGCTCAACTAGCCCCGCCATACCCTGCAATAAATATTTAAATAAGAAACACAATACCTCCCTCCAACTTTCGATGCTACACTACAAACTACACTATTTTCAAAACTACCTCCGATCAAATATTTGGGTGGCAGTAGTTGTATACTTCTCAGTCGTACCACCAACTTTTTTGTTTTTGTTTACAACTTAACTGTTTATTAAGTTGATAAGAATTTTATTTAGAACATATAATTAATTATAAACTTAGCACAATTAAACAATATTTATAAATTGGTTACTAGAATTGGTTCTATAATCAAACTGTTGTCTGTCACCTAAACCTAGAATTTTTTAAGTTGGCAGTGAAGAGTATCACAAAGTAATAAAAGATGGAAGGTATCGCTGTCTCTTATTTTTTCCCCCACTATATTCTGTAGTATCAAAAGTTGAAATGACGTCAGAGTTGGATAATATTGAAAAAAGTATAATGTAGAACGGACTTTATACATTGTCGATTGTCGATAGTTTTCCAAACTTGTAGTTAGTGAGTTGTTTTAATGAGACAGACATATAAACACATTGGCTATCTCAGACTACATTGGAGAGAACGTTTACATTGTATGTTTTTACATAAACTAACAAAATATAATCGCGCCGATTACAACAAATCTCGCCCAAAATTACAAAGACGAACAGTAAATATGATCAATTTAGGTAATTAGGTTAGGTTTAATTAGAAAAAATCTAGGACAATAGAATTAGGAAAACGATAATAGATAATAAACATTTTACTAAGCCGCCGTAGTTGGTTTAGAGACACGCAGATGTCGCACTTTTTGTAACGCACTAATTTCCTCAGCTGTAAACGCTGCCTTGAACGTTAAAAATATCTACTAAACTTATAGGGGAAAAATTTTAAGATCGCAGCGCCACGCGGATATTTTTGAAACCATTCTTTAACAGATACCACTTGACATTTACTAGTAAATAATAGCGAAAAGTGTATCAAAAAACGACAAAAAATAAATATTTGTATGCGATTTTCTGATTTTGTTTTAAAATTTTATAATCAAGTAAATATACACACGTATTGTGAGGACATTTTTTTAAAGTGAAATTACTTGTAAACATCTTAAATACTACATTTTGTAATCTGGTTTTAAATTATGGCGGCACAGTTTTCCATTGTCGATTATTTTAATTATATTGGGTGAAATAATAATTCCCGTGTTGTTTACAGGGATAACAGGAATTTTCAAGATATGCGATAATAAATACAAAATTGAAAATATTATTGGTAGTCACTATCATTAAAATGTAATGAGCAAACTTTCATATAAGGGCTCACTTTTTTTCCAATTTTTAAATTGTTTATCTAAACATCGCGTCGATTCCTAACCTCTTGCTTTCCCAATTTTGTTTAGAACCGTACGGTGTCTGATATTGGTGGAAACAAATGAAACGATATTTCCGGGTTTCTTCTTTTAAATGAATTGCACATAGGCACACAACAATATGTATTATACATTTTTCAATGATTATAATAAAACTTTAAAAACAAACTTCATACAAAACCAATACACAAAACGAAATGTTATCTGTCGTATACAAGTTCATGAAACGCTCACCAAATGGTAGATGGTACACAATGCACAGTGAACAGTCAACTAATTTAAAGAGCACTGAACGCAACTTTATACTTTTTCTTCTTTTTTCCTGGGGCCCTTGAACAGACTAGGAGCCCCTATACACCCCAGAACCCGGATGTCGTGCACCCGATGCACTCTGGTCACCCTACTATACTACCAAGGCAGGTAATTTTAATATTACAGTACTTTAAATTAGTTGTAGTAAAATTGTGAGCCTATTCTTAACTAATTTCAAGGTACATAAATTCAAATTTAATTAGACACAACTCGTGTTAATATAAATCACTTTTCGCCACCGCAAATCACGATTTTCTTATCGTGTTAAATAGCTTAATATTTACTATAATAACTAAATTGTTTCATGAACTATTAAAAGCTTAAGTTACTGCCACTGATATTTAATAGTTTGTTTGGACATAACAAAAAAATAAATGTTATTGGGTATTTTGACTGCGGTAAAGCCGAATCTCTATTATATTCGGATTGCTGATAGGTGACTGTTACATGTATGTATCAAGTAGTGCATTCATATAATAATCTAGTTACCATTTTTCAGCGATTTTAAAAATGTTTTTTGTTATTTGTCTTAGCTGTCAGTGTCTGTTAATAATATTAATTAATAGACCTTGCGACCAATTATTAAATTCACATTTAATTTTAAATCTGCTGAAATATTTTAATTCCGAAAAAGAGAACAATGGGCCACTTATTTTTCTATCTTGTGTACATCAAAAAGTACCAGCTGCATTAAAGATTTCGGAATCAACAATTCGTAGAATTATAAAATGTAATAAATCTGAACTTCTCACTAACAAAATCACGAGAAAATGAAGGAAATCTGAACCAGTTTATTTTATTGATACATTGGCACAAACGTATGGTCATGAAGTACTAAGATTACCTCCTAAACACTGCTAGTTTAACCCCATTGGACTAATTAGGGGTATAACTATTAGGGTTATTAGGTATATAATATAAATTATTATGATAGACATTAGTAGCCTGTGATCAAATTAGTTGTGAAACTTGGGCAAAATCTGTTATTTCTGTAAAAATCGAAAATTTAATAAATGAATGGTGGAAAGGGGAAAGGATTGTTGATGATATTAATCCAATAATAACAAATACAACAAATGACAGCGATAGTTCAGATGACGACGATATCATGCATTACAATGACTAATTTTTTTTTAAATAAAAATAAACATTTAAATACAACTTGTAGCAATATATTATATGAATAAATATATTTTTACTTAATATTTTATTACTTTGTACTTAGGGGAAACATAAAAATTTATTTTAATTAAACAACAAATTATAATCCAAAATTTACGTATGAGTATAAGTTTTTCCTTATTTATAATTATTACCTTAAAATTCATAATTTTGTTTGTTTGAGTACTGCTGTGAATTTATTTTCGTGCTCTAATTAGTAAAGATATCTACGAATCATGCCGTTTCTTTCTATAGCTTTGTTTTTTATTAAAATAATTTGGAAGGTTAGTTGTCAACTTGCGTCACTATACGTTACTATGGGTGTGCAAATAATTATAATGATATAGACAGAGAAAGCATATAGTATTGTATATCGATACTTGTAGCAACGAACAGTCACCTATCAGCAATCCGACTATAAGTGGAAGACAAAAAAGTGAGAAAATTATAAGTTTGTTACTTAAAATCTTTGGCGTACAGTATCAATATTAGTGACTATTAGCGCCTATTAAAATACCGCGATTCCTGAAGCCTGTGTAGTTCTAACATGAAATATCTACCGGTATAAATTTTGGTTTAATTTTATTTACCGAATTCCCTTCTTATTCTTGTATTTCAATTATAAAATTGAAAATACAAAAGAAATAGAACTTAATTATAGTCTATCGCAGAAAGAGCGATAGTAATAAATCTTTTTGTCAGGCAGTTACCAGTGGCGTGCACATTTTAAACACGTTTAAATTGGTTTTGTGTATTTCTATATTACTATTTATCATTTTATTAAACTCACGCCTGTGAACATATTTTTCTTCAAAATTTTAGGGTAAAATTTGTATGATCTATTGTGTTTAACCCTAGTTCGTATTCCCGTATAAGATGTGCGGCACACTCCGTTGTTTTTTAACAATATTTCGTTTCGAACTATTCATATTTTGTGTGCCGCTTCTGTGTGAAAAAACAATAACTTTTTACAAATAATAAATTTTATTACTATCGCTCTTTCTGAGATAGACTATAAAAAATTTATTATCAAAAACGAATACAAAATACAATTTAAACATAAAAATGAACATACAAAAACATATTGCACATAAATAAAATAAAATTCTAAAAAATTAGAAGGAAATTACAAAAATAATTAATAAGGTACAGGGCCGGATTAAGGGGGTGTCAAGACAGTCAGTTGCTTGGGGCGCCAGATGCAAGGAGTGCTGAAAATTTTGGTTAGACTTATTTTTGCTCAACAAATATTATTGCTAGCAATGAACAACTTAAATTTCAGCGCCCCTAAAAATTTGGGTTCAGCTGGCTAGTAACTTCAACTTAATTTTTGCGTAATTATGTAAATCTGGGGGCGCCATATAAAGAGTCTACCCAGGGCGCGGATATACTTTAGTCCGACCATAATCACACACAGTTTATTTAATCACAATTGTAGAAAAGAAAAACGTTAATAATAATAAATAATATTAACTTTTCTCTTACAAAAATAATAAATAACAGTTTGAAGAATCACAATATTAGAAAGAAGAAAACGGAATAACACAAACCTTTTTCATACAAGAAAAAAAAAAAATAAATAAATAAAATTTAATCGCAATTCATTCAGTTGTAAAAATAATATTTGAAATTTGAAATGAAAATAAAGTTAAAAATCCATGTTTAATGAACACATTAATATGTTCTTCAAATTTGCTTCTGATAGATTCATTCTTTTATCAGTCAATATAAGTTTTAGTAGTAAGAAAGCGATTAATTAATTAATTAAATGAAAAAAAAAATGAACCGAAATTAACCGTTATTAACATTTCGTTCCGTTTTCGGTTCTTAAATTGACAAATTACACGTTCCGGTTAAGGTTCTGGTTCTGTTAAAAATTCCGGTTAGTTTCGGTTTTCGGTTTTCGGTTCGATTCCGGATCGACTCTGCGCTCAACTTGTTAAAAATATTGTAAATTGTACCATAATTAATTGTATAATTTTCAATTTCTAATTGTGATTTATGAATGAATTTTATTTTAAAAGAAATTGAAAGCAAAGATAATATCATAATAATAGTAAAATGACAGCAAATATTTGAAAACAAAAATGAAAAAACATAAAAAAAGGTATAATTATTATTATATCGTGAAAAATATTTATAAAACACGTTGTTTACACGCAACTAGAAGGAAAAATTAGTTTGCAAATAGTTCTTGGAAAAAATGTTAAGTTTTTATTAATTTCTACTAGGTTATAGTAATTGACCTTTCACATATGAAAGTTTGACGCAAATCGAATTTTGTTTATTTTTAATAGTTTAATAAAAAATGTTTTGTGCAACATGACTTGCCTTCAGTTTCTTAGTAGATCAGTAGTTCTCAAACTTGTATAACGCGGTATCATCATCATCAAGTCTTCTTCATCATCGGGTGGTACTGAACTGTGTGTGTGTGTGTGTGTGTAACTCAAAAACGGTTTAACTTAAAGAGTTCGTTCTGGCACTAAAACATTCTCCTATTAAATGGGAAGAACCCTATTGTTTTTTTATGAAAATCGGTTGACTAGAAATGGGAGTTTACTCCTGTCGATTTTAAGATTTTTGCGAATATTTAAAAGTTACTATAAATGCAATAACTAATAACTTTTACTTGAGACATTTTTTGATAAAACGAAAAATTTCGAAAAAAAATTGTAAAATTATTTAAAATTTTTCCAAGTCTCAATTTTTTCATACTTATATGTAACGTTTCCATGGTCATAATAATTAATTCGTAACTAGTAAAGCAAACCTTGGACAAAAATTTGTATAGAACATAATTTGATGTATTTGTAAAGATTTATCTAAATATTTATTTATTTTTTTTTAAATTTACATTTTTTTTTAAATATATTTTTTTTTTATGAGAGGGCAGGTCTAGCGGAGGTTTCTCTTCGCCACTGGTTTATATATATTGTTACCACGATTAATCAGAATGCGTAGCCGGCCACTGGGGGAGGGTCCACCATCAGGAAGAAGATTTTGAAAAAATTCATTACATATTGCAATTTGAAAGCTGTTTTTCATGTAAAACTAACATAATACGCATAACGAAATTTAGAAAAAAAAAAAAAAAAAATGAAGATTCTTCGTAGGCCCTCCAAGACTGCACTTTTAACCCGACGGTTAACACATTGATCGCCAACAAATTTTATGCAAGATGATTAGAAAATGGTTCTTTGTTTTTAAGTTTTGTTGGTTAGAATATGTTAAGATAAGGTTTTTTTTACGGTGTAGTTTTATAAATCAGTGGTTTTTTGATATGCGATCACTGATCTTCGTTAGGAAAATTGTCATAATGTACATTAACAATGGCACAATGTACATTACATTGCGCCAGGCTATCATCTTGACCGTCACTTATCCCACTCAAGCAAACGTGAGCGATTGTCCGGAAAGTTACTTTTCGCGAGTTTTATCGTTAGTAGTTTTGATTTAAATTTCTTTGCCGGTCACCCCCTTGGCAATGAATTGTGTTAGGGGGCCTGAATTTATTGAAAAAATAAGAAAATAAGAAAATCAATTATGTAACGTTTACATACAACGTTTATTAAAAATTTCAATACGATATTTGAACGTAGGCTAGCGAGAAGCTTGTTTAAATTTTTACTTTATATTTATAAAATATATTTAAGTACATAGAAGCAAGAGAAACTAAAGATCTACTTAAAACCACGCCGCGCTACCGGTAGATCGCGATCGACTGGTTGGGCAGCTCTGGTCTATAAGATCCGTTTGAACCGAGTATAGTTAACTTTTAAGTTATAATTATAAATTGGATTTCATTGCTCATTGCCCAGTGCATCGCATAATTAATTCAACTTAAGTTATTAACAATTAATTAAATTTAATCCGTACGGTGTCCCAAATAAATTATTAAGCATAGGGATCTCGAATACAGAAAGCAATTTATCCTAGCGACTATCAAATGGATAATATTATCCCACTGATAGTTATTCTTATAGATAACAGTAAGGTGGAAATACCGGGCCTAAGCTAAATAATAAAAACAATAAATAAGACAATAAATAAATAAATAAAATCATGAAAATAACGCATACTCAATAAGAAATCTTGCACGGACAAATACAAATAAATAAAATAAAAAGTTTGTTCGAAAAAATGAACAGACTCAGGGTGATGGTAAGAGGCTGTAAAGGGGCCAATTATTCGATGGAATATCACATTCAATAACTAGAACATATTAAAATAAGGTGCAAGACTTCACACATAAAACAGTAAGTTCGATTCTCCACAAAAGATACAGAATAGACCTGATAGAGAGTGAAAAATGTCATAAACGTCGGTAATGTTTAAATTCATTTAATTTTGGGGATGCTGGAGCTCTGCAGCCCTTATGTTCCAGCTGCCACTGGTGCTACCTACAAAATTGAAATATCTCAATTATTATTTACTTTGCATAAGTTCTTCGCAAATATTTATAAAAGGAAATTTGTTTACATTTGAAAAACGATTCTTTTCTGTTCAAGACAGTTTATAATATGAATATTTGAGGAGCTATCTGAGCCGGCCAGAGAGCGGTGCAAACGGTGCAACCGCACAAGGCCCCGCGCAACCCGTGTTTCTTTTAAATTATGTTTAATTATAAATTTTAAAGATTTAAATTTGTGTTTAAAATACGACATTGATTATACAGACGTTTTTTATGAAATTAAAATGTGTCGTTGGGTATTGTCGCCTAAAAATACAATTTTAAAATATATTTACAAGAACAATTTATCTGAATTGTATCCCAATTTTGTAATGGCCCGTTTATACAACCTTAACAGTAACTTTTCCTTACCTTATCCCTAACCCGTAAAAGATAAACTATACAAAACGCCTATGTACGTTTATACAACCTTAGCCGTAATTTATCCATAAGCAGACCTTAGCAATAAGAATTCCGTAACCTTGAAAGTTCCCAACATTTCAACTTTCGTGGTTAAATTACGGCTAAATTACTGAACAGCGCATGCGCGAAAATATGACTATTATGAAATAGGCAACGAACTTTATTTTTGTGAAATAATAAAGATGACACGAACACGGCAGATGCTGCCAAGGCAGTATAAAGGAATATTACAATAATTTGCTCATTATTCATTTTAATAAAATAGCTTCCAAAATTCGCAATTGACGTTTAGAATAAAGATTAGGTTTACGATGTTTACTCGGAACTGCGCAAACTCTAAACAGCGCATTTCATTGGCTGCGGCTGACGATCGAGATTAAGGAAAAGTTAAGGAAAAGGTTGTATAAACCCAATACTTTCGTTCTGGGGATCGTTAAAAACTTATGGATAAGGTACTTCTCAGTTACGGCTAAGCAAAATTATGGCTAAGTTGTATAAACCAGCCATAACTGTTTTGAAAGTAATACTGACAATTCCAGTAACAGTTGGATCGGCAGAGAGATCGTTTTCAAAACTGAAAATAATAAAAAATTATTTACGATCTTGTATAAGTCAGGAGCGATACTCTTCATTGGCAATTTTGTCAATCGAGTCCGAGTTGGTAAGAAAACTAAATTATGACGAGATAATTAACAATTTTGCAATAAAACATGCCAGAAGGAATTAGTCATTATTACTGGTACGGCCTACAAGGCCCTTGAAGACCATAGCCGTCTCAATCGTCTTCCGGCATTCCTTCCGATTTTGTGTTACTGTCCTCCTGTTGTGTGCACCGATAGACCGAGCATCCTGTGTTACACAACCAACCCACCTAAGCTTTAGTCTACCTCAATTCTACTACTTACTGGCACAATACGAAAATCTCTTTGTACATGGTTTATTTCATTAGCTCCAGTCCATCCTAGTCGATTTAATTAAACTTTTTTCTTCATACCGATTAAACAGTTTGAAATTACATCCGCATCTCAGTAAGGCACTTTTGCATAAGGTCTAAAACGTTCTATGGGTAGGCTTACCATACGTCCCGGTTTGACCGGGATTGTCCCGGTATTAAGGTATGGTCCCGGCGTCTCGGCCGGTTTGACATTTTGTCCCGGATGTTTCATAAAAATTAAAAAGTATAAAATATACACGCAGTACAAAAGTGCAGCCTCGGAAAATGGCGATTAGACAACTATAGGCTATTCCAAACGTTTAGGCGGAACTATATTTTGAAATCTAGTAATTTTTATTTATTAATTCGGACTTTTAGTAATTTTGTTTAAGCTTTGTAAACCATTCTCACATTGCAAATTCTAGATTAAATTGATTGTCATTATAAAAAAATTTTGTTTTCAAAATATGGAAAAATGTATTAACATTTTTGACATATGTCATTCGTTTCTATGGTTAAATTTTCACATACCAAACGTGAAACATGAAATAACCCAAGCAAAGTCCCTTCTTGTGACAACCTAAAAGAACGAAATTCCCATTTAGTTCCGCCTAAAAGTTTGGAATAGCCTATAATTAAAAATAACAACGAATTTTTAAAGAAATTTCACGCTAGTGATAAGTATGTATTAATATAATAAATTATGTTCAAGTAAGAGTATTTAAAAATTATTACTACGTAAATTTTGATTTTTGTTAACCACTTCGTTATTTATCCTTATTAATCATAAGTACTAGCGTAGAAGGCGTTACTTTCTGTTTGTAGCAAAATCTTAAAATTGTCCCGGTTGGAGAAAAAAATATTATGGTAAGTCTTTCTATGGGCATCTGGGTCGCGTCATGATTTCAGTACTGTTTTCAGAATGAGATTTCATAACAATAGGTTTTCTATGGGCAGTGGTCGTTATGAAATAGGCATTTATAGATCTTTTTAGCTATTTATATTATTTTGTTAAATATTAATTATTCATAAATTTTTAGTATAACTAATATGTACAAATAGTAAGTACAATATTGCAAAATACAAATATTTTGAATGTGTTTTTTTTTAGAAGAAGAAGGCCCCGCACGAGCATCTTGAAGCGGGCCCCGCTTTTTCGAGCTGGCCTGGGTACTATGGAGGCGTTATCTATAAACGGAGTATTTCATTATTTACTTAAGATTTTTACCATTATAAATATAAAACAGAGGTTTAGAATAATGAAACGATTATTTTCTTGCAGCAAAAATGTACTACAAAAACCGCACGTAGTACGAGCACGCCACCTAATTAAATATTAATTTATAATTGATGACTTTCAAAATCATTTGTACTCGTATTATTTTATAATTTAGCAATAGTCAACGATAACTGCAGGTAGCTATCTAAAAGCTTACATAGCAAAATTTTAGTGTGTAAGCAAATAATAGTTGTGTAACAGTATTCTTACATTTTGAACCGAACAATTCTTTAGGAAACGTTAAACTGATAATAATTTTTATAAAGTAGTACTGATAAAATTGTGTGCATATAGAGGGAAAAATATGGCCGAACAGTCACGCTTGAGATATTTCCATGACGTGTCGCATTATTGTTATCGCCATCGCGGTACAAGAAACACGTGGAATAAATGAGTGGGTGGTCCGTGGGCTGACCAGACAAATATCACACACTTTTCATAAAACTGCTAATCTAATTCACGTAAAATTTTCATTGAATAACTTTTAAATAGTTTATATTTTGGGGGTGCAGCAGCTCTGTAACACCCCCAAAATTAAAAGAATTTAATCATAATAGATCTTTATGATATTTTTCGCTCTGTCTCTATCTTTAAATTTACTTCACTTTTAAGGATTCCGTAAACCAACGCGGCTACGGTGGCGGTCACGGTGGCGGTCACGGTGGCGGTCACGGTGGCGGTCATGGTGGCGGTACTAGACGCGATCCAAGTCTTCTCAAACTCCTGCGGTATCTTTCAAGGTGGCGGTAACGATTAGCTATAATTTTAGTGAAGTACGGCATAATACGGTTGTGTGAGAATTTTATAATGCTAACATTAAAACAAAAAGAAGCACTAATTTTGGCATCACTTCTTGAAGATGAGGCACGTTTTCTTATTTCATCCCACACATTATTTTTTTTCCTAATATTTTTATACTCCAGATATGATATATAAAATAATAAAAAGTCATATAAAATTTTCTTTTCTTTTACAGCTTCTATTATTTTTTCTGTTAATTTTCCATAATTATTTATTATTCCTAAAATGTAACAAACTAGTATAACAAAAATGTTAAATATTTTAAAATTGTTAAATGTTAAATAGTTTATTAAATATACTGATATGATTTTTATGGTAACCAGACTACTGGGGCCGTAAGACAATTCGGGCCTTTCACAATTGGGGCTTTTCACAACTGGGGCCATTAACAACTGGGGCGATGGACAATTCGGGCCGTTCACAATTGGGGCTTTTCACAACTGGGGCCATTAACAACTGGGGCGATGGACAATTCGGGCCGTACACAATTGGGGCTTTTGACAACTGGGGCCATAACTATAAGAGCTAGAGTCTTCATTTGTTTAAAATAAAAAATTATTATTTTACAAATTAGATTAAGTAAATTTGCACGTTCATTTGTAAAAAATATTTTAATGGTTTGATTAAGTACATTTTGGTGCTAATTAGAATAAATAAAAAAATTGTATTTTAAGGGTTAGATTAAATAAAATTTAGTGCTCTTTTGACTATATAAATAAAAATGTATTTTAAGGGTTGGCTTAAGTAAATTTAAGTATTCTTTTCTGTTCTAGTCAACCGATTTTTACCAAAAGTTGATCACCTCGTGCCATTGATGGCAGAAGCTTAAATATGAATTTTCATAAAAATCGTTTTAGCCGAATTTGTTCTGCACGTGTACACAGACAGACAGACGACCGGACAGACGGACGGACGGACGGACGGACATAGAGACCGACAGACATCATGCTAAAAATAGTCAAAACGTTATGTAGGGACCTCAATTCGTGGAGATCCATCGAAATCTGGAAATGTCAAAATCGGATATGATCACAATACCTCCATTATATATGTAGGCGGTCGGTAAAAAAAATTGTGCCTTTTTCCAAACAAATTGAGATCTTTTTAGGGTTTTGTAGGTATGACCAAAAAACCCTTCAAAAAATACCGTCATTTTGTCGTCTGTCTGTCTGTCTGTTCGGTAAAAATTGTAGCCAAACGGCTAAACCTAGAGAGTTGAAATTTGGCATGCTTGTACAACTTTTTGACCCGCACATAGGAAAAATACTAAAACATCTAAAAAACATATCCCCCTAAAAATATAAACAAATATGCGCTCAACGTTAAAAAAAATATTTTTTTAATATTCTGAGTAGGGTATCAAATGAAAGCCCTTAGTACGTGGATTAACGATCAAAATTTTATTTTTGCAAAATAAATTATTTTGAAGCTATTTTTGTCAAAATTGTGCAAAATTTTTTTTGTCCCACTAAAGGGTGTGGGACAAAAATTGGCCCAGATGGTTTAAACTAAAAATCTGAAAAAATTCTAAGTAATGTATATTGGTGTGAACCGGAATAGTACAACAGGAATTTTTGATCAGATTATGTTTTCGGAAAATAATGCATTTTTTGTGTTTTTAACCAAAATATGTTAAATATTTAATTCGCTATGTAACACTGTAGATAAGCAGACATTCGTAGCGTTGTGCGTTTAATCGTTTATTTGTGATTTGCAAACTAGAGTTCGAATCCTGTCAATTTTAATTTTTCTGTTTTTTTTTACATTTTTATATTGTTTAAATTATTTTGTCAAAATTCTAGTTATATTTTGGTAAATGTTGCATTTAATTTTTAAAAGCGTAAATTTAATAACCAGTAATTCTATGTTTGAATGTATACGAAATCAGAGGGCGGGGCTTATGATTTAAGCAACCGATGGAAGCCATAGGGGCAATTTTCAAAATCTTAATGAACCTTGCTATAAAAAAAAAATCAGCTGAAGTTGATACGTCAGCGCTCGTAGCGATGTGCGTTTAGTCATTGGTTTTCTAATTTGTAAACAGGTAACTTGCAAACTAGAGTTCGAATCCTGTCAATTTTAATTTTTTTGTTTTTTTTTTGCTGTTTTCATTTGTTTAAATTATTTTGGCAAAATTCTAGTTATATTTTGGTAAATGTTGCATTTAATTTTTAAAAGCGTAAATTTAATAATCAGTGGGAAGTGTTGAAATTATAATTTAATTCTGTTTGATGTATACGAAATCAGAGGGCGGGGCTAATGATTTAAGCAACCAATAGAAGCCATAGGCGCAATTTTCAAAATCTTAATGAACCTTGCTATGTAAAAAAAATACTGCACATATTTAGAAACTTAAATAATGGTATTAGGCATTCGAATTAAAACTCATAAAAAAATATTTTGACATAAAATTTGTTTTGGCATCCCAAATAATCATCATTCAGTTATTAAATACCTGCAAAACCCTGAAATGTGTGAAAATTCACACTTCACATCAATTTTTTATTCAAAATTAGATACACTGTGTTGGGACTAAAATAGTAAACAATTTTAATTAATAAAGTTTTTGTCTTGGCATGGGAAAGCTCTATGTTGCAAGGCGAAAAAGGGCATACGGCATACGGTACATAAAAGCGTGCAAGAGCGAAAATGAACATGTAACTATTAAATTTTTATGTAGTGTATGTCATTAGCATGGTAAAATTTGTAGTGCATCGTGCAGAACGGAGTGGAGACGAGAGGAAAACGTGCGTCCTCGGCTGTCCACGGCTTTAGCCAAGATTCAAGCGTGTTATCGTATGTTTACGGTAGCCGACAAACTAAATTGCCCGTATACAAGAACGCTAACCTGCTTATTACCCCTACAACTAATTAAATATATGTTGACATAAACAATTTATTTATTTCAGAATTTCTCTTTTCAGGTAAATGTAGTGCATAAAGGAAGAACATAGTGAAAAAAAAGGTATTTAAAGTTGTGACACCTATAAATGGTTGTACACAGAGCCGCAGCGGGGGGGGGCGGAGGGGGCGACGGCCCCTAGCGCACTAAGGAAAAGGGCGCCGATGAGCTTGACTAAGGGGCGCCACATTGCGAAGGTGAGGACCTTTTTTTTGCTCATCACTTGGATTTTGGGAGTTGAGGACCTTTTTTTTGCTCATCACTTGGATTTTGGGAGGTGAGGACCTTTTTTTTGCTCATCATTTAGATTTTGGTAAGTGAGAACCTTGTTTTTGCTTATCACTTACATTTATTTGCCAAAGGCGCCAAAACACAGTTTTGCCCCTAGCGCAAGTTTTCCTTACTGCGACTCTGGTTGTACATGCCTTTAATTAAATAGATTTTTTTCTCGTCAGAAATTTTAATTCTCATTATTCCTACGTGGTAGTAACAGAAGCGCATTAAGCGGTGGGCCCACGATGCCGGGGGGCCACCGAGGCCTATATACAAATATTTCCATTCTATTAAAAATAATAGAGGGCCTATTTTAATTTTACCGCCCAGTTGCTTGGGGGCCAGCAACTTAATCCGCCTTTGTTACTAGCACGTAGGAATAATGAGATATAAATTTCTGACGAGAAAAAAATATCTATTTAATTAAAGGTATGTATAATATATATTCGGACTAAGCGTCAACTACAATAAATCAAAAATACTTACGAACAAGGCGAAAGTACCGATAATGATTGAAGATAATCAAATAGAACATGTAGGAGAATACGCCTACTTAGGCCATATAAGTATCATTTAAAGACCGAATGGATAAGGAAATTCAGAAAAGAGTGACAATTGCTTGGAAAAAGTTCTGGTCTCTTAAGCACATATTTAAGACAAAAATGTCAATACACACTAAAAGAAAAGCTTTTGGCATGTGTTTAAGTCGTATGGCGCACAGGCCTGGACTCTGACAGAAAAACAAGCAAACAAGATTAGAACCTGTCAGAATAAAATATAGATAAAATAAAATTGACAATAAAAGACATGAAAGAAAAACCAAAATAGTAGATGTTGTTTCAACAATAAGGTCTCTAAAATGGAGCTGGACGGGACACACTGGTGCAAAGATCTAATAGAATGGATATCACTGGAGAGTAAAAGGAAGAGGGGAAGACGGCGAAGAAGGTGGATGGGCGAAGAAGGTGGATGGGCGAAGAAGGTGGATGGGCGAAGAAGGTGGATGGGCGAAATAATAAGAGCAGCGGGACCTTCTTGGACAAGACTGGCAAGAGACAGAATAGAATGGCAACGTTTGGGGGAGGCCTTCGTCTGTATAGGCTTAAATCATACTTAATATTTAATAATTTAATGTGCTCAAAGAATTTAATGTAATATAACTAATACACTCATACCTCGCAATACGGCCGCTCTTTATACGGCTTTTCGCTATAACGGCCTTCTTTAATTATGGCACTTTTTCGATATGCGGCCCAAAATGTTTCGTTAAACGGCCAAAAAAATAATAAATGTGAAAAAAATATGGCCAGAAAGAATAAAAACTAATGATCCTTAAGTTGATTCTATTTCTGAACTTCGACAAACCATATTGAACCTAGCAAATGATCTTGGTTTTGAGAATTGGGAATTGATTCGTTATACGGCTTTTCGCTTTACGGCCAACTTTTCCGGAACGTATCTAGGCCGTAAAGCGAGGTATGAGTGTATATTTTTAATTTAATTTTATATATATATATATATTATGATTTAAATAAAGGCAATTAATAATGTCTATATTAATAAAATTGTAGACTATATCTGCTTTTTATGTTTTAAGCCATATATTTGGTTTCTACACGTTTCAGAAGATTATAAGACGATATACGCAAAAAATCAATTATTGTCTGTCTGTCTGTCCAAGATTCACGCAAAAACGGCTGAACATATTTTCACGTAATTAAGTATAATGGTACGTAAAACCAGGATTCGAATACAGGCTATAAGGAAGCTAAAAAAAATTATTCTAGGGGGGTGTTTCGGGGTTAAAACTGTTTATTAAAAAACTTAAAATATTTCCTTTACTAATGACTTAGAAAAATATGTATAACAAAAATTGTTTATAGTAAAAAGCAAACTTTTTTGTTCAATGCATTTTTTTTTTTGGGTTATTTGAGGAATATTTGAGGGGTTACGAGCGAAGGGGAATACTCTGAAACAAAAACCTACATATTCCTCCTTTATTATTGACTTAACAGCAAAATTTTATATGACAAAAATAGTTTATAATAGGAAAACAAAAATTGTTCTGCAATAATAATGACATATTTAATTGTAATGTATAAAAAAAGAATTTTAATAAATAAATATTGACTTGTAGTTTTGACATTTTCTAACTTAATTAACACTTCCAAAATAAAATAAAAAAAAAAACATTTATTCAAATAAAACGAAACAAATCGCTGGGCGGCAACACGGAAGACGATTTTGTTACATAGCTACTAATATGGTCTATTCTCTTTTTGATTTTTTTAAAAATTAGAATTATAATCCGTCTCAATTTGTAATACGAAACTAGATATGGTTACTTTGGTGACTGTTGTGGTGTAAACAGACTTTGGCGTATCCATATGAACCAATACTATGACAATATTATAACTGTATTGTCAATATACAACATAAAAAATGAACTTTTACTGTTAGTTCCGTATTACAAAATGAGACAGATAATACCTGAAATATCATATAGACCGGGAGCTCATGACAGTTTTTGGTCTCCGATTTCATACAGCATGCCTTTTGGAGGAGAGAATATTTACCCTGTGACAACAAAAAAGGGATGGTACTAAACCCCTGCACGCTTTCAGGTCATAGGGAAAATTGCATTTCCACTTAAACACAAAATTTTTGTGCTTTTCTCTGATTTAATATTGCTTGCCCTTTTGTCAAAAGAAAGTTATAACAAATTTAAAGTCTTTTAAATATATGCATGCGATTCGGAGGGTCCCAAAGGGCTGAAACGGTCATGTGATCTTGTAAAAATATGATTTTCCGCGTTTTCATACAGCATGCCTATAATTAAAAGACTTTAAATTTGTTATAACTTTCTTTTGACAAAAGGGCAAGCAATATTAAATCAGAGAAAAACACAAAAATTTTGTACAAGTGGAAATGCAATTTTCCCTATGACCGGAAAGCTTGCAGGGGTTTAGTACCATCCCTTTTTTGTTGTCACAGGGTAAATATTCTCTCCTCCAAAAGGCATGCTGTATGAAATCGGAGACCAAAAATGTCATGAGCTCCCCGGTCTAATAGTACCTAGACATTTGAAGGTACATATCTCTTAAAAGTTTTACTATTGACCAGTATCCTGAAATTTTTTGCATTAAATTATGAAAGAGAGTGTTTATTAACACCTAGTTTAGACTTCCTAAACTAGCATGAACTTTAAACAAAACACTTCCGTGAAAAAATCTCTGTTCTATGAAAGCGAACAATGCCACGTATTAGATATTATAAATAAAACATAAAATCTGGAATTGACAGAAGCGCATAATACTGGCGTCTAGAATTACATGTCGGTGAGTCATTCTTGGAACGGACTTAAGAGCAGAGAGAACGGGCAAAACACGGGCACGCGGACTAGCGACCGCACAAATCGCCCCAAAGTCACGTACAACAGACCTATTCATATGACGTACACTTCAAAACGATCGTCATTTCTCAAATACGACATTTAACAACTGCGCTTTCCGAAAGGTTATTCAAATTTATTGCTCTGCTACAGAATGCTTTTAAAAATTTCTACGTTGGATTACGACAGGGTTTTATGACAAATTTCTAATAAACATTATAATAATATTCTCTAACAATACCCTGCTTGAGTCTAGTGCCTCTAGATTTAGCTGGATTGTTTGTTTTTCAATATTTTTCTTTTGAAACAATGGCATTATGCCAGCAGCTCGATCTCGAGTTTTTAGACTGTGATGTTCAGACTACGAACCTGATTTAAAGGCCTTCTCACACTAGAGTTATTATTCAAGTCTAAACTTGGAAAATTAAAGTCTTTGCATTCGAATCGAAGTCTTGTGCGTGTGATAGTATGAAGAAAAAAACTAGGTTTTGAAGACCAGGCAAATGAAACAGGATACAATTTCTCGGTCTCTTTACCCAGGTCTTACAAAATGCGCGTGGGCCAACTGGTTTTATCTCGCTCTCAGCTGACGCGTCTTTGTCTTTTGTTTACGTCTAGTATTGTTAAATTTGTATTTTTGAAAAGTTATTTATTTAAAAAAAAATGATATTAGAAGAAGAGTTGATAAATTTTGTTAAAGAAAACCTTAAAAAAAAACAAATTAACAATACTTCTTCTAATATCATTTTTTTTTAAATAAATAACTTTTCAAAAATACAATTGTGTTTTGGATCTAAACATAACCTAAGAGATTTATCAGATTTTTCGACTGTTACTAGTCTGCTTGCCCAAGCTGTGGGTTTATTATACTTTTGTAAAATTCATAATTTACATAACCTATCCTACTGTTTTTAATTTATTTCTTAACATTATTGGTACTCGATATGGTGATAAGGATATAGGAATTGCATTCTCCTTTAATTCTATCTCATATTTTTTTGGAAAAGAACCAATACCTTTAAAGATATTATCATATTTTCTAATTATCTCATCTTTAGATAAACTCTGATCAATAATATCAACATTTTTTGTTACAATATTTAATTTTATGCAAGTATTCAGCCCTAAAATTGGAATACAATTTGATTTTGTTATTCTAAAATTATCAACACACAATTTTCCATTATTTTCAACTAATAAATCACAATTCCTATAATTTGTTAAGGTTAAAAAAATCTTCTGTAGCTGTTTGGATCTTCCAATCTTAATTCTTCTAATAAATTGTTAAAACAGCCCCTTTCATCCCTTCTTTTCAACCATGATCTAGTCCAACATTTTATTTTTTTCCTACGTTTTATTATTTTATTAGTTGCTGACAATATTATTATTGACGCCAACAAAATTACTATTTCTTCCTCATTCATTATAAAAAAAACTTTAAAAACCAATTTTAAAATAACCTTTCAAAATATAACTGTCAACTGTCATAATTTCACGATGTGCGCATGGGTAAACAAACAATTTCCAAGTCTTAACTAATATTCAAATACCGTGTGATATGTCAAGACCTGAAGACTTGGATCCTGAAAAAAAACCTACAAAAATAAGACTTGGATAGCGTTCTAGTGTGATACGCCTTTAACGAGTTCGAATTGCATCATCATCTTCTTCTATTTTATCATCAAATAGATCAGCGGTTCTTAAACTGTGGTCCGCGTAGCCATTACCGGGGGTCCGCGAAACAATTTTGACATTAACTTTAAATCCCCCTACTTTTCGCTTTTATTCAAATAACTCATTTAATAAAAATCCTACATGGTCAAGACTTTTTGTATTTGTTGTTACCTAACTAGTTGTTAACATAACTAAACAATAATTAGGAAAAATTTTATTATTTTTATTCAACTGCAAATTATTTACAGAAAACGTATTATAATAAGATCTATTTTGACCAATATTTGACCAAGAAATGTTTGTATGAGCTTAATGTATTATAATTTGTAACTTTTATAATTCTTTTTACTACTATTTTTATTCATTTTGTTTTTTATTCTATATGCTACTAAAAATGTTCATCTCTATTAATGCGCAAGATCATTTATTAAAATATCCAGCGATACATTTTTACCAATATTACCAATATTTATTATAACGTAGTGCCTATGAGATTACTGAGCCAGAAATTAACCCAGCAAACATTCAACTAACGGCCGAATGCTGGCAAACTGCTTTTATGCTGGTAAATTACTGGCACCAAAAGTAAGTGCACCGCCAGTATTAATAATGTACTTCACATTTGTATTTCGCATTCCGCCTATACGAAGTACTTTACCAGCATTTTATAAGCACTCTTCTTCACTCATACTTTTTACTTAAAACCATCAGAAATAAATCTTGCAACTAATGCGATTATTTTGCACTTTACCGTTGCTGGGCCAGCAACTGATAAATCAATGGGCCAGTAACGGCCCCGGGGACACCGGGGTACTGGCCCATTACTTTCAATGCCGGGGAGTATGTGCTTTACCAGTACTGGCCCGTATAAAATGTTTGCTGGGAAGTCTCAAGTACGACCTAAAATGCCTGGAGTAGGGATGGGGTCCGCAAAAAAAATGTTGTTCAAGAGGGGTCCTCGGACTACATAAGTTTAAGAACCCCTGAAATAGATGGATTGTCTTACTCTTTCAGGACCGGTCAAGTTAGGGGTGCAGTGGGTGCAATACACTCGAGTCCTCAAACTAGGGGGGACCCCAAAATGGCGTGTATTTAAATAATTTTGTAAATTTTGTCACACCCACAAAACAAAAATACTAAAAAAAAATCTAAATATTTTAGTTAGTTTAACGAGTCAGTAGTATTCATATTAACTGCAAAAAAATATTTATCAAGCCATTAAAATAATCATTAGAAGAAGATAAAAATATTGTTCAAGGACTATGTGGAACATCGGTCTTGTAAAAGAAAACATTTTTACGGTGAAATAGATATTGATGAAACTTTAGATAACCCTGTAGCAAATTATACGATTTTTGATTTATCCCCCGATGGACACTTTGATTTCACAAACTAACGATTTAAATCAGTATATATCAGCAATATATCACGAGAAACAAAAATTTATGTGAAGTGTGAATTTTCACACATTTCAGTGTTTCGCTGGTATTTAGTAACTGAATGATGATTATTTGGGATCCCAAAATATTTTTTTATGAATTTTAATTCGAATGCCTAATACCATTATTTAAGTTTCTAAATATGTGCAGTATTTTTTTTATATAGCAAGGTTCATTAGGATTTTGAAAATTTCGCCTATGGCTTCCATTGGTTGCTTAAATCATAAGCCCCGCCCTCTGATTTCGTATACATTTAAACATAGAATTAAATTATAATTTCAACACTTCCCACTGGTTATTAAATTTACGTTTTTAAAAATTAAATGCAACATTTACCAAAATATAACTAGAATTTTGACAAAATAATTTAAACAAAATAAAAATGCAAAAAAAAGAAAAATTAAAATTGACAGGAATCGAACTCTAGTTTGCAAATTACAAAGCAACGACGAAACGCACTACGCTACGAGCGCTTACTTATCTACTGTGTTACATAGCGAATAAAATATGTAACATATTTTAGTTAAAAACACAAAAAATGCGTTATTTTCCGAAAACATAATCTGATCAAAAATTCCTGTTGTACTATTCCGGTTCACACCAATGTACTTTTCATAGAATTTTTTCAGATTTTTAGTTTAAACCATCTAGGCTATAGGCTGTGGGACAAAAATTCTTTTGCACAATTTTGGCAAAAATCGCATCAAAATAATTTATTTTGCAAAAATAAAATTTTTGTCGTTAATCCACGTAGGCTTTCATTTGATACCCTACTCAGAATTTTAAAAAAATATTTTCTTTTTCGATGAGCTCATATTTGTTTATATTTTTAGGGGGATATGTTTTTTAGATGTTTTAGTATTTTTCCTATGTGCGGGTCAAAGAGCTGTATAAGCATGCTAAATTTCAACTCTCTAGGTTTAGCCGTTTGGCTACAATTTTTACCGAACAGACAGACAGACAGACAGACAGACGACAAAATGACGATATAAGGGTTATTTGTCATACCTACAAAACCCTAAAAAAGAAATTTTCATGAAAAAATAAATATTTTTTTTTAATTGTCAATAGGATATCAAATGAAATTTCTTAATGTGTGGATAAACAAGCAAATTTTTATTTTTAAATAATCGTTTTTTATGGTTTTTTTGCCAAAAATATGTCCTTTGTCCCCTACCATATTTCCCAGAGGGGCTGATTAAAATATCTCAATAATGTACATTGATGGGAACTGGAATAGTTCAGTAGGAATTTTAGATCAGATTGGTTTTAAAAATACAATCGTTTGTTGTCGTTGATAAAAATAATAATAATAATAATTTTTTTTTTTTTTGTGGTATAAAAAGAAAGCTCTGAAGAAGTAGATTAAGAAACGGGAAGTAGTTTTATATATATATATTTTTTAATTTTGCTCTCTTTTAGGGTTTTGTAGGTATGACCACCAAAAAACCCTTATAACGTCACTCGTGTCTGTCTGTCTGTACGGTAGAAATTGTAGCCAAACTGCTGAACTTAGAAAGTAGAAATTTGGCATGCTTATACAACTCTTTCCTCGACCCACATATAGGAAAAATACTGAGAGTTTAAAAAAACAAATCCCGAGATAAATATAAACAAATATGTATTTAATTAAAAAATAAATATTTAAAAAAAAATTTAAGTGGCATATCAAATGAAACCTTTTAATGCGTGGAATCAACAAGCAAATTTCTATTTTTGAAAAATATTTTTATGTGATTTTCGCCAAAAATGTGTTAAAAAACTTTTGTCCCCCACCCTATCTCCCAGAGGGGATGATCTAAAAATCTGAAAAAATCTCTATAGTGAACATTTATGAGAACCGAAATAGTTCAACAGGAATTTTCGATCAAATAAAATCATAAAAATTAGTAATTATTTTTATGTCAATCTCTTGGTGTATGTTAGGTAAATTTGAAAACCATGTATGTGTAAGATACTCAGAAACCAAATGTCAGTATTAAACTGAGAGAATTTAGTGGAAAGAAATATCTTATTTACAGTATAAAGCGAAACCGAATAATTCAATAAGAGCAGCAAGCAGTACATTATTAGACACTCGCTGCATCTAATAAAACGCCTTTACCGAAATATTTCCACTTCACCACAAGCCGACATTGTTATGTCGGCTCCTTAGTCATCATTTTTATGTTACCTTAATATTTATTGTTTCTACATCAAATCAATAGTGTTAATAATTATAGATAATTTTTAACGCTTTAACCTCCACATTTTTTTAAATGTTTTTATGATCAGCCCAATCGGCCTACCGGGCTTTTGCCCGGTAGCCAGCCGGTTCTATCCAGCCCTGATCGTCAGCATATTTAATGTTTTTAATTGTCTTGTCATTTATGATTTTACCTAAATATTTCTTAGTTTTATTCGATCTCGCACAGATTTTATATGGTATAAGACAGTGTTTCTCAACCTTTTCTGGCCCGGGACCCCCCGAAATCATGTAAATATTGTCTGCGGCCCCCCTATATTATGGTGTATCAAAATTATGGGAACACGAGCTTTTTCGAAAAGGCGACGTGTGAAGGGAAAAATTTTAAACTAAAACTTATCCACAAAATTGAATGTAGTAGAAATTTTTTAAACTAAAACTTATCCACAAAATTGAATGTAGTAGAAAATTTTTAAACTAAAACTTATCCACAAAATTAAATGTAGTATTGAAATTTTCCAGAAAAAACCGGAAGTGCAGGATATCAAGGACAATTTCGAATTTTTAAACGTATGTCATATTGGATATCTTTGGATAGAGCTTTTCAACAACTTTTATTTAAACATTTTTTTAATATCTTTTACGATTGACAAAAAACTGTGATATTTTTTAATTGCTTATAACGACTTGAAAGTATTTTTATTTACAAGTGTTCAAAGTGTGTTCCATTTTAATTTAAACACATTCGCATTCTTACTCTTGAGTTATCTGTAGCTCGCAGAGCAATTAAAAAAATATATATAATAAAAAATATTGCACTTTCAAGTCGTACCTACTTCAAAGAACAACTTGAAAATACTTGAAGTACCTCCAATGTACAGACCGAACCATGGTCAGACAAACCCATCAACCGACACATACAATTTATTTGACCTTGATATAAGTCTACGTATAGTCTGTTTCTTTGGTTAAAGCAGAACTAGATTTTCAAATCTAGTAATTATATCGATTGAATGAAGCTTTTGATCATTTTGTTTAGTAAAAGCCCATTTAGTCATTATATAGCCTGTAGTTTAAATTAGTTGTCAAAATAGGTACATATATTATGTATAAAAATAAATAGAATATTTATTTTATTTATGTTATGAAATATTTTTATGAATATAAATATAAGATACTCGTATTTATAAATATGAATAAAATTTATATCTAGCAAGATTGAGTGCATTTTTATTATATTTTCATGTTTCCATCTTGTATGACTTCGCGGCCCCCCGACGAAGCCTTCACGGCCCCCCGGTTGAGAAACGCTGGTATAAGATATAAGGATTAACAAATTTAATTAATTTAATTAAAAAAGTTAATTAACAAATATTACAACGTCCATAAGGGTAACAAGGATCTCGATTAATCTCAGTAATTGTAAAGAGTGAGAAACAAACTCCATTGTAATTTTCTGACTTTTCTACGTATTACAATCTTCCTAGTTAAATCAACATTTTTGAAACAGCATCTCTTTTCTCTCAACTTTAAAAACAAGATATTTAATTTCCATTTCTGAGCCATTAAATCAAGAGATAGACTTACAGGTAATAAAAATAATCTCTCCCCTTAGAGTGTCTTTGCACGTGCTGATAGGGCTGACGGTGTACGGGCGTACTGCTGTACGGGGTCGCTCATAGCCCGAGGTGACTCTCAATGTAATTAGGCACGCGCGTGCCACACGCCGCACACCAACTTGGCAGTCAAGGGAACATCCTAATTGACCCCCGACCCCGACCCCGACCCTTAATTCATGTATCTCTTACACGAGCTTCTCATGTTACTCTCGGCTCACCATTTGTAAACAAATGAAAAATATTATCATTATATTTAAGTACGGATTATTTACGGTATTTACTCACACTATTTATTTGTCAATATCAATAATATTAGGTCGTCAAGGATGAAATTTGTACGGACAACTCGTTAGAGAAACCGTGTATGCTAGTGAGAATGAGATTTGGCCCTGGCGAAGCACCGCCCCTTTCTTTTAAAACACAACATTTACGATTCACTTTATCATTTCCAATATTTTTAGTCAAAACTGAAATCTAAATAAGTACTTGATAGTTATCCGTTTCGAAATCCAAGCAATTATTTAATAAGTGTTTGTTAACATTTAGCTCCTTAGCTCCTTTTAAAGAAAAACTTGAAAAATAAAATTTCAGTATTTATACGCTTTAAGTCACATTTAAATGGTTTAAATGAGATTTATAGTATACTTATTTTGAAGAATATTAACATTATTAAAAGAGAGAATCCTCAAAAATATCAATATATTCCGACCTACCAATTTTATGTCTGAAATAGAAAATTCCGTTTTTCGTCGCATTCATAGATGCTAAATTATGTAAATGTATTAAAACTGTATAAAGCATTTATATATCTTCATTATATGCAAACAATCAATGATAAAACTTATTAGGTTAGGTTTAGTTAGCAAAAATTTTAGACAGAAAAAACTTAAACTTGCTAGACGTATATGAACAGGTACTCATAAGGAATTTTTACCTTTTCCAATGAGATTTATAGTATGCGTATTTTGAAAAACATTAACTTCATAAATATTTCCAAAAATATCAGTTATATTCGGACGTTCCTCGTGTTAAAAACGGGTATTTCTCTGCCAACTACAGATGCATGAATGATTACTATTGGCTCCCCACTCTTACGACCGTGCCTTCTCGTTTATAACGTTATAATATAATTCAGTCTAAGCATACCTAGTTGTGGTGGACTAATACGGAACATTAAACAAAAAGGCAAAGTTGGTTGATAACTTACAAATATAAGGAATTATTTTATTTACCAAAGTATGCACCCATATGGTCTATACACTTTTGCCCTTTAAGCGGCAGGTTGTTCAGGCCGGTGGTATAAAACCCTGGCGGACGAGAGTCAATGAATTCCTGGAAGGTCAGTTTTACAGCTTTGTCGGAATTAAACAGTTGCCCTATTAAAAAGTTGTCCAAATTACGGAAGAAGTGGTAGTCAGTGGAGTCTAGGTCTGGTGAGTATGGAGGATGATGGAGAAGTTACAACTCCAATTCCTGAAGTTTTGCCACAGTCATTTGTGCAGTGTGTGGTCTAGCGTTATCATGCAATAAGATAGGAGTCGATCTTATTGACCAATCTAGGCTGTTTTTCTTTAAGTTTTTGCATCATTTCGTCCAGTTGGTTGTAGTATATTTCTGCTGTGATCGATGAGCCACGTTTTTTTTTTTTGTTTTTTTTAAGTTACCTGTACGAAATTTGGCGAACCAATTTGATATTGTCTGTTGCGTAGTAACACTAGAGCCACTATTAATCTTTCGCGCGGTCTGCGATGCAGTAGTTCCACGTAAGAACTCATACTTCATAATAGTGCGAATTTCCGACCGTTTGATTTCAACAAAATTAATTTCACACCACACTACACTCTACCCTGTAAAATATGGTAAAAACGGTTGATTTTGATGTGATAAATATACCTAGACATCTAGCACTGGCGCACACAAGGGGGGGGGTCCAACGGGTCCGGACCACCCCCGTACCAAAATTTTAAGTGTACATACGTTAAAATACATTGTACAAATGTTCATAAAAAGCATTGCCAAAATGATTATAAATTATAAATAATATTACAATAAATTAAATAATATTACATAATCATTGTTATTGTTTATAATAAGTTTTAAATATATAATATTTCTTTATAAAAATTGTCTATAATTGGACCCCCCCCAAGCCAAAAATCTGTGTGCGCCACTGACATCTATACTCTATCTCTGAAAGCCTGATAGTAATAAATTATTGTTTCAGGCAGTTACCAGTGGCGTGCACATTTTAAACACGTTTAAATTGGTTTTGTGTATTTCTATATTCCTATTTATCATTTTATTAAACGGATGCCTGTGACCATATTTTTCAAATTTTTCAAATTTTTATGGCCTATTGTGTTTAACCCTAGTTCGTATTCCTATATACTATGTGCGGCACACTCGGTTGTTTTTAACAATATTTCGTTTCGAACTATTCATATTTTGTCGCTTTTGTTTTACCGCTTCTGTGTGATAATACAATAACTTTTTACAAATAATAAATTATATTAATATCAGTCTTTCGGAGATACAGTATAGTATGTATTATGTTGGCTTCTTACACTTATTAAATACCTACAAAATGAGGTTATGTTACAACTAAACAGTTGGCAATATCTTAACAGATAAAAATATACCTAGAATTCCCTAAAAAATTGATGAAAAATTGACGAAAAATAGAACTTGTTCTATTTTCAATATAAATTGATCAAATTTTTTGTCAATTAATTGACGAAATTTTTACGCTTTACACACATCAATTAATTGAATGTCAACTTTTTCAATTAATTGAATCGTGTAAAACCCACTTAATATCTTTTAAAACATAGGCTATGAATGGTACTGCTATTCAAATACCGTGTGATAAGTCAAGACCTAAGGACGTAAGCTCTGAAAAAAAAAAAAAAAAAAAAGCTACAAAAATAAAACTTGGATAGCATTCTGGTGTGATTTTAGACTCCAATATGAAGTTCAGAAGGTTGTAACAAAAGCTTTCCTTTATCATTGATCAAATGAATTGTATTCTTACGTCTTTGCCTTGTTTCTAAATTTCTGAAAAATACGCTTAAATTTATGGATTGAATATGACTAAGATATTAAGATATATGAGACGAGATATTGCGTAGATTAAAACATACGTGTGGTAATTAGCGATAAGGTACACGACAAGTGAAACATAGAATGTGAAATGATTTCTCAGTTGTGCCAACTTGATATTTATTAGAGACTGTTAGTGGAATTTTATCGTCTCTACAAAACATGCCCGTAAATTATGAACAGTAACAATAAAGCCATTGTGTGGCCGTGTCAAAACTGTCTCTTTAAAAATTAAGAGCTAATACCTATAATTCTATCGTCTGATTTATACTGTTTTGTAAATAGTTAAATTAAGAGAAGATGTCGTTTTCTTAATAACAACAAACAAATGACATAACAATGAATAAAGCCTTCCATTCATTTTTATTTCTGAATGAATAAGGTAGAACGTATAATGAAAACAATACGTAACAAGATAACGTGAAAGAAATATATTTATTCGCATTAACTAGTAATAAATTTAGACCAGAGGTTGGCAAGGTATAGCTTGCGAGCTTTTATCTATAGCAGTGTTTCTCAACCTTTCCTGGCATGGGACCCCCCTAAATTTTGTAAATATTGTCTGCGGCCCCTCTATTTTTATGATATATCAAGACAGAGAGAAGACGATTTTTCTCGAAAAGGCGAAGTGTGAGCAGGTTGGGGGAAAAAAATTCATAACCAGAATTTATTAAAAAAAAATAATAATAATGGTAGTATTGAAATTTTCTGAATAAACCGAAAGTACGGGATATCAAGAACAATTTCGAATTTCTAAATGGGAACGTATATCATATTGGATATATTTGGATAGAGCTTTTGAAAAGAAACAACTTTAACTGAAACATTTTTTTAACAACCTTTACGGTTGACAAAAAATTGTGATATTTTTATATGACGATTATATTCCCCATAGCGACTTGAAAGTAAAGTATATTTATTTACAAGTGTTCAAAGTGTCTTCCATTAAACACTTTCGTATCCTTACTCTTGAATTATCTGTAGCTTGGAGCATTAAAAAAATATATATCAGCACCTTAGAGGTAAACTGTAGTCACATTTTTATCAGAAATGACATTTAAGTGCCAAGTGACTTAATATTTTATAGTCCGTCGATTGGAAAATAATTTGGAACTATAGCTCTAGCCAGTTTCAATATACGTTGCTTTAAAACTGTACCAAGTCGATCAACGCAAGGAAATAAACAATCTTAAATCGTCTTTTCTGAGCTGTTTATCATTTGTGACTTAATACAAGTTACCTCTGAGGTGCTGATATATATAATAAAAAATATTGCACTTTCAAGTCGTCCTTACTTGAAAGTACTTAAAGTACCTCCAAAGCAAACCATTGTTACAGAAACGCACCAACCGACACATACACTTTATTTGACCTTAATATAATTTACTTATAGTCTTTTTCTTTGGTTTAAGCGAAACTAGATTTTCAAATCTAGTAATTTTTATCGATTGAATGAAACTCTTTATCATTTTATTTAGCAAAAGCCCACTTTACTTATTAAAAAAAATAGTTAATGAAAACTTAAGAAAATTAAAATTCTGGAAGTTTGGAATAGTCTGTAGTTTAAATTAGTTATTAAAATAAGTATATTAGATATAATAATTAATAAAATATATATATATATATATATATGTATATATATTTATGTTATAAAGGTGTATTTTTATGAATATACATGGAAGATATTTATAAATATGGATAAAATTTAGATCTTGTAAGATTGAGCGCTGTTCTATTAACTTTTCATGTTTTGATCTTGTATGATTTCGTGGCCCCCCGACAAAGCTTTCACGGCCCTCCACTGGGCCGCGGCCCCCCGGTTGAGAAACGCTGATCTATAGGATTGCGACCAGTACTTCAGCAATATTCGGTATTGGGCATATTCGGTATTCGACATATTCGACACTAAATACTCTATTCCAGAGTTTCACAAACTTTTCAGCCGCGGAGCACTTTTCTCGAGAATAATTCGTCGCGGAACACTATCGTTGCTATATACAGTGGCGTACGCAGAAAATTATTTCGGGGGAGGGGGATTTTTCACAACATCGGAATTTATACGTATTGAGAATGCGAGCAAGCTTGAAATGGGGTAATTATAAATTTAGTTCTTTTAGAATTTTCGGGGGAGGGGATTTATCACCCTAATTCCCCCTATGCGTACACCGCTGGCTATATATATATATACCAGGTCTACAAGTATGAAATGCGGATTTTTGTTTAAAATAAAACACATTATACTCCAAAGAACAGTAAAAGTTTATTTATTCAAAGTATGCTCCATTAGAAGTTCTACATTTTTTCCATCTTTGAGGCAATTTGTGAATACCTCGCCAGTAGAAATCTTCCCCTTTCCCCGCAAACCATTCATCTAGCCATTCTTTCACATTTTCATATGAACAAAAGTGCTGCTCGGCAAGTGCGTGACCCATCGATGCGAACAAGTGGTAATCTGAAGGGGCCTAGTCTGGTGAGTAAGCGGCATGGGGGTAGCACTTCCCACTTGAGTGCCTTCAATGTGTTGTAAACTGCTTTTGCCTTATGTGATGTAGCGTTATCGTGAAGAGAGGTTACCTTGTGCTGTCTTCTTTCGTATTCTGGTCGTTTTATGAGCAGCGAATGGTTCAATTCAATCAGTTGTTGTTGGTAGCGTTGGGTATTAACTGTTTCACCAGGTTTTAACAATTCATAATAGACCACACCCTTTTGGTCCCACCAAGTACAGAGCATTGTCTTTTTGCCAAAGCGATTCGGTCTTGCAGTTGATATGAATGGTGAGCCTGGGTTCACCCATGATTTTTTGAGTTTGAGATTTTCAAAATAAATCAATTTTTCATCGCCAGTAGTGATACGATGCAAAAAAGACTTTATTTTGTATCGTGCAAGCAAAATTTCACAAGTGTTTTTGCGTTTTTCCATCTGCCTCTCATTCAATGCATGTGGAACCCATCTGCCGACTTTCTGGATCTTACCCATCTCTCGTAGGCGATTGGAAACAGCTTGTTGACTAACGCCTAACTGCTCTGCTAATTGTTTTTGTGATTGACTATCGTCTTCCTGTAGCAATGTTTCCAATTTTGTATCTTCATATTTTTTTGGAGGTTTTCCATGTTCTTTGTCTGTAAGATCAAAGTCACCACTTTTGAAACGCCGAAACCATCGTTAACACGTATCTTGTGATGGAGCATATTCACCATAAGCTTCTCAAAGCAGTCAGTATGTTTCAGCAGCAGTTTTTTTAAATGAAAACAAAACAGTAGTACTGTCCGCGAATGCTCTTTATTTGGCACAAAATTTGACATTTTTAACACAGTAAAACAAAACTATATGATCACTTTTCAAATTATAACATATACGCATTTGACACTTAATGATAACTTAACATAACGCCATATGTGTTGAAACATTGAACTATAGTCTAAGTTTGCGCGGCAAGTTTGAAAAAAATCCGCATTTCATACTTGTAGACCTGATATATATATATTTGTTCAATTTAACCTATCAATTAAACACGATTGATATGTATTTATATGCAAGGTCCGATTTTCGTCGGACCCAACTATCGCGTAACTTCGGGGTATTACTGTATAGGTATATATGGACCACCTCGATAGAGGTCTGCCAACTTCGGCCCACGAGATACCGGCTGGATACCGTTGCAATATATGAATTAAAAAGTGTCCCCCCCACACTTATTTTATTCACCAGCCGTTACTGCGTTAGTCCACTAATTACTAAACCTAGCAATTGAAAGAACAAAAGCTTTCAAGAAATGATTTTCTATGTATTTTCTCTTTCGATATTTCTCCTTATCTTTCTTCAAATCACAATTGTTTATGTCCCTGTTAAACTCTAATCTAATTGTACGTAATTGCATGTAAAATAAATGAAATATCAGGTTACACATTATCTGGATAAAAATAAGAGAGCTAAGGCGCCTATACAATCGCCATAATCAATCTTATTTAATGTTCTATAGTCCATTTCGAGCAACTAATATATTACTGCCCCATTAGTACTCTTATTAATATCTAATGATGTTTCTCATTTTCATAATTTACTATTTATTCCAGTGGTATTAAATGTGTGAATAACAATCTACTGAAGAAATGGAGATGGATTGCGTTGGAAAGTTTGTGATTTATAGAAACCAGTGGCGGCTCTACAACTAAACAAGTGGAGGGTCAATTAAAGTTTAAATAAAAAAAATCAAAAGCTTGCTAGTTACACAGTTTTGTTCTCATACTGAAGTTTGTTCAATTCAGATCATCTGCACACACCGGCAGATTTAAAGGAACAGACATGAAAATCTATTTATTTTCCCTGTAGTGTACATATTGTTGATATCTCTCAAGTAATCTTTTAGTACGATGTTTTTTGGAATAATGTTCAATCGGGTTGAGGTCAGGGGAGCACGCTGGTCAACCCATTGTTGTTATACCCACTTGATTTAAAAAGTCTGTTACTCAATGGGCGACGTGTAGTCGCGCCTTGTCCTAAATTAGGGTGAAATTTTCTCCGATATATGGGGCAAAAGGTACAACATGGTCTTGAAGAATATCTCTGATGTACCTATCTACAGTTAACGCTCCGCCATCAAGCACTACTAACTCTGTGCGAGCTCCCACACATATTCCACCCCACACCATAATTGATCCTCCACCAAAAGATACAGTAGTAGCAAAATTAAATGGTGAATTTTGTTCTCCTTGGCGTCGATACAATCTTTCCCTACGGTTTAGTAGAGCATTCAAAGCTATCTAGATATACGCTACAAAATAATAAAATTTAAAAAAAAGCAATTTTCTATTTATTCCTTTAAAATTTCCGGTGTGTGTCTGTCAGGCATGTGCAACCTACGACCCGCGGGCCGGATCCGGCCCGTAGTTTTATTTTGTCCTACCCGTGATAACTATCCAAAAGCCCATTGAATCTGGCTCGCGAGTATATCTTTGTTTTCAGAGATCAAATGCGGTTAAACGGTTGATGTTGATGTGGAAAAGCGCCACTTTCTCTGCAAATGGAACTACTTGAACTACAGGAGAACTCAGATTTGAAGTAAAAAATGTATGTGAAGTGTGAATTTTCACACATCTCAGGGTTTCGCAGGTATATAATAAGTGAAGGCAGCATGCTGAGTATGTAGGACAAATTTTGCTTTGTAGTAATCACGGAAAAATGAACGATATTTTTAAAATAATTTATCGTCTGTTAATCTAAGAGCTTTAAAAACAAATTATATGTTAAAATATTTTTTTGTTAATTTTAATTCGAATACCTCATACCATTATTTAGGTTTCTAAATATGTGCAGTATTTTTTTTTTATATAACAAAGTTCATTAAGATTTTGAAAATTGTGCCTATGGCTTCCATTGGTTGTTTCAAGTCATATGCTCCGCCCCTCTGGTTTCGTATACATGCCACATAGAATGAAAATATAATTCCAACAATTCCAACTGGTTATTAAATTTACGCTCTTAAAAATTAAATGCAACATTTGCCAAAATATAACTAGAATTTTGACAAAATAATTTAAACAAAATAAAAATGGAAAAAAAAACGAAAAATAAAATTGTCTCCTCTGTCCGGGAGCGAACCCTAGTTTGCTGCGTAGCAACCGAGCAAGCGAACCATTAGAACAGCATACGGCTTCTAGTATAGTTTATTACATAACTATAATTTTTGTATATCGTCAACCAAAAAAACACAAAAAATGCATTTATTTTCCGAAAACATAATCTGATTGTGAAAAATTCAATACATTAATTTTTTCAGATTTTTTAGTTTAAACCATCTGGGCTACAGGGTGTGGGACAAAAATTTTTTTGCAAAATTTTGGCATAAATCGTATCAAAATAATTTATTTTGCAAAAATAAAATTTTGATCGTAAATCCACGTACTAAGGGCTTTCATTTGATACCCTACGAAGAATTTTAAAACAAAAAATCGTTTCGATTAGCACATATTTGATTATATTTTTAGGGGGGTATGTTTTTTAGATGTTTTAGTATTTTTCCTATGTGCGGGTCAAAGAGTTGTATAAGCACCAAATTTCAACTCTCTAGGTTTAGCCGTTTGGCTACAATGTTTACCGGACAGACAGACAGACAGACAGACAGACAGACAGACAGACAGACAGACAGACAGACAGACAGACAGACAGACAGACAGACAGACAGACAGACAGACAGACAGACAGACAGACAGACAGACAGACAGACAGACAGACAGACAGACAGACAGACAGACAGACAGACAGACAGACAGACAGACAGACAGACAGACAGACAGACAGACAGACAGACAGACAGACAGACAGACAGACAGACAGACAGACAGACAGACAGACAGACAGACAGACAGACAGACAGACAGACAGACAGACAGACAGACAGACAGACAGACAGACAGACAGACAGACAGACAGACAGACAGACAGACAGACAGACAGACAGACAGACAGACAGACAGACAGACAGACAGACAGACAGACAGACAGACAGACAGACAGACAGACAGACAGACAGACAGACAGACAGACAGACAGACGACAACATGACGGTATAAAGTTTTTTGGTCATACCTACAAAATCCTAAAAATAAAACAATATTCTTAACGGATTTTGTTTTATACTTCTGTATAATACTGCTTAATAATGCCATTGTATGTCGAAACCAGGGCCGCCTAGAGAACTTCTGGGGCCCCGGGGAGAAACTTTCTTTACGGGCCCCGGATAATGATCAATTCTATACTTCTATACCCGGGGCCGTCAAGAGGGTGAAAACTAATTCTTTTATCTCGGACTCTGGACCATATACCAATGAAGCGAGAATTTTTATTATAATACAGGTGAAAATACAACTGTCACTTGCCTCGATGCCAGGCCGTTCCTACAGCTCTGCCCAGGACCCTGGGGCCTCAAGAACCCCGGAAATTTTCCCCGGTTACCCCCCCTCTTGTCGGGCCTGGTCGAAACTCCAGTCGTGTGTTTTTTTGCAATAAACTGTTATTTTGCATAGCAAATTAGTGTTTTTATTTATTTCTCAAAATATAGGTCTTGTAGTATATTTTGCAAATCCTACTAGGTCAAGAATATAACTATGTCGTCGGAGCGCTCGATCCCATGAAACGTTTTTGAAAAAAACCGTAAAAACCACATGTTTATGAAGCTCTTGGGGGACTCAAACCCGTAAGCTCCCGCTTGGTAGGCGCTCGGATCTTTGACAAAGATTTTTTTATAATGTAATACGGGTCGAACAGCTGTCTGCAGAGCCGCAGTAAGGAAAACTTGCGCTAGGGACAGAGCCGTGTTTTGGCGCCCTTGTCAAATAAAAACAAGGTTCTCACCTCTCAAAATTTAGGTGATGAGCAAAAAAAAAAAAATCCTCACCTCCTAAAATCCAAGTGACGAGCAAAAAAAAAGGTCCTCGCCTTCGCAATGGCAGTTAAGCCTGTCGGCGCCCTTTTCCTTAGTGCGCCCAGGGCCGTCGCCCCCTCCGCCCCGCCCCGCTTACAGCGCATCTGGCTGTCTAAGCTTCTGAAAAAATTCGGAAGCTCAGAAACTTGGTACCAACATGCATTGTCCGAACACAACATTGTCAACCGACATTACTTGTGCAGTCCTATTGCATAAATCTAAAACTGAAAATAACCGATTCATTATTTACTTGTTAATAAAGATAAAATAATAAAAATATTGATAAAACTACAAATTTTCCATTTATTTATAGAATAAACTATTTAAATATACTAAATAGAAGTACCAAAAAAAGTTTTAAAATCATGACCTTAATGGAGTACAAAATAGATAAAAGATTTATTAATTCGATTTATTTTGAAACCAATTTATACATGTATTTTTCCCGAGTTCGACCTTCACATATTATCTTGTTTATAAACTTCTTCGGCTGAGATTGTAGTAAAATTGGCCAGAATCTATAATCTAAATGACAGTTGAGGATAAAATTTTAGTAAACAACGTATTTGTCAATTAATTTTTTATTCTCAATGATCCTTGAAACGATTTTTTTTATGAAAATGTAAAAAATAGATCGAAGTGAAGACATGGTGATTTTGAATTAGAAGATAATCCACAGAAGGCAGAAATTCAATTCCGCGACGAAAGAATGGTCTGTCTTTTGAGCCAATCCATTCAGCAACCCAATTCTCGACTTCTCTGTAGTTCTGGAAATGTGTATCTTCCAAAGCGTGTTGCATCGATCGGAACAGATGGTAATCGCTTGGGGCCAGGTCCGGAGAATACACTGGGTGCGGGAGAATCTCCTATTCAAACTCCTTAACACGTTCGCGGACAGTTTTGTACAATGAGATGTACCCAAAATGTCACTTTTTTAGATTTATGTTTATAATAGGACATTTACTGTCTTTGGTATGTTCCTGATAGGACAGTTTATACTAGTTTTCATATACTTAAATTGAATTAAAACCTGCCCCAACCGTCATTTGTATATTTGAATAAAAAAAAATAGAACGGTTTAGACCAGCGGTGGGCAAACTTTTTGTACCGCGGGACACATTGACATTATAACAGGATGGCGCGGGCCGCACATCTATATAATATTCTGGTGCCCTCCCCATATGAAAGTGAAGAGCAAAAACAACGGCCTCACGTCTATTTTTAAAGTGCAGAGAAAAAACACGATCTCGCCTCCATTTTCCAATTTTTTCACTTTAAAAAGCAATTGTTTGTGGATATTGGTGGGCCGCATAAAATGTCTACAAGAGCCACATGCGGCCCGCGGGCCGCGGTTTGCCCACCGCTGGTTTAGACCGTCATGACCTGAGCTAGGAAAAATATTCGACGGCTATAGCCGTACTGTCCGCGAACGTGTTAAGTGTTTGTTTCGTGATGTTTTTTCCAATCGCTTTTCGTTTCCGCATCAAATTATCATTCAAACGATCCAATTGTTGTCGATAATGTTTGGCGATGATTGTTTCCTTTGGTTTTAACAGCTCATAATACACGACACCCTCCAAATCCCACCAATTAGACAGAATTGATTTCTGACCGTGGATGTTTCGCTTTGGTCGACGTTGGAAGGTTGACCAAGATCAACCCATGATTTCTTGCGTTTCGGATTGTCGAAATAGATCGCCGGTCACGATATGCTTCAAGAAACTCTTCTTTTTTTCCCTTGCAAGCAAATAAATCGAGATGTTTAAACGATTACCAATGGCATTTTCGATCAATTCATGCGGCAGCATCTCCCTTCTTGCCAGTCAAGCCATGAGAATGATCCAGTCTTTATCATGGCTTGTAAACATCGTAAAGTGTTTGAGAAGGGTTTTATTCCAATAGAGTTTGCAGTTGTTCATCTCCGACCCTTTTCAATTGACCTGGCCGTTGTTTGTTGTGAACGTCACAATGACCATTTCTGAATCGTCGACATCAATTTCTACATAGGGGAAGATGGGCAAATGCCTGTCAGTCGGTAATGACGGTCACCCAAATAGTTCAGAAACTACACATAATGCCTAACTGTTTACAGAACTGAGGGAAAGAGGCTAGATATACATATTGCTGGTGACCTGGCAATACCTCCTATCTGCATAAATAGAAATTTAAAGGAGAGGTAAAAAACTGCTTTATGTCAGCCGTTTTTGCGTAGTTTAAGATAAAAGGTATTGCTTATCTCGGAATTTAGACCTTAAATATTTTTCTTGTTTAAGAAGTATTGTCACAAGTTGTGCACTGATACGTGGATTACAAAGCAAACCAAGAACTAGTTTTCGCCAAAAATTGTAGATAGGAGGTATTGCCAGGTCACCAGCGATATGCTACAGCGTATCCAGTCAGTTTGAGTTAAGCCTTAGGAAGAATTGTAGTAAATTGTTTTTTTCAACGCTTCGATCTAATTTTTTTTTTTTTAAAGATAAGTACAGTCTGTTTCAAACGCTTAGGCGGAACTAAATGGGAATTTCGTTCTTTTAGGTTGTCACGACAAGGGACCTTGCTTGGGTTATTTCATTTTTCACGTTGCAATGTCAAAATTTAAAATTACAACAATGAAACCATGGAAACGAATGACCTATGTCAAAATTAAATTATTTTTTTAATGTATTTTAATGACAAAAAAATTAATAAATGGGAAATTTGTATTAAGAATGACACAAAAAATCAAAATATAAAGAAAATGACAATTTAAAATGATATTAACCTTAACAAAAAATGTGTATTGTAAGTACGATTTACAAAGCTTAAACAAAACGGTCGAAAAGCACGATTTAAACGATGAAAGTAACTAGATTGCAAAATTTAGTTCCGCTTAACCGTTTGGAACAGACTGTACTTATTCTCAATAAATTTTCTTTTGGATTCTATACTTAATTCTTCTTTTAATTCTAAACTGTTTATCTACGTCTATATTATATTTTAATTATTTCTATTTTCCCAGAAATTTGTATTTTTTTCACATTAATACGCTTTGGGGTAATGCCAGTCAGATGAAGTTTGATAGCTCAAGAAGAAATTGCAGTAACAGACGATTAATCTTTCACTAAGATAGCCCAAAATTTGTCAAATGAAAAGCAATTTGACCCTAATTTAAACATGAGCACATTTATTGACGTAGTTCCGTTACCTATAGGTAGCTGGACCTTCAAGTCAAGGAAGTAAATGATCAAGGGAAACAACATGTTACTGTACTTACAGAGACGCCATTGAAACAAATTAGTTCAAAAAGAAAATGTAAAAAAGTCATTTTGAAGATTGATGCTAAAAAGAGACGGAATGACAAAAAATAATAACAATCAAAAGTCTGGTTTTAATAAATGTAAGCGTAAACTGAGATATTTAGAAGATGAGGAATCTGAAAAATATATATGATGACAGCAGTGACGTTATCGAGATAGATGAAAATAAATGTCTGATATGTAAGGAATTCGGCAAAAATGACGAATTATGGAATCGATGCACGATCTGTGGACTTTGGGCCCATGCAGAATGCTTGGTAAATAATATGCAGAGAGTTATGTTTCTGACATTTGTGCAGTTTAGAGGCAGTTTAAAATCTTAAAAGGTCCTCTCTCCAATTATTATATCGCTGGCTGAGTTCCATTCTATTCTATGGTCACTTTTTCTACATTTGAGTTATTGACATTTTAAAATTTGACATAACAGATCTCAAAACCATATTTTATTTTTGTGTTTTTAGTTTATTTAATATTTTTTATAAGTAATTGGGAATTTACTTATGCAATAAAAAATATAAATTACTAATAGTTATTAACAAAACTTTAATTTTTTATTAAGACAGAATAAAAAGAAAATAAACTATAATAAAAAAATGCAGATATTTTATTCTATGTCCGAAACTACACCTCTATTATAAATAAAACACATCTTCAAAGAATATTTTTATTTAACATTAGCATACAAAATTATAATAACTATTATTATAATTTCCTTACAATTTTATTCTCATATTCATAGAAAATAATATAAATTATAATAATCACTTTTTAACTTTAAATTATCATTGCAATAACTGAAACAATGAATGTAGTAATGTAAAATTAGATAATAATTTTCTGGATAAAGGCTAGTTTCCAATTGACGTAGACGTAGAATTCTACGTCTAAGTGAACAAATAAATAATAGTAAAATGCATTTTAGAGTTTCTAATCACACGTAAATGGACGTAGAAATAGAAACGTTAAAGTAGAATATTAATATTTTTGTATTTCACATTTACGTTTTGACGCCTGCCTACTTATATATTCACGTAGACGTAGAATTCTACGTTTTAGCTAATTTTTGAATGCGCGAATATTCTATATCCACAAAACGCAAAGCTGTGATTGGTTGATGGACATAGAATATAAACGCTCAAAATGTATACCATATAAGAAAGATAGAATAAAAAGGAATATAGTTTTACAAAGTACTGGAGTAGAAAATGAACATAGTATGATGTAGTTTATGTATATTTTGTCCCATAGAATAATGTGGCACACATAACTCAATTTATTGCAAAAGTGGACATAGAATAGAATGGAACTCAGCCGATATATTCAGGAACTTCCAAGTTTTGTTGTTTATAAATTGTACTGTAAATTGAGTTCTTAAATGTGACCGGAATAGCGTACCATACTGACTGTTTTACGTCCACCTAGGTGGATAATACCGATCATTTACATGTTTTAAAAAATATATACATTATTTAATTAGCATAAACTTTATGAGAAATGTAACTTTTACAATTGACTCTGTATTGAAGTAGTGCTACTGCTTTAATAAAATATTTTGTATGTAATTATTATTGCAGTTTTCTCTTAGGTGACCGGCATTTACCCATCTTACCCTACTGTTACCGATGGAGTATATTCACCATAAGTTTTCACAAGCATTCGAAAAGCTTCAGCTGCATTTTTTTCAAATCAAAGTAGTATAGAAGTAGACATCTAAAAAACGATTTATAACGTTCCATTTTAATTCGGTTATAGAAAAGCACTTATGTAAACAAAGTATTGCGTCTGATGACTTAAATAACATAAGAAACATCTGTTACTGTCCACAGCATACGCACCTAGAGCCATATACACGTAAATTGCGGCTTTTAATGGAACCTCATATTAATTTAAAAACGGGAAATATTATTAGAGATAGGACGTAGGTAGAATGTTGTTGAAGAAACAAAGACCCACATACAAGCGCCGTATCAGTGAAGTTGGTTCAACTTCACTGATATTTAAAATAATGTAAATATAATTTAAGATAAATGGTTTTTATTATAACAGTACTTTTGAAATTATTTTGCAATGGTCCGGTATAAAGGATTCCACACACCAAAGCGGCCGCGGTGGCGGCCACGGTGGCGATAATGCAGCGGCCTAACGCAACCTATACAATACAATGAGACCACGCACATACAAGCGTTCCGCTATCTGAGAACGCCACCGACTGCAGCGTTCAAGTCTAGCGATCACCAAACACTGGCGGACAAACTCGACAAGTTGCGTTAGGCCGCGCGATATTCATTGTTTATATACCACAGAGTGAATATATTTAAGAAAATAATGTCGAAAATAGATAATTTAACAGAAAAAATCATAGATCAGTAAAGGATCATTTAATTTTGTATGACTTAGCACATCCTGATTACAAGAATATTAGGAAAATAAATAAAGTGTGGGACGAAATAGGAAAAGTTTTGGAAATTGATAGTAAAGTCTGTTCCAAACGATTAGGCGGAACTAGATTTTGCAATCTAGTTAGAGTAACTAGATTGAGATACGATGAGAGTCATCGTTTAAATAATGCTTTTCAGCCGTTTTGTTTAAGCTTTGTAAATCATACTTGCAACAAACATTTTTTGGTTAAGGTTAATATCATTTTAAAATGTCATTTTCTTTATATTTTGATTTTTTGTGTCATTCTTAATACAAATATCCCATTTATTTATTTTTTGTCATTAAAATATGTAAGAAAATTAATTTAAGTTTGACATATGTCATTCGTTTCCATGGTTTCATTGTTGGAATTTTAAATTCTAACATTCCAAAGGGGAAAAATGAAATAACCCAAGCAAGGTCCAATATTATCATACAACTATATACCGTGATTCACTAACTGATCGCTACCGCTACCGCCACTCCCACCGCGTTAGTGTGAGGAGGCCTGATCGCTACCGTGGCCGCCACCGCGGCCGCCCCCGCGGCCGCTTTGGTGTGTGGAATCCTTTAATGTGGACACCATTATTTTGGATGTTTGCCATTGCTGATAATAATAATAATAATAATAATAATAATAATATTTATTTCATGCTAGACATCTTACGACGTTTACATTTGTCAGTACATATATGATAAATTCAATGAACAAAAGTAGAAAGTATTTGAAAACATTGAAAAATGAAATACAATATTAAATAATATAGAAAAGAGAGGGAAAAAATATATATAAAATTAACAATGGTAGAGCAAAAAAACAACAGCTTACATGTTAGATGTAGGAACTGAAATTAATTTTGAAAAAATCGTCCGAATTGTAGAGACAATTCTCAATAAGAATTTTTTTTTATTTTGAACTTATAGTACTGATAGTACTAGGCTAGAATAGTATAATATAATGAGTATTAGTATCAAAAAGATATAATACTTCATCAGTATATAAAATATATTCGGACGTTATCTGTCCTAAACAAAAACGGTGTCTACTTTATTCCCTGCCAGTGCGGGAAACAATATATTGTCGAGACTTGCAGACCTTCGCATGTTCAATGAGCATAAGAAAAAAGTTCAGCAGGGCGACATTTACAGTTCCAAACTGGCTGTACATGCTTAGGAAAATGAACACCATTTCCAATGGAAAGAAAAAGCTAAACCCTTATTGTATGAGGAAAACAAGTTCAAAAGAAAATTGAAAGAGTATGCTTTGATCGAAAACTCGGGAGATGCTGTCAGCCAAGCTAGCATAGAATTTCCTCAACTCTGGCTTTCCATTATTCAAAACAATCTTTTTAATCCTCAAGTCACTAATCCGGTAACAATCTCATTACCACACAATAATGTGATAAAAAACCTTAATCCGGTCGTTAATCCTCCGCAGGTAGTCCCGTCCCTACCTATAGCTGATCCCAACCACCCAACCTATAGCAACACACCTATACCCTGGTTCCACTTTTACAATACCCGGTATAAAATCTCGAAGTAAATTGAAATGTTTATCACTTCTCGTGATCGCTGAAGACGGAAACAATTTGTTGAGCAGTTTCCGAAACGTCCGAATATATTTTATATACTCATGAAGTATTATATCTTTTTGATATTAATACTCATTATATTGTACTATTCTAGCCTAGTACTATCAGCAATGGCAAACGTCCAAAATAACGGTGTTCGCAACAATACTTTGTTAAAGAAATTCACTAAAATATTTTCCGGTATTTTCAATTACAAGTTAGCATATATCCAGAAGAGAAGACGGAATGGAAAGGTAAATCATGTATAGTAGATAGACGTCGATCGAGGCAGATATCAACCTATATCTGTAAGTCTGCCACATACTACAAGAAACTACACATTTGGTCAAAGATCGAGAAGTATAAGCTCCGAAAACCAGAAGCGGATTTAACGGCGGGGCCCCGACCTCTAAAGGGCCCCGCAAAAACCTAATTTTACACTTTTTTCTAATTGAGGGGCCCAATATTCTTACTGCGCCCGGGGCCTTAACTGACCTAAATCCGTCACTGCCGAAAACGAAAACTTTTGTGCAGACAGAAGGATTTGGTGGCGATGGATCGAAAAATAAGAAAGAAAATGAGAGAGTTGGAGGGGGGGGGAGAGAGAGAGAGAGAGAGAGAGAGAGAGAGAGAGAGAGAGAGAGAGAGAGAATTCCCTTCAATTATAAATATTTTCGATAGTTGGGCCAACTTCATAGAGACGGGGCTCGTATAGTTGTTGAACTCCAGAAAGAACTGAATTTCTGGAACCCACCGTAGAATTTAGAAAAGATGCTGGATTTCTGGCCTATGTCAAAATGTTGTCCGTAAGGTTTTAGTTAAACAGTTTGGCATAAAAATGATGATATGTTATCCTACATAATGTAGTTGGGCAATGCGATTATAGATAGAATGACGTTTTAGTGACGTGGTAGACCGTCCCCATGACCTCCTCGTGTGACCCAGGAGCCACGCCGATTCCGCTATCACCGCTAACATGATAACACTCCACTAATTACGTGCGCAGTTTTAATAAGATTGTACTATAAGATTGCTCGACGCACTTATTTATGTTTTTAAATAAATTCCCAGTGTGGCGTGACTATTCCAGAGGCCTAAATGGGGGAAAGATGATAAAATGATCATTTCAAATTTATAGAATGAGATAATTTTTTAAATTTAGATTTATTTGAATAAATAAATCAACATATAATGATTTCTTTAAGTGACATCAATTTCTTTCTTTAATTAGTTCCTATTATTTATTTATTTAACTTGTGGTTTGCAAAATTTGATATTTTGGGCAGTTTTTATATCAAATTTATCTATTTTGACCAATATTTTATTAGACGATATTATCATACGTCTCTGAACGTCTCTAAAATCTCTACTCTCGTCAAAACGAATAATGGTTCAAAATTGATAAGGCTATTGGTAACGAGTTCACTGTGCATTAATATACAACCCATAGGGCAGCAGCAAGAAGAGGACGACACAAGCCACTACTTCCGTAGGGTCCTAACGAGTAACTGCAAAATTTCGTCCAGATCGGTCAAAGAACCTAGTAGTGTCTAGGGTTTCTTGATTATACAGGATGAGGCAGAAAGGACGGACGGTTTTGAAATGGCTAGGACTCACCACCAGGCAAAGATAAGGCTGGTTTCCAATTGACGTAAACGTAGAACGTAGAAATAAAACGTAGAACGTAGAACCTAGATTTTGTTGCTTTGGTTTCCAATAAACTTAGAATACCGTGTCAAACTCTTTAAGTTAACCTCTTTGTAAAAGAAGTTTCGTAAAATGTGTCGGATAACATGTATTCGTCAAAGAATATGGACGACGATTTAGCAATGCTAGCAAATTTTATTGTTACTTTTATGCTAATTATTCGCAAACAATACCGTAAACACAGAATATCTATAGCACGATGGTAGTTGAGACCAATTTTGCAACCAGAGCGGCCACGTTGGTGTCAGCCGCCCGTGTGCCAACATACATAAATCGGCTTTCATAAGATCGCCCGCTACTAGTAGGGTTCTATAGAATCGACCCCAAATTCCACCCATTTGTTGCGTCACCCGTGTGCAACGCACACGCTGCAGCCCTGTGTCCCCGAAAAAATTCTATTGGTAATTAGTTTATCTATTATATATTAAACAATATATATTCATTATTAAACAATAATCTAACCATGGTAATTATTTATTTCCCTTATTTCAATACCGTGAACCCAACAAATGTTGACAGGTTCTATCTATCGACATACAACATATTGAGTATTATTTGTTATTTTCTATCATTCTTTCCAATTGGCCGGACGTAAAAACGTCGACGTGATATATAAAATATGAATATTCTACGTGAACATTTCTACGTCTAATTGGAAACCGTAGCATGCATTTTCCTATTACTTTTTTTTTCACGTAGACGTAGAATTCTACGTCTACGTCAATTGGAAACCATCCTTTCCAGAGTTTTCGATCAAATTTTTTTGATCGAAAACTCTTGGAAATGCTGTCAGCCAAGCCAGCATAAAATTTCCTTAACTCTGGCTTTCCATTATTCAAAACAATCCTTTTAATCCTCAAGTCACTAATCCGGTAACAAACATCTCATTACCACACAATAATGTGACAAACAACCTTAATCCGGTCGTTAATCCTCCGCAGGTAGTCCCGTCCCTACCCATACCTGATCCCAACCACCCAACCAATAGCAACGCACCTATAACCTGCTCCCACTCTTACAATACTCGGTATAAAAACTCGAAGAAAACTGAAATGTTTATCACTTCTCGTGATCGCTGAAGACGGAAACAGATTGTTGAGCAGTTTCCGAAACGTCCGAATTTATTTTTTATTACTCTTGAAGTATTATATCTTTTTGATACTAATACTCATTATATTGTACTATTCTAGCCTAGTACTAACAACAATGGCAAACGTCCAAAATAAAGGTTTCCGCACGAAACTAGGCGTGTTGTTAAGATATAATTATGAGCTAAAGTCCATTTACAGTAACTTTGAAATGACGTCACAGTTGAAAAACTCACCTTGTTGCCAATTCGTAAACTGTCAAAAAAAGTTAGGTTACATCGAACAACTTCTAAAACTATATTGAAAACCTATATTTCCTATAGAGGAAAGGAATTAATGTAAATTATGATGCACAGCAGTTTTTTCCAACCGATTTGTCGCGAAATTTATGGTTTATATTATATTAAGTGTGTAATGTAGTATTAAAAAAAAAAAATCAGTGTATAAGAATCATCAGAAATATTTGTTTTTAGAAATGTGTCGTGTTCTTTTAATACTTTTTATACAATTTACTTTAATTTTTCGCCTGGTGTCACATTGACACAGCGGGTTCGGGAAGCAAACGCGGTTTGTTCCGAGTCACACTGTTTAACTCCAGACCGCTCGAATAAACGCGCTTAGACCTTTTCTCGAACGCTCCAAGCTTGCTTCCTGAACTCACTAAATGATATCGGAAAGCAATGATAAAGAGTCAAATTTTTTCTTATTCGAATAGAAATTTTTGAATTTCAGATGTTAGATACAATTTTGTTTCGAATAATGAATATTCAAATATTATTTACAGTTAAACAGTTTATTGCCGCTAGCTTTAAATTTTGGTTTCAATCGCTCTGTTAGAAATGGTAGTTTACTAAGGTACCATTGCAATTTTTAAAAATTAACTCAACCAATATTTCTAAAGCTATTGCTTCGATCAAGCTAAAATTTGATATCTAATACTCTTTTATAAGTCTTAAAAAACCCTACAATTTTGGTCTCAATCGCTCTGTAAGAAATGGTAGTTTACGGTAGTTAGTTTTTAAAAATTAACTCGACCAATATCTCGAAAACTATTGCTACGATCAAGCTAAAATTTGATATCTACTCTTTTATGAGTTTTAAAAAACCTTTAAATTTTAGTCTTAATCACTCTGTTAGAAATGGTAGTTTACTAAGGTACCCCTTTCATGTAATTTTATATTAATAGTGTCGAGAGTAACATGCTCTCCTAAAATCAAATTAATTATCTTTCAAAATAATTAATAAGAGACAAAACCATCCTTTGACCACGGCTACTAAGAGCTTTGGGCATTTTTATTACGGTAAAATTAAAAATATATATATATATATATATATATATATATATATATATATATATATATAACCTCACTAAATAAGCACTTAACTGTCAACCTGACAAATAACGATTGAACAATACAATTACATACAAACTGACAACATTGGACAAAATTTACCAACATTAAATAAATAAATGTACTAACTGAGTTATGGATTGATGTTGATTAAAACATATCAAAACGTTGGTACTTAAATTAACCAAGTGTGACGTCATCTCATCTTTATTGTGAATGGAGTTTATGAATGGTATTTTAGTCATTAACGAAAATATTTCTTTCCCTCTAAATAAAAGCCTTATTAAATGCTTCTTCAGCCATTGATGAACTTATTTAATTGTTTGTACATTATTGTTTCCATAGTCTTTATTTATTATCAGTAGAACTCTATAGAACCTAATGTGTTAAATTTCGACGTTTTGCTGTAGTGGTTCACATAATCGAGCGCTTACTGTAGTAATAAATCCTAATTAAAATATAATTCCATATTGCAATCAGTTTATGTAAGTCATAAATATGAAAATACATATATATGTGTATTGATGTAAATTGTTTACTATTATTTACTCAGTGTTATCGATATAAATCTCCTGTTTCTGTAAGAGTTGTGACGTTCGTACAAAAAGAAAAAACTAAGGAGCGATAACAGTGTATTAATGACAGAAATTTTGCATGTTTACTGGCCACGGCAAATTAGCTATACTTGTTTATAAATAAATGTAATTTGTTAATATGTTTAAGAAATATCATTTAAATATTTATAGAAATTTATTTAGTATCTTTAGGTCTTTTTATGTATTTTATTGATTATTTAAGAAAACAATTAGATAATTTATGTAAGCAAAAAAATATAAAACAAAATAACATTTATTTATTACTTGTACGATTTAATATACACATATTTATTAATTTGATATGTTTTATAAATATGGTTTTAGTTTATAAAATTTTTATGGATTATTATTAAAATATTACAGTTCTTTAATGTATTTGTCGGCTGAATTGTATACTTTGTTTTTATGTTAACATATAAGATTTATGGCACTGCAAACTTTTCAAACAAAATTTTAGTTCTACTTTTGATTAGAATTTTTCCTATTCGTCCGGTCTGTTGACAATTAGGGATATGCGATACTGAGAAATTAGCGATATTTGGGTATCAATAATATCGAATAAAAAGTATCGATACCGGTATCGTATCGAAATAAAATATCGATATTTTCAAGTATCAAAAAGAAAAATTAATATATTTTTTATAAAACGTAAAAACATTTTATTCTTATAATAACAATTTAATTGTTTTACAATAATAAATAGATTAAAGTATAAAGGTTATACCAAACATTTAGGCGGAACTAAATGGAAATTTCGTTCATTTAGGTTGTCACGAGTCACGAGAATGGACCTTGCTTGGGTTATTTCATTTTTAGGGTTTTGTAGGTATGACCAAAAAACCACTATACCGTCATTTTGTCGGTATGTCTGTCAGTCTGTTCGGTAAAAATTGTAGGCAACGGCTAAACCTAGAGAGTTGAAATTTGGCATGCTTATACAACTCTGTGACCAGCACATAGGAAAAATACTAAAACATCTAAAAAATATATCCTCCTAAAATTATAAACAAATATGTGCTCATCGAATAAAAAATTATTATTTTTTAATTCTGAGTAGGGTATCAAATGAAAGCCCTTAGTACGTGGATTAACGATCCAGAATTTTATTTTTGCAAAATAAATTATTTTGACGCAATTTTAGCCAAAATTGTGCAAAAAAAATTTTTGTCCCACACCCTGTAGTCCAGATGGTTTAAACTAAAAATCTGAAAAAATTCTAAGTAAAGTACATTTGTGTGAACCGGAATAGTACAACAGGAATTTTTTATCAAATTATGTTTTCGGAAAATAACGCATTTTTTGTTTTTTGCTTGACCACGTAATATATTTAATAACTTACCTAACACAGTGAACCAGCATGCTTTGATAGTGTAGTGGCTAGCATGCTCGTGTTCTAATTTGCAAACTAAGGTTCGCTCTGCTCTCGAGACAATTTTATTTTTTCTGTTTTTTTTTGCATTTTTATTTTGTTTAAATTATTTTTTCAAAATTCTAATATATTTGGACAAATGTTGTATTTAATTTTTAAAAGCATAAATTTAAATACCTGTGGAAGTTGTTGAAATTGAATACACGAAATCAGAGGGGCGGGGTTATGACTTAAAACAACCAATGGAAGCCATAGGCGTAATTTTCTAAATCTTAATGAACCTTGCTATATTAAAAAAAAAAAAATACTGCACGTATTTAGAAACCTAAATAATGGTATCAGGCATTCGAATTAAAATTAACAAAAAAAAAAAAATTTTAACATAAAATTTGTTTTGGCATCCCAAATAATCATCATTCTCTTACTAAATACCTGCGAAACCCTGAAATGTGTGAAAATTCAAACTTCACATCAATTTTTTTAGGTTGGTATGTGAAAATTTTAAATTCCAACAGTGAAACTGTTGTGTGAAAAATTTAATACTTTTTTACATATTTTGAGGACAAAACAAATAAATAAATGGGAAATTTTTATTAAGAATGACCAAAAATAAAATGCAATGAAAAGGATATTTTATAATGACAATCAATTTAATCTAGAATTTGCAATGTGCGTATGATTTACAAAGCTAAAACAAAATAACCAAAAGTCGGAATTAATAGATAAAAATTACTAGATTTCAAAATTTAGTTCCGCCTAAACGTTTAGAATAGCGTATTTATGCTGTTGACTTTTGTTAAAACAAACTAAAAGGAAATTTTGATTTCAGTAGTTTGCACCTTTGAAATTGTATGTCAGGTTGGTACTAAAAAATTGTAAAAACTGGTAAGGCAATGGCGTTTATTGGCAAGGGCGGATTTATGATCTTGCCGCCCTTAGGCTATAGTTACTCTGCCGCCCTAGTTAATTTATTATTATTATGTATTTTACAATATTGCCCGCCCCTAAAAATTTACCGCCCTAGACTTTAGCCTACTTAGCCTAGGCGTAAATCAGCTCCTGCCTATAGGTCAGTGTTTTACCCAGAAGCCTATTTCTGTCTCTGCATATAGTACTGCTTTCGAAAATAAGCACTCTGAAGGAACTGACGTCGCTATTACAGACAAGAATTTCTAATCACTTATGTATAGGTAAGGGAAGACTGTCTTCATATTGTCCCATACCCAGAGGCGCAGCCAAGGGGGGGGGGGGACAGGCCTGGGCCCCTCTCAGGACCAGCAGGTTACACGGCGCTGTAATAATAAATATTGGCATTTTTTTTTTTTTGTATAAATAAACATTTTTTTAAGATTGCCTACTCTTGATAGGGGCCGTTATTGTTCAAGTGAAAATACATCACTTTCCAAATATGCTCCAACGAATTATATGAAGGGGAGCGTTGATCCTTTTTCCCCCTGACACATTGACTGAAACATTCGCCCAGTCAAATGATAAAACTGTTTTAAACAACTAATTTCTCGATTTAGATAAGATAAAGTGGAAATCTGACTTCGGTATAACCTTCACACGAGTCGGTTCGTTCGGTACAAATTGTGGCCAAGCGGCTGATTTAGAGAACTGAACATAAGTAGGAAAAATATTGAGACTTAAAGAAATATATCCCGCAAAAAATATGAATAAATATGTATTTATCGAAGAAAAAATCAAGTGAAAGTTTTTGATACATGGATTAACAATTACATTTTATTGTCAACAAATAATCGAATTATTATTTGATATAAACATCAATATCCAATATGTTGAACTGATTTGGGTCGCAGTCTATTTTACATACAAAATGATAAGCAGTGACGGAACTTTAAATATCTCGAAGGGTTTCTTGACATTTTTTTAAAAAAAGAAAAGGGGAAAAGAGTATATTTTACATTTTTAAATATATTTTTCCCCTAAATAAGCTCAAGTGATTTTGATTACCGCTTCAGGGACCACAAAAAATAAGGTTGAGGGCCGTATGCGGCCCGCGTGCCCTCTAAATTTTATTCGGCCCTCCCCAAGACAAAATCCTGGCTGCGCCACTGCCCATACCAGTAGCGGATTGGATTTCAGAGGTGAAACTGGTTTTTTCAAACACAGTGATACTTCATTTTCAGTTTTGTTAGAACAACGTTGGCCTGTGCCTGATTTTAGTTTCCTCAGTATCGGAAAATTAGTATCGATACTAAAATCGCGATATCGAATGAAAAATATTGATACTGGTATCGTATCAGTAGTATCGGAACATCCCTATTGACAATGCGAAACAACTCGGGGCCCATCTCTTGGAGGGTCGTCCAGGTGGTCTCCTCCTCTTTGGTCGTTCTTCCTTGCAGCTGCGAGCAAGTCTTTCTTTTCTCATTCTCCCCACGCGTTTATTCCATTTCCTGATATTAGTTCATTTTGCTACATCTTGTATATAGCGCAGGCGCCGACTACGTGGAGGCGGTTGCCCCCACGGTATTAAATTAGTGGAAACAATATTATGCTTTCGCCCACACTATTTTTTATGTATAACTTTTTTGATATTTTTTTCATATATACTACTTATTTCAATTTAGGGCCGCTTTTACAATCTTCGGATAAGTAGCGGTATAACTATATAAAGTATAAGTTTATTCCGATGTTTATTCAAACGTTCGCTTTTACAATGCATTTTTTAATCTCGGATAGTTATCCACGGTTTTATTGTAAAAAATCAGCTGTGGCCACCACAGGACCGACCGTCATCATAAAGTCATCATAAAATTATAAAATACATTCTAGCAGCAGAGTAGAAATAACTTGACCTAATATTTTCTAACAGAGATATTATTTATCATGACCATGGAAACGTTACATATAAGTATGAAAAAATTGAGACTTGGAAAAAATTTCGAAAAATTTTACAAAAATTATTCGAAATTTTTCGTTTTATCAAAAAACGTCTCAAATAAAAGTTATTATTTATTACTTTTATAGCAACTTTTTTTCAATAAATTTTTTCGAAATATTTTTCTGTTGTGAAATATTCACAAAAATCTTAAAATCGACACGAGTAAACTGCCATTTCTAGTCAACCGATTTTTACTAAAAGTTGATCAACTCGTGTCATTGATGGCAGAAGCTTAAATATGAAGTTTCATAAAAATTCTTTCAGCCGAATTTGCTCTGCACGTGTACACAGACGGACAAACAGACAGACGGACAGACAGACGGACAGACAGACAGACAGACAGATCGATAGACACACCGACAGACATCATGCTAAAAATAGTCAAAACGTTATGTAGGGACCTTGATTCGTGGAGATGCATCGAAATCTCGAAATGTCAAAATTGGTATGATCACAATACCTCCCTTATAATTAGAGCCCTGCGCGGATAAGCTTTTCTGTATCCGCATCCGATCCGCATCCGCACATCCATGATCCGCATCCGATCCGCATCCGCAGCTTTTGTAAATAACAAATCCGCATCCGATCCGCATCCGCAAAAATATCCGCACTATCCGCACTACAGGTTTTGCTGTCAGTTTGGAAAGAATTAACATATTTCGCCTGTTTAGGTAATCTCTGCTTTAAAACGCTACTGAAAATTTTTGGATTTACCAGCTTAATTATTACTAACCTAACCTAAGGGACCCCAAAAGTATTAAGGCCTAGATGCGCTAATAACTTATTTAAATCTAGAGAGAGATAACAATTTTGGGGGGCCTAAGCGTTCTTTTTCGTATGGAGTAAGAGGCGTGCTGAATTTAAAAAAAAAATCAGAAAAGTTACTTGATAGAAGGTGCTTCATATTTTTAGGATCAAGTAATTCTCTTACGCCATTTCGCGCATGGCGTTGCAACTTTTTCAAACAGCAACATGTGTCATTTTTCAAATTTTTGGGATCTGCAAGACTTTTTACTTCGGGTAGTATAAAAAAATTGGCAGGTTACATAATAAAATTTTCGAGAAAAAATTATGTAGGTAAATTTTGGTATTTAAATAAAACTTACTAATCAGTTTTATGTAAAAAAAAACCTTTATCAGATTTAAAAGGCAGAATTAGAGCAGAGGTAGGAAGAATTACGTCGAAAGTGTACCAGGAAACTTTTGTCCAAAATATTATTTTCTATAATATATTCAATAATAAAAAGAAAGTTAAGTTGATTGTCTCAACTCAGTCTTGATCATGGACAATTGTCTTAATAAAAATAACATAAAGTGAGATTGAATGCTACAAAATATCATGTATATACAGACAACCGAAAATAACCGAGGACTGCGTAGTCAGAACACAATTGCTTGTTTCTCCGTAAGTAACCGAAGATTTAATGTTCACGCGGATATTGCGGATAAGCGGATATGACATTTAATCCGCATCCGATCCGCATCCGCATGGTTTAAATGATAATTTATCCGCATCCGCAGAAAAGTTGCGGATATCCGCGGATAATCCGCGGATACCCGCGGATTTGCAGGGCTCTACTTATAATATGTTGACGGTCGGTAATAAAATAAAGTTGGTATTGTTTGACACATAAACTGACATATTAGAAATGTCATATTTTAAACTGACATTATTATTAACGACATCTTGTGAGTGGGGAAATATTGGGAGATGTCGAAATATTCGACTCAGAATTCTTTTATTGTGCTATATTTGCCGCGTTAGTGTCTGCCTCTCGTGTGCAAATATTCATAATACCGCCCATGTGTAAATTTTCATAAGATCGCCCTCTACTAGTAGAATTCTATTAGAATCTATACCAAATACCGTCTCTTTGATGAGCCGCTCGTGTGCAGTGCAGACTATGTACAACCGCACGCGGTGGCTCTGATTGTAGTTCACATTTATGTACTGCAACCCCTTGTCACCGCGGAGCTTACGTTCCACTAACATACTGTGGACAAAAAAACGCGAGTAATAAGATTAAGCGTATACACATTACGTCGGGAGGAAATTTTCACTGGTTAATAACAGGAGTATTTTTTCACTGTATAACAACATTAACAACCAGTTCGCATTTTGAAAAATATATAAATAAATAACCGGTTCAACTGAACCGGCTCCAGCCCAGTACTGCATATATACATATACAAAAACAGACATTATGTGTACATAGTGCCGAAGGGGTGATAGTGGCCAGTTAGATTCGAAACGCTCAAAGTTTTAGGAGCATATTCCAGCGGTAATCGGCTGCTACTGTTAATTGCTACGCTATTAAAAAATAAATAAAATTATTATTTCCCAACTGCGTGTAATTAAAACTGGAACAAATACATGGATAACGAAGGATTACTGCACTACGTTATTATTTCGTATGGCAATGTCTAGGTTTTAGAGATTTTCAGGTCGCAACTAGCGTCCTCTGGCATGACCTAACGATTACTTTTTACAGTAGCCGATACCACCGTGCCCTGTGAAGCATGACCCATATTTTCGAAAATTAATTCACAGATACAGGCACTCATTGTAAAGAATCTGAGCCTATGATTGCAACAGCCAAGTTTTTTTAAAAATATTTTTGCCCATACTACATATGTAGATCGTTCTCATGATTCCACACTTTCAAACCAAGTGAGCTAACCAGTACGCTGCTGCAACCACAATTATATAACTGTAATAAAAATTCAAATAAAACGTTATAATGTGACATTTATCATATGTCAATTTATTTTTTCTACCGTTGCTGGATAACAAATACTTATTCACCAATCAGAGCAAGGGAATAACTTATACTGCCCTTTATCTGAAGTGTCGTTGGCCAGATAAGATATTCTGGTGTTTATTCCGATGTTTATCCTATCCGAGCTTTATCCGAGCATTGTAAAAGCGATTTTTTGACTTTATACCGGGAATAGCGTTATCCGGGCTTTATCCAACGATTGTAAAAGCGGCCCTTAGAGAAATGAGAAATATAATTCAAAATGCGGGCGCTAATATTTCGTTAGATATTCAGGTATAGCAGTGATTTAGACATATATTTTATACAGGATGCCCGTTTTCGACCCTAACCATTGGGATCTCGTGAACCGTAAGAAATACAAATTCGGTTAAATTGGGGCAAAGTTGCCGCATTAATTGGCCACTTTAATTATGTATTTTGGTTATCAAGCAAAGTGTACAGGTTTCTAGATACTTTTTGGCTTATAATTTTTTTGTTTCAATTCATACAAGTTTCTTATTTGCAAGTTCTACAGGCACTATTTAACGAAGAATGCACAGCCGTCCTCAAAATTTTTATAGCTCGTATCATTTTCGAGAAATTCGTACTAATTTTCAATTTTCATATGGGGCTCAAAGTTGTCTTAGTTGTCAAAGGTGGCATTAAATCTAGATTTTTACCGACCGGCAACATATATAAGGGAGTATACTATTGTGATCATACCGATTTTGACATTTCGAGATTTCGATGGATTTCTCCACGAATTGAGGTCCCTACATAACGTTTTGACTATTTTTGGCATGATGTCTGTCGGTGTGTCTGTCCGTCTGTCTGTCTGTCCGTCTGTCCGTCCGTCCGTCTGTCTGTCTGTCTGTCTGTCTGTGTACACGTGCAGAGCAAATTCGGCTGAAAGAATTTTTATGAAACTTCATATTTAAGCTTCTGCCATCAAAGGCACGAGTTGATCAACTTTTGGTAAAAATCGGTTGACTAAAAATGGGAGTTTACTCGTGTCGATTTTAAGATTTTTTTGATACTTATATGTAACGTTTCCATGGTCATGATAAATAATATCTCTGTTAGAAAATATTAGGCCAAGTTATTTCTACTCTGCTGCTAGAATGTATTTTATATAAGTACTTTATGATGGCGGTCGGTCCTGTGGTGGCCACAGCTGATTTTTTCTCTTTCCAATGATATAAAACACACCTAAATTAAAATAAAAATTAACTGAGAAATAAGAAAATTATTTATAAAAAAACAAACTCCATAAAAAAATTAGGTAATTTTCAAATAAAAAACATTAGGTGAAACCTTGCTTTCATTTACAATTCTTCCTCTTCTTTGAACACTGTCAATCGGGTTGACTTGACCTCACTCACATAAGTTCTCCATCTTGATCAGTTAACTGTCAGGTCTTTCCATGTGTCCTGTATATATGCCGCGCACTCTGATAGTGGCGACTGATGCGGCGACTCAGAAACAAAAAAAAAAAATATATTTGGAGAGGGCTCAAGTTCATTTATAAGAAAAATGTATCCCTTAAAGACAGGTTTTTTGGTGTTGGGGGGGAGCAATCCCGTGAGCCATTTCCCTAGATGAGCGCTTGCTGTATACCAATACTTATTCGATCATCGAGTAGCTGATCACTCCATCTTTTGCGAAGACTTTTTTTTAATTTTTTTTTTACGTAGAATCAACAGCATAAAAGCCAGTATAGGTTCCCACTGTTTACAGCCAATATACACAAATGTCACAATATACACAAGTCTTCCCACTGACCGACAGGTGTGCACTTATCTATACACTGTAATCGTCTACCTCTCAATTCTAGTGTTCTTTTTTGACAGTTATAGAAAAAATATTTTGTACATTTACGTACGCTACTTTTTTATGCTAAATTGTAAATAACATCTAGTTTTAATTTCTCAGTAATATTTACAACGATATTATCTATCGACGAAGTTAATCACATGAATTATTTACGCAATCCAAATGACATGGGTCATGGTCAAGGGATGATGTAAATTTTATATTTTTTTCAGGAAATTATAAAACGAAATAATTTGATTATAATATCAAAAGTATGCATACTATTATATTTGTTCTGGTTTATTATTTTAAGAGAGTTACATGAAAACTTATTAACCAAATACAAACAGTAACAAATACAAACGAAAAGAAGATTAAGGCTAACAACAACTCCATACTACAAGAATGCCGAAAAGATAAAGAAATAAGCCAACGAACCAGCTGGAGAGAAGATAGAAAGAAATACTTCGAAAGAAACGGATATGGTATAGAAGAGATAAGAAGAAGACAAGTAGGAGGAGAAGAACTAGAATACTTATTAGAAGAACGAGACAGACAAGTACAGCGACAGGAACAACAAAACAGAATACAGAAATCAAGATACAATCAGACATACAAGAACATACAAGTTCCTTCAGTGCCCCTATACCTCGTCAAGCCAAAAGGAAAAAATCAGAAGACCATCGCCAGATTCCGGTGTGGCAATGAAGATCAGGCTAACTTCTTCTGGAGAACTGAAGGTGAAAAAACATGCAGAACATGCGGGGAAACCACCGAGACGATAGAACACCTACTGTCCTGCAGTGGAATAGGAGAAGAACGAAGGGATATACACAGAATGTTGGACGAGGCAGGTAGTGGCTATCTGTGGATGAAGGAGGTTATCCAAAGAAGAGTATCCAAAGAAGTATTAAAAGAGAAAAACAAGAAAATACTAGGAAGCGCAGCCCAATGAGCCAGAACACGTATTTGTTTTGAATATTAGAATTTTTGTTTAATTTTGATATAATTATTGTTATTTTGTTAGAAATTTATTATTATTTATATTATTATTATTATTATATTATTGAATGTGATATCACACAAACAGTATTTTGGGAAAATTAATGTATTAATTCAAGGCCGAAAGGCATGAATAAACTATTATCTATCTATCTATCTACAAACAGTTGTCATTGAATGCTTTTCATGACTTGTAATCATTTATTACGACTAATTTTATAAAGTTTACTGTGCTTCTAAACACTTTTTATTTTATTTTTTCCATAAATATAATTTTTTTAGTATTCTAAAAAACGATATTTTTGCGTCTTTTACAGCATTTGATGTCCAACCATCATCAAAACAATAAGGCAGCATTTCGACAATTCCTTTCTAATTTAGAATAACTTAAATTATAATAGCTTTCACACTCTTTACCTCTTCAATTTCTGTCCCTGACCATTCTCATCTTATATTCTCTATCTTTCCTCCCCCCTTTCCAAACACCATCACCTTCGTTTTATCTCTGTTTACCTCCAGTTTTTTTCTTCTAAAGTACTTGTCCGCTCTGACCATGATCCTCTTTAGTCCCTGCTCATTCTCTGCCATCAGAGTCAGATCATCTGCGTACCCCATTGTCCAATACTTCTTCCTTCGCACCACCACTCCTCCGTCTTACCCTTCCTCATTGTTTCTTCCAGGTCAGCTACGTATATATTAAATAATGTTGGGCTCAACGGACAGCCCTGCCTCACCCCCTTATTTACCCAAAAGCTTTCGGAGTCTTCGTCTCCCACATTTTATGTTAAATTTTTGTTTTTTGTTAATTTATATTTTTTGTTACTGATAGGTTCATCTTGCCCTTTTAATTTCATGTTCTTTTCAGACTTAATTCTGCCCAAGTTAGGGAACATTACATACCTACATACTTCAATGTTGGTTATAACAATAGTGGAATTGTTAATAGCAAAGAACCCTTGTTCTTTATGTTAATATGTGCTATATTTATATTTTCATACTCGAGGGCTCATAAGGAAGAACAGTCCTTGTATTCATACAATGACTGATCATGGGCCTTTATTTGTTCAATGATTATTTTATCAAAGTCAGCAAACTATATTCATCTAAAATAAATACGAATGCTATGTGCCAAAACATAATGTTAAATTCAATCGAACGTAATAATGTCACTCTTTTTTTAAATCCAACTGACCCATCTGAGGTTGAGGCATTCATAACTTCTTTAAAGGATAAAATTTCTATGGGACATGATTGTATTTCTTCTAATGTACTTAAAAAATTTGTAAATCCATTGTTAATCCGTTATCTGAACTTTTTAACAAATGTATAAATTCTGGTTACTTCCCTAAATTTTTTAAATTAGCCGTCATTAAGCCTATTCATAAATCTGGTCCTCAAAATAATACTGAAAACTACAGACCTATATCACTTGTTACAAATTTTTCTAAAATATTTGAAAAAATTATTAAAAAAAGATTAATTTCATTTTTAAACTGCTCAAAGATAATATCTGATAAACAATTTGGTTTTATGCAAAATAGAGGTACTTCGGATGCAATTTCTCAGTTAACACAATATATATACTCTGGCTTAGATAATTCTAAGTCATGTTGTGCAGTCTTCCTTGATTTAGCGAAGGCTTTCGACACTGTCGGTCATGCGCTTCTTTAAAAAAAACTAGAAATTCATGGAATTAGAGGCATTACACTCAATCTTTTTAAAAGCTATCTAGAAAATAGACAACAGCAAGTATTCATTGATAATTACTCTAGTAGTTGCCAGAGCATCAGTTGTGGGGTACCTCAAGGAACCGTACTCGGTCCTATCTTGTTCGTGCTTTACATTAATGATCTTTTAAGCAAGGATAATTTGAATGGCAACATCATTGCATATGCGGATGATGCAGTCCTATTTATTGAGGCACCTTCTTGGAATGTAGCCAAACAGAATGCAGAGCAAGACATGAATAATATTAAAATTTGGCTTGATGCTAATCTTCTAACGTTGAATTACAAAAAAACAGAATTTATTTCATTTTCAATTTATAATAATACTCAGCCTACATTTAATTTCTTAACGCTTCATAATAGTAATTGTTTTGAAGAAAACTGCGCTTGCGAAATAAAAATTAAAAAAGTTGATAAAATAAAATACTTAGGTGTTATGTTCGACAAAAATATGAGATGGAACGAACACACTAATAAATTAATGACGAATATACGGAAAATATTCTATATTTTTAAAAGATTGAGGGAAGTTACGCCATTACATATTTTGTATCAGTTTTATTATGCTCTTGTCCAGTCTTCTTTAATGTACGGGTTAATTGCCTGGGGTGGTGCTGTAGACGTCTATTTAAATCAGATCAAAACTGTGCAAAACACTGTACTAAAAATCATGTTCAAAAAAGCAGACGCTACCCTACTGAATTACTATACAGAAATACAAACATTTTTAATTTATCACAATTATATTATCCGGAGTATCCTGGCTTACACAAGCAAGTATAGTAATGTAATAACAATAGAAGATCATAAATACTCAACGAGGAACAAAGATAAAGCAGCACCACATAAAACTTTTAAAACAATTGGTCAGCGTTCTTTCTTATATCATGTACCAAAGATATTTAATAATTTTCAAGAATTTTTGCAAATAAATAATAAGGACACTTACAATATTAAGGTTTGGTCTAAAAAGTATTGTCAACAACTAAATCAAAATGACATTTTGAAGATACTGAACTAGAGCAGATTAAAACTACACCAACTTACTGGATTGGTAGCGTGTTGTACAACATGACCAACTGTAAAATATTTTAATGTTTTTTGTCAATAGCCACATGCAGACATTTTAGTCTAAGTGGTGAATTTATTCATTGTTTATTTACTATATTATATAAGTAAGATGAATGTTGTACTGTATTTCTTTCTGGGTAAATAAATTTATTATTATTATTATTATTATTATTATTATTATTATTATTATTATCCATTGTACAAATTATTATTATTACTATTATTTGTAAAAATCTACTTGTTTTATTTTGTACTTTGGATATAAATAAACAAATTCAATAATTAAATTAAAATTATAATAAGGAAAATAAAAACTGAAAATTAAGACGTAAATAAAGCATTAATGAAATGATAAGTGATGCATGTTGGGTGATATGGACCAATTTCTAGAATCAAATAATATGTTTGTTTAGCGGTGTGCGAGATTATCGTAATAATGACCTCTGACCCTATGACCCGTTGCAAAACCATCATTTTTTGTGTTCTTATAGCGTAGCCAAGAAATAGATTGTATAATGCTTTATGTGAGATAAAAACATTATTTTAAACTATCTATTTCATGATTTGTGCAAACGCATGATGATGTCAACTGTTTTAAATAAATAATTATACATTGTACATTACAATTTGGAACATAAAGCGTCTACTTTTTCTTATTGTTTATAGACAATTTGAAACAATTACTTACAAACAGATTGCTATGAGAAATAACTACGAGGGATGTTTCCGAAGTTGTGGGAATTTAGCTATAATTTTTATTATTTTGTTAATTTTCGTCAATATTACAATGTAGTTTTTCAACATAATTTCCATTTAACCGAATACATTTATCCCAACGATAAACTAATAACTGGCTAACAGCTCTTGAAGTTGACAAGTATCAGACCTATTGAGTTTCTGTTCTGGTCCCAACAGCCTTGGCACTCAGCGCGACGAAACCTTGCTAACGCCCAAACAATCATGCAAGATGTCATGAACTTGTCGTGTACCTATCCCTAGGCGCACACTAATTTGACGAATAGTCATTCGCCTGTCCTCTTTCAGTAGGTCTTCGACGGCAGTAATGTTTCTATCATTTACCGACGTGCTTAGGCGCCCACTGCATGGATCGTCTTCTAGTGATGTTCTACCGGTTTTAAAACGATCGATCCACTGATAAACAGTACTTTTGGATTCTGCAGACTCACCAAATACTCCTTGCAGACGCTGAATAAATTCTGATGTTTTCAAACCTTCTTTCCACAAAAAGAAAATTATTGCTCTTTGAGATTTTGTTGCGTCTTCCATGGTTACAAAAACAGTGCTATGAAAACGTGTCTATATCAGTCGAACACCTAAATCAACCTAAACAATATTGCACTAGATAGTTGCATAAACATTTCAAGACTTGTCTGGCACCAATAACATTGCCTATAAGTTCTGCGTAATTTAATTATAGCACAATTCCCAGAATTTAGGAAACATCCCTCGTATAATAAATACTTAGTCGATATTTTCCAGTCGCTTACCACCGAGAAATTCCTTGAGATTAGAACAAAAATGATAATCACTTGGCACAGAGTCGGGACTGTATGACAGATACAGGAAAATGTCCCAGTAAAATTCGTTAAGTTTACACTGAGTCAATGCAGGCTAACGTTATCGGGCAGCAAAACCACGTAAAACAGTAGTCCTCGACACCGATTTTGGATGGTTTGACTAATTTTTTCTTAGTGGCAGACGACTAGAAAATGACGACAAAGTGAAAACTTTCGTGAGAAGCTGGCTAAACTCAAAAGCGGCTAATTTTTAAGACAGAGGTATCCAAAAACTCGTTACAAGCTGATCTGTTCCACCTCAGCCACCGTACTCACTAGGGATGGGAAAAAAACATCGATGTATCGAAAACATCGATGTTTGTTTTAAAAACATCGATGTTTTTACTATCGATGGTCAGCTGGCGATAGTATCGATAAAACATCGATGTCTACTACCGATGTCGATGTTTAAACTTTGAAATTCAGGAACTACCGCTAGAGGCACTGGAATCATAAAAATTTAATTTTTATTAAAATTAGTATAATAAATATAAGCGCCATCTATTGTGATATAACAATACTAATAGTGTTAGTTCTTATTCTTCTTAGCAGTTAGCAGAATACGAAAAAATAAGAATAAACTTCTAATTTTTGCAAACAATGCGAACGACCAAAGGCGCCAACACACTTTTTTTTTGAGTCTTGTTGACTTTCCCAGTTGTTATTCCTCCAATCCCTGGATTTTTGTAAATTGTCATTAGCTATTTTTTTATATATTGAAGTTGGCTTTTCCTGAACAAAATGATCAAAACTTCAATTAATCGGTAAAAGTAGCTAGAATTGAAAATCTAGTTCCGCCTAAACCAAAGGAACAGACTTTATTTCAACTTAAAAAAGTATAAAAATAATTGTATATGACAGTGTTATTTTTATGTTAAATAATATAAAATTAACATTTAGATTACTATATTAGTATTGTAATAAAATCCAATATTTCATTTTAGAAATATGAAAATAGTAAGGTCTGTTCCTTTGGTTTAGGCGGAACTAGATTTTCAATTCTAGTTACTTTTACCGATTGATTGAAGCTTTTGATCATTTTGTTCAGGAAAAGTCAACTTCAGTATATAAAAAAATATCAAATGACAAATTACAAAAATGAAAATTGCGGTTAGTTCCGCCTAATCGTTTGGAATGGACTGTAGGTACAAATTAGGATTATTATATTGGGTATAATAATGTTAATGTGAAATAAATTACTATTAAAAAGGAATATTTCTATTTCAAAATCCAATAAATGCTTTTTGTGTATTATATGTTACTTTTTTCGTATTTTATCTTTACATTATTAAATAAAACCTATATAATACAAATAAATAGATTTTTTTAATATTAATAAAACATCGATGTTTCCGATACATCGATGTTTTTCCTTCGATGTTTTTTCAACATAGATAGTAAGCGCCGATGTTAATATCGATGTACAACCCTAGTACTCAAGTGATCTTGCGTCTTCCGATTATTATATTTTAAAGTAGGGATGGGAAAAAAGCATCGATGTATCGAAAACATCGATGTTTGCTTTAAAAACATCGATGTTTTTACCATCGATGTTTCTATCACATATGAGAACCGCTGGTTAGGTGTGGTCATGTGAATTTTATCGTGTTAGTGTTTTTTAATGGTTTTTATTGGTAAATATTACCTAAATTTTATTCTTTTTTGACATATCATTTTATTTAAGATAGTAGATTAAACCCAAATAATAAATAACTATTCAAAACATCTTTAAATCAAATAGAACAATAAATACTAACAATTTTTTAATAAAATTCAGTTACATAATATTTCTTTTATTCTCAATCTAGACTAAATTAGACATGTCCGTGCCAAGATAGGTGTTGTACATGGTGTGAAAATACCAGCAAATATCAAAATTTTTTAGTATTTTTCTTTTATCTTTTTACTTATTTATCTAATTATTTATATATTTATTTATTTATTTAATTTTTTTTTTTTTTTTCTTGTTATTTTATCTTTTTATTTTTTTTGACAATATTAAATGGGTTCTGTTCTCAATTTTTAAGCTCATTAAATTACATTAATTTTAATCAATCCTCACAAGTAACTCTACTTGTGCTAAGCCAGCGTTTCTCATATACCAACTCTATCAATGTGCAAATCTAGCTCGCCCCCCGTGGTGCACCCTGGTTCACGCTAAAGAGCTAGAATTATTATTGGCTGCCAAACTACCAAAACTGGTCTCCTGGCAATTTTACAATGCATACAACTGGCTCATCTCCGAGCCATACGACAGTGACTATCGGTCAATCCGTCCGAATATGCCACCTTAATATAGAAGGGATAAGCAAAGCAAAAAGTGAATGTATGTCTAAGCTATTCATAGAGAACAAAATCGACATAGCTGCAATACAAGAGTGTCACACATCCGATGAACACCAGCTGAGGTCCAGGGGTAAAATTCCTGGCTATTTCTTAATTGGCGCTACCTTCCACCATACCTACAGTATTGCAACCTATGGCCGGGCAGGATTATCAAATGTCCGACTAATATCGACGAGCAACAACAATAACGTCCATATCATTACTATTGCTCTCGGAAACATGACGATAATAAACGTCTACAAACCTCCCCAAACACCGTGGCCTGCTGACGTGCTTCCTCCACATACACATCCTGCTATTTACGTCGGTGACTTTAATAGTCACCACTCACAATGGAGGTATGCAATTGATGACGAAGCCGGATCGAGACTAGTAGAATGGACAGAAGCTAACAACTTATACCTAATCTTTGACGCCAAAGATCGACCTACGTTCAGATCGGCGAGATGGAACACCGAGACTTCTCCAGACCTCTGTTTTGTTTCCCATGACAGCCGTGGACATCACCTACCTACTACTAGGAAAGTTCTGAGGGGATTTCCTCACACCCAGCATCGCCCCGTGATCGTTAACATAGGTATTCAAATCCCAATGATCCAGTCCATCCCAAGACCTAGATGGAATTTCAGAAAGGCAAATTGGAGTGAGTTTTCATCTGAACTCGATAAGGTGATTCGTTGGATCCCTCCCAAAGCGGAAAACTATTATCGGTTTTTTAAAGCTGTAATTTCCACAGCAAAGAAACATATTCCCAGAGGATTCAGGAAGCAATACATCCCCGGTTGGGATGAACGCAGCGAAACACTTTACGAAGACTATAAAACTAGTGGCAGCACAGAAATTGCCGATGAACTAGTTCATAGTTTAGACGATGCAAGAAGGGAAAATTGGCGAAGCACGGTGCAGAATATGAGCTTTAAGCACTCCAGCAGAAAAGCTTGGAGTCTACTACGCAAACTAGGGAACTCTAACAAAGCTAGCATAGCTCCGTCAAAAGTCACACCAAACCAGGTAGCCAATCATTTAGTTAACATGTCTCGAGCAAAACCTCATAAGACTCACTCCACATTAGTCAAAAAAGAACTGACAACTCTAAAAAGAACTTGCGCCAGTGCAACAACTTGTTCAGAAAACTTCACAAAGCAGGAAGTTACCAAAGCACTATCAGAACTGAATCTAGGAAAGGCACCCGGATTTGATAGTATGCACAACGAGTTTTTGATAAACTGCGGAGAAAAGTCCCGAGAGTGGCTTGCCAAGTTCTTCTCGGATATTTTAAACTCAGGCAAACTTCCGTCTGAGTTCAAATTAACTAAAGTTATCGCCATCCCCAAACCGGGAAAACCAAACGATTGTCCGGAAAACTTCCGTCCAATCGCCCTACTGAGTGCATGCTACAAATTACTGGAACGCCTTATTCACCAAAGAATCTCGCCGCTAATTCAAAATATAATTCCGATAGAACAAGCGGGCTTTCGACCTTCCAGGTGCTGTGAAGAGCAAGTGTTAGCATTAACAACGCATATTGAAGTGGGATATGAGCAACGTCTAAAAACTGGAGCAGTATTTATAGACTTAACAGCTGCGTACGACACTGTTTGGAGAGAGGGCCTATTGTATAAGTTGATTAAGGTCGTTAAGTGTAACAAAATAGTCTCCCTTATAAACAGTATGTTGAGCAACAGGCTATTCAGGGTCGCGATGGACAACCAGATTAGTTCCACTCGCATGCTGAACAATGGTCTTGCTCAAGGATCGGTACTTGCACCGTTACTTTTTAATCTGTATATCTCCGATATGCCGCAAACAGCAAGCAAAAAATTCGCTTATGCAGACGATCTTGCCATAACAACACAGTACGGAAATATGCTCAACCTGGAAAAGACGCTAACAGAAGATCTAGCCTTACTTAGCGAGTATTTCAAAAAATGGCGACTAACTCCCAGTACTGCAAAAACTGAAACTTGCTGTTTCCATCTAAACAACAAATTGGCTCATACGCCCATTGATGTGACTCTCGACGGAATAATCCTGCCTTTCAACCCAACACCAAAATATCTGGGAGTGACTCTTGACCGGACACTCTCTTTCAACAAACATCTAAGCAACGTTGCTGCGAAACTCAGATCCAGAAACAATATTCTCCAAAAACTAGCTGGTTCTTCGTGGGGAGCAAACGCGTCAACACTTCGAATAACAGCGCTTAGCCTGGTGTACTCAACAGCAGAATATTGTGCCTCAGTATGGATAAATAGCCCTCATGCAAGGAAAGTGGACGTAGCACTGAATGAAACGATGAGAATAATAACTGGCGCCATTAGGTCAACACCTACCTACTGGCTTCCAGTTCTCGCTCATATTCAGCCACCCCATATACGCCGCCTGTCAGCTCTCTTACGAGTGTATGGGAAAATTAATGAAAATGCAGAACTTCCTATACATGCGGACCTGGCCAGTACCGACTTCCACAGACTTAAATCCCGCCACCCATCAGTTATTACAGCAAGGATCTCTACGGCAACCGGTTACAACGCAAAAGAAACCTGGCAGCAAAAATGGGTGGAGCAGGCTCCAGTTGAGTTTCACTCCTTACTTAACCACGAGGAACCTCCAAATGGATTTGACCTTCCCAGAAAAACATGGGTATCTTTGAACAGAGTTAGAACGGGCCACGGTAGAAGCGGTGACTCTTTGTTCAGATGGGGGATGCGGGAGACTCCAAACTGCGACTGCGGCGCAGAACGTCAGTCGATGAGACACATCGTCTTTGAATGCCCTAACAGAGCCTTCCAAGGGACAGTAGAAGATTTTGTATTGGTGACAGAAAGTGCTTTGAACTGGTTGTCAAATACAGACATATCACTGTAATCATTTCTCAATTTGTTTTTTAATTTTTCCTTTTATATTGTAACTAGAAACATTATATTTTACTACTTATAATTGTGCTATTTTATAGGTATTATGTGATTTGTTTATATTATGTAACTGTATGCAGCCATACGCTAAATAAATAAACCATCGATGCTCAGATGGCGATAGTATCGATAAAACATCGATGTCTACTACCGATGTCGATGTTTAAACTTTGGAATTCAGAAACTACTGCTAGAGCGCTGGAATCTTAAAATTTTAATTTTTATTAATATTAGTACACAAAATATAAGCGCCATCTATTGTGATATAACAATACTAATAGTGTTAGTTCTTATTCTTTTTAGCAGATAGCAGAATAAGTAAAAAATAAGAAAAAATATTTTTTTATTAATAAAACTATTATTAGGATTATTATATTGTAATATTGTGTTATTGAGAATAAACATTACCTATAGAGGCGCTGTTGTCGCTTACAAAATGGCGATTGGAATAGGATTTTTTGACATTTGCCATTTAATACACAACAATTCACATTGCAGCTAATTTTCTGTTGCGATTTTAAAGACATTTTATTAAAGTTTTCTTCACTTTAACACATACAAACAATGCAATTAAATGAGCCACATCCAACAAAATCCTATTCCGTTAAGTTCCAAAATATTCCGCTAGGCGTCACTTCAGTTATTGTCAGTTCTCAATAAAAAATGTAATATGTATTTCAACTTAAAAAAGTGAAAAAAAAAATGTGTATAACAGTATGTTATTTTTATGTTAAATAATATATAATTAACATTAAGATTACTATATTAGTATTTTAATAAAATGCAATATTTCATTTTAGAAATGTAAAAATAGTAGGAACAAATTAGGATTATTATATTGGGTAATGTTAATGTGAAATTAATTACTATTAAAAAATAATATTTCTATTTAAAAATCTAATAAATGCTTTTTGTGTATTATAAGTTACTTTTTTTCGTATTTTATCTTTACATTATTAAATAAAACCTATATAATATAAATAAATACCTGTTTTTAATATTAATAAAACATCGATGTATCGGAAACATCGATGTTTTTCCTTCGATGTTTTTTCAACATCGATAGTAAGGCGTCGATGTTAACATCGATGTTAAACATCGATGTTTTTCCTTCGATGTACAACCGTATTTTAAAGCACTGCAAAACTCTTTAATGGAGACAAATTTTTCTATTGTAGACCTGGTTCGAGAGACAACTATTTTCGAGAGACAAGTTTTTTTAAGTTTTATTATTAGTTTGGTAAGAGTGAAGTTTGAGCTTCCGTTATAGCCGGATTGGTGCTAGTTGATTTAATTTAACATTTTTATTAGAATTATATTTATTTATTTATAATAATAATAATAATAATAATATATTTATTGACTTAGTTACATTAAATCTGTTTTAAGTCAGTCCAGACATATACATTTAATTATACAATTATTATACGATTTCAAGATTTTTATTACATTTTTAAAACCTATATTTAAATAATCCTTCTGTGGAGTAAAATGGATGTTCAGTAAAATACTGCTTCATCCTTTTTTTGAATTCGCTGGTAACTTATTAAGTAGTTTGACTCCATAGAAGTTCTCACAATTACGAGATTTAGTAAGTCTCAGAAAGTCTGGGTATAAATTCGACCTGCCTCTTGTGTTATATTGGTGTATTTCCGCATGAGTTTGAAAACTGCATATTTTTTTATGGGTCGAAATTAGGGAATGGTACATGACCGCGGATGGAAAAGTCATTATATCTAAAGAAATAAAATTATTGCGACAATCAGCTCTGTAGGGTGAACGTGTAATTACTCTGATTGCGCGTTGTTGTAAACTAAAGATTCTGTTAGCTGCTGCCGAAAGACCTCATGCTGTAATGCCATATGTCATTTGGGAACGTCGGTACTTACAATGGTTGTCAGGTTTCTTAACAAATATATTGTAGAACACAATTTCTTTGGTAAAACACTGACATGCTGATCCCAAGTGAGTTTGGGATCAATTTGTACTCCCAATAAGTTCACGGATTTCGGATTATCAAAATTGTTTGGTTTTAGTGTTAAAAGAATTTGTTGGGTCTTGTTGAGGTTTAGGGAGAGTCGATTGGTGTCGAACCAGTACTTAGCTCTCTGCATTGTGATGTTATTAATAGTGGTAACATCAACAAGTGATGGCGATCTTGCAATCAACGTTGTGTCATCGGCGTATAAAATACTGGTTCCACCAATGTAGGAGGGGAAGTCATTGATATAAATCAAGAAGAGGAGAGGACCGAGGATTGATCCTTGTGGAACGCCCGAGGTAACCGTTAAGGGATTTGACGAGACATTTTTAAATGAAACAATCTGTGTCCTATTTTCTAAGTAGGATGTAATCAACTTGCTACTGTTCTCGTCAAATCCATATAAGGTTAACTTTTCTAATAGTATTTTATGGGCGACACAATCAAAAGCTTTTGAAAGATCTAATAATGTGGCCAAGCAGTATTCTCTAGATTCCATGGAACCCGATATTTAAGAAAGGAATGATGATATTGCATCTGTTGTTGATTTACCGCTTCTAAATCCAAACTGTGCCTTATTGAACAACTTTTTACTATCAAAGTATTCGAGTATTTGAGTTGACAATCGAATATTTTGGAAAATATTGGCAACAGTGAAATTGGACGGTAATTTCCTGGATCATCATTATCACCTTTCTTATATATCGGGAGCACTGTTGCAATTTTTAATTTGTCTGGAAATATATTACCTTTTATACAGTTATTAAATATATTTGTTAAAGGACTTATTATTTTGTCTTTTAACGATTTTAATATGGCAAGGTTGATGCCATAGTAATCCCTAGTGTTGCTGTTTTTCAGGCTATTGATTGTGTCTCTCATTACTATACAATTTTATTTACAAATTATATTTACCCTTTGTATATATTTTTCTTATAATTTTCATATATTTTCCATATGTTGTTACAAATAAAACTATTGTTTAAAATTCACCCGGAAACATTTTACATTTGGTTTTAGACACACGCAATAGACCGGAAGCTTAAGCATCAAAGGAACCGTTAAATATTTGTCAGTTTTTACTGACGATGGCTGCTTAGCAGATCGAAATGTACATCTAGTATTACTATAAAAATACAATATTGAAGAAAAGTTACGTAAAATATTCTGGGATATTATTTTTGTAATTGGAAAACCATTTGTACGCATTAATAAATCCAGATAAATCTAGTAATGGATCATTGCATATTTTTATATGAATCAGTTGTAAATTATGTCCCCCTATCAAGATGCTATTAATCAACTTCAGTTTAATTTATATATTTTATATTTTTGACCTCTAAATCGACAAAAATATTTAATCAAGGATCAAGTCCTAAAATTACAGTTATACAATAAAATGTTTCCAGCATATATGTAAATTTACATAAAAATTATTCAATGATGAATTTTGCATTAATTTGCAGGTTTCGAAAACACAAAAAAACAACGAAAAATAGTAATTTTTTTGTAATAATAATCAATATGGATATATCGTCGTATGGATATATACAGGGTGTTTGTTTGAAACGGGGCTCCCCGAAAATCTCCTTTATTTGTAAAGATACAAAAAATCTTCAGAAGAAAAGTTAAACTAGACAAAAAGGCCCATCTAAAGGTTACTGTAAGAATTCTGAGGCACTTCCGGTTTCACCGGAAATGATGTCAACTTTTGATCTAGCATAGGGAATCGATAATTTTTTATTTTTTTACTAAATGTACATTAAATTAGCTTTACAGTGATACCAAAAAATCATATTTTTATGTTAACCATTTCAAAATGGCGACCATTTATTTACAAAATAATAATCAACATAAGTTTTACAAAGTTGAACGTAGCAAGCTTTAAAAACAATAAAAAAAGAAACAAAATATCTCTAAAATAAACTATTTGACTATTTAGAAAAAAAAAACTATTACTTTTTACAATTATTTTACAAAAAAAAAAAAAATCCAAATGTTCGATCAAACCACCATTATTGTCCACATATTTTCTCATTCTTAATAAAAACTCTTTCATCGCCCTTATAAGAATACACTCTTGGATATCCCGGATTGCACTCGTCGTTGGTGTTGTCCGATACACTCTATCTTTTAAATACCCCCGACGAAAACGAAAAAATTCAATGGCGTGAGATCCGGCGATCGTGCAGGCCAGGGATTAAGTGAATGTGTTCCAATCCATTTATCTGGGTATTGGCCATTTAATTAGGCACACACGTTTCTAGCGTTATGAGCTGGTGCTCCATCTTGTTGGAACCACATTCCTATCCTATCAGCAAGTGGTAAATCATCCAACAAATCCTCCACTTCATTTTGTAAAAAATTTAAATACCTGTTAGCTCTACTGCTCGGCTGCCATGGTAAATAATTGGGCCTACAATTTTTGTCCCTAGAATTCCCAGCCAAACATTGAAACCAAACCTGTGCTACGTTCAAGTTTGTAAAACTTGTTGATTATTATTTTGTAAATAAATGGTCGCCATTTTGAAATAGTTGACATAAAAATATGATTTTTTGGTGTTATTGTAAAACTAATTTAATGTACTTTTAGGAAAAAAATATAAAATTATCGATTCCTTATGCTAGATCAAAAGTTGACATAATTTCCGGTGAAACCGGAAGTGCCTCAGAATTCTTATAGTAACCTTTAGATGGGCCTTTTTGTCTAGTTAAACTTTCGTTCTGAAGATTTTTTGTATCTTTACAAATAAAGGAGATTTTCGGGGTGCCCTGTATATTTTCTACAATATCTCATATGTGAAAAAAAAATAAACTTTACAGGAAGTACAAAGCACTAAATAGTAAGGGAGTCTAAAATGTCTCCTGACGCCGTGAAACCATTCAACTATCACTCGGGTATCAATCTCATTTGGGTCGAGGGCCATTTTTCATACAAAAGTATAATATACTGCGACGAAATTACAAATATCCCGAAGGGCTACTTGGATTTTTTACCTCAAAAACCAGACACACAAAATAAATTACCTTCTTATAAGGAGGCATAGTAAACTACAAATTAAAACTAATATTTCTTCGCACTACACGTGTATACGCACGTAGGCGTTCACTGAAAAAGCTATTTTAACACATTTTCCAAAAAACCCCCGAACCCGCATTCTTCCACAAAGTATGGAATACATAGATGAAGAGGTATGTTATTACTTATGATATTTTATAGTCAGCATTTACAATATTGAGAGAGTTTAGAAAGATTTTTACCGACCGTCAACATATAAAAGGGAGGTATTGTGATCATACCGATTTTGACATTTCGAGATTTCGATGGCTCTCCACGAATTGAGGTCCCTACATAACGTTTTGACTATTTTTAGCATGATGTCTGTCGGTCTGTCCGTCCGTACGTCCGTCTGTCTGTCTGTCTGTTTGTCTGTACGTCTGTCCGTCCGTCCGTCCGTCTGTCTGTGTACACGTGTAGGGCAAATTAGGCTAAAAAGATTTTTATGAAACTGTATATTTAAGCTTTTAACATCAATGAAACGATTTGATCTACTTTTGGTAAAAATCGGTTGACTAGAAATGGGAGTTTACTCGTGTCGATTTTAAGATTTTTGCGAATATTTAGCAACAGAAAACTATTTCGAAAAAATGTATTGAACAAAAGTTGTTATAAATGCAATAACTAATAACTTTTATTTGAAAAAATACAATTAGCAGTTGGCGAGCGCGCCCAGATAGTGTTATTGCATAAGCAGGGTGTCACCCAATGCGATATTGCAAAACAAATTAAATGTTCTCGGTGCGCAGTCCAAACAACAATTAAACGGTTCAACGAGATTGGATCTTATGAAAATCGACCCAAAAGTGGTCGAAAATAAAGAACCAGTGCAAGGCAAGACCGTATTTTGGAGCAGATATCTCTTCGAGTTAGGACGAAAACTTCAAAAGAACTCTCTTCCGAATTACTGCAAGACCACTGAATAAATTTGGCCGCAAGTAGTGTTAGAATAAGACTTGTTGAACGTAGTTTGCATGGGAGAAAGACATGACGTAAACCACTTCTCACTGACAGGCATAAGAAACTACGTATTTCGTGGGTAAAAAAATATAAAAATTGGACCGAAAGGACTGGGCTAAAGTTATATGGACGAATGAAACCAATGTTGAGGTAATATTCTACTTATGTATTAGCAATAATAATCTAGTAAAATACAAAAAAATCTCTTTAAAGAACATCTTCCTTAAAAAAAAACTTTTTATTTTTTCGTTATTCGGTCAACCTGGGGCTCGCTACGTTCGTAGAAGAAGCGGTGAAGCTTTCCAAGAAGAATGTCTGATCCCTACTGTGAAATATGGAGGAGGGAGTATAATGATTTGGAGTTCCATGTCTGCCAGTGGCGTCAGCAATGTTTTTTTGTGTGAAGGACGCATGAATTCCAGGAAGTACATCGACATGCTAGGGGAAGTTATGGAGCCAACCATATTCAAATTAGTAGAAACTGACCCTCCGGAATATCACTTTCAACAAGATAATGCAGCGTGCCACAAATCCCGCGAAATCACTTTTATCATGACCACCCCAGTCTCCTGATCTATCCCCGATAGAAAATTTGTGGTACATTTTAAAGTGCAAGATTGCAAAACACAAATGCAGCTCAAAAACAATGCTGAAGCAAAGAATAATTGAAGAGTGGAACGCAATTTCACCAGATGTGTGTAAAAATTTGGTATCAAGTATGTCACGCAGAATAAAATTATTAATTAAGGCTGGAGGAGGATCCATAAAATATTAATTTGATGTATTAATTTTATAATAAATGTAAGTAATTATAAGTGGTATAAATTTGTTTTTCTCAAAATTACTTATTCCAAAAATTATTCATTAGAATAAAAAGTGCCTAATACATATGAGCATGGCTGGATATATGTTAATTAAAAACTAAAATGTATAAATTTCAAAATTATTTCCTCCTAAAATTCTGCCCACAAGAATTTTATAGCTGCCCAGTCAAATTTTTTAGCGCCCAATGCCCATTCCGGATTTGAGGGAACATTGGATGTCGGGTGTTAACAAATTTTCGTTTTCCCATTCCTCAAAATGGTTTGGACGGTTTATTAGTTTAGGTTTTTTAATTATTTCATCGTCACCACGAAATGCATTAGTATTGTAATCGTACAATTTATTCAATAAGTATGACAGATGACAGTAATAATTTATGTGAACAGATTAAGAACATTAACCTATATCATTTTGGTTAACTGATACCCGAACTGCAAGTTATTGAATTTCGACGGTTAACTACAAAATGTAGTATAACTATCAATCGAAAAATATAATTTTATAAAAAATTGCTAGGTAACCAAATAGCAAAAGTTAAGTACCGATTGTAAACTAACCGTTAGAAGTTATACTATTAGATTTGATTCGAAGCGCTATTATGTTTCACCTAATTCTTTACAAATGCATTTTAAGATTTTCAATTAGATTTTTTCCGGTCTATTATTCATTTCAAATTTCAAATATGGTTTATTTCTCGAAAAGACTTGTGACCTCTGATTTAAACGATTTGATCCGAATAAAAACAATTATATATAGCGTAATATGCGTGAACTTTACCTGTCACACTATTAATTTTTATACTTGTTATGACTATGTACAACAATAACAATAATTTTATTTTTTCATTGACTATATTTTATTGTCCCATTCTTTACCATTTTTTAGTCCCTTGTACAATTAATTACATGACGCATAAAGGTATTAATAAAAATTACAAACGCAAACATATTGTTTGGATTTTTTTAAATTTTCTGATTCACTACCCACTAGTCAAATGAGCATTTTGTATGCTGTGCCGAAAACTGTAGTTCGTCAAATTATACCAACAGACAGCAAAAAAAAAATGCTAGTAACTCAACGGCTTTATCGCCTGATGATTTAAGTATTTTGTCAATACTACTAAAAACAATAAAAAATTACCAATACACAAATACATCTCCCCTTTCTTATATGTCGTCTTTGTGTCTTTCGGAAAGCACAAGCTTTGCTTTTCAACCAACCACATATATCAAAGTCAGAGATATTAATAATATGAAAAACAGTCAATGTAGAGACGCATATGGCATAAATTTAGATGTGATTAAATCAATGGAAAATTTTATAATTTCACCCTTAACTACGACTACGGTTACTACCTTAACTACGATTATTCACTGCATACAATCAAACACATTCCCTGATTTTCTCAAGTATTTCTTGCAGCAGCATTTCCGTTGCACAAAAAAGGCAATATAGATGATATGAACAATTATCGTTCAATATCTGTATTGCCAATATTGTCCAAAAAAGTACTTTTTAAACAAATAAAGATGGTTGCATATTTTGAAACAAATTTTCTTTTCAATAAATTTCAATTCGGATTTGGCTCTCAGAGTTACTGTTGATGTTATTTTGTCATTTATAAATAATGTTACAGAAAGTCTTGAAGCTGGTGAATTTTGTCTCTCAACATATTTAGACCTATATAAAGCTTTTGATTGTGTCTCGCATATCATACTAATAGAAAAACTAAAAATATAACTTTGATCTCAATTATCAAATCATATCTAAGCAATCGGAAATAATTTGTCATTTTTAATAATAAAATTAAGTCGCTGGATGTGGATCGAGGTGTTCCACAAGGATCCATTTTAGGACTACTTCTATTTTTAATCTACGTAAACGATATTTCAAATTGCATTGAAAATGATTATATTTTATATGCAGATGATACCACCATAATCTCTCATTCATTATCATTTAATTAATACATGAAAATAATATAATCATAAAAGCAAATGACTGCTTTTTTTCGAACGAAGTATCCCTCAATAATTCGAAAACTCAAAACCTTTTAATTAGTTATGAAAACCATAATTTTTCAAATCCTTCTTCCTTTGTTTTTCTGGGTGTTTATGTTAACCCTGCACTCAAGTGGGATCAACACGTAGAGATTCTTGCCAAAAAAATCTGCAAAACTATATTTCTTTTTCGCAATCTGGTTAATACTGTCTCAAAAGAAATAATGTTAATATCATATTATGCCCTATTTCCGTCACATATTTCTTATGCCCTTCTACCCTGGGGACTACGTGCTATTCGAATTTTAGCAAAAATTAACTATAGAGCTGATGTAAGAATTCTTTTAAAGAATTAGAAATGATGATATTGCCTTCTCTCTATATTTATCAGTGTGTATTGTATGCCTATAAAACAAGAAATGTTTGGCCAACTGGCGATAAAATGCACTCTCATGTTACTAGAAATAAAGACCATATATATCCAAAATTATTACATTTTTCTAAATCACGCAATGCTAATTATTTATTATTAACAGTAATTAAAATGAAAGAATGTTTCAATGTGCAAGAGGATATGTTCCAAGGTACACGACCATTTGTACCATGGAACACTTTGCAAGGGTTTGCAAATAATTTTAAAAAATAATAAAAAGAAAACATAATAAATTAAAGAGTGCACCAATTAATTATAGAGGAAAAATCAAAGTTTATTTTACATTGGTAATACATTTTAAAAACAAATATCTAAAACAGAGATTTTATAACGGTGCGCTAGGCTACAACAGTGTTGCCAACTCATGGAAATTTCCCATAACGAGGTAAAAATAGGCACTGTTTCTTGTTTTGTGGGAAAAAGTAAAAAATCTAAAAATCGTCGGAAATTTCAAAATTTTCACTGATATTAATAAAAATAATGATAATAGCAAATACAGGAAAAAATATATATAAAATTTCTGTGTCGTATAACTTTTGAACTTGTAATAGAGCCCTGTGTACAGGGCCGGCCCAAGAAAAAGCGGGGCCCGGTGCAAGGGATGGTCGGGCGGGGCCTTCTTCTTTAACACATTCAAAATATTTGTATTGTGCAATATTGCACTTATTATTTGTAAATATTAGTTACAATAATAATTTATGATTAATTATAATTAATATTTAACAAAATATCTCATTCTGAAAACAGTACTGAAATCGTGACGCGTCCCAGATGCCCATAGAACGTTTTAGACCGTATGCAAAAGTGCCTTATTGAGATGCGGATATAATTTTAAACTGTTTAATCGGTATGAAGAAAAAAGTGTAATTAAATCGACTAGGATGGACTGGAGCCAATGAAATAAACCATGTACAAAGAGATTTTCGTATTGTGCCAGTAGGTAGTAGAATTGAGGTAGACCAAAGCTTAGGTGGGTTGATTGTGTAATACAGGATGCTCGGTCTATCGGTGCACTCAACAGGAGGACAATAACACAAAATCGGAAGGAATGGCGCAAGACGATTGAGACGGCTATGGCCTTCAAAGGTCTTGAAGGCCGTACCAGTAATGATGACTAATTCCTTCTGGCCCTGTTTTATTGCAAAATTGTTAATTATCTCGTCATAATTTAGTTTTCTTGCCAACTCGGACTCGATTGACAAAATTGCCAGTGAAGAGAATCGCTCCTGGCTTATACAAGATCGTAAATAATTTTTTATTATATTCAGTTTTGAAAACGATTTCTCTGCCGATGCAACTGTTACTGGAATTGTCAGTATTACTTTCGAAACAGTTACAAAATTAGGATACAATTCAGATAAATTGTTCTTGTAAAGATTGTATTTCTAGGTGACAATACTCGACGACACATTTTAATTTCATAAAAAAGGTCTGTACAATCAAAGTCGTCTTTTAAACACAAATTTAAATCTTTGCAACATTTAAGCAGATCGTCTTCAGTCATCTTTTGTATATTGTCTGAGTTGTACAAAAAGCCAAATAAAATTTCGCGGTAGTGATAAATTTCGAATCTTTTTTTAAATGATAAAATTGCATTGTCGATTATAATTAAAAAGTATTTAATTCTGAAATGTTCTTCTGCGGATGAAATTGGTTCATCAGTTCCTTCGTAGGAAAACTGTTTCGTCTTCCGTTCAGTACGATGTATTTTAAATTTTGGTTCTATTTCAAATGTCGGTACTGGCTGGATTGTTTATACATATTTAGTAGAAATAAGTCCAAATCATTTCATATTTTGTATAAAGGTAAACTGCAACTATGAAAGAACAAATTTAGTCATTCTATAAATAAAAAAATAAAAAACTAGGTTCGCGCGGGGCCTTCCGAAGCGCGGGGCCTTGTGCGGTCGCACCGTTCGCACCGCATCTGGCCGGCCCTGCCTGTGTAAGTGTTTTCTTATGGTCACACTGTTTATGCAATATTTTGGGACTTCCCCTGTTTCTTTACATTTAGTTGTAATATTTTCATTGATAACACTATGCAACAAATTAAATATATATATTTTTTTTTTTTCACTGGGTTTACAGTATGTAATTATGATTCCCCACCTTAAAATCAATTGAGGTTAATAAATAAAATTGTCACATCACGTCAGGTTCCATAGAGAAAAGCATTAATTGTTTTTTTTTAAATTATATAAATTAGCGACACATAACTTTATTTTTTATTAAAAAACTTATATATTTTTGTGCAATTGGCTTTCCTCTTATAGTCAGTTATCGCGGTATCCCTCTGAAGGCACCAACAGTAGTTTGCAAGCATGGCTGGTTCCCATCTACCTTGATAACGTTTTTCAAACTCTGCTTTTTCCTGGTGAAAGCGTTCGCCGTGTTCATCGCTTACTGAACCCATATTTTCCTGAAAGAAACTCATTTGGGAGGGTAGAAAATGAAATTTCAACGACATATTGCATCCTAGTTTATGATAAGCATTCAGCAACAATTTAATTTTTTCATGGAAATCTGGTGAAATCTGAATGTGGTTCTGTAATAGTAGTTGGATCTTGAAATACCTCATCACTAGAAGGGCCGGGTACGTTATCTTCTTCCATAGAACTCGATGAACTTGATCAACTTGAAAATCAATTGTGTACTGGAATGACTGGAGAATGGGGTAGCGGCATTGATACTGATGGTACATTGGCATATTTCACTGAATGTTTTGATTTTTTAGAAAAACCCTTCACATTTGTCAAACAGAAATAACAGTTGTCTATTTGGTTCTTGGGTTCACGCCACTACATTGGTACACCAAAAGACATCACTTTTATAGTACCATTGTACCAACCCGTCAAATATTTATAACATTTTAAACAACACACTTGGGGCACCCATGATTTGTCTAGATTTTTAATTACACTCTTAAAATAAGCTTGATAACACTTCTCAAGCAATGGAGAAATTGGCTTTTTCTCACTTTTAGGAGTAAATTGACCACAAACATAACAAAATAAGTTAGGAGAATTAACACAAACGCGCGGCATTTTGTAGATTTATAACTAATCTAAATATTTTGATGACTTTTGTACACAGCAAAGATATATTTTTATGAATAGGCTCAAACAAGTTTTATCAAGAATAAAAAAATTAATATTTTACTTATCTATGTTTTGAGACGCGATATCTAAATATAAATTTGTTTTTTTTTTTTGCTTACTAGGTATACCTTATACGAATTACTATTCGAAAAATTGGTGAATTTTTTAGTGTTGCATAGTGTAAATGACAGAAGAAAAGAAACAGGATGGGCGACGAAGTTCTCAAAGTAGTTTTAGTTTTTAGGTCGAGTTTCCAGATTAAAAGTATTACCTGCACAAAATTTCGTGTGACACACCGACACCTAGACCTTCACAAGACACACACTTTATACAAGTAAAGAATGTTTCGTACTCAATTTTTTCGTTGCCCGTATTTTTTTTTTTTTTTTGCTTCTTCACTTTCAAGATAGGTATGACGACCTTTTTTTGCTATTTATTTTGTTACGTTATACTTAAAACTGCATAATTTTGCATTGTGGGAATTTTTGTACCTTGCTGTGGGAATTTTCTTCACGTGTTGGCAACACTAGGCTACAGGGGTGCCGCGACAACATCCCAAAATTCGTTCAACTGCGTTAGTTAGACCAATGTTTTGACTTGGGGCGCCGCAGAAAAATTCTGATACATTAAGGTCGCCAGAGAAAGTTTGAGAACCACCATGTCCTGGTCTCCAATATGATAATTTAGAAAATGCAAAAATTGTTCCAAGGTACAACAGTCTCCCCTACTAGATTAGATGACCAGTATGAATTAGGCATCTCTCCACTAGATTATGCTATAGTTAAAGATATTTTTTGCTACAGTTAAAGTGGTGCACTTTAAGCCGCATAGATAAGTTTAGTAGTAGTGTTGCAAGTTATAACAAGAAATAAGCATTGCTGATAGGAGTATAATATTGTTGCAATATCAACCGTGTCAGTAGCTAATGAGATCGTTTATCCGGTTATCGGCGTTGTGTAGTAGGTATCAGGTTACTTGAGCCCGGGTCTATACCAGCAACCTAATACTGCGCTATCATCCTCATTAGCAGGCTATAACATTGCGAACGTCGAATGCCGTGCGCCGGAGTACCGGAGTACCGGAGCGCTGGAGTGCCGATAGCTTCACAATACATAGCCGTGAGAATAAACGTATTAATTACATGACTTTACTCAATGCTTTGTATTACTCAACTCAATGTAACTTAATCTAAACAATGTTAATAAAGATGTTGACTATTAACATCAACTACTTAAATACGCAAGCAACGATTCTAGGGCATTGATGACCTCTTTTCCAGTCAATGGTAATAAACATGAATAATTAAACAAATGATGTGAACTGGAGGTAGTGTTTCTGATTTCTCGACATTTTTCATTTCTCGAGAAATGAAAAATTAGACTTATTTTCTCGAGAAATCTCGAGATTTATATTTTTAGGGGGATATGTTTTTTAGATGTATTAGTATTTTTCCTATGTACGGGTCAAAGAGTTGTATAAGCATGCCAAATTTCAATTCTCTAGGTTTAGCCGTTCGGCTACAATTTTTACCGAACAGACAGACAGACAGATAGACAGACAGACGACAAAATGAGGGTATAAGGGTTTTTTGGTCATACCTACAAAACCCTAAAAAAGAGTTGTCGGCGAAAGAAATCCTTGACGATATGGTTAATACACTGGATGAGGATATCTCTTCGTATGCAACCACTGAATCATTGTATGCAAAAGGAAGAATCATTGTCAAAAATGGACGCCATAGCGGACGTTTGAAAACGGCCACAACACCGGAACTTGTTGACGAAATCCACTACCCTATTTAACATGACCCACGACTAAAGTTGTCAGGGTCATATTATAAACGCGTAAATATTATTTTAACCGACTAATTGAATATACGGAAGCTATCCGCAAGATCGGAGCCGCGTTTGATACGGATAACAAACTCATTCGATGTCAACTTTCTTAGGCTCATTTGGATAGGTTTCATAAAAATCCGGTGCATTTTGTGAGTTGCTTCGTGACTTCATGAGACTTGAGTTCATTGTTATACGCCAGATACCAAGGAAGAGCCCAAACAGTGCATCGCGGTTCACCGATTCCATATATATTATAATAACACCCATTTTTTGGGATGCGAAAGACATCTTTTATACAGACTACTTCCCAAAGCATCAAACACTTAACGGATAATAGTATGCTGACCTTCTTGATACCTTGACCTTCAATGAAAATCGCGAAAGACGTCTTGGTTTGGTCAAAAAGAAAATTATCTACCACCATGACAATGCACCTGCCTATTCCAACGTCAATGTAACACGAAAACTGGAAGAATTAAAGTTACAGTCTAAATCTTCTTAAAATTTCGGGGGCATACCAAATGGGGCGCCCACAGGGATACTCTAATAAAAATATATTTAGCTACAATACAATCAAAACTAAACTATGGATGTATAATGTACGGCAAAGCTAAGAACTCACATTTAAAACTACTGGACACTATCCAAAATACAGCCATCAGGATAGCCACAGGAGCACTACGTATGAGCCCGACGAACAGCCTAGTCTGCGAAGCCGGAATCCTACCACTACCCTACCGTAGAAAGAAACTTATCCTAGCCTACGTAACAAACCTTGCTAGAAATCCTAACAATCCCGCTCACGATTACATATTCAGACGAACACAAACATTAAACAAAACTCCTATGCAAAAATACATCTCCAATTCCTTGACCGAACTTCATTTAAGCTTCCCAACTATAAGTAAAATTCACTTCGGTGGCATACCGCCCTGGACGATCTATCAACCAGAGTTCAACACAGAACTAACAAAATACCAGAAAAACACTACACCACCCGAAATACTGAGAAACGACTTCAAACAAATAATCTATCAAACAGAAGACGCAATCCAGATTTATACTGACGGCTCAAGAACAGAAAATGGTACAGGGGCAGCTATAGTCAGTGGAGAAACCATAGAAAAATACCAACTACCAGACGAAACTACCATCTATTCGGCAGAACTCTACGCAATGTACAAAGCGGCAAAAACCAAGGACAAACAAATAAAACCTATATCATCTCCACAGATTCCTTAAGCGCAATGCAAAGCCTTAAACAAAATTTCCCTAAAAAAGAAGAACTAGTAAAAATAAAGGAATATCTACACGAAGCATACATCAGCAAAAACATAAGATCCAAAATAATCTGGACGCCCTCACATATAGGAATGAAAACAATGAAATGAAACAGACGATAGAGCTGCAAGAGAAGCCATCAATGTAGAAAAACTCCGCAACACCATAGACGCTAATGACTTTAAATGCCACATTGCAAAACACACCACAAATAAATGGCAAGAAAACTGGGACAACACCATCAATAACAAACTAAGGAAGATAAAAAAAGATACAAAAAAATGGGAAGCAAATAACGACAGGAAGGAACAAACCACCATCACCCGATTGAGAGTAGGGCATACCCTCCTCACGCATTAACATATCTTCCAAAAACAACCGAAGCCAATATGTGATGCTTGTCAAGCCGACCTAACTGTAGAACACATCTTGCAGACAACATGCAGAAAATTCTCAAACGAACGCCACGCGTGAAATATCCCCGACAAAATAGAAGAAGCCCTAAGAAACAATACAAACCAAATCAATGATGTTATCAAATTCCTGAAAGAAACCAATTTATATGACACAATCTAAATTACATGCCCTACCTAATATAATATACTTTTAATACCTTCAAAATGTTTTATTACTTAAATACAAATGTTAAATATTACTTATCTCATATTATATAACTGTATAAATTAATGTATACACCAATGTACCGGGTGCTAATGACCAAGAAGTCGAAGCATTCTATGTTAATATATATGCAAATAAAAAAAAAAAAAGTTACAGTCTACAATTTCAACTATGAACTATTTTCGTGCCGACCGGCGTAGCGTAGTGGTAACACATGTGCTCTGCGTTGCGAAGGTCTCGGGTTCGAATCCCGTTCAGGCATGGAAATTTTCTCAAATAAAAATTGTCCAGGCTAATTGCCACAGCAGCAAAGGCCATTAAAATAAAAAAAAGAACTATTTTCGTAGCAACTGTTATTTTCAGATATAAATACAAAAAATATGGTGTGCCTTTTTTTAAATAATTTGGGATGTTTTTATTCAAAATTAGGCATAATGTGTTGGGAGTAAAATACTGGACAATTTGTATTAATAAAGTTTTTGTCTAAAACTCATAGTAGAGATAGAATATGCAATAGAAAAATTAACATGGGAAAGCTCTATATTACAAGTCGAAAAAGGACATACGGTAGATTCTCCTGCTGGACTAAGTGTATAAAATTAAGAAGTGAATGTGTAGAGAAATAAAAAAGGATAAATTAAATTAAAAATATATTCTTTCATTTTCATTCGCACTACTTTTCACTCCGCCATCGTATTTGTTCTATAAGTTTATTATACACAGCTAATTTATATTTTATAGTATTTCTTGCTGCTATGATTACACATTTAGTTTGAGAAACGCTGACCTTAATACCTTGCAATATTACTGGTAATGTGGTACATTTACGGTTGTATTGAAATGTGTAATAGTGTTATTCTTAGATATTGCAGCAGTATTTGTCAGAGTCAGAAAGTGGAGAAAACATCTCATATCTGCAATGGAGTTCGAGGTATCACGTTACACTGATTACTCGAGATGTCGGCACGTTCCATTCTCTAACAGCATATTAACTTTCATTTCATATCAGCAAAACATAGGATATTACCCCAAGGTACACGGTACGCGATACACCAGAACAATGATCTCGGACAATTATGACTGCTTTACAAAAATATCTCACTTCTTAAAGTTCAAATGTAAACTCACATCGTATCATACATATGACATACACTTAAATTGTGTTTTGAAGGTTTAAATGATAATCGACTAAATATTCAGCGGCGGTGAAAGGCAGGGGCACAGGCCCAGGGCGCCAGCTCTTAGGGGCGACAAAACAAACGCTTAGATATACAGATTCTAAGTTTTTATTAAGTTTTCCTATTTTTATTTAGATTAAAAATATAATACTGGGGCCCCGGGAAGAATCTTTCTTTGCGGGCCCCGGGGATAAACTTTCTTTGCGGGCCCCAGGTAATGATCAATCTATATCCCGGAATTTATATTATACGAGGGATGTTTCCTAAATTCTGGGAATTGTGCTATAATTAAATTACGCAGAACTTATAGGCAATGTTATTGGTGCCAGACGCGTATTCATAGCATTGTTTTTGTAAACATGGAAGACGCAGCAAAATCACAAAGAGCAATAATTTTCTTTTTGTGGAAAGAAGGTTGTGAAAACATCAGAAATTATTCAGCGTCTGCAAGGAGTATTTGGTGAGTCTGCAGAATCCAAAAGTACTGTTTATCGGTGGATCGATCGCTTTAAAACCGGTAGAACATCACTAGAAGACGATCCACGCAGTGGGCGCCCAAGCACGTCGGTAAATGAAAGAAACATTACTGCCGTCGAAGACCTACTGAAAGAGGACAGGCGAATGACTATTCGTCAAATTAGTGTGCGCCTAGGGATAGGTACACGACAAGTTCATGACATCTTGCATGATTGTTTGGGCGTTAGCAAGGTTTCGCCGCGCTGGGTGCCAAGGCTGTTGGGACCAGAACAGAAACTCAATAGGTCTGATCTTTGAGGACGGCTTAAAAAAAATTAGTTTATCGTTGGGATAAATGTATTCAGTTAAATGGAGATTATGTTAAAAGCTACATTGTAATATTGACGAAAGTTAACAAAATAATAAAAATTATAGCTAAATTCCCAGAACTTTGGAAACATCCCCCGTAATACAGGTGAAAATACAACTGATGACCTAAAAAAAAGGTCCTTACATACAAAAAACAAGTGATAAGCACAAAAAAAGGTCCTCACTTCCAAAATACAAGTGAGTGACGGCCACGCGCCGACTCTGGGACCCAAAAGACCCGGGGGCCCAGGGAACTTTCCCCGGCTACCCCCCCCCCCTCTTGTCGGGCCTGCTCGTACATACAAACTTAAAATATGCTTGAAATAAACAATAAAAACGTCTATTTGAAAAATTTGTTTAGAATGAAGAAACGATTTATGTTTCAAAAAATCTTTTACGTGCCCTTAGCGAGTAATACAGTGAATTTATTCTTTTATGCAACATGTACTATGTCATTACCATGGATAGAGTTTTTGACAGCAATATAAATTGTGTTCATTTTCATTTGCAACATAGACAATTAGTGTGTATACTTTTGCTCATTGCTGGTTTAAAAATTAATCAACATGTGTATACAGATGAAGAGAAAATAATGATGGTAACTTGGTATAACTCCCAAATGAGTTTAAGAGAAGTTTTTGCTGTATTTAGTGCAACTTATCCAGATCTGCCAATACCAACTCCCTCTACAATAGGGGATACGCATAAAATTTGTATTTCCTTAAAACTACATTATTTTGATATGTTAATGTTAGTTATGTCACCTAACAAAACAAGAATCACATTTTAATTAACATTATAGCCAAATTTTTTAATTAAAATATTGTAAATTTGAAATATTCCGAGCACGGGGCGAAGGTTGCCGAGTAGAAACGACTGAGTATGACGTCAAACGATAGGGTTTTCACATCACAGATACAGACAGCTACAACATAATCTTCACACGTGTGTGTATTGTATTGTTCGAGAGTTTTGTATTTGTTTTTAAACAATTTTTCACGTATTTACTATTAAAATGGCAGATAAAGATTTTGTTAGGGCTCAGAGTGATAATTTACCCAACATTGATGCATTTATGCACACAACATAAAGTTTACTTTTTTCTGAAATATCGGTTTTATTTCGCCTCATAGTTTTCAGCCATAAATTTCGCCTTTTCTGTTGTTTTTCGCCATTAGGTAATGATATAAATAGTTTTTTTGGATTTCTAGTTGAACTAATTGTGCACATCGGTACTGAACAATATTTTCGATAATGTTTCGAAGTACTGGGGCCTGGATATTCCATATTTTAATATAAAATTTAATTCGGTAAACATGTATAAATTGTTTTTATAGAATTAAACTTTATTTTAATTAAAATCACTCTCCTTTACATAACCTATAAAAGTTACACAAACAAATAATTCACAACAGACTATGTTCGCTGCATAAACAACCGTTCGCTGGATTGGCTAGTAGTCTCATGCGTCAGTTAGAAAGGATTATGACGTCACACGTCGTTTTCGCGCGCTACATACATTTTTGATTTTTTAAAGCCTTCAAATTAAAAAATAAAAAATTAAAAACTGTTTTTTATGTTTATATACATCAAGAGGAATATAATAAAAAAATAAAAAAAAATCATGCCTATCCCCTATTTCAAGACTAGTTAATAAATTTCATCGCGAAGGATGAAGTCTTAAGTCAAAACATAATAAAAAAAGAAAAACATCCCACGTGCTTACAGAAGAGAAGCAGTTGGAAATATTATTACAAGTGGAAGAAACCAATCAAAATACAGACGATTCCGCTTAATTGGGCCACCGCTTAATTGGGGCAGCCGCTTATTTGGGCCAAATCTCAAAGAACAGAAACCAAACCAAGGAACCAACAGTAAATTTACATGTTTAATTGGGACAACATTCCGCTTAATTGGGACAGTAAATTTAAGATCACAGTACATATTATGTTACACATATTCTCAAGAAAAAATATGTACAAAGAATTTAATATTACAGCGTTGTTTTACGCAGGAAGGAAATGAAGGGAGCCCTACATCCGCACTGAATACCTGTGCTGATTTTGTAGAAGTGAAATGTTACAAAAACAAAAGACAGACTACACTTTTTGCATTGAATTAAATTGTATGTACCTATTTACTATTTTATTTTGGAATTTATTATTATTTTTTCTTAAAAGTTTATATTTTTTGGTTATAGGTAATTTATAGTTTTGTCCAAGAGTTTATAAAATAAAATTATTGAAAGAAAAATATGCATTGTTTAATTTTATGTGAAATTCGCTTAATTGGGGCAGCCGCTTAATTGGGCCAAAATGCCTAAGTCCCGATGTGTCCCAATTAAGCGGAATCGACTGTACTTTAAGATCAATTACACAAACCGTTGGTGTAGGTATTGGATCTGTTTTTAACGTCTTAAAAAAAGAAAAGTTTCGATCATACAAATTTCAAAATCATCAAGAATTGTTAGAAAGGGACGCAGCAGTACGTATGGATTTTTGTTTTGAAATTTTTGAAAAATTTAATTCCGACCCATCAATGCTTCAAAGAATTTTATTTACAGACGAAGCAACGTTTACTCTAAATGGTGAAGTGCACAGACTAAATTTTAGGTACTGGAGTCGAGAAAATTTACATTTGTATCATTCCTCCCGAACTCAAAATCCGCAAAAATTAAATGTTTGGGCAGGGATAATAGGAACCAATATTATAGGGCGTTTTTTATTGACGGTAACCTTAATGCCGCAAAATATCTAGCTCTTTTGCAAAACCAAATATTACCTGCGTTGCGAAACCTGAATATTAATGGACAAGTATGGTTTCAACATGATGGCGCACAAGTCCATTATTCTAGAATAGTTAAAGAATATTTACATAGAACTTTCCCAAAAACTGGATTGGAAGAGGAGGGTCGATGAATTGGCCAGCGAGTCTCCGGATTTGGCACCCAATGATTTTTTTTTTATTGGGGATATTTACAGGCCAAAGTATATAATGGAGAACTTAGGGATATTTCTGAACTGCAAGACATTATTGTTTAAGCATCCAACAATATACCTCAAGAGCAATTGCTGAATGTTTTGAATCATTTTTATGATCGCTTAACATTTTGTATGCAAGTAAACGGAGAAACTTTTGAACATTTATTATAAGTTTTTATTAGTTATTTATTTATTATTATTATTTTTTTTTTTAATTTGTATTTTCAATAAAATATTTTGATTTTGCTAGTAAATATGGTTTTTTCTATGTTGCAAATGAAAATGAACACGATTTATATTGCCGTCAAAAACTGTATCCATGGTAATGACATAGTACATATTGCATAAAAGAATAAATTCACTGTATATTAATAAAGCTTGGGTATTTCCTGACTTTTTTTTTTTTTTTTGAGAGTTACCCGCTGTTTATCCTGGCTCCGGGCCCTGGCGCTTACTAGGGCCGGCCCTGCATACGGCCTAATAATAATAAGTGTAATATTTCATTGAAACTAAAAACATTTTTCGGTCGAGTAAATGTAATATGTCAAATGAGAAAAGTATTTGGAAGACATGATGAAACATATATTTCAGTCCTATAAACTACTCCCATTTATTCAGGAATCCACTTAAAACCTAACCTAAGTCATTAATCAGTTCAAATTTAAAACATTTTAAAACACATTTACAATAAATGTCAAAAATTAAACGTTAAATATTAATTAATTTGATACGGAAGTAAAAATAATATTGTGAAATAAAATGGTAAATATTTATTTATTTTTAAAGCAGATCTTAAATAACATACAGAATGTTAAATTATTTTGTTATCTTGTAGTTTACATTTTCGCTATATTTTATAACACAAACATGTCTTGGGTGCAGTCAACAAATGTCATATTTTGCGCTCGCGGAACATTTAGCTTCTATGATGCTATTTTAAACAACGAATTAATAACTGCAAATTATATAGATGAAAATTAAGTTTACTTTGTATATTACGAGCTCGTCTTTCAAATGTTTTAAACCGGGAAGTGAGCATCGTAAATAAAATTGTCGCAAAGCTACGCCGGGAAGAATTTATTGTTAGCAATAACGACAATTTGAATAAGTTCTGCAGAGGTATTCAAGCGAGTTCTTAAAACAAAATATGTCATGTATGATTTTTCACAAGTATGTATTTTACACGTATCTAGAAAGTAAAACATTTTCGTAGAAAAATTACTGAGATCTCAAAAAAATCATCGCAAGAAAAATATAAGCAAATGTGTATTTATTGAAAAACAAGTATGTATAGTAAATGTTGAACTCAATGGATCAACGCATACAAGTGGATACCATTTACACGGATTTTTATAAAGGGTTCGATACAATAGATCATGACATATTGTTAAATAAGTTAAATAGAATAGGCGTCCATGGTAATCTGTTAAATTGGTTTAAAACGTACCTTATAGATAAAACCCAATGTGTTGTCATTAAAGGCTATAAATCTAACGTCAGAAAAATAACTTCCGATGTACCCCAAGGTAGTCACCTAGGCCCACTTTTGTTTAATATTTTTATAAATGATATAAATATGTGCTTTAATATGTGATTTAAAAATATTTATGGAAATTTTAAATCTCAATGATTGTAATGAAATTCAATCTGATCTAATTAGATTATCCGAGTACTTAAAGCTAAATAAATTAAATGTAAATATTTCAAAATGTTCAAAAATATCATTTACTAGAAACAGAAACTTAATATATTTTAATTATAATATTAATGCAGATGTCATCTCTAATGTTACTTTTGTTAAAGATCTGGGAATAACATTTGATCAGAAATTAATATTTGATATACACATTGACAACATTATTAAAAAAGCATATAAAATGTTAGGGTTCGTTAACAAATTTCAAAAAATTTAAATCCCATAATACACTGATTTGTCTCTATTTTTCTTTAGTTTGAAGTCAGTTGGAATTTTGCTCTGTTAGTTGGTCACCACATCATGCTAAAAATAGTCCAAATATTATGTAGGGACCTCAATTCGTGCGTTTGGGCAGTTTCTCCCGTTCTTCTTGAATTAAATTAGGCGGGTATCTAACTAGTTGCGCACGAACGTTTCCACTTTGTTTCATCATTGTTCACAAATCGCTCGCTTCCAAATACGTCTTTGAGGGGTCCGAACACGTGGAAATCGCATGGCGATAAGTCTGGACTATAGGTGGATGTTCAAACGTTTTCCAGTGCATATTCACCAGTTTTTGTTGCGTTAGATATGCGGCGGTAGGGCCTAGCGTTGTCGTGAAACATTATCACTCAGAAGCTTTGGAACCCAACCTTATGAGCTTTTTTGAAGCCCAAGTACTTTTGGATGATTGATTGAACACTTCCATAGCTGACACCAAGGTCCCCCGAAAATTCAAGCACCGATAATCGCCGATCCCATTCCACGTGCGAGAACGGCGAGGATGCTTGCGCCAAACTTTCGCCCTTGGCCATGAAAGGGTATCTTGCCCGAACTGGAACTGCATTCTGCGGTGAATTTCGGCTGGTACCACGTTTTCACGAGTTATAAACTTTATAATAATGCGTTGCATAACAGAGACCGGCACACTCTTCCCATTAATCGTAAATGCTACTAAAAAGAACATTAGATAAACCGATTGGACTGCTTTTTACCCTCTAGGTATCCTTACCTAACGACCCCAACCGGCACAACACACATTGTTGCTTTTCCCGCCGCTCAGTCAAGAAAGGCTCATTTAAATTTGATTGGCCCTCGTACCTATATGTAGAGATAGAGATATTGAGAACTGACACGCTCGAATACGCAGTCTGGTGGTGAAATATTGTACTAGGCGCTGTAGTACTCTTTGAACTTATTACATATGTTGTAGCGTTAATTTTTGTTAGAATGTTGATAGAACTTGTGAAAAACTATAAAATTAGAACAATTTGTAGTGTTTTTGGCTGTCATTCAAGATATGACAAAGATAGGCATCTTAGTTTTTTCTTTTCTTAAGAAAAATGGAGGGAAAGTTAATATTAAGTCCAGATTGGGAAAAGATTTGGTTATGAACAGGAGGAAGGCATGGAAATATACTTTGAGTTAAAAAGTATACTTATGATATACATACTGATACTTATGCGAGTTTGTTAATTACATTTATCGCAGAAAACAAAACTGCACTAATATGCTTGCACATTCAAGTTACATATTTAACTTTTCGCTGCTCCTGTCCAACTAAAACTAATTTTATTTCATAAGGCAATGAACAAAATGCACTTGTTTGCATACAGAATCCATATATTGTAAATTCAGATGACCGACACTCAGATGTACCACATAAAATTACGTGCCCAGCATTTAACACCTGCTCAACTACACATTACACTTCAATAAATCAACTGAAATTAAACTTTAAATACTGTAATTTGATGCCCACCTTCTGTTATACACCTCGATATATGTGTAGCGCTTAAAAATTAAATATTTCGCAAATATTTACTCGCATTTTCATAAAATAAAAATGTACTGTACTTAAATTAACCTGTTCGCTATTAGCATATTGACAGCTGAGTACTAGAAACAACAGCCAGATTGTAATGTCACTTCTCAATACCATATTTTTTATAATTCTGCAATTAAAGTAATTTCTCTAAAAAGCGTTTTCTCTAGCCATTTTTGGGCTGGACTAATAATATTTAAAATTATTCGAAAAACTCATGCAAAACTTATTTTAGTAAAAATATTTTATCGTTTTTTAAGAGACAAATATCGTAAAACTTAAAAATATCTTTGCCAATAACCAAAAATTATTTTAAAAAAAACTTATATATCAAAAGTAATTTCATCACATTTCGAAGGTGTCTAATTAAATAGATACAATACGAGTGTTGGCAATAGGGAGTAAGGCAGAGTGACATATGCGAGGATGTATCTCGTGAACGCACATCACCGCTGCGTGTGTGCGAGTGAGCTGCTAATGTATGTCTAACTAATGGGACTAGCGTGTCCGACTAATTTTGTCCACGCCTACCACTTCTTCTCGCCAGCTTCTTCACTTTTAAATTCACTATTACACTTTGGATAACAGACAAACAATGATCGAACTCATCACGAAACCTGTCAGCTGTATTACTAATTTCAATGTCATTAATTCAATCACAAACCACTATTTTAATTAATATAGCGCGCTAATAGTCTAAGGCAGCGGTTCCCAACCTGCGGTACGCGTACATCTCTTCAGTCTCAAATACAAATTATTAAGAACTCTAAAACTGGCATATTTTATTTAATATCCTGTAGTCATAATAATCCAACACTGTTCATTCTAATAGTATGTGAAGTGTGAATTTTCACACATTGCAGGGTTTCGCTTGCTTGTAATAAATTTGCTTTGTAATAATCACGGCAAATGAACGATATTTTTAAAATAATTTATCGTCTGTTAATCTAAGAGCTTTAAAAATAAATTTTATGTTAAAATATTTTTTTGTTAATTTTAATTCGAATACCTAATACCATTATTTAGGTTTCTAAATATGTGCAGTATTTTATATATATATATATATATATATATAGCAAGGTTCATTAATATTTGGAAAATTTCGCCTATGGCTCCCATTGGTTGTTTTAAGTCATATGCTCCGCCCATCTGGTTTTGTATACATAGAATGAAAATATAATTCCAACAATTCCAACTAGTTATTAAATTTACGTTCTTAAAAATTAAATGCAACATTTGCCAAAACATAACTAGAATTTTGACAAAATAATTTAAACAAAATAAAAATGCAACAAAAAAACCATAAATAAAATTGTGTCCTGTGCCCGGGAGCGAACCCTAGTTTGCTGCGTAGCAAGAGAGCAAGGTAACCATTAGACCAGGATACGCCTTCTAGTATAGTGTGTTATATAACTATAACTTTTCTACATCGTCAACCAAGAAACACAAAAAATGCGTTATTTTCCGAAAACATAATCTGATCAAAAATTCCTGTTGCACTATTCCGGTTCACACCAATGTTCATTACTTAGATTTTTTTCAGATTTTTAGTTTAAACCATCTGGGCTACAAGGTGTAGGACAAAAAATTATTTGCACAATTTTGGCCAAAATCACATAAAAATCAAAAATAAAATTTTGATTGTTAATCCACGTACTAAGGGCTTTCATTTGAAACCCTACTAAGAAATTTAAAAAACTTATGTTATGTTTTTTAGATATTTTAGTATTTTTCCTATGTGCGGGTCAAAGAGTTGTATAAGCATGTCAAATTTCTCTCTAGGTTTATACGTTCGGCTACAATTTTTACCGAACAGACAGACAGACAGACATACACACAGACAAACGACAAACTGGCGGTATAAGGGTTTTTTGGTCATACCTACAAAACCAAAGAAACACACTATAATAAGCGACGCTTTCTATATGCAAGCGTAACTCAAACCAACGAGATACAGATGATTCCAAATTGACCCAATTTGCAACCGATCACTGGTACATTGCGAGTTTTAGGTGTCCGATCACTGAGACATTTTGATATTTTTTAATTAAAATGTATTTTTAATGGCAGGGATATCAGTTATCTCTACTTTCACACATTAGTTATGGAAATTAAATGTTGGAGAAATAAGTACAAAAGATTCAATGAAAATATTAATTATGTTCCATTAATTTCAGTCGAAAAGAAAATTGCATTATTCCTTAACCATCCGATGACCGTGTTTATATTTTATTATTTTTATATTATTTTGTTACATTATATGTCATCTCTTGTTTGCACCACTGATGTATGTACTAGGTGTGTTAAAAATATTCGTGAAATTTTTTTAATTTCCTCTCTACATTTGTCAGATTGATAAACTTTGTGTCATTGTTGGTTAACCTGTCTTTGACCACTGTCTTAATTGGTAGTCATATTGGATGTGTATTTTATATTTAACAGCTAATTAAAGAAGTTGTGTTTCTGTATATTCGGAAATTTTTTAATTTTCACAATAATGGATCAAAGAATATGCATTAAATTTTGCATGAAAAATGAAATCAAGTGCTGTAAAGTAGTGGAAATGTTGCAGAAGTAATTTGGTGAATCGAGTATGAATGAACGAGTGATTTACAAATGGTATAAACGCTTTCAAGATAGCCGTGATTATGATATAGTTGGGAGACCCAGAACTTCAATCACCAGAAAAAACATGGTAGCACTTAAGAAAAAAATTCTTGATAACCGTAGTGTTACAATTAGAGAGGTTACTGAAAAAGTTGGTATATCGTATAGTTCATGCGAAAATTTTGGGCATGAGGCGAGTGACAGTAAAATTTGTTCCGAAATTGTTAAAAAAACAAAAAATGTATCGTTAAGTTGCTCAAGGAACGATAGATGATCTCAACATTGCGCCAGCGCATCATAACGGGTGATGAGACGTGGGTGTACGGTTATGATATCGAAAAAAAGACTCAATCAACTCAATGGAAGCTTCCAAATGAACCAAGACTCAAAAATGCACGATAAGTTCGATCGAATGTTAAAGTTCTTCTCACAGTTTTTTTTTTTTTTTCGATTATCTTGGTATTGTGTTCCATGAATTTTTACCGCAAGATGTTACAGTTACTAAAAAATACTATTTAAGCTTGTTGCGTCGGCTGCGTGAAGCAATTCGTAGAAAACGGCATGATTTATGGAAGGACAATTCTTGGAAATTGCTCATAATAACGCACAAGGTTCAGTACTTGGACCTCTTCTTTTTCTAATATATGTTACCGATCTGAAATAAAAAATTTCTCGTGTTCTTTTTATGCTGATGACACCAAATTATATAATAATCCTTTTACAAATGCTACAATTCTTCAAGAAGATCTGGATAAATTGATGGACTGGTCAAATAAGTGGATAATACCTTTAAATACAGAAAAAACGGTTGTACTGCACATTGGTTCACATAGATTTAAACTGAAAAAAGACTCTTTTACCAAATGTGTGCGTGCTAACTTTTTCACTAATCGAGTGTTCGATATATGGAATATATTGCCGAACTATGTCATCGATGCTACCTCTATCAACAATTTTAAAAATAAACTGGACATTTACCTGTTTTAACAAACGATTTTTAGTGCAACTTTTGTAATTGTTATTTTATTTGTGCTATTATGGTACACACAAGCTCTGCTTTTGTTCGATTGTATTTAATAATAATAAAAGCAAAATCGCTGGAGGAGCTGAACGCTATACCAAAATTTGCGTTTTCAGAAGTGATTTGAAGACTGGAAAAAACGGTGGCATAAATGCAATTTTATCCGATGGGGACTATTTTGAAATTTTATTAAAAATTAATAAATAAATAAAAATTGTTTTGGAAATTAAAAAATTGCACGAATTTGATCACACCTCATACTTTTATCGAAGCTCTTGGTCTTAATAAATAATAATAATAATAATAATCGTACTAAAAACCTACACTAGCGCCGAGAAAATCATTAAAATAAATTCGACACAAGAAGTAATATATTGAAAATATCAACACAACGATATAATACGTCAACAGGTAATTACAAGTTCACTAAAATGAAACATAATAATAATCATAAAGCTATTCAAATATAAAAATCGCACTTAACTCCATTTTACAAGCGAAATATTTATAAATATTTTTAATGACAAAGATAAATCTAAACGGCTGAAACAATATTTTGAGAATTAGTTTTTAACTAGTTTTTTATTACTTAATTATATATTACTCTGGAATATTGATTTTTAAAATTTATAAACATATATAGTTGTTAATTATAAAAATCTTATCGGCGTTGAAAATTGATTTATTGATCTCATATTAATGTTTATATTTGGTGTAAATGGATAAATTATTATTTGAACTATAATAAATTAAATTCACTGTCACACTGTAATTAAATATTCATTTAAATTTTTATATTAATTTTTATTGTTCTCAATAAGTCAGTACCGTCTTAAGGCAGGGGCATACTGGACTTGCCAGGGGGGGGGCTCAATTTGGAGGCCCCGCTATCAGTGAATAATCAAATATGAAAATTAAAACAAAACGTACTTTAAATTAATTTTCACAAAAGTTTCTACTTTGCCGGTAATTTTTTATGGTTTTCAACGTATCCAAAAATTGAGGCTTGGACTGCAAGGTGTGGACCTCTTTTTAGTGTGCTCTTGGTGTTTATATAAAGACATTTATGATTTTACACTTTTGGAACTTTTGTCAGAGTAAGTAATTTTCACTTATTATTCATATTTATATTGACTAAAGAGTTTGTATGTGCTAATAAACATAAAATTAGAAAATTTAAGCCACATTATATACGAGGGTAAACTCCATTCACAAGATGACGTCACACTTGGTTAATTTAAGTACCAACGTTATGATATGTTTTAATCAATCCATAACTCAGTTAGTACATTTATTTATTTAATGTTGGTAATTTTTTCCAATGTTGTGAGACTGTTCAGTCGTTAATTGTCAGGATGACATTTAAGTGCTTATTTAGTGAGGTTATATTTTATTATTTTTCAATTTTACTGTAATAAAAATGTCCAAAGCTCTTAGTAGCCGTGCTCAAAGGATGGTTTTGTCTCTTATTAATTATTTTGAAAGATAATTAATTTGATTTTAGGAGAGCATGTTACTGTTACACTATTAATATAAAATTACATGAAAGGGGTACCTTAGTAAACTACCATTTCTAACAGAGCGTTTGAGTCCAAAATTTAAGGGTTTTTTAAAACTCGTAAAAGAGTATTAGATATCAAATTTTAGCTTGATCGAAGCAATAGTTTTCGAGATATTGGTAGAGTAAATTTTTAAAAATTGCAATGGTACCTTAGTAAACTACCATTTCTTACAGAGCGATTGAGACCAAAATTGTAGGGTTTTTTAAGACTCATAAAAGAGTATTAGATATCTAATTTTAGTTTGGTCGAAGCAATAGTTTTCGAGATATTGGTAGCGTAAATTTTTAAAAATTGCAATGGTACCTTAGTAAACTACCATTTCTAACAGAGCATTTGAGTCCAAAATTTAAGGGTTTTTTAAAACTCATAAAAGAGTATTAGATAACAAATTTTAGCTTGATCGAAGCAATAGTTTTCGAGATATTGGTTGAGTTAATTTTTAAAAATTGCAATGGTACCTGTGTAAACTACCATTTCTAATAGAGCGATTGAAACCAAAATTTAAGTGTTTTTTAAAACTCATAAAAGAGTTGTAGATATCAAATTTTAGCTTGATCGTAGCAACAGTTTTCGAGATATTGGTAGAGTAATTTTTTAAAAACTGCAATGGTACCTTAGTAAACTACCATTTCTAACAGAGCGTTTGAGTCCAAAATTAAAGTAAATTGTATAAAAAGTACTAAAAGAACACGACACATTTCTAAAAACAAATATTTCTGATGATTCTTATACACTGAATTTTTTTTTTTTTTTTTTTTAAATACTACATTACACACTTAATATAATATAAACCATAAATTTCGCGACAAATCGGTTAGAAAGAACTGCTGTGCATCATAATTTACATTAATTCCTTTCCTCCATAAGAAATACAGGTTTTCAATATATTTTTAGAAGTTTTTCGATATAACCTAACTTTTTTGACAGTTTACGAATTGGCAACAAGGTGAGATTTTCAACTGTGACGTCATTTCAAAGTTACGGTAAATGGACCTTAGCAAACAGGTTTTGTTATTTTCGAACAATGGAAAAAATGAGTTTCGTGCAGTGATTAAACACTTTCATTTTAAAGGCAAAACACCGAAAGAAATCAAAACCGAGTTAGACCAGCGTTTAAAACTGTTTACAATTGGGTGAATGAGTTTAACCCTGGTCATACATCTTCTTAAGGTGACTACGCCAGAAATTATTAATAAAATCCACGATATGGTCTTGAGTAATTGACGAGTTAAAGTGCGCGAACTTGTTGAAGTCACAGGCATATCACATGGCTCAGTGGTTTCAATTTTGCACGAAAAATTGGCCGCGATTTAGGGTGTCAGTGGAGATCAAACGCAATCATGTTGTCGATTCAATGGCTGGTTTTCCGTCGCAATCCTAACGAGTTTCTGCGTAGATATGTATCCGTTGATATATAGACGCCTTCTGTTTCTATTAGGAATGACTAGAACTAGAAATTTATGGAACCGGGTACCCGCAACAATTACCCGGATATTACCCACTACCCGTTAATTACCCAGTACCCGTTAATTATCCGTTACCCGTTAATTACCTGCTACCAGCTAATTACACGCTATCCGATTATTACCCGTTACCGTTAATTACCCGGTACCCGTTAATATATAAAAATGAAAATTAAGTATTACAAAATTGATGTGAATTGTGAATTTACACATATTTCAGGGTTTTGTTGGTATTTAATAAGTGTTCGAAGCCAACAGAGTTTAAATATCCCGAAGGGTTTCTTGACATTTTTTTATAAACAGAAAAGGGGAAGAGAGTATATTTTACATTTTTAAGTATATATTGTGCCCTAAATAAGCTTAAGTGATTTTGATTACCGCTTCAGGGGCCACAAAAAATAAGGTTGAGGGCCGTATGCGGCCCGCGTGCCCTCGAAATTTGATTCGGCACTCCCCAAGACAAAATCTTGCGCCACCGACTAGGACAAATAAAAAATAAAAATAAAAATGAAATGTGAGATCAAATGTCGTGTGTTCAGTTGACTTATGTTCGCTATGATAATATGCCGCAGTTTTCATTTGTCGCGTGTTAAAATGTGTCTATGTTCATCTGTCGCATAGGTCAGATATACATGCATACAACATGAGGTACAAAGCACATTTACAAGTACCTAAAACTAAATTTGCTATTACGTCTAACAATCCAACCAATATTATCAAAGAAAATTTACAACAATTTGCCGCAACACCTGAAAGATTATGGATCACTTAAAACATTTAAATGTCCGCTTGTTGTCTTCTTAATAAAAAAGTGTTACTATAATCTTAATGAATATCTTTTACAACGTCATTGAAACGGACTAATTCGTGTATTGATATTCATAAAATTTTACTTTTAATTTTATTTATTTATTTTTTTAAAATTTATTTATGAACTTATTTATTATTTTATATTTGACAAAAACTGTTTTATCAGTAATTTTTATTAAAGGACGAAATTAACAAATTATTATTTGGTTTATTAATTAATTAAATACTAACGTCTAACGGTATTTCTATTAGCAATGTAATTAGAATTAGTAATAAATAATTTTAAAAAAAACTGATAAGTTTTCTATGACAACTGCACTGATGCAAGATTTTGTATATATTAAAAATATTTTCTGTATTTTTTATTTGGAAGTAATCTTAAACCGTTTTGACCATAATAATAATCAAATGTATTGAAATATGAAAAATAATGACTTGTCCAATATTATGTATGCATACAATCTTCTGAACCAATACAATTATTATTATTATTAATCTGTCCATGTTAAAGTGTCGCATGCTAATCTGTCGCATGTTTCAAATGTCGTGGAACCATTTTTCCTATATGTGGGTCAAAGAGTTATATAAGCATGCAAAATTTCAATTTTCTATCTTAAGCCCTTTGGCTACAATTTCTACCATACAGACAAGTGGTTTTTGGTGGTCATACTTACAAAACCCTAAAAATAAGCACAGGTGCATTATGGAATACGCAAACTTAATTCCTATTACTGTAACCGGGAACAAAATAGTCACAGATAAATAAATACTCAAAATACCTCACATTATTACCCGTTAATTATCCGCCACTCGTTATTTACCTGTTAGTTAACGAGTAATAGGTAGATAACGGGTAGCGGGTATTCAAATTCGGAACCGGGTACAACCTTAACCCTTTACCGCATAGTGCGCCATATATGGCACATTCCGATTTTTATTTTTTATTTTACTTTTAAAACTGAATCAGAACGTTACTTCATGAATGTTCATATATGCCACATACACAGCAATGGATCTTGCAGTATCTCAAGCAATAGGCTGCAATAGATTTGAGGATATCAAGCGGAATTTGCACTTCAACGATAACTCTGAATTTATTGGAGAAAGGACAACTAGAAGATACGACCTTTTCTTTCAAAAATTCGAGGGCGACTGCTTTTAATCCCTAATGTAGAACACCTAGCAATTGACGAGCAAATAATACGGAATCATTTTCTTTTGTAACATAATGTAGAATCATAATGTTCTATGTATGGCACAAACCCTAAATTATTATTTAAATTATTATTTTTTCATAAAAATAATAATTAATATTTTAAATATATTTTTTTAAATTAATTTTTCTATCAATAAGAACCAATTCCTAATGCCCATGAATTCTTTCAGCCAAAAATAAAAATTCATGCAGTAAAGAGTTAACAGGTCGGGTAGCAGGTACCCGGGTACTCGTAGTCTTTCCTAGTTTCTATATAAATAGTGTTCTGTAATTTTGAAAGTTTATTTAATAAATTACTATAAAAATTTTGCCCACGTATTTTACCACTTCCCTTAAAAAAATTCTATGGGCGACCATGATACGGTACATCTTTGGATTAGATACATAATTCAGAATCAGCTTCACCAAGGTGCACAGAATGATGTTGAAGATCCACGAGACCAAACCTAGAGTGTATACTGAGCCAACTCTCGCCGTTGACATTTGATATAGTGCGGGCAGGTGCCGACTAATAGATTTATCGGACGCTATGCTAAATGTGTCTATTAACCCGAGTAGCTGCCGAGGAGTGATTCCACATCCCTCTCTCTCTCACTTCAGCCCTCTCACTCCACCAACTCCACACTGTTTCCGTCACAGATCGCGTAAATAACATATTTTATATATATGTTTGTATGTCTGTCTTAATACAATGTCTGTATGTGTGTGTTAAGTAGAAAATTTTGTGGATATATGTTTTGCAAATATTGTCTATTTCGACAAAGGGTTTATGTAGTTTTTAGATGTTTTGATTTGATGTTTGTAAATATTTTCTGATAAAAAGAAAAAAATAGGTTTTGCATTTCTGAATGACGCGAGAGAATAATATCATTTATTTTATTACCACATTTTGTTCTGACAAGGTGAATTTTATGATTCACGCCTCTTGATTCATGTGGATTAATCATCATTAATTCATTTTCCGATAAATAGGTTTCAATGACATTTTATGTTTAATGTTTACTGTCGGATTAAAGACTTTGGACCAACCAGATATTAAACTGACTGGACCAATTTTCATAATCCGGCCCCGAGCTAAAAAAGACCAGCACCGAAAGAGTCGTTAAAATTAAGACATTTATAAGTATTCACCAAAGTCAATAAAATAGGTTTTTGTTTTAAAATCGCTTTATTTCACTTTATTCGTAAATGAAGTGATGAATTAGGGTCGTCAAGGATGAAATTTACTTACAAATATAAAGAATTATTTTATTCATCAAAGGATGCACCCATATTGTCTATACACTTTTGCCATTTAAGCGGCAGGTTATTTAGGCGGGTGGTATAAAACCCTGGCGGACGAGTGTCAATGAATTCCTGGAAGTCCAGTATTACAGCATTGTCAGAATTAAACTGTTTTCCTATTAAAAATTTGTACAAATTACGGAAGAAGTGGTAGCCAGTGGGGGCTAATACTGGTGAGTATGGAGGATGATGAAGAAGTTCCAACTCCAATTCATGTAGTTTTGCCAGTCATTTGTGCAGTGTGTGTCTAGTTTTATCATGCAATAAGATAGGAGTCGATATATTGACCAATCTAGGCTGTTTTTCTTTAAGTTTTTGCATCATTTCGTCCAGTATATTTCTGCTGTAATCGATGAGCCAGGTTTTTTTTTGTTTGGATTTTAAGTTACCTGTAGGAAATTTGGTGAACCAATTATAATTGTCTGCTGCGTAGTAACAATAGAGCCCACTATTAACACACTATTAATTTTTCGCGCGCTCTGCGATGCCGTAGTTCCACGTAAGAACTCATATTTCATAATAGTGCGAATTTCAAGTCACACTGTTTAACTCGAGACCGCTCGAGGAAACGCTTTTAGTCTTTTTCTCGAACAGAATGACCCGGAGCACTCCAAACTTGCTTCCCGAACCCATCTATGGTAGCATTAAGCTGCATTCAGAGCTCTTTAAATTAGTTGACTGTTCCTGTACATTATGGATAAGTTTAGTAGATAGTTTTAACGTTCAAGGCAGTGTGTACAGCTAAGGAAATTAGTGCGTTACGAATAGTGTGACATTATGTGTGTCTTTAAACCAACTACGGTGACTTCGTAAAATGTTTATTATCAATCATCGTTTTCCTTCTTCTGCTGTCCTAGATTTTTACTAACTAAACCTAACCTAATTACCTAAATTGTTCATATTTATTGTTCGTCTTTGTAATTTTGGGCGTAATTTGTTGTAATCGGCGCGATGGCATTTTGTTAGGTTATGTAAAATCATACAATGTAAACGTTCTCTACGATGTAGACTGAGATAGCCAATGTGTTTATATGTGTGTCTCATTAAAACAACTCACTAACTATAAGTTTGGAAAACTATCGACAATCGACAACGTGTAACGTAATAAATTTAAAGCTCTGAACGGTTCCTCGCTTTACCATATGACAAACTTGTAGTAACAATCAACAGTGCACAAGTCATAGCCTATAGTCGACTAATTTAAGAGCTCTGAACGCAGCTTTAGGCTTTGCTGCATTAACACAAAGGGCAATAGATTCACATTTTGAATGTATTCAGTGATACAAAGAAGAACAACTGCCTTTATCTAAAATCATTGATTTGTATTATCCATTTAGCTGTAGGTCACAGCTACCAAACTGATCACTTATTTTTTACCATGTTTATCATAATTTTCTAAATATAACAAAAATATAACTGTTCCCAAAAATCTTGAACAAAACACATTTTTTTAAACAAAATTCGCAGAAGCTTTAAAAATTAATTTATTATAATGTTACATTCATTTCTAAATTCTAAAAATTCATCCAAGATCAAAAGAACAAATTTAATCCTCATTAATCTTTCAAGAAAATTCATTTGTCAAATTCCATTGTTTTAACAAGGATTTTAATAACTGCTACGTTCATATGTCTTGCAACATTTTAACATATAGCGAGGTGACATTAGCGATGCTATAGGCGAGAGTAGCGACACGGCGACGTGAAGCGGGGACGCAGTTAGACTAGTGATTTAGTGAGTGAAATGCCTCACTAACGGCCCATGTAAACTGTGAACTAATAGCAGACGACACCAGTAACTTATCCGTCTACACGTACATCTATAAGAGATGCCAGTCATTTAAATTCTTACATGCTTTATTTTTCACTTAATCTTTACATGCTTCATGCCAACATGGTTTTATGTAAAAATAGAAACAAATATTTAAAACGAAGTATTATTAAAACTCTTAAGTTTTCAGATTTAAATAAAAGAGTTTATGCCTTTGACATTTTTTAATGTATTTGACATAATATATTATACTTTCCGAGGCCAGACTAGGCTCTTTTACTCTTAAAAATCTGGATAGGTTGAGTTCGGGGTTTACGTGAATACGCCTGCGTGGTCCTCCTACTGTACTATACTGCGCTCCATTCTCGGCTTGGCGGAGTCAGCTCTTATGCGATTTCTGTAAGCCCTGCACCTTCCCGCATTGGTGTGTGACACAGTTTTGGACTTCTCAGGATCCGATCTATTCGATCTTGATCGATTGATCTATTTTTGCTTGGCTATTCCACGAGTATACGATGGATATCTTATATGATTTTACAAACGACTACTAGATGGTAATATTGAAATGTGTCATTACTATATTCATAAAACTTGACATTTGTTATTGTGAAATCAGTGGTAGCTTATAAATTGATGGAGTAGTTTGTTGTCAGCGAGCGTTAAAAAAAAACAAGTTTGTGAAAAAATGGATAGGTATTACTAAAGTCACTGGATTATACAAGTAGCGCAAGCCGTTGAAAAAGCCGACAGACCCCAGGGTTCGATTGGCAACATTGCTTCCCCTATTAAGCAAACTGAAGCAGCAATTTTTACGTTCTTAAGTTTGCGTCTGCGCTGTCACATCTTTCTCGCTCTAATTTAATAACCTCCTTTGTCAGCGGTTTGAATATTTAAGGCTAAGTTTCGTTTAAATTTATATATTATATCCATTGAATTTAATAAAAATTTTAAAAAAATATTGAAATTGTACCACAATTTTGTTATAGTGCATCTTTGATTAAAAAAATAGTGATTACAATGTTTAAAATAAAAATGTTGGTAGTACTAGTTTCTTATTTTTTTATTGTTGGAATCACAGAAAATCATTTGTGTTGGCGACATTTTTAGCCCCAGTATGGCCGCCGTTGCGCTACTTTGTAATGGGTGTTTTTTTTAGAGGTATAGAACTTTAAATTGCAATAAAACAACGATGGATTATTCGATTGACATGAATTTTTTTTTATTCGAAAGATAATCTTGTGGCATTACATTTTAAATATGATTTCTGGCATATGACCGCCACGGCTGGCTCGGATGTAGTCCAATCTGGACGTCCAATTTTCGATGACTTTTTCCAACATTTGTGGCCGTATATCGGCAATAACACGGCGAATGTTGTCTTCCAAATGGTCAAGCGTTTGTGGCTTATCTGCATAGACCAATGACTTTACATAGCCCCACAGAAAGTAGTCCAGCGGTGTTAAATCACAAGATCTTGGAGGCCAATTCACAGGTCCAAAACGTGAAATTAGGCGGTCACCAAACGTGTCTTTCAATAAATCGATTGTGGCACGAGCTGTGTGACATGTTGCGCCGTCTTGTTGGTATGATTTAATGTAATGCCACAAGATTATCTTTCGAATAAAAAAAAATTCATGTCAATCGAATAATCCATCGTTGTTTTATTGCAATTTAAAGTTCTATACCTCTAAAAAAAACACCCGTTATAATCTAGTGACTATAGGTATTACCTACTCAGGAAGGTTTCCGTTGGATGATTTTTTACGATTTTAGTAAAGGCCTAACTCAACAACAATGCATACATTCGCTTCGTTCAACTTTTGGTAATGAAGCACTATCAGATGTTTACAATTGGTTTGCAGAATTTCGTCGTGGTAGTGCGTTCGTCATTGATGAATCTCGTGAAGGTCGTTTGCTGTGCGCAAAATGATTGAAGAAGATCGGTATGTGACTTACCGTGAGATAGATGCATCCTTTGGCATATCGCAGACTGCAATACATTCGATTTTGCATGAACATTTAGCTGTGAAAAAGATCTGTTCCCGAAGGATTCTGCATAACTTGACCGAAGCTCAAAAAAAGGCTCGTGTTGATTGGTGTAAATGAATGCTAAAAAAATTCAACCTAGGCACAGCAAAATCCGTATACAACATCGTTACAGATGACGAAACTTGAAATTATTCATATGAACCGGAAACTAAGCAACAACCCACTGTTTGGGTCTTCCAAGATGAACCGAAACCCACAAAAGTTGTTCGTTCACGAAGCACTTCCATGAAAATGACCGCTTGTTTCTTCGGTTGTACTAGACATGCCGCAACCATTCCTTTAGAGGATCGGAGAACAGTTAATGCTGGATGGTATACAATAATTTGTTGCTATAAGTCATCGACAAAATCAGGAAAAACAACCAAAAACGTCGCATTATTCTTCATCATGACAATGCAAGCTCCCACACAGAACATCGAATTAATGTCTCATTGCCCGTATTCACTTGATTTATCCCCTAACGACTTTTGTTCCCAATGTCAAACAAAAAATGCGTGGACAGCGATTTTCATCACCTCAAAAATCTGTTGAAGTCTTCGTAATACATGTTGATACCAACTTCAGAGTGGAAAATATGTTTCCAGAATTGGTTTGAACACATGCAAAAGTGTATAAATCTTAAAGGCGAATATTTTGAAAAGCAATAAAAACAGTTTGTTCGAAAAAAAATTATTTCTTATTTTTTGTAAAAACTTAAAAGGTATGCCGAAATTGTGAAATTTTTTCAACTGCGATCCATAGTTTCACAACCAACACTGTATTCGATATCACGTTTAATAAGAGCAGTACAAGAAGAACATTTTTCAAACGAAATACATCAGTTTAACCCAGGGGAAAGACCTCATGAAGCAAAGTCGGCCTTTTAAATTTTCACCATTTATTGAGGATAATGACATTTTAAGAATCAGAGGAAGAATCGAAGCAGTCACCAGTATCACTGATGAAGCGCGACGATCAATTATACTGCCATCAAAGAAACATTTCACAGATTTGCTGATCTTTAATGAGCATAAAAAGAACGCACACGTAGGACAAGCAATTCTCAATAATTTTGGATAATGGACGGACATGCTGCAGTCAAGCGATGCTGGATAAATTATCAAGAGTGTCGAATTCAAAAAATTCAGCCTGTTGTCCCAGAAATGGCATCTTTACCACCATATCAATTGGCTCATCGACAACCATCGTTCTCGTTTACCGGCGTGGATTTCTTCAGTCCAATGGAAGTTACTGTTGGGCGACACAATGAAATGGTGTGCTCTTGTTATAAGAGTAGCTATGAAAATTCCTTTCTGTTTTTATTCAAAAAGAGCTGAAAACTTCTCACACAGGTTCTTGAAACATCCACCGTTTTTGATAAAAACTTTAACAAATTGCTTCATCAAGACCAATTTTATGTAAAATAACACTTTCGACGATCTACCAAATTTTCATGCAAAACATTGTAAACACCTCAAGTTAACTGCTTTTAGAGGCCACTCCTTCACGTCCCAGTTATTTTTGTCTCTATTGTCTCACACAGAAAGCATATTTTGCAGCAATAATCTAAAAAAATCCATCACGCAAATAATCCAGCGCATGCTTATGATATCAGTTATAATTCAAAATGACAATATTAAGACTGGGTTCTAAATTAAGTTGTTCTAATATTAACACGACTGCGAATATTTGACAAATGAATATATTAAAAGTGATAAATGGGTACACGTGAAATATATCTGAATTTAATGAGTTTAGTGTTCGTAGAAATAATGCAATAAATTTCACTCCAAACAGATTAAAATCTTAATGTATATTTGTTTATAATCGTAAATTGGACATCTCAATATTCCTGTACCTCAAAAAACATGTTGAATTAAATTTAATTAAAGAAACATTAACTCACCATGTGAAAGTCTTGATGAGGCGAGTTGGAGGGAAAACACACTGTCTGGTTCTGTTTTGATTTTTGTTGTTACGCCGGCCAGGCCTTCTGCATCCAAATCCTAAAACAATAAGACTAATTATATGCCATACTTAGGAGTATGCGATACTGAGAAAGTATCGATATTTGGGTATCAATAATATCGAATCAAAAATAATTATACCGGTATCGTATCGAAAAATAAATATCGATATTTTCAAGTATCAAAAGGAAAAGTGAAAATATTTCCTATAGAACGTAAAAAAAACACATTTTATTCTTATAAAGTCCATTTACCGTAACTTTGAAAGACGTCACAGTTGAAAAACTCACCTTGTTGCCAATTCGTAAACTGTCAAAAAAAGTTAGGTTATATCGAACAACTTCTAAAAATATACTGAAAACCTATATTTCCTATGGAGGAAAGGAATTAATGTAAATTATGATGCACAGCAGTTCTTTCTAACCGATTTGTCGCGAAATTTATGGTTTATATTATATTAAGTGTGTAAGCTAGTATTTCAAAAAAAAAAAAAAAATTTCAGTGTATAAGAACCATCAGAAATATTTGTTTTTAGAAATGTGTCGTGTTCTTTTAATACTTTTTATACAATTTACTTTAATTTTTCGCCTGGTGTCACATTGACACAGCGGGTTCAGGAAGCAAACGCGGAGTGTTCCGAGTCACACTGTTTAACTCCAGACCGCTCGAATAAACGCGTTTAGACCTTTTCTCGAACGCTCCGAGCTTGCTTCCTGAACCCAGTAAATGATATCGGAAAGCAGTGGATAAAGAGTCAAATTTTTTATTATTCGAATAGAAATTTTTGATTTTCAGATGTTAGATACAATTTTTTTCGAATAATGAATATTCAAATATTATTTCCAGTAAAACAGTTTATTGCCGCTAGCTGCAAGTGTAAAATTTCATGAGTATGCTAAAATTACTTTTTGTTTGCATCTGATGATAATAAACCGTTCTACGTAACAGTCCTGTAGGTAAAAATTACAAAAAAAAGAACGTATCAAATGTAAATAGAACATATTTTATTAATCATATATAATATTTGTTTATCGACCAAGATACAAAATTAAATATTGTTTTTGTTCACTTACATTACAAATTATAAAGCCTTTTAAAATATACAAACACAATACACAGATAAAAGTACGTTATAGAAATATCACCCATCATATTTGATATCTATTACTCTTTTATGAGTTTTAAAAACCCTTAAAGTTTGGTCTGAATCGCTCTATAAGAAATGGTAGTTTATAAGGTACCATTGCAGTTTTAAAAAATTAACTCTACCAATATCTCGACAACTATTGCTACGATCAATCTAAAATTTTATATCTAATACTCTTTTATGAGTTTTAAAAAACCCTCTAATTTTGGACTCAAACGCTCTGTTAGAAATTGTAGTTTACTAATGTACCATTGCAATTTTTAAAAATTTATTCTGCCAATATCTCGAAAACTATTGCTACGATCAAGCTAAAATTTTATATCTTAAAACACTTTTATGAGTTTTAAAAAACACTTAAATTTTGGTTTCAATCGCTCTGTTAGAAATGGTAGTTTACTAAGGTACCATTGCAATTTTTAAAAATTAACTCAACCAATATCTCGAAAACTATTGCTTCGATCAAGCTAAAATATGATATCTAATACTCTTTTATGAGTCTTAAAAAAAACCCTACAACTTGATCTCAATCGCTCTGTAAGAAATGGTAGTTTACTAAGGTACCATTGCAGTTTTTAAAAATTAACTCGACCAATATCTCGAAAACTATTGCTACGATCAAGCTAAAATTTGATATCTTCTACTCTTTTATGAGTTTTAAAAAACCCTTAAATTTTAGTCTTAATCACTCTGTTAGAAATGGTAGTTTACTAAGGTACCCCTTTCATGTAATTTTATATTAATAGTGTCGACAGTAACATGGTCTCCTAAAATCAAATTAATTATCTTTCAAAATAAATGAGACAAAACCATCCTTTGAGCACGGCTACTAAGAGCTTTGGGCATTTTTATTACAGTAAAATTTAAATATATATATATATATATAACCTCACTAAATAAGCAGTTAAATGTCAACCTGACAAATAACGATTGAACAATCCAATTTCACCGCCCCTCCGCCTAAATCTGGGACTGACCCCCATCGTATCTTTTGTCTTAGAATTTAGTTAGCAATACTTAAGCAGTTCCGGCATACACTCTGTATTTCCGAACCCAAGCGTTTCGAATTAGGGATACCCAACAATTTTAAATATTTATATTCTTTAAGTATACCTTTTGAAGTTGAACTTATTTTATTTTGTCAGTTGACGTACTTTAAAAATGCAGTACAATTAAAATTAATTGCTTTAGTAGAAATAAGTTTCCAAGAAGAATAAAGAATTATGTTCAATGTTGATTACTTTTGCTGTTTGTATCATCAAAAATATATGTATGGTATATCCACTGAAGCCGCGAACCCTAAAGCTAGAGATGTAGGAAATATTGGTGGGCCCAGAAAAATACAGCAACCTTGCGAAACCGGATGATATTAGACCTGGGTCAGCAAAACAAGAATTAAAAGACCTAATACACGAACGATCCATACGGCCCGAGTCCATTCAAGCTCAGTGCAAAATAGAGGGCCACTCACGACCGAACCAGTCGGTCTGTGTCATTTATAGTGCACTTTTTTTATGGTCCTGCATTTTTGTTCTCTTTTTTTGTTTTTTTTTAGTAATAATTAATGGATGAATTAGAAACTTTAGCAACCATAGCATCTTGCATTTACATCAAGAAGAAAAGAAAACCAAAAACCAAATGGCAGAAAGGATGGGCAGATACAAAATAAATATGTCATTTAAATTTGGTTTAACAAATCTCGCTGGAACTAACTTGGAACCTTAATCTCCTATAATCCTATATAGTACCGTCCACACGTGGTGACTAATAAACGGTTCTGCTGAGTTAATAGTGATTTACCTACCGCAGAATTGCAGGTAAATCGTTGAAATAAGGGCGCGTTACTTCAGAGCAGAGTTATACTCACAAACAAACAAAAAGAACAGACAGGGTTCAGACGTATTTCACTTCGAGGGGTTATTCTCAGAGACTTATAACATGTGGTGTGGTTTACACTGGGAGTAGAGGTAATCGAAGGGGCCCACACAGTGGTTCTGGAGGAGTAATAATGCAATTCTGTCCTCTTGAATCCCTAACCAGCCGTTGATGTCGTAGAACTGCTCTGAGTAACACGAAAAATTATTTGAACTGAATATTGGTTACAGTAAAGTTACAGGCCTGAATATATGCACAAATGCGGTTATAGAACACAATAAATTGTACCCAGGAGTAATTCGGATAACCCGGTGCACAGGTTCTCATATAATATTACACTTAACAAATACATGTACACAATGATATTCTATAAACAAATATGTATATGGTTTTCCACTAATGCAGATGTAAACACGCAGGGGATGTGGAAAACCCGTGAAGATGGGGTTACACTTAAACTGTAATGGGCTTGAATGGCTAGTGTAAACCCTTAAATAAATTGTAAATTGCTCGTCTCCACAGTGGATGACAACCAAAGTAAGATTGTAAACAAGTTGTAAGTAGAATACAAAAATGGGTGTTAAATTCGTGAAACATTTATATAGAAAATAACCTAATTGAAATTCTCGTTAGTCAAATAGGGCATATAACAGGTTAATTGATTCTAAATTGTAATAATAACAAATTTAAATTGTGAAAATTCAAGTAGATTGTGACATAAATAACATGCGCACATAGGCGCCCACAGAAATTATGGGCGGGCAAGACCAAAACATAGGTATAGATGTCCTATTCGAACAATGCTTTCCACGTGGCGGGTCTGGGAACAATCCCCGCTGAGGATAAACATTTATTTTCTAGTTAAAAATGTGTTCTCTATAGTTAAAAATCATCGATTTAGTAAATAAGAATAGCCAAAGTTGCTAAAGCAAAAATATAATAATAAACAATGGTTTTTAGGGTTTTGTAGGTATGACCAAAAAACCCTTATACCGTTAATTTGTCGTCAGTCTGTCTGTCTGTCTGTTCGGTAAAAATTGTAGCCAAACGGCTAAACCTAGAGAGTTGAAATTTGGTATGCTTATACAACCCTTTGATCCGCACATAGGAAAAATACTAAAACATCTAAAAAACATATCCCCCAAAAATATACACAATTATGTGCTCATCGAAAAAAAAAAAATTTAAATTCTGAATAGGGTATCAAATAAAATCCCTTAGTACGTGGATTAACGATCAAAATCTTATTTTTGCAAAATAAATTATTTTGACCCGATTTTTGCCAAAAATGTTCAAAAAAAAATTGTCCCACACCCTGTAGCCCAGATGGTTTAGACTAAAAATCTGAAAAAATTCTAAGTAATGTACATTGGTGTGAACCGGAATAGTACAACAGAAATTTTTGATCGGATTAGGTTTTCGGAAAATAACGCATTTTTTGTGTTTTTAACTAAAATATGTTAAATATTTAATTCTTACCAAAATATGACTAGAAGTTTGACAAAATAATTTAAACAAAATAAAAATGCAAAAAAAAACACAAAAATTAAAATTGACAGGAATCGCACTGTAGTTTGCAAATTACAAAGCGATGACACTACGCACTACGCTACGGGCGCTTACTTAGTTTAAGAATTAAATATTTTACATATTTTAGTTAAAAACACAAAAAATGCGTTATTTTCCGAAAACATAATCTGATCAAAAATTCCTGTTGTACTATTCTGGTTCACACAAATGTACATTACTTAGAATTTTTTCAGATTTTTAGTTTAAACCATCTGGGCTACAGGGTGTGGGACGAATTTTTTTTTGCACAATTTTGGAAAAAATCGCCTCAAAGTAATTTATTTTGCAAAAATAAAATTTTAATCGTTAATCCACGTACCAAGGGCTTTCATTTGATACCCTAAACAGCATTGTAAAACAATATATTTTTTTTTTTCGATGAGCATATATTTGCTTATATTTTTAGGGGGATATGTTTTTAGATGTTTTAGTAATTTTCCTATGTGCGGGTCAAAAAGTTTTATAAGCATGTCAAATTTCAACTCTTTAGGTTTAGCCGTTTGGCTACAATTTTTACCGAACAGACAGACAGACAGACAGACGACAAAATGACGGTATAAGGGTTTTTTGGTCATACCTACAAAACCCTAAAAATGATAAAAATCACCAGAAGCGGTAATTTCGAATGATTTGTCGACTCAAGTGGTCGCAACTAGTGATTCTTCTCGAGAATTTCTCGAGAAAAAGTTTTAAATACTCATTTTTCATTTCTCGACAAATGTAAAATTTGCTCGACGCCTTTACTTTAGTACTTTAAAGGTGATTATAATTTTAACATGTTTTTATCCTCTACAATATTTTCAACATTAAAAAAAGATGTATATTCTAATAATTATATAATTATTTTTCTCGAGATTTCTCGAGAATTCTGGCGAAAATAAAAAAATAATAAAATCTAATGTCGAGAAATCAGAAACACTAGTCGCAACAATAGGGGATACGCATAAAATTTTGATATGTTAATGTTAGGTATGGCACCTAACAAAACAAAAATTACATTTTAATTAATATTATAGCCAAATTTTTGAATTAAAATATTGTAAATTTGAAATATGCCGACCACGGAGCGAAGGTTGCCGAGTAAAAACGACTGAGTAAGACGTCAAACGATAGGGGTTTCATGTCACAGATACAGCTACAACATAATCTTTACACGTGTGTATATTGTATTGTTCGAGAGTTTTGTATTTGTTTTTAAACAATTTTTCACGCATTTATTATTAAAATGGCAGATAAAGATTTTGTTAGGGCTCAGAGTGATAATTTACCCAACATTGATGCATTTATGCTCATGGAATATATGAAAAATAATGAATGCTGAAGTGCTGAAGAAATACGGGGTGTCAAAGCAGACCTGTAAGTAATTTTTATTTTATATTCTATAACTTTATGTAAACAAACGCTGCCACTCTGTAAAATGTAAATATTTATGTAATTTAGATGTCAGAATTTTACTACATTGTTTACATGAAGTTACAAAACGTTAGAGGCATAATTGAAATACTGCAATATAAGTTATCTATTTTAATATAAAATTTAATTCGGTAAACATGTATAAATTGTTTTTATAGAATTAAACTTTATTTTAATTAAAATCACTCTAACTTTACATAACCTATAAAAGTTATACAAACAAATAAGTTCACAACAGACTATGTACGCCGGTAAGCTAGTAGTGTCATGCGTCAGTTAGAAGGGGTATGACGTCACACGTCGTTTTCGCGCGCTACATACATTTATGATTTTTTTAAGCCTTCAAATTACAAAAAAAAAGTTTAAAACTGTTTTTTATGTTTATATGCAACAAGAGGAATATAATAAAAAAAAAATTAAAAATCATGCCTATCCCCTATTTTACCATTCCCTATACACTCTTTCCATATTCGCGGTACATCAGCCAAACGTACCCCCGCGAATATGGAGTTTTGAGTGTATAATAATTTATATTAAGTGGAAGTATCTAAAGAGCCATATTTAGATACCCAATAAGACGATCAGTATCAATATCACGAGTCGTATGTTGCCGACCGCTGGGATAGACACTTAAATCACGAAAGAAGATAATGATAAAATTACCCATGCATCACCATGCATCACTAAATCATGAGACCTAAAACAGAAAACAGTTATGTTTTCATGTAATTATTTCAAAGTTCCAGTTATTTGTCACGTATTGAAATACAGTCTCATATGGTCCTAAATGATTGAAACTGTTTAACAACTTATTACCGGCATCGGCAAAGAGTCAGTACCGATTGTGGACCACCGGGTTCGTTCGCTTTTGTTTCATTCACGCTTCCTCCAATAACCGGGTGCATTGAGCATTTCCAGAATTCGATATGACATGATTGAATTGCAGACTAATTATTTCACTTCACACATATTACTTCGTATACAACCGTTCCGAGTTCCAAGACTCGCGTAAATTCTAAATGAAAAAAATAATTAGAAAGAGTACAAATATAAAATGCTGATGTATTTATGGGCATAACGCAGCCTTATTCCAATCTATTTCACAGCTCATTTCATATTCATCTTGTATAACGCGATTCCGCCGTGGAAACCAATTATACACATTATAGGAACAGTTAAAGTCCAGAACCTGAGAGCTTCCACATTATCCTTACTTTGTTACTATTCCGAGATTTCATTTTATTTACTTTCAACTCAACTAATAACTTGTATATTCAATACTAAAATAACGTACCATACATGCTATACAATCATTCAATTTCAAACCAATTTACCTTACATCGTATTTATTTATTTTTTTTAATTTAAGCTAATTAATGGTTGTCTCAGCAGCGGCGGTGAAAGGCAGGGGCGACAGGGACACAGGCCCAGGGCGCCACCTCTAGGGGCGCAAAAAAAAACGCTTAGATATACATATTTTAAGTTTTTATTAAGTTTTTGTATTTTTATTTAGATCAAAAATATAAATTTTCATATCTATATCAGTCTCGTACATATTAAATACAAAATTGAATTTAAAAATGTACAAATTTATTGATTATATGATAATATACAGTCTTCTTTTGGACTTCTGCAAAATATATAAAGCATCGTATATGCATATACCAGGTCTACAAGTATGAAATGGGGATTTTTTTCAAACTTGCCGCGCAAACAGAGTGTATAGTTCAAAGTTTCAACACATATGGCGTTTTGTTAAGTTATCATTAAGTGTCAAGTGCGTATAGGTTATAATTTGAAAAGTGATCATATAGTTTTGTTTTACTGTGTTAAAAATGTCAAATTTTGTGCCAAATAAAGAGCATTCGCGGACAGTACTACTGTTTAGTTTTCATTTGAAAAAAACTGCTGCTGAATCATACCGACTGCTTCGAGAAGCTTATGGTGAATATGCTCCATTGCAAGATACGTGTGAACGATGGTTTCGGCGTTTCAAAAGTGGTGACTTTGATCTTACAGACAAAGAACATGGAAAACCTCCAAAAAAATATGAAGATACAAAATTGGAAACATTGCTACAGGAAGACGATAGTCAATCACAAAAACAACTAGCAGAGCAGTTAGGCGTTAGTCAACAAGCTGTTTCCAATCGCCTACGAGAGACGGGTAAGATCCAGAAAGTCGGCAGATGGGTTTCACATGCATTGAATGAGAGGCAGATGGAAAAACGCAAATACACTTGTGAAATTTTGCTTGCACGATACAAAAGAAAGTCTTTTTTGCATCGTAACATTACTGGCGATGAAAAGTGGATTTATTTTGAAAATCCCAAACGCAAAAAATCATGGGTGAACCCAGGCTCACCATCCACATCAACTGCAAGACCGAATCGCTTTGGCAAAAAGGCAATGCTCTGTACTTGGTGGGACCAAAAGGGTGTGAATTGTTAAAACCTGGTGAAACAGTTAATACCCAACGCTACCAACAACAACTGATCGAATAACCATTCGCTGCTCATAAAACGACCAGAATACGAAAGAAGACAGCACAAGGTAATCTTTCTTCACGATAACGCTGCATCACATAAGGCAAAAGCAGTTTGCAACACATTGGAGGCACTCAAGTGGGAAGTGCTACCCCATGCCGCTTACTCACCAGACTTGGCCCCTTCAGATTACCACTTGTTCGCATCGATGGGTCACGCACTTGCCGAGCAGCACTTTTGTTCATATGAAAATGTGAAAGAATGGCTAGATGAATGGTTTTCGGGGAAAGGGGAAGAGTTCTACTGGCGAGGTATTCACAAATTGCCTGAAAGATGGGAATAATGTATAACTTCTAATGGAGAATACTTTGAATAAATAAAATTTTACTGTTCTTTTGAGTTTAATGTGTTTTATTTAAAAAAAAAAATCCGCATTTCATACTTGTAGATCTGGTATTTGTAAATAAATAACAAATATAATAATAAATAACAAAGAAAGTCCATTTTTAAATCTTCTGACTTTTTTGAGGACGCTGTTTCGGAAATAGGTTTTTAAATAATTTAACGTAGAAAATGATCGTTTAGCAGTACGTTGTTTATTAGTAATGTTACTAATATTTTTAACAGCTTTCATAGAAATATATTTGATTAATGGTGCAATTCTGTGGCAAATCTGTCAGCTACAGACGATCGTATCTAAAGAGTTGTTTTATGTGTTGTTATGGACAGTTTCTTATAGATTTTGTCTGTAAGCTTACAGATTTACACAAGATGACTGTTTAAAAAATGAAGTTTCACGCTCATGTTGCACCCCACATGATGATAATTTTCAATCAAACTTTCAACGACCTCCACATAGTTTTCGGCTATTTTATTCCCAAGAAATTTTTTTTCCCATTAACATTATTATACCCAATATAATAATCCTAATTTGTACCTACAGTCTATTCCAAACGATTAGGCGGAACTAACCGCAAATTTCATTTTTGTAATTTGTCATTAGATATTTTTTTATATATTGAAGTTGACTTTTCCTGAATAAAATGATCAAAAGGTTCAATCAATCAAAAGTAACTAGAATTGAAAATCTAGTTCCGCCTAAACCAAAGGAACAGACCTTACTATTTTTACATTTCTAAAATGAAATATTGGATTTTATTACAATACTAATATAGTAATCTTAATGTTAATTTTATATTATTTAACATAAAAATAACACTGTCATACACAATTATTTTTATACTTTTTTAAGTTGAAATAAAGTCTGTTCCTTTGGTTTAGGCGGAACTAGATTTTCAATTCTAGTTACTTTTACCGATTAATTGAAACTTTTGATCATTTTGTTCAGGAAAAGCCAACTTCAATATATAAAAAAATAGCTAATGACCACTTACAAAAATCCAGGGATTGGAGGAATAACAACTGGGAAAGTGTCAACAGGACTCAAAAAGAAAAAGTGTGTTGGCGTCGTTGGTCGTTCGCATTGTTTGCAAAAATTAGAAGTTTCTTCTTATTTTTTCGTATTCTGCTAACTGCTAAGAAGAATAATAACTAACACTATTAGTATTGTTATATCACAATAGATGGCGCTTATATTTTGTGTACTAATTTTAATAAAAATTAAATTTTTAAGATTCCAGCGCCTCTAGCGGTAGTTTCTGAATTTCAAAGTTTAAACATAGACATCGGTAGTAGACATCGATGTTTTATCGTAACTATCGCCAGCTGACCATCGATGGTAAAAACATCGATGTTTTTAAAACAAACATCGATGTTTTCGATACATCGATGATTGTTTCCCACCCCTACTGCAGTGTGGAGCCAACCAATTAAATACTGGCTGTATTTAATTAATTTGCAAAATTAACATTTTACAAAAATCAAAATAAAAATTGTGATTGGCAATGACCAGTGATGTGCTGCCAAACTTTTAACAAACGACTCTAAAAAAAGTGATTATATATTGGTTTTACCAACAAATAAACAAATAATTTGAATCTTATTTGAATGTGATTTTTATTGAAATATCGTAAACGGCAATATTTTATTTGTCGGCTTTATTTGCCAATATGTTTAGTAAACATACACCCTTCATACCTTACAAAATCAAATAAACAATTTAGTCAAGCCTAAAAAATGTTTGTAAATAAGAGGCCTGTGTGTTTTTTAAAGCGTGTTATTGGCTTATTTCAATGACCATTTGCGGCACGATCCGCTCATTTCGATCCTACAGCTAACGATCACCACACCGCTCTCATTCTCATGCCTCGTACCTCCAAACACCGGCTTCATTCAAATCGAAATATAAAACCCGATAATAAAACATACCTACCTCTCTCAATATGAAATGTGTTGAAGCACCGTCTATATTTATCTCCAAATGTATTTTTTGTTGTTTAGAGTATTTCCATTAAATATGTATATCAAATTCTGTTAGGGTGGATTTCATATACAGTTAACGCAAGACGCAACGGGGGAAGCGGGGTCAATGTTCATTATTCGCGGAGGATATGTTCGGCAAATATACCGTAAATACGGAAACCGTTAATATGGAATGGTAAAATGTATAGGATTATAGGAGACAGGTTACAAGTTACAGATGAGTTAATGAACGATTTTAGTGTCACGTTCACGCCCGCTCACGACAGTTAAATGTTAACTCACGCCCACTCATTCACGCTGAATAAATAAAATTTCACGACACACCCGCTCACGACCTAAAATTTTAAATCACGCACAACGTGACTCGGTGGTCACGTTGTGATTGTATTCACTGCGAGTCACGTCGTGATTATATTCACGGCGGATCACGTCATGTTCATATTCACGATGGATCACGTAATGATTATATTCACGAAGCTTGGTTCATCGAAACTCGGAAACAAGAATCGAAAAATACTTAATTAACATGCAGTAAATAGATAAAAAATCAGCACTAATACATTATTTAATATTATTATTATTACTTTTGAAGATCGACATAAAACAATTATCCCGTATAACTATAAGCACATTGTTAAGTGGGGAACAGAATGCAACGATTCCTACAGCGCGTTGACGGCGTTCGGACGGCGCTATCTGTCAGAAGAGAGTTAAAACCAAGCTGTCGTACGCAAGTGCACAGAATGTGTAACGTCCTAGCGGCGTTCGAACGCCCTTGATACTTAATGTTCGTCAACTTCCAACTTTTGACGCCGTTGAACGTTGACGCAGAACACCTAACCTCAGTTTTTACTGAATGGTAAAGTGTTTGTATGTATAAATAACTTGCATACAACATAAATAACATCACACACAAGTCTTCATCATCCATTATACTTTTAATAAAAAACGCGCACGTATAAACACAGATATAGGTTGTCACGTGACACTTTGACGGCGTTAAAAATTATTGCACTGTGTGCTGGCGAAAATTCTCAACGGCGCTAACGTAACGCCGTCGCAAACGACGGCGCGCTGACGGCGTAGCGCACTGTGCATTCTGTTCCAGGCTTTAAACTACAAAAGAACTAGGGTTCATGTTTACAACCACGTTGTAAACAGTCAACGGTCAGTGGCGTATACATACGTTTAAGTACTAACTATAAATAAGTATATTTGTTTTTGTTAATCCTTTAAGTAAGATGCGTAATGTGAAAAACTAATCCCTACGGTTATGGGTTGACACGCCTAGTTATATCACTTCTATTGTAATTTTATGAGATTCCTAACGTTTATTATTTTATTGCGATCTTCAAAACTAATATGGTATATTCTATAACCATCGTATTCTGACCAGCCACAAATATGCGTAAATGGCATGAAATAAAAGTTGAAAATTATAAACAAATGAAGTAATAAATAGTTGAGGTATTAAGTTTTGGTGAGGCGACATAGTTTCACTAAATTATAGGTTAAAGTATTCATAAAACATCTATAAAGCCAGTCACAACAATTTCCACTGATGTTTATTTGAAACATCTTTTGCGTTTGTTTTGAAAACATTTTAACTACATTGAAAACAACGAGGTTAGTTTTATGATGTATCCTGGTAATTTCATCCATTTATTTGACATCCTGTCTTGTTTCTCCTTTAAACATGATCAAACCACGACAAATACAAAGAAAAAGGCACGGTTCATTGCGAATAAACTGCTGTGTTGGACAATATTTTTAAAAATAATTTTGCTTTATTTCTGTCATTATTATAAATAAAACATATATTTTCTTATTATACACTATTTTTGGCATACATGATTTTGCTGTTAAGTCAATAAGAAGGGAGATATGTGCATTTTAGTTTTAGGCTGTCCGCCCATAACTCGCCAAATATTCATCTAAATGAAAATGAAAAAATGCATAGAAATAAAATATTTATTTTCTTATTATTAACAATTTTGATCATATATGATTTTGCTGTTAAGTCAATAAATAATGCTTGCAGTCAGTGGCGCAGCCAGGATTTTGTCTTGGGGAGAGCCGAATCAAATTTCGAGGGCACGCGGGCCGCCTATGGCCCTCAACCTCATTTTTTTGTGGCCCCTGAAGCAGTAATCAAAATCACTTGAGCTTATTTAGGGGAAACATATATTTAAAAATGTAAAATATACTCTCTTCCCCTTTTCTGTTTATAAAAACATGTCAAGAAACCCTTCGATATATTTAAAGTTCCGTCACTGCTTATCATTTTGTATGTAAAATAGACCTAAATCAGTTCGACACATCAAATAATAATTCCATTATTTGTTGATAAAAAAATGTAATTGTTAATCCATGTATCAAAAACTTTCACTTGATTTTTTCTTCGATAAATACATATTAATTTATATTTTTCGCGGGATATATGGTTGAAGTTTCAATATTTTTCTTACATATGTTCAGTTCTCTAAATCAGCCACTTGGCCACAATTTGTACCGAACGAACAGACTCATGTGACGGAATAAGGATTTCTTGATTATACCTACGAAAACCTAAAAATAATATGTAAATATGCATTTTCTGTTAATTTCAACACTAATCATAATAAAATATAGCTTATTATTATTGTAAAATACATAAGTTATTTTGCTGTACGATTTTGATAAATTTGTTAAATTTTCATTTCATTGGACCTTCAGAGGGGACTTATGCTCCCCCTCTGAATATGCCACTGTTCTTCAGTACAACTTATATCAGTACTTTTTGTGTGTAAAACATCATAATTTCAAAAATACCTAAGAAGATTACATTTATCTACAAAATAAAACCAAATACCGATTTTAAGAGCGCGATTGTCTCCAAAACTACTCTATTATATTTCTACTATTTCTACTCTATTTCACGTTTGAGGTGTCATTTTAAAATTACATTCTGAAGGTTATACCGAAGTCAGATTTCCACTTTATCTTATCTGAATCGAGTAATTAGTTGTTTAAAACAGTTTTATCATTTGACTGGGCGAATGTTTTAGTCGATGTGTCAGGGGGAAAAAGGATCAACGATCCCCTTCATATAATTAGTTGGAGCATATTTGGAAAGTGATGTATTTTCACTTGAACAATAATTATGTCATTTTATCAAGAGTAGGCAATCTTAAAAAAATGTTTATTTATACAGAAAAAAAAATGCCAATATTGTTTACAATGAAGTAATTTAAAAATTAACTACTGTTGTGGTTAACAAATTTCATCTTCAACTCCCCGAGCAGCGCCGTGTAATCTGCTGGTCCTGGGAGGGGCCCAGGCCTGTCGCCCCCCCCCTTGGCTGTGCCACTGCTTGTAGTACACGATGCGATTTCTCGTTTTGAATCTCGTACGATTTATAGTACACAAATTATTGTATCGAAAACTACAGGACTTTCATACAAGATCTTATATGATACTGAAAACCAACCAATTTTTATTGTCTCGACCTAAAATATTGGACAGAACGAACCAATAATGGCGCAGTATAAGATGCGCATATTCATGTGACCGTAGCTGTTCATCTGTCAAACATATTTCGAAGTTATTTAGTATCAACTTTAGCAATATTTTTTCTTATTTTGTTTAAAATAAATTGGATATAGCTGTTCACATTCTTAGGACATTTATATATACGTTTGGATTTATTCAACATCTTATTATCCAACATACTTAACTAGTGACATATCTAAGGTGACCATTGAACATTGTTTGTAGAATTTTTTTTTTACATTTCTTGTCTACAAACTACTTTTGATTACAATTTCTATACTTCTCATTTTTTTATTCAAGTTGGGTGTTATGCATAAAACAAATTCAACGACATCATTATTAATATAATATGTTTTTATTTTCCTTAAACTATTTTATAACTATAATAATGACAATAATAATATTTTTTGATAAACAAAAATCGTAGTTTTATAGACAAAAATAATAATAACAAAAAATAAATAATATAATAATTCCCTTCAATTTCAAATATAATAAATAGAACAAAAAACGGCACGGCTTTGCGAATCCAGAAGATTTACAGATTCGGGACAAAGATTAATATTATCAGTCTTCAAAAATTGGTAAACTATCTGTCCATTGTAGGTTAAGTACAATTATTTGAATTCTGTCAACTTACAAAAATAGACGTAGTGCGCATCAATTTGTACAGATTCAAAGCGATAAATATTGGATTGTATACTACAATAATTTTACATCCGATAATTCTGAACAAAATTCTCAATGCAATAATTATCGTACGACAAATCGTACGAGATTCAAATCGAAAAATTGCATCGTGTACTAGGCTGACCAGATTTTTTTTACAGGAAAAGAGAATACTAAAAAAAGCATGAGCATGAGCAAAAAAGAGAGGTCATCAGTGAAAAAAACTAGTAACGAGCAAAAAAAAGGTCTTCACTCCCAAACTCGACGTAATGAGCAAAAAAAAAAAAACAAAGGTCCTCACTTCCAAAATAGAAGTGATGAGCAGAAAAAAAGGTCCTCACTCCCAAAATCGACGTAATGAACAAAAAAGAGTATATTCAGGGTTTTTATATAAAAAGTAAGAGTATAGAAAATAATACTCAAAAAATTGATGTGAAGTGTGAATTTTCACACATTTCAGGGTTTTGCAGGTATTTAGTAAGTGAATGATGATTATTTTGGATGCGAAAACAAATTTTATATTAAAATATTTTTTTTGTTAATTTTAATTCGAACGCCTAATACCATTATTTAGGTTTCTAAATATGTGCAGAATTTTTTTTTATATAGCAAGGTTCATTAAGAATTTTAAAAATTGCGCCTATGACTTCCATTGGTTGTTATAAGTTCCGCCCCTCTGATTTCGTGTACAATGAAACAGAATTAAATTATAATTTAAACAATTTCCACTGGCTATTAAATTTACGCTTTTAAAAATTAAATGCAACATTTGCCAAAATATAACTAGAATTTTGAAAAAATAATTTAAAAAATATAAAAATTAAAAAAAAAAAAAACAAAAAATAATATAGTCTCTTCTCACAGGATTCGATCCCTTTCGGATCGGGTTACTTGGGTGAAAAATCAGCGTCAAATACCGCTAGACCAGCATGCACGTTACAGTGTGGCGTGTTACAAAGCTATAACTTGTGTACATTATTAGCAAAAAATCACAAAAAATGTTGTTGAACTATTCCGGTTCACACCAATGTACATTACTTAGAATTTTTTCAGATTTTTAGTTTAAACCATCTGGGCTACAGGGTGTGGGACAAAAAAATTTTTGCACAATTTTGGCAAAAATCGCTTCAAAATAATTTATTTTGCAAAAATAAAAATTTGATCGTTAATCCACGTACCAAGGGCTTTCATTTGATACCCTACTCAGAATTATAAAAAAATATTTTTTTTTTCGATGAGCACATATTTGTTTATATTTTTAGGGGTATATGTTTTTTAGATGTTTTAGTATTTTTCCTATGTGCGGGTCAAAGAGTTGTATAAGCATGCCAAATTTCAACTCTCTAGGTTTAGCCGTTTGGCTACAATTTTTACCGAACAGACAGACAGACAGACAGACAGACAGACAGACAGACAGACAGACAGACAGACAGACAGACAGACAGACAGACAGACAGACAGACAGACAGACAGACAGACAGACAGACAGACAGACAGACAGACAGACAGACAGACAGACAGACAGACAGACAGACAGACAGACGACAAAATGACGGTATAAGGGTTTTTTGGTCATACCTACAAAACCCTAAAAAGAGTATAATACTGTTAAAAAAAGGGCGTCTGGTCACCCTATCGTGTACTACAGGCTTTAGTTCTAGGGTTTCCTAACTAACTCGTAACTCCCCAAATATTCAATTAATTGAAAAAATTTATTGAACAAAAAAAAATATATTCTTACTAGAAACAATTTTTGTTATATATATATATATATAAATCCGGGCAACAACTTGGCGTCCACATATAGTTATTACCGTTTGGCAACCACCAGAAATACAAGTGATATCTTTACGTTTGTTGAAGTATATTAACTTAATTTTGGCATAGATTAACGAAAGCGCATCAGTGTTTGCAAATTTTGAACTATTTTAATATACACATTTCATTTTTTCACGTTTACAATAGTATCTTAATCGCTTCCTTTTATTTTAAAACAATATTACGTCCTGCCAATATACACCTACAGAATGCAGGTAATTTTACGTCCGTAAGTATATCTGTTACACATTTTACCAGTAAACTTGCATCCTACATAGTTGCCAATTATACTTAGTGTTATATTAATGTAAACATATCTCAATCGAACAGCCTGCAAAACTTTACAAAAAGTTCTTAGGAATGACTTATGCATATGTTACGCAAGATATGTAAATAAAAAGACAGATTACAATTAGTCAATTACTTTTATTTAATTCAGTATAAAACAAAAAACGAACAAATAAACATATTGATTAAAAATTGATGTGAAGTGTGAATTTTCACATATTTCAGGATTTTGCAGGTATTTAGTAAGTGAATGTTGATTATTTTGGATGCGAAAAAAAATTTTATATTAAAATATTTTTTTTTGTTAATTTTAATTCGAACGCTTAATACCATTATTTAGGTTTCTAAATATGTGCAGTATTTTTTTTTATATACCAAGGTTCATTAAGAATTTTAAAAATTGCGCCTATGCCTTCCATTGGTTGTTATAAGTTCCGCCCCTCTGATTTCGTGTACATTGAAACAGAATTAAATTATAATTTAAACAATTTCCACTGGCTATTAAATTTACGCTTTTAAAAATTAAATGCAACATTTGCCAAAATATAACTAGAATTTTGAAAAAATAATTTAAACAATATAAAAATAAAAAAAAATAAATAAAAAATAATTTAGTCTCTTCTCACAGGGTTCGATCCCTTTCGGATCGGGTTACTTGGATGAAAAATCATCGTGAAATACCACTAGACCAGCACACACGTTCCAGTGTGGCGTGTTACAAAGCTATAACTTGTGTACATTATTAGTCAAAAAATCACAAAAAATGCGTTTTTTTCCAAAAACCATATCTGATTAAAAATTTTTTGCACAATTTTGGCCAAAATCGCTTCAAAATAATTTATTATGCAAAAATAAAAATTTCATCGTTAATCCACGTACCAAGGGCTTTCATTTGATACCCTACTCATAATTATAAAAAAATATATTTTTTTTTCGATGAGCACATATTTGTTTATATTTTTAGGGGGATATGTTTTTGAGATCTTTTAGTATTTTTCCTATGTGCGGGTCAATAAGTTGTATAAGCATGCCAAATTTCAACTCTCTAGGTTTAGCCGTTTGGCTACAATTTTTACCGAACAGACAGACAGACAGACAGACGACAAAATGACGGTATAAGGGTTTTTTGGTCATACCTACAAAACCCTAAAAATGTGTATACTTATGTATTTTGAGTCGTAGATCTCAAAAATAATATCAATTACAAACTACGGTTTACTGTTTTTGAATAAATTTTTAAAAAAATTGATGTGAAGTGTGAATTTTCACACATTTCTGGGTTTTGCAGGTATTTAGTAACTGAACGATGATTATTTGGGATGCCAAAACAAATTTTATTTCAAAATATTTTTTTATGAATTTTAATTCGAATGCGTAATACCATTATTTAAGTTTCTAAATATATGCAGTATTTTTTTTATACAGCAAAGTTCATTAAGATTTAGAAAATTGCACCTATGGCTTCCATTGGTTGCTTACATCATAAGTCCCGCCCTTTGATTCCGTCAAACATAGAATTAAATTATAATTTTAACACTTTCCAATGGTTATTAAATTTACGCTTTTAAAATTAAATGCAACATTTACCAAATATAACTAGAATTTTAACAAAATAATTTAAACAAAATAAAAATGCAAAAAAAAAACAAAAAATAAAATCAACAGGATTCGAACCCTAGTTTGCAAGTTAACTTATATTATTAAGCGTACGACAAATCCAACCACGCCACGAGAGCTAACGGTCTGGTATGTTACACAACGTATTAAATAGTTACATATTACATATTTTAGTTAAAAACACAAAAAATGCGTTATTTTCCGAAAACATAATCTGATCAAAAATTCCTGTTGTACTATTCCGGTTCACACCAATGTACATTACTTAGAATTTTTTCAGATTTTTAGTTTAAACCATCTGGGCTACAAGTTGTGGGACAAAAATTTTTTTGCACAATTTTAGCAAAAATCGCATCAAAATAATTTATTTTGCAAAAATAAAATTTTGATCGTTAATCCACGTACTAAGGGCTTTCATTTGATACCCTACTCAGAATTTTAAAAAAATATTTTTTTTTTCGATGAGCACATATTTGTTTATATTTTTAGTGGGATATGTTTTTTAGATGTTTTAGTATTTTTCCTATGTGCGGGTCAAAGAGTTGTATAAGCATGCCAAATTTCAACTCTCTAGGTTTAGCCGTTTGGCTACAATTTTTACCGAACAGACAGACAGACGACAAAATGACGTTATAAGGGTTTTTTGGTCATACCTACAAAACCTTAAAAAACGACAGAAAATTACTGTATTTCAAAATACACATATAAGAGGGCGCTTTAAATATATTTTTTAGACTTCCCACCCTAAATTTGGCCTAAATACAAATTTTAAAAAAAAAAAGGTAAAATTTGCGAGAACGATTATATCCCTTACTAGGTATTGAGAAGTAACACGCTCGAATACGCTAACTGGTAGATATGTCCCGTTTTTCAGTTTGAGAATTATGGGAACCCTAGTGTAATCGTCAAAGCGGAAATTCGTCTTTAAATTCAGACAAACGAAGCAAACAATTCAGCATAAAGAGATGAGAAGGATAAATATTTGTGTTGAAATGATTTTGAATATTGCATATGTATTATAATATCAGGAACTGATATATAAAAATATGCTAAGTGAAAATGCGATAGATAAAATTTTTATTAAAAATAAGACGGACGTTAAAAAACTGTAAACGATGAAAAAGCATTTGGTGTGTATTAAAATGCAGTTCGCTTAGGTTCAATAATATAAGCTATTATATATTATTTGCAAAAAACATGCGTTTATAGCTGTTTATAAACTTTTTAATTGTTTAAATTAATCCACACTTTAAATGCGCGCTAGAACTGGAAAGCAAAATGTGGAAAAATAAACATTACCTCCAGTCATATAAGGTGTCATTCCTTTTACATGTAAAAAGAATTAGCTAAGCTTACAAGTTAGTCAAATGCCTTAGCAAGCGTAAGGGGGGAGGAAAAATCTTTTGTAGTCTTATAAATGGAACGTCCTTACAACTTAGATTATCTTAGGTAAGGTGAAATTACTTATTGTGGTAAAAGAAAAGCAGTTATAGTAAGAGACCAATCTTCATAGTTTATTTATTTTTTATTTTTGCACTCGAAATTGATTCTATCATGATTTTCAACTAATCATCCTTTTCTCTTTATCTAATAATTATGAACATTTCAAGATTACTTTCTTAACTTTTGTAACAAGCAAAATCTGTCGAGAAAAGCAACTTTTTCTCGATAGTTAAAAAATAAGATTCATTACATCTGTTTTTTATTTACGACGAGTCGCTATGTGTTGGACACATCAGATTTATTCAATACTCAGGCCACACAATTTTATTACTCATTATAGTTGGGGAATCCTGCTGTTTAACTGCTCCCGTGTTATACAACGTTGCCAAGTTTAAGGACGTAAAACACTCAGCAATATATGTAAATGTATATTAATCCGAATATACAGCTAGCGACAGTGGCGCTCATGGTGGCAAAAGCAAAAACTAGCAATTTATACATTTTGAAAAAATATCATCATTTTTGCGTCCAGACTAAAATTCGTAGATAGCTTCTAGAACACTTAATGAGCCCAAAAAATAATTTTCATGGCGATGTAAACTTGCGTCCGTACATCGGACGCAGTATGCACCTGGACGCAAGATTAAATGTAAATTTTTAATGGGTGGATGCAGAATTGTAGCCTGGAGATATATATATATATACTTTTTCCTCCACCGCTATTCCCAATAACTTTACCAAATATAATACAGACACGGAATAACGATATATATATATATATATATATATATATATAATTATAGATAATATATAATTTAAGATATTTAATAAACAGTTTTAACCCCGATACACCCCCATAGAATACAAATTTTGAGATGCCTTATAGCCTATGTTCTAATCGGTTCCACGACATCTCGTCTACAGATTTACATCTACGACATTTTGTATACAGACATTAGGTATACCGACTTCTCGTCTACCACGACAATTCGTATACAAATTTTTTGTCCACCACGACATTTAGTATACTGACTTTACGTCTACTGACATTACGACTACCAGGTTAATTCATCTACTAAAATAAAATTTTATTTTATTTTATTCTAAACAATTTATAAAAAATAAGTTTTATGAGTATTAGTAAAAAGATGATACGGTGCTTCAAATTCAGTTATAATGCGAATAAAATATTAATTTAACAATTATGAATGCAACATAGAACCCATCACACAGTACTTGTTTAATTTATGCTGCTTTATCAAAAAATGTATCAAATAAAGGTTGTTATAATCTATCTCAGAAAGACTGATAGTAATAAAATTTATTATTTGTAAAAAGTTATTGTTTTTTCAAACAGAAGCGGCCCACAAAATATGAATAATTCGAAACGAAATATTCTTCAAAACAACCGAGTGTGCCGCACATCTTATATAGGAATACGAACTAGGGTTAAACACAATAGATCATAAAAATGTTACCGTAAAATTTTGAGGAAAAATATAGTGACAGGCGTGCTTTTAATGATATGATAAATATGGTCCCAGGCGTGCGTTTAATAAAATGATAAATAGTAATATAGAAATACACAAAACCAATTTAAACGTGTTTAAAATGTGCACGCCACTGGTAACTGCCTGACAAAAAGATTTATTACTATAAGTCTTTCTGAGATAGACTATAGCTATTGCTTTTATAGCAACTTTTGTTAGATAAATTTTTTCGAAATATTTTTCTGTTGCTAAATATTCGCAAAAAACTTACATTGACACGAGTAAACTCTCACTTCTAGTCAACCGATTTTTACCGAAAATTGATCAACTCGTACCACTGATGTCAAAAGCTTCAATATGAAGTTTAATAAAAATAC